>OZ007501.1:32617691-33217691 GCA_963931805.1 Microdon myrmicae | reverse complement strand
CACACAAGTGCTCGCGTATGCGGATGACATCGCCGCTCTGGGCGATAATCTCCAAACTATAAGTAAAAACAGTGAAATCATCATGCAAGCAGCAGAAGAGGTGAGCCTAGAAATAAACAAAGACAAAACGAAATACATGATTACGACGAGAGCAGGTGGACCTCAGAGAACACACATAAACGTCAGGGGCAAGATATTTGAAAATGTCAAAGAATTCAAATATCTGAGAACGATACTGACGACCAGAAACGAAACGTCGAAGGAAATTAACAAAAGACTACATTCCGACAACGCTAGTTGGCATGCAGCCAGTAAACTATTAAAATCCAAACCACAATCACGTAATATAAAGCTCCGTGCCTATAGAACCATAATCATGCCGATTGTTCTATACGGATGCGAAACAAGGGCTCGCACAATACGGGAAGAGAACAAATTCCGCGTATTCGAGAATAAAGTTTTAATGGGTATATTTGGCGGTAAATATGACGAAGAGTCAGGACAATGGAGGAAACTCCACAACCACGAATTGGAAGAACTAGATCGCAAACCTACAATAGTGAGAGTAATCAAGTCGCGAAGATTAAGATGGGCCGGAGACGTAGCGCGAATGGGCGATGATAGGACCGTGCATAGAATTCTTGACGGTAAACTAATGGGGAAGAGACCGACAGGACGGCCGCGACGGAGATGGGAGGACAATGTTAGATTGCACCTCGAGGAGATCGGATCGGATGATCGAACGTGGAAGGAGCGCGCACAGGACAGGGAACAATGGCGGAGCCGAGTCGGTGAGGTCATGAACTTCCGGGTTCCTACAGGCCAGTAAATCACATTCGCTCGTCGTTCGTCAAGCGACAAACATCGTAAGACGGTGAGCAGCTCTAAAACAAAGAATATCGAGTGCGTGTGTGCGTGAATACGTGAATAAACTGTGTTTTTCGCAGCTCGGCCCGCGTGGCACGGCGAAAAAAGAAAAAAAAAACGAGTGTGTGTGTGTCTAAATCAAAATGGGCAAGACGAAGAGCGTCGAATTAAAATGAAACACTCATGTGTAGTCGCTAATTCAAAAACAATTAAAAAAATTACCAAAAGGAAGAACGAAGTATCAATTATAGACGACAGCCCAGTAGCAAATAAAGTCCGCTCAAACCTGTCAATGGAACGGCAAAAATCAAATGTGATGAAAAAAACCGTCACAGAAGAAAATGTACCTCCCAAGGATACTTGTTACTCAGGAGCAGGGAACAAATTTAAGGAATTGGAGATACTGGAGTCAAACATTCCAGAAGGAGACGATGACCTAAACAGCTTAATTGCTGATCTCATCAAAAAACGCGAAGAACTTTCCAAACAAGTACGAGCAGCCCTGGAAGAGCGAAACAAAAGACGGAATGAAACCGAAGCAAAAAGAGAGCAAAAAACAAATCACCAGCAGCAGCAACAACATTCGCTACAAATAAGCGAAACAATGGACGCCCAATAACAGAATCAGAAACAACTGCAGCAGACAAAGACAGCCAAGGACGAACAACAACAGCAACCAAAAAAGGAAAAAATACCTCCAATTGTCATCAGTTACATAGAAGCAAAAGATTTAATGAAGTTGGGTGAGTTGACTTGTAAAGATTTTAAAACAAAAAGAATTAGTGCTGAAAAAACAAGAATTTTGTGCGACGACCTAGAAGGTTACAATAAAGTAAAGTCTGCGTTGGGAAGGGCAAAAACCGAGTACTACACGTACACCCCAAAATCAGAAAAATCAATTTCCATACTCTTAAAAGGAGTTGATCCTTCGTTCTCCCCAGAGGAGATACTCGAGGAATTAAAAACGGTTGAAACAGCTAGTTTAAAATTTACAGGTGTAAAACCGTTTTCAATTTTTCTAGAAAGTGCAACCGCAAATTGCCTTTCTACATTGTATCTCTAAGTCCTAATAGTAAAGTTGATGCGCTTAGACATATAAAATGTCTAAGCCACCAAATTATAAGTTGGGAAAAAATTAGAAAATCTGAGCGCGTACTGCAATGTATGCGCTGTCAACGACTTGGACACGTTGCATCAAACTGCAATATGAAATTCAGATGCGTAAAATGCCTCGCCGACCATAACATGGGCGAATGTCCGCTGGGAAAGGAACAGCTTCCGGATAGGGAAACACGGTCATGTGTGCTATGTAAAAATACAGGACACACGGCAAATTTTAGAGGTTGTCCCAAATTTCAACATATGAAGTTAAAGTGGGAATCAAAACAAAAGCAAGTGGGAGAAGAGAAAAAAATTAAAACTCGTTCTTATAATAATTTCGTTGCCCCGCGTGTATCATATGCACAAATCACGGGCAATTCTATGCAACGAGTCCCCGTGGAATCCTCACATACCAATGGGCAAATACCGGCAGTAGATGCGCAACCTGAGATATTAAATATGATATCGGCCATGCAAACACAATTTGCTAATTTTCAAAAAATACTGACGGAACAAATGGCCCGAATAGATATGCTCTGTTCGGCTGTGTTTTCAAATAACTCCTTCCATCAAAATCTTTAACCCTCTAACTGAACTAAAACTAAAAATTATTTCGGTGAACGTAAATTCACGAATACACATAGACAGAAGAGATAATCTAGGCAACATGCTTGAAGTCGAATCCCCTGATGTACTTTTGGCTAGTGAAACTAAGCTAAACCAAAGGCACAAAATTGTCTATAAAAACTATAAGATAATCAGACGTGACAGGCCACATTCTACTCAAGGGGGTGGGGTTGCAGTTTTAATTAAAAAAGGTCTTTATCATAAGGTAATTTATAGTACAGAAGTACACAAATTTCAGGTGCTGGAAGCCTGCATAATAGATATTCCGTTGAGAGGTCAAAAGCACCTGTATGTGGTCTCCATTTATGCCCCTCAAGCTACCCAGTGTAAGCAATTTATCAATGAAATTGATATGCTATTTCGACACCTGAAATTAGACTCGGAAAACAACTATTTCCTAATAGCGGGTGATTTCAACGCCAAGCATAGTGGTTGGGGTAACTTAACCACGAACACAAGAGGCAATGCTTTATATGATTGGTGGCAAATGAATGCTATCGAGCGCAGATTAGAACTGTACGCCACAAGTACACCGTCTTATCCTAAAGGAAATTCATTTCTGGATTTACTTATGATAGACGATCGAATAAACTTGCCAGGCACAGATCTAACTACGCGAAACTGTCTTCGCACAATCGATTACGATAGCGATCACTACGGATTTGGAGCCATAATTGAAGTCCCAAATGAACAATATTCACTAGAGCAGTTCGACCAGATCCACTCTTTCAATTTTCGAAAAGCTCACTGGTCACGCTTTGATCGGTTAATAAAAAAAGAACTTCGTAACAGTGCCATAGACCCACCGACTATTAGAAACCTCCATAACGACGAAATCGATCATTACTTAACAACATTGGACGATATTATTACCAATGCAATGAATCGTTCCATACCTAAAGTTCCCCATACCGACGGTTATACTAATAAGTACAGGACATCAGCAATTGACGCTTTGTATAAGCAAAAGAGCATTATGCTCTCAAAGCTGAAAAGACTTTATAGACAGTTCAGCGACCCAAATAGTCAGGAAATAAGAACACTTAAGTCCCTAATCAAAAATCTCCAAAAATTGATCCGTGACAATTACCGTTCAAGAATAAATGAAGAGTGGAAGAACAAAATACAAGCCAGTCAAGCTAGCGGATCGAATATGTTCGCACAAATCAATAAAACTTTTCGAAAGAAAGATGAGAATGATATTCCATATTTGCGAGTCCCACGGACTCCTGAGAATTGTCAAGCAATGCTGAACTCAGGACTCAATCTGGAGCATATCAACTCCAACGAAGAAGTAATATTAGTCGAAGACCCGCAAGACAAAGCGAACTCAATTGGTGCATGTTTCGAAGCAGTATACAGAGTGAACGAATCCACTCACTCCAATACGATCCTCGAAAACAACGCATTCCAGACCTACAGCTCGCTGAGAAATCAACTTTGTACCTGGAGGAACCAAAACCGTAGTTTTACCACATTCAGTGAAAATAACAAAGCGGACTCCCCCAGGAGTAACCAGAATATGAATATGTTTGTGAGTAAGGATGAACTTACGAACATCCTTAAGTCAATCAAAAGCAAAAAGTCTTCTGGGATAGGTAGCATCCCAAATGTAGTTTTAAAACATTTGCCTCCTGAAGCAGTAAAAATCTACACTACGCTATTCAACAACGCCTTAAATAAGGCATACTATCCAACCCACTGGAAAACTGCAATAGTCTGTGGCGGTTCCGCCAGATCCCACGGCTCGCCTTCCTGAAAAAAACCCCCATAACCACAACCCGGGTCTGCACCAGCTTTCGCTAATGCAATTCGCATTAGCATCTTAAATGATTCACGCATCAAACAGATCCAATTATTATAACCCTAAAATCCCTATAAAGAAAACTTACCTTTTCATTGCATCCCTTTGCATACAATTTTCTGTAAGAATTCTTCTTGACCTTTTTAGGAATTCCATAACTCACATTGTTTCCCGCCAATGCATTTGCATTTGCCCCAGAAAACATTTCCTTTTCCAAGGACATGTAATGCTTTCAAGCATTATCTGAAATTCCTAAAATTGATCTTTAATGTGCATATGCACCATAGAGGAATTCCGGTAAACAAATAATTCGATTTACATACATTTGTAACCGGGGATGGCACGGATTCGATCACGTCGGGGTCACCAATGTGGGGTGCGAGTCGCGACGCCAGCATGGGCGAGAGTTCTACCTCGTCCCCAATATTATTATCGGTTGGTTGGACACCACACGGAAAGAAGCACAACTGTTCGAAAGCACGATCACCAAGAACAAGAGGGAAAACACTGTCAGGAACAGCAGCGCGACAAATTAAAAGACTGGTTTCATAAATTGTGAAATGCCTGCAATTTTTAACATCATCACGGAATAGGTGACACACATCTTGTCACTGAACTTGCACCCATGATGTTGGAATGTTGAGTTGCTCGTGTCATGGTTACGTTGGTGATGTTGAGCATGTGCTGCTGTTCCTGACAGTGTTTTCACTCTTGTTCTTGGTGATCGTGCTTTCGAACAGTTGTGCTTCTTTCCGTGTGGTGTCCAACGAACCGATAATAATATTGGGGACGAGGTAGAACTCTCGCCCATGCTGGCGTCGCGACTCGCACCCCACAAGTCCACTCCATCCCTAAAAAGGGTAAAGACAGGACCAATCCAACCAACCTTCGCGCGATTAGCTTGCTGCCCAATATCAGCAAGGTTTTCGAGAAGATCATAAACAAAGCACTGATGAACTGGTGTGATGAAAATGAAATCATCCCCAACAACCAGTTTGGCTTTAAAGCGGGACATAGTACGGTGCATGCCGCGTCAAAGCTTGTTTCCGACATACAATGGAACAAGACAAAGCGCTAATGCACAGGTGCCTGCTAAGTTGACTTTGAAAAGGCTTTCGACACCGTGTGCTTAGAAGGACTTCTTCATAAGTTAGAAAACCTGAGAATGCCTCATTATCTATTGTACAACATTTACGAAATTATAATGGACAAGCAGTTTGTGGTAAAATGCGGGGATATATTCTCAAGCAAGACCTTCAAAATTACAAACAGTTTACAACAAGGGGCGGTGAATTCTCCCATTCTGTTTAATATTTACACCAGTGATTTAGTGGGTAAGCTTAACAATGCCATTGCATACGCAGACGACATTGTGGTATACAGAACAGAAGAGAAAATATATGTCATCAATAGACTTCTCCAGGACGACTTCAATAAAATAAAACGTTTTTGTAATGACCGGAAACTAAAAATTAATTTCCACAAAACCGAGACTATCCTTTTCAGAACACCTCTCTCCAGGGCCTCTCAGGACACAAAGTACTGTGGTAGTCCTGGTGTCAGTGCGTCGACATGGACGCTGGTTCTACCTCCAGTCCACGTTTCGGTTCGATGGAGAAAACTGGTCGTCGGTGAGTGGAGATTAAAAGCGCGGATGTTGTTATTCGGAAGGAATAGAGCACAAAAGCGAACACAATAGCTCTCCAAATAAAACACACTGATGTAATTTTAATGTTAACGCTTTTATTTTGGTACTTTATTGATCTTGATTATTTAACACTCTTTAAGATACTTTAATTTAGTGATCACTTAAACTTTAGTTCTAACAAGATGCTACTTTTAATACAGTGCTCGCACTCTCTGCCGTTTTACATTCACACTATTTATTAGGCCGAGAACCAAGAAACCGAATTGACAATTTGTATGCACGACTGTGTAAGAAAATCAAAAGTACAATTTTTAACGACAACAGGCGGACTGGATTCGCTTCAACATGAATAAACACCTCAGTGAAATGAACTTAACTTCTTGTTCGTGTGTATACACGATAAGGGATGATTTTGACTTCCCGGCAACGTCCTCGACACATGTGGTCTGGTGCGCAACGCAAATCTGACTGACTATTCGCTGCCGACGAAAAAAAGGACACCGCAAAGAAAACCGCAAAAAGAGGAGGAGCTGCACGATCGACTCGAGGCAGTCAATCGTGATTGGGCCGGGGAATACGGCATACATTTCGTATGTATGTGTATGCATCGCATACAATCGTCCGGTGATCGATGGTGGTTGCGAGCGTCGCAACTGCATCTCCTGTGAACACAAACAATGCATGGCCTGCGGCTGTGTACACAATTGATTGTGCAATACATGCCGGCAACAGAAACATCTGGGGTAAAAACAACACGAGCCGAAGATCTGGTCATCCTAGGAGAGGCCATAAATCAACATTTAGGTTGATGGGTGTGAATTTTCCTAGGTCCGCCGGCAGTTGGCGGTCGTTAATAGGAAATTGGATATACCATAAACAATCTGTGATGCAAATGCTATATTTGGGTATTGCAACGAATATAGGGTGCAGCCATTGCCAGATGTTAAAAGTAAACACTTGATGGCTGCATCCAATTCGTTGCTTGTTTGCGGTCCCTGATCGGTGGAGACCGATAATAGGAAACCAGCTATTGCTGGTAATTAGGGTAATGTTTGCTTAGCATCAGCCGAAACCTTGTCGGCGGTGCCAAACTGATGGGACCTGATAGCCGCATGCTAGGGGTGCCATGGACAAACAAAAACAACGAGTAATCAATGAACTCCGTGTTGATTTTGTTTCCATGGCATAAGGCTATGGGAACGAGATGCACTGGGTGCAATGCATGCCCGAGGATGAAATTTTCAATGCCACGGCTAGGTGATAATCTTTGCCGTGGACCTAATGTTTTCAGATATGGTAATGCCTGCCCGAGGATGAAATTTTCGATGCCACGGCTAGGTGATAATCTTTGCCGTGGACTTAATGTTTTCAGATATGGTAATGGAGAAAAAGGGGTTTGGAGAAAAACCCCCAAAGAAAGGTAAGCTGCCTAAAAGATATTCATGTCAGTTATCCTATTGGGTAACTGAATTAATTCCAGCAATTTGGCTGGCGGTAAATGCCGTAGCAAGGTTACGTAACCTTGCTGAAGGTTCGACTTCGAGGTAAGTCGCTTCGCCTGGAATAGTGGAGATCGAGTGATGTATGGCTCTTCGGGCCCTGAAAAGCCCCACAGTACCATTGGAAAAACTTCTCTATCGTAGGGAATAATAATCTCCCACTACAAGTAAAAACTGTAGTCAGATATCTCGGTATTTGGCTTGATCAGTATTTATACTTTGACAAGCATATAGCAGTCACTCTCTCTGCAGCAAGAAACGCATTTGTTGCCACAAAAAGTCTATTCCGAAGCAGCATTCTCAATCCAAAAGTCAAAATAATTTCATATTCGGTATTCATCCGACCAGTGTTGGTCTATGGCTGCCCAATATGGTACAATATATCCCCATTCTACATGGAAAAGATTCGCGTGTTCGAGAGACAGTGTTTGCGTTCCTGCCTCGGACTTAACAGAACACCAGAGTCACGATACCAAAAATTTTACCCTAATAAAACCCTGTATGATAAATCAGGACTAACTAGGATAGACAACTTCATTATAAAAATTATTCGTGGCCACATTGCAAGGGCAATGTGCAGTGTAAAAAATCTTATCGCGGGAGCATATTATCCGAACGATATGTATCTGGAGAGTACCCTCCAGAACGGGTTCACTCCCCCAGAGGCGTTCCTCTTCTTGGACGGAAAAGGTCTAATCCAAGATGAGGGTGGAATACCTATTATATACCACGCTTTCCGTGGTGCTAGGGATAAACGAATTGTCCACAATAGCGATATCTCTAATAGGCCAGACCGACTTCGATTCGGTATGGTGATCAGTGAAAAAGATAAATCAATAAAAGACCGAACCAACCCCAACTGGTGGTGGCTCCAAAACGAAGAAAGGACTTCACGTCCTCAGATATAATATTCAGCTCTGGCGCAGCTTCCTCCCTTCCTTTTCCTTTGCCCTCCTTCCCGTTAATTTTTGTTATTTTATCTTTTTTGTTTTCATTAAGCACTTATTATTTTGTTTTTAAAATGTTTGCATCCTCCAAAAAAAAAAAAAAAAAAAAAAAAAAAAAAAAAAAAAAAAAAAAAAAAATCTTTATTTTTTTTTGTCATAATGCTTCGAAAAGAAGAAGAGGTAGACCTCTAAGATAACAGTTTATTTTTTTTATAATGTATGTGTATTATATTAAGAATAAATAAAAGAAAATGTAAGCTGAAAGGCATAAATTAAGCATATAATATTGTATAATTAAGAGTGCTTGTGAAGAGCCAGTAAATTACATTATGTAGTAAAATTATTAAGATAGGTATAGCATTTAGACTAAAATTGTAAAACATAAAAAAAGACTTTGTGAATAAATGCGTCTGCAAACAAACAAAAAACAGGCCAGTAAATAATAATAATAAATAATAATAATAATCCTTGCAAATATATACACGCCCATATAAAACACCTAAATGCGAGTAAAATGAACTATTAACAGACATTTTTCTGAAAAAGAATCTCAACAAGCGTTTCACATTATCCTGACTAAAGGTTATAAAAATAACCATCAAACAAAGAACTCTAAATACGAATATACGCTTTAAAGTAAATATACGAGTGTCTTACCAAGGCGATCGCCATACATACTCACCTCATCTTACTGACTAACATAGCGGCAGCAACTCAAAATTTAACAATACATTGAACACCAGTAAGTTGAAATAAATACAAAACCAATGTCATAACACTTATGTATAAAATATCGTATAGGCAGTTAAGCAAAAACGTTGCGGTGACTGTTGCTCAGTTTAAGTAGGCACTGCGGTAACAACGCATTATGTCCTTTGGTTTTTCTCATAATCATATTCCGTATAAATTGAATGCCGTCAAATTCGATTTACGTCAGGATTCTTTGGCACGTAGTGCGTTTCAAAAATTTCGTGTGTTAAATTAGATCACAAGGTCGTAGGAGTGCGAGTGGGAAGCGATGCTTCTAAATTGAAGCTGAGATTTGATTTTCTTTTCCTTTTCTCTTTGGCATCCATCATTGAGAAACTGTCTAAATTGCGATGGTGCGACACGTGAATCGCAGCTCTGATGTCCTTGTGAAAAACGTTTGCCACTACCCATTATTAACCTCACTGTTCGACTTAGAACCCTAATATTATCCATACCTTTATGGACTAGACATTCATATTTCCATCTCGAAATTTTTAAACAAAGTATAGAACAAATCTTAAATTTATGCAAAGACAACGTTCGGTACGTTTTCGATGTCGTCTTTTCACTGGCAGAGCAGACATTCGCTTTACGATCGTCGAATTGGGAGATGAAGGTTTGTCAATTATTATTTAATAATATAAATGTGTTTGACATAACATATAGAGAGAATAGAATACGTGTTGTGCATTTCAATATCGCATTGATACTGCGAAAGTTATCGCAACTCAAAAAGATACCATTCATATTTTCTAGTATGTTGTGTTTGCCAACTTTGCTGATAATTGTTTGAAAAATTTTATATTTAAAAAAGACAGTTAAGCAAGTATAGGTTTTCCTCAACTTCTGCAAGATAAAATAAAGCTGTGGGATCAAATAAAACGTACAAATGTTAGTTAGGACATCAATATAAAATATTTAATAAATGCTTTTAGTTTTTTTTTTTTTTTAGCCTTTGATAGCTATTTGGGGTACATTACACACCAAAGCTACCTAACACCACTATCTTCTATCTAGAAATACCTTTGTGATGGCACTTATGGCAGGGAAATTGTTGCATCATAACGAGAAATCTTTTGCATTTCTAAATCGCATTTACGAGGGCTGCCTTTTATATTTCGGGATTAGAGAACAAAAACAAATATTGATCATCGAAAATCACTTTATTGTTTTTCAAAATATTCCCCATGAAGATCTATACACTTTTGCATGCGTTTGAACCAATTGTCGAAGCACTTTTGCCACTCTGATTGAGGTATCTCCAACACATGCACTCTGAATGCAGCAACCGCTTCTTCAGGTGTCGAAAAACGTTGACCTCTCAGTTTGTTTTTTACGTACGGGAATAAAAAGAAGTCATTCGGTGCCAAGTCAGGACTATACGGCGGATGACCCATCAAATCGATGTTTTGGGTGCTCAAAAATGCAGTTGTCGCAGCCGATATGTGAGAGCTCGCATTGTCGTGGTGAAGAGTGATCCGTCTTCGGCGGTTGGTTTTCCTGATTTCTTGGAAGACAACTGGCAAACAAATGGTTGTGTACCTCTCAGAATTGACTGTTCTGCGTTGTTCTAGTGGTACGGTTGCGATATGTCCAGTTTTTCCGAAAAAACAGGCGACCATTTGCTTGGAAGTGCTTCGTACCCGAACAACTTTTGTTGAATTTGGCTCATCTTGAAACACCCAGACAGTCGACTGCTGTTTACTTTCGGGCTCATACGCGTAAATCCACGATTCATCACCTGTCACGATGTCATAGACGTGTTTCGAAGCACCGCGACCGTATTTTCTGAGCATTTCTTTCGACCAATTGACACGAGCCTTTTTTTGGGCGATTGACAAATTGTGTGGGATCCAACGCGAACAAATTTTTTTAACAGTCAAATGTTTATGCAATATTGAATGTATGCTGGTCCCACTAACGCCTAAGGTTGTCTCAATCTCATGATAGGTCACATGACGATCTTCCAATATCAGTTCGCGCACAGCATCAATGGTTTTCGGAACAACAACTGATTTTGGACGACCTTCACGAAATTCATCTTGGAGTGAACTACGACCACGATTGAATTCACCATACCATCGATAAACACTGGTCCTTGATGGAGCTCCATCGCCAAAAATTGAATTAAGTTCATCCATGCACTGTTGCTGAGTTAATCCACGCCGAAAGTTGTAAGAAATAATCGCACGAAAATGTTGACGATTTAATTCCATTTTTGGGCAGAGATGAATCTTTTAAGTTATTGTAAACAACACAAATAGCGCTCGTATGTCAAAACGTTCTGAGTGCGTATAATCTCAAAAATGTCCAACTTTACGACAGAGCTGTCAATTGCCGGATTGCAACACTAGGGTTGCCAAATCCCGAAACATAAGAGGCAACCCTCGTACATGTTGAGTATTATTGTTCTTGAAAGGTAGTCCGCCATGTAACTAGAAGCTGAATCTACACACTATACGTGTCTTGCCCGCATGTTCGGGTTTGTTTTTACAATACAATCACTAATCTTATTTATGTACTGACACACTGAGTTGGCTCTATGAACCCCCCAATAATTTCGATAAAATGTTTAACCTGAACTCTAGGATACGCTGGAAGAAAAGAAATCCCATAGACCATCTCTGGGGGTATGAGTTTGATGCCAAGACAGGGGCACTATTTCACTCAATCCCCAACGACGTTGTTCCGATGAAAATGATAGACCCCAACGAAGATGGTTCGTCAGGAGGTGCAAAATGGCGTAGCGGACACAGAACCACTGAATTAAACCGAACGGAAATAAAACTCTTGGGTGACTATTGTAACGAACGTCCTTTCTTTATTTTCAGTTCCTTAAGCTATTGCATCACACTTGGGTTTTGTTTTTTTACAAATTCACGCTTCGTAATTTATAAGGAATTCAACATCAAATTTCACTTTGCTTGCAGGCTTGTGGGCCTTGCCGATAAAACCCCTCCCAAAAGGGTATATTCCTAAGCTCGCCATCCTAAACACGGCCGATAGTTTGTCTTTGAAACGCTCGCACTTAGATCACACTCGTGCTTCCTATGTTGATTCGGAAGTTGGATTCGCGACTCCAAGAGGTCTCAATAATTAATATTCGATCAGTGTTTGTTTCTTACTCTTGTGGTTGTTATTAATGGTTGGTCCTTTGGTTAGCGACGTAACAGCTTTTTCCTCGTGAGTCGAGCAACATCAAGAAACCCCAGAGTGTCCAAGAACTGAGGGACTACGATCGAACGAAGAGTTGTTCGATCCACCCAATTAAGATAATTCCTTTCGGTTTCAAACACATTCGGATTTCCATTGTTTTCAGTCAACGGCAAAGACCACAAACAAACTTAGTGTTTACAAATTGCAATTCATCACGAGGAAAAAGCTGTTACGTAGCTAACAAAAGGACCGACCATTAATAACAACCACAAGAGTAAGAAACAAACACTGATCGAATATTAATTAATGTTTGGTTTATTATTTACGCTACACACGACAAAGTAGAAAAAGGTTTGCAAATGACAACTCGAAATTTTATATTAATGAAATGTCAGCTGTTTGCTGACATTTGTTATTCGCTGTTGTCATGACAGCATTTCAGTGGTGCCTGCGCCAGTGTTGCCATTGTGACGAACGCAACTCGTGCCTTCAGCGAGGACCCTCTGGACAAGTCTTCGACTCCCTATGATCCAGTGCCGGGAGTTCACCTCGGATAGCAGTAACCGGTTTCCAGCGTGCATCCGCCTCAAGTGCAAATCTCTCACGATGATCCTTGCCAGGTGATGTTGCCGATGTAAGATTGGTTGATGTCGGCGTTCGTATTCCATCTTTGCTGCTTCTAGTCTTCCGCCCACCCTGAGGGTACCTTGGTCATCGATGAATGGGTTGATCGCAATTAGTTCCTTTCGTCTTGATACTTGCCTCCATGCTCTCATGGCCGTTAGGTCCGCTTTCCGCCACGCTACTGTTCGTACCGTTCGAGTGAAGCTGGAGAATCTTCTTGTAATGGACAGCTCCTCTTGCTGTATTACGCCGCACGGTGCCTTGCGTTCCTCGAGGTCTACCGGTGTTCCGGTATCCGCCTCTCGGACTTGGTGAGTGGTCGTCCGGGTCAACTTCAGTTCCTTGTCTCGCGGAAACGCGGGTCCTCGCCACCACAGCTCTGCTCTGGCCAGCTCCTTTGCTTTAAGTCCCCATCGAAGGTAGGCACGTCGATATGCCTCAATTTGACCACTCGGGTGGTCGCTCCACTCGTAGAATCCGTTGCTGTCGGTTCCGTGGACCGCGTACCCAATTGTTCCACCAAGCTGTTTATGAGCCTCTGGCTGGCATTCATGGTGTCAAGCAGCATCTTCTTTCCTGGTTGCTCCGGTGTTAACGTTGTAGTAGTTGCCGTTCCCAGGGTGTCTCCTGACGTCTCCAATGCGGTCGAACCTGTGCCTGTTGCCATGGTCAACCGCCGGTTGAGCTTGCCTTGCAGCGAAAAGTATCGCTCTTCGAACTCTGCTCGCTCTTCGTTCTCCCTGTCGATGTTCAGGTCTGGGTCATTCTCCTCGATACATTCCTGAAGGCTCTCAAAAGATTTGAATGGTCCTCCAGTTTGCGCAGTCTGCTTGCGACTTCCTCCCTGGTCACCGCATTCGACTTGGACGCGAACTCCTCCAACCGCGTAAGGAATCCCTTGATGACTCCTCGTCTCCGTTTCATTGTCGGAACAGCCATATCTCTGGTAGCCAATGCAACTTAGTTTGCCCCTTTTTTGATACTTGTGGATCGAAGTGCCACTAGCTACTTGATTCCGATTCTTGTGGATCGGCTGTAGGTTAGCCTTAGGCTTCTACGCAACTGAGTGCGCTGCTGGTTGTGGCTAGCTTTAATCGGCTGGATGACCGTCTGTCTTGTTGCGGTTGAAACGCTTGGGTCGCACGTTGCACTGAAGGAGAGGTTGTCCAGTCGGCTGCTGTTGTGTTTATGTTGTTTACCTCGGCTCGTGGAACCTCTAATATGCCGTGAATGACGGCGGACGGTCCTTAGGCTGGACCTTGGGGGTGCGACTGGGGCAGAGATATGTATCTGATATGTATCTGTAGTTGAGACAGCTTTGGTTATTGCGCCACGAACCTGGCGGCAGTATTGTATCCACAATGTGGGCTCGTTTTTGCGTCACTGATTTGATGGCGTTAATGCACAGCGGTTGCTTGATCGACTATAATGTTCGAATGCTCATACGGTCGAACGAAGGCTGAGATGATTAGCAGCACTTCGTGACAAATGATGTGTCTTCCGTTGTCCTTAATTATTTCGACAATGGTAACCGCTTACTGCCGTGACGTGTGAATCTGCAACTCGTTTGCCCACTGCGAACTGGCAGCAGTGGATTGGATCCAAAGACTGGATCCGGCTCGAAGGACCAATTTGTAAACACTAAGTTTGTTTGTGGTCTTTGCCGTTGACTGAAAACAATGGAAATCCGAATGTGTTTGAAACCGAAAGGAATTATCTTAATTGGGTGGATCGAACAACTCTTCGTTCGATCGTAGTCCCTCAGTTCTTGGACACTCTGGGGTTTCTTGATGTTGCTCGACTCACGAGGAAAAAGCTGTTACGTAGCTAACCAAAGGACCGACCATTAATAACAACCACAAGAGTAAGAAACAAACACTGATCGAATATTAATTAATGTTTGGTTTATTATTTACGCTACACACAACAAAGTAGAAAAAGGTTTGCAAATGACAACTCGAAATTTAATATTAATGAAATGTCAGCTGTTTGCTGACATTTATTATTCGCTGCTGTCATGACAGTATTTCAGTGGTGCCTGCGCCAGTGTTGCCATCGTGTGCTGCTCCGTCTCCAAAACTCAACTTTAAGACACGCACATTAACTCTCCGACTCACGACTCTCAAAATCCTCGACTTTAAGACACGCGTATTAACTCTTTTTTCCGACCGGTAACGTGTGCCTCGTTTGAGGAGTGTAAAACTGACTAAAATGTATGCGTGCACCTTGGCGGTTGTGACTCGACTTTTGCGACGTGGCCGCCCGCGGTTATGATTGTGTAACGACTGACTCATTAAAGGCAAGAAAAAGTTCATCGCGTCGTGGCAGTGGAGTCATAGCTAAATAAACTCACTGCCACTTACTGGGAACTCGAAAAGGGTTGCTGGGCTTGCATGGGGAATTTAGTTCCAGAGAATCACTGCCGTACAGGCTCAGTTAAATTCCTCTGTCGCTCTGTATACGGCGAAATTGGTTTGGAAAAACGACCAAGTATGGGCATGAGTTGTTGGTTAGACAAAAGAATATGGGTCTTGGTCGTTGCGATGGTTGTTTCGCGGAAATGCAACGCATCGTGCTGGTGACTTACCAGTAAGGAGGATTGGTATTGGGTAGGATGGGAGCCGAAATGATTTTCGGGGAAACTAAATGTTGCTTGGTTACAAGCGACAAAATAGTTTAAGCAGGAAGTGAGCCGGAATGATTTTCGGGGGAAATTAGAGCTGCTTGGTTGCAGGCGAGAAATATAATTTTAGTCAAAAATTAACCGAAGTCGTTTGTGGGAGAAATGTATGCGCTTTGATGTGGTTGAGGGAGTTGGTTAATATTCCGTTGTAAGTTTGAAAATGCGTTTTATTACAGCTTGAGAAATGGATTCTTGGTAAGTTTGGGGGATGTATGCGATTGCAGATTTAGGGGCGGGTACTGTTGCATATTGGGGACTGTGTTATTGCAGATTTGGGTTGTGGTGACGCGCTGTTAGCGGTCGAAGTTGGTTGGAATATGGGTTGGTTCTCCATGTAGTATAGAGAACGCCCACACATCCACAGTGTAGTAATCCCAAATCTCGACTCCCAACCAATCCCCCATTATTATATAAAATAAAAAACTTATCAACCATACCCTAATAGCCTACCCATATCCAAAACCCCACCCAATATCGCCAATTGAATCACATGCGCTACAAATTGAACCAAATTTTCGTTTGTCGTACACTGATTCAATTCCAAATAATCCCAACATCATGAAAGGCTTATTGTCAAATGCATGTCATGATTTTACCTTCCAGGAATTTGTTCGAACAAATTCCCATACCCTTTTGGGAACCCCAATTCTTGTACTTCTTGGAATTGTTACACACTTTTAGCAAAACTCTGGAGATTCAGAGTATAAAAGGTGGCACATTTTGGATTCGTGATCAGTCAGTCTCCAGAGGACGATAATATGGACAACTGTTCACGCACCGACCAAAGCGCAGATTATCAAACGCCAAAGAAGTAATCTGCATTTACTATCGCACTCAAGGCACTCTTATATAATTTCTATCCCACCATCCCTCCATACAAATAGTTAGAGACCTTTGAAATAACCCTGTAGACACTATACCTAGATACCTCCTCTCCTTTTTATTTTTCAGATATCTTGAGACCGAGCTCAACATCCTCACAGACGCGAGTGATTCTGGTTGTCATAAGATGCCCAGAATCCAGAGACAAAATGAAAGGCACGTTTGTCCTTGTCTCGTTTAAACCGGCATCCGCCATACTTTTTTTTTTTTTTGATTCATGATGAGTCAGTCTCCAAAGGCCGAACCTCTAGCACACACCTGAAAATATAAATCTCGAAATAAATTGACCAGTAAAATGTATTCCGTTATTTCTCTATCGCGAATCACTTCGGTTTTGTTTCGTTTATTCGTGGATATTACGTGACGTATAGGGACACATAATTCCCCAACCCAGATACCACCGGAAACAATCGGCGGCCAAAAACACGGGCCCCGCTAAGGAAAAAAAATCATAAACAAATATACTAAAAAATTTTACATATATATATATATATATATATATATATATATATATATATATATATATATATATATATATATTTCTACTATTTATTGGCCTGTAGGAATCCGAAAGTTCATGACCTCACCGACTCGACTCCGCCATTATTCCCCGTCCTGTGCGCTCCCCTTCCACGTTCGACCATCCGATCCGATCCCCTCGAGGTCCAACCTAAGATTGTCCCCCCATCTCCGTCGCGTCCGCCCTGTCCGTCTCTTTACCGTTGGCTTACCGTCAAGAATTCTATGCACGGTCCTGTCGTTGCCCATTCGCACCACGTGTCCAACCCATCTTAATCTTCGCAACTTGATTACTCTCACTATTGTAGGTTTGCAGTATAACTCTTCCAATTCATGGTTGTGGAGTTCCTTCCATTGTAACATTTCCATACCTTAACGATCATGTGTGTCCCTCATGGCGTAAAACCATGCCCAGGTGAAACTTATTCTACGAGACAATGTAAATTTTACATCATCCCGATTGCGGATGGAATATTCAAACGGGGGTGCCACAAGGGAATGTGCTGGGACCTGTCTTATATCTCCTCTACACTAGTGACCTGTCCACATTCAACGGAAAAATTGTTACTACGTAGTTGCTGAGGATACTACAATATTGGTCATAATATAATGTAATATAATGTCGTCAAGACATATTCTCAAAGGCATGAACAGCGAAAGAATATCTACTTGGTAATGTAAAACGGTAGTAAATTAAGTCGGAAGCAAATAGCTTATAGTTCAGTTACTCTAGGGTGGCGCAAAATCAATCATCCAATTTTGTTTTTGAAATCCCTTTTTAGTAAATAAAAAAAACGATTTTGAGCGTTGGAAATCTTTATTCGGGCGTTAACAATTTTTTCTAGTTCTCAAATGTCGAATATGATGTCTAGTTCACATATGTCAAATATAATTGACGTAGGACGCCATTTGCAAAAATTATAACATCTTCCTATATGGTAATTATTTCTGGGTCACCCTATAGATTGCTATTAAATAAATTCATTGGTAGGTGTTTAAATACAAAAGAAAATACCGAATGTAGATGACAGGCCAAGTATCTCGTCCCAAGAGATACGATAAGAAAACAATTATAATTCTAAAAATGGAATTCACAGAGTTTATTTATCACTTTGACGCTGAGTTTTTCTCTGCCGGAACCTAGTCGACAAAATCGTAAAGAAAATTCTAAATTAGAGTATTCACAATTATAACTGTTCATCGCTGCGACCCGGCCTGGGTGTTTTTTTCTAACACTAGATGAAAGAAGTTTAAAAAAATTCAAACAAGACATAGATACATTGTGATTGCACCGCCGAAAGTCATTCCGACTGGATCAAAGCCGAGGTCAACGTGAGCCCTATCGGGTTGCCAGACACACAGGCGACGATCCAAGTACGTGTAAGATACGACGAGTTAGAGTTAAGGTTCAGATTTGGTCACCAGTCAATCGTGCAGAGAAATGAAGAAAAGGAACTGAAGAAGTCGCCAGCAGTTCGTTCATCATCATCATCATCGGCACTACAACCGGGATCCGGTCTTGGCCTTATTTAACAAATCTCTCCACCGGTCCCGATTTAAAGCCGATGTCATCCAGTTTAGCACTCCCAGGCTCTGGGCGTCCTGGTCTACGCCATCCCTCCATCGCAGACAAGGTCTGCCGCGCTGTCTCCTTCCATACATGCTGCCACAAAGGACTTTCCGGGCAGGCTCCTCTTCGCTCATTCGAGCTAGGTGTCCCACCCACCGGAGTCTACCGAGCTTGATTTTTCTTACAATATGAGCTTCAAGGTAGATTGCGTACAACTCATGGTTGTAGCGTCTCCGGAATCGTCCTCCCTCACATACGGGGCCAACAATTCTCCTTAAGACCTTTCTCTCGAACGCGGCTAAGAGTTCAGAGTGCCTTTTATTAAGCACCCAGGTCTCGGATCCATACATGAGTACTGGTAAGACCATGGTCTTGTACAGTAGTAGCTGGGATGTTATGGATAAATTTCGGGATTTAAAGAGCCTTGACAG
Organism: Microdon myrmicae; assembly: GCA_963931805.1. NCBI lineage: Eukaryota > Metazoa > Arthropoda > Insecta > Diptera > Syrphidae > Microdon > Microdon myrmicae. Next base: position 33,198,583 of record OZ007501.1, on the reverse strand, counting down.
ACCATAGTAGGCTTTGTTGGATTTAATCAGCCGTTCGCGTATTTCTTCTTCCATATTGTTATCGGCTGATACTATTGAACCAAGGTAGTTAAAGGATTGCACTACTTCAAATTCGTGCTCCACTACCCTGATAGTTTGACCAACGTTAGGTCTTCTCTTCGCAGAAGTTGCCACCATGTACTTGGTTTTTCCCTCATTAATGCGCAGTCCCAGTTTTTGTGCCGCCTGCTCGATCTGGGTGAAGGATTCCTGTACCGCCGATTCGGTTCTACCGATGATGTCGATGTCATCTGCGTAGGCAAGTATCTGGCTGGACTTGGTGACAACAGTCCCTCTTGTTGTAACGCCAGAGTCACGGATTGCTTTCGCCAACGCCAGGTTGAAGAGGAGGCAGGCCAGACCGTCCCCTTGTCGGAGTCCATTATAGATGTTTATTGGTTTGGACAGCAATCCCGCTACTTTTACTTGACTAGTTACGGTGGTCATGGTCAACCTACAAAGTCGTATCAATTTATTTGGAATGCAGAATTCTCTCATGGCATTATATAGTTCTACCCTGGCTATGCTGTCGTAGGAGGCCTTGAAGTCTATAAACAGATGATATAGGACATTTTTCCATCGCCTGCCTAAGGGTGAATATCTGATCAATTGCTGATTTGCCTGGGATGAAGCCACACTGATATTGACCAATGATGGCTTTAGCGTATGGGGATATCCGGTCTTGTAGGATAGTGGAGAGTATCTTATAGGCGGTACTCAGTCGACGTTGGCACCTCGGTACGTTCGTACCGTCATCAGGCTCGAAGAGTGGCGGCGATCTATCAACACGTGGTCAATTTGGTTGCGAGTGGCTCCATCAGGTGATACCCAGGTGGCTTTGTGGATATCTTTACGCGGAAACCTGGTACTCGCAACGACCAAGTTTTTCGATGCTGCCAGTTCGATGACTCGTAGTCCATTGTCATTAGTGTTCTCATGCAAACTATGGGAACCTGTGTAGTGCCTGAAAACCGGCTCCCGACCTATTTTCGCATTCAAATCACCAAGAACGATTTTCACATCGTATCTTGGGCAGGCATTGAGGGCCCGTTCGACGTTCTCATAGTATTCTTCTTTTTCGTCGTCAGGGGACTCCTCTGTAGGTCCGTGAACGTTTATGAGCCTTATGTTCTTAAATTTGCCTCGCACGCAAAGAGTGCATAGCCTTTCATTTATTGCATTAAAGCCGATGATGGCAGGCTTCAGTTTTTGGCTGACTAGAAAGCCTACCCCGAGCACATGGTGTTTTGCGTGACAGTTGTAATAAATGTCATACTCTTTTCTTTGAAAAACACCACTCCCCGTCCATCTTATTTCTTGTCATGCTGTTATGTCAGCCTTATATTCGGAAAGGGCATCGGCTAGTTGCTGTGCAGCTCGAGCTCTGTATAGTGAGCGTATGTTCCATGAAAAATTCCTTAAATCATTTAGCCGTTTTCGTTTCCGTGGTCGTCGTCGTGTATCCGGTCCATATCCGATGCTTGTTAAATTTGCCATAATAATTCATTTTTACGAGCCTGGTTATTAGCCTTGCGCCAACCTTTCTCAGGATGTCGCTGCATGCATTGGTTCACTACTTGGCGGGTGTCAAAGTAGCTATCCAGGGGTGTCACGTGGAGACTGCATGTCAAGTTGGATTGAACAGGGACAAGGATCGTCCTGGCCTTCGCCGGGTTGAAGGCAATCAGAGACTTTGCCCTGTAAGTTCGCACCCATCCCCCTGCCAGACACACAGGCGACGATCCAAGTACGTGTAAGATACGACGAGTTAGAGTTAAGGTTCAGATTTGGTCACCAGTCAATCGTGCAGAGAAATGAAGAAAAGGAACTGAAGAAGTCGCCAGCAGTTCGTTAGACCACTAGAAAAAGATGTATTCTGTTGCAAATACTGTCAATAAAAACTGTACAATTGGTACCAGTTATAAATCACTTTTTGGATATTGAAATCGAAGCACTTTATGGTGTTGGACGTTAATCAATTCTGTCCTGTTGAGGATCAAGTGAATATTTGAAGATGTATAACGCCCTCTTTATTACGAGCGTGATTCGAACAAGTGGTATGACCGTGTTCGGATGCTTTCTGGTTTGATTCTAACTTAGAAGTTAGAAACAAAGCACTGGGAATCAAACCACGGCTGCGTGTAACCGTGATGTTTCAATATGACCCTTCGACTGTGCCTTTCTACATTTACTTGCACACGGCTCTGATGTTTTTTTTTCTTTTGTGCTGTCGTCTCCACTATAGTTCCGTATTTGTGTGCATTTCTGTACTGCGTTACGGTCACTTTGTATGCGAAATGACGGAACAAGCGGAAAGTGCGCCCATGGGCTGAGCGTCATAAAATCCTGGTTTACTATGAGAAAAGGTTTTGTTGTCTAAGCAGATCACGTCGTGATTCAACAGTAAAAAACTGGTTGCAAGTTTCGAGAAGGAAATTTTAGCCTTAAGGACGCTCCACGTCCAGGTACAGTAAACATATATTACGACGAAGAACTTCAAGCTTTACTAGACGAAAATCTATTTCAAACTTAAGAAGAGCTTGCGGAACAATTAGAAGTTTCTCACCAAGCAATATCAATCAATCTTTGCATAAGTATCTTTTCCAATAAAGATGAATTTGGCGAAAAAGGCTGAGCTTCTAATTGCCTATCACAGTAACTTAACACGATTAAGAATAATTATAAACCAAGGCGAACAATAAATGGAGTTTAATAGAATTTATTGCCTTTTGTCAAATTAGAAATATACGTTTTACATCTTTACCCTTTTCTGTCATATATTTACGATTACATTTCTTGATTCAAAAAAGAACTTTGCGAAATAATAAAAATATTGGCTATTAGTACACAAATTTCACAAAGCATACAACTCCGAATCCCCCGCCCCTGCTAACGCTTCAAACACCTCTTCGCACAGGCACCATCGTCGCCACCTCTAGCAGAAGGTGCGTCGAAGATCAAGATTGCTCTTCACACTTTTAGTGGTATTCCCTTACTATACTTCTACTATTTATTGGCCTGTAGGAACCCGAAAATTCATGACCACACCGACTCGGCTCGGCCATTGTTCCCCGTGCTGTGCGCACTCCTGCCACGTTCGACCATCCGATCCGATCTCCTCGAGGTCCAACCTAACATTGTCCTCCCATATCCGTCGCGGCCGCCCTGTCGGTCTCTTTCCCGTTGGCTTACCGTCAAGAATTCTATGCACAGTCCTATCGTTGCCCATTCGCGCCACGTATCCGGCCCATCTTAATCTTCGCGACTTGATTACTCTCACTATTGTAGGTTTGCGGTATAGCTCATCCAATTCGTGGTTGTGGAGTTTCCTCAATTGTCCTGCCTCTTCGTCATATTTGCCGCCAAAGATACGCGAAATTTGTGTTCTTCCCGTTTGGTGAGAGCCCATGGTTTGCATCCGTATAGAACAATAGGCATGATTATGGTTTTATAGACACGGAGCTTTATATTACGTGATAGCAGTTTGGATTTCAGCAGTTTACTGACTGAATGCCAACTAGCGTTTCCGGAGTGTGGTCTTTTGTTAATTTCCTTCGACATTTCTTTACTGGCCGTCAGTATTGTTCCTACGTATTTAAATTCTTTGACATTTTCAAACATCTTGCCCCTGATGTTTATGTGTGTTCTCTGAGGTCCACCTGCTCTCGCCGTAATCATGTATTTTGTTTTGTCTTCATTTATTTCTAGGCCCGCCTCTTCTGCCACTTGCATGGTGATTTCACTGTTTTTACTTATAGTTTCGAGATTATCGCCCAGAGCGGCGATGTCAACTACATACGCGAGCACATGTGTGACCCCGTTCAGGGATGATCCGGTCGTGTTGTCGTCTTGTGCCTTTCTGTTAACATACTCGACGACAAAGTTAAAAAGGCATGGTGAGACACCATCCCGGATTTCGAATGGTTCTCAGAGGTGGTTTTCTATTCTAACTCGCCCTTTGTTTTCGTGCATGCAGACTTGAATGAGGGCACCATATATTTTCGGGATCCCCAGCTCAACCACAACATGGTAGAGTCTTTGCCTTGCGACTGAGTCGTAGGCTTTTTAGAAGTCCACGAACAGTTTTTGAACCGTCTCTCCGTATTCCCACTTCTTTTCAAGCAGTTGCCTTATTGTGAACATCTGGTCGCTTGTTGACCGGTTCCGACGGAATCCGCATTGGTAGTCTCCCAATATTTCTTCTGCGTACGGTGTGATTCTTGCCAGTATGACATTTGTTAATATTTTGTATGCGGTTGGGAGCAATGATATTCCTCTGTAATTTTCACAGTCAGATCTGTCGCCTATTTTGAAAATGGGGATGACTATTGCGGTTTTCCATTCTTCCGGAATGACTTCCTTGTCCCATATTATTTTAACCAGTTGGAGGATCTTTCGAGCGGTTGCTCCTCCTCCATGCTTCATAAGCTCTGCCGGTATGCAATCGATTCCGGGGGCCTTGTTGTTTTTCAGTCGATTTATCGCGTCTACAACTTCGTCGAAAGAGGGCTCTGGGATCTGGCGCTCGGCTGTGTGTACGTCTAGTGCGTTTATTTGTGGTTGATGGGTGCGTACATTGAGCAGGTTTTCAAAGTACTGCTTTCATCTTGTCACGATATTGTTTGTTTCTGTGACTAGACAGCCATTTCCGTCTCGAATTATTTTGATTCTCCCTCGGTAGCCATTTCTAATTGAATTTATGGCGGCATACATACCTCTGCTGTTATTTGCTCTGACATTTTCTATGAGTTTTTTTATCCGAGTCTTCTCCCATTCGCGTTTTTTTGCGTTTGAAAAGTCTAGTTGTTTCTTTCCGAATTGTCGCGTATCTTACTGCGTTGACTTCATCATATGCTTCTAAGTGGATCATTCTGAGGCGTTTACGTTCTTCGATCTTTGCCCTGCACTCATCGTCAAGCCAAGGTTTGGACTTAGTTGTTTTCTGAAATCCTAATACCTCTTGGGCTGTTTGTTTGATTCTGTCTCTGATCGAGGCCCATTTAGTGTCCACACTATTGGCTTCCTCTTCCTCACTACTGTCATTCTCTAGGATGATAAATCTATTTGTTAGTTCGTCTTGATATTCAGCCCTTTTACGTAGGTCTTTTAGTTTATCAATCTCGAACTTTTTGCTCGTCTCCCGTGACTGTCCATGTGGGTTTGCTGCAAGCCGACTTCTAATTTTGCCCATCACTAGAAGATGATCGGAGTCGCAATCTGCTCCTCCATATGATCTTACGTCAACGATGTTCGAGTGGTGTCTTTTGTCTACGAGGAAGTGGTCTATTTGGTTACGCGTTACGCCGTCTTGTGATATCCATATGGCTTTATGGATTTGCTTGTGCTTGAACATCGTGCTCTTCACTAACAGATCTTTTGACGCTGCGAACGTGATGATTCGAATACCATTATCATTTGAAACGTCATGTAGGCTTTCTTTACCTATTGTTGGTTGGAAGATATCTTCCTTTTCAATTTTCGCATTGAGGATGATTTTAACATCGAATGATGAGATCCCATCAAATACTTCCTCTGGGGTCTCGTAGAATGTGTCCTTCGTTTCTTCGTCGGTAGATTCTGTTGCGGCGTGTACGTTTATAAATACATAATTGTACCATGGACCCTGTATTTTTAGCCCCGACATTCGGCCATTAATGAATTACACATATTTTACATGGGGCGTAGTCTTCTTGCTTATGATGAAGCCAGTTCCGAACTTATGTGTATCGGTACCTCCACACACCAGTGTAAACCCGTTGGTTTCGATTACTTGATGTGGGAGCCGGACTTCCTGAAGCGCGACGATGTCCATTTTATATTGTCTCGCGTTTTCTACGACCGTTTGTATCGCGCCTGGTTTATATAACGTTCGAACATTCCACGTCCCGATGCGTATATCCCGCTTTTTCCGTTTTTCCCCGTCTTCTTTTTGCCGAGTCGGTGTTTCCTTGATGATTTGTTTCCTTATGGTAGTGTCGGCTCATCACACCTACGCCTACCGGGTTTTTCATGAGATTGTTTTTTGTGTATTGATCATTCATTTCATTGGATCACTCTGGGGTTTCAAATAGTCTGCCATATCAGAGCCCCTCTTTGATATGGCAAGGTCTGCTTACTGCTCTGATTCGACCCGGTGTCAGACAGGCGCCGTTATAATACAGCCGCTATACCCCTGGCTGCAAGCCATCCAATGGGCATGGTGACGCGTAACACCCTGGATTAGGGGTGGTATATCTTTGTGTGTTACTCCTCGCTAGCCTGTCTTACATGGGTGACCCTACTGGAAGCGTATGCTTCCGTCAGCATAGCCCGAGTGATTCATTGTAGTTTAAGCCCCCGCACCACGTAAAGGTTTCTACCAAGCGGGGGAGAAATTTTTAAGAAAAAAGACAAATTTCCCGATATCTGTTGGACACTACTCGTTTTTTTTTGTTTTTGTTTTTTTAACTAAGTATTTAAACTCTCATTTGACCATTCTACATATATTACTCGATTTATGCGATCCAATTTATAAAGCAAAGCATCTTGTTGTCTAAGGTTCCTTTATCCAAGATATCTTTACGCCGATTCCTCTACGGCCTTAAGAACTCATTCAACTCCGGATTCGATTTCGATAAATAAGGTCTATTTATATAAAGATGAATTTACTAATGGTTCTACTAGCAACACATAAAATATTTTGCCAAAAAAAAACCTTTTCTTTGCCAGTTTTTATAACCAAAACGCTAACAAAAGCCTTCAGAATTTTTACTCTGGTGGTTTCACATGACCATGACAACAACAGATGATTTTGGGCTTCCTTGAAAGTTTGCCAAAATACAAATGTTCAGGGCCAGCATAAACCTAAGCTAAGGTTATTCGTGCAAGACACAATGCACTCCTTCTAAATTGGTACTTTATCGTTATAACTTCAAAGGTGCTAGGACATCTTTTAAACGAGTTCTTGTGAACTCTTCATTCCTTCCGGGTGATGTGTTAAGTAACTTTCTTAGATCATTCAAGGACGCAAAACGAACACCAGTTAGAGAAAAATCACCTCAACCTGCCTTAGCCATGCTTTACTTTATTATACTCCCTCCTAGAGCCATTAATCTATGTAAATTTGCCCTTCTAAAACCACGATTGCCTGTGTAAGCTAATATATCCCCACACAGCTGTGTTCCAACGATATGAACTGATGTGCGAGCGCAAGACTAATTGCCCATGTAAGAACAAAACTTTTTTGTCCGACACGACAATTTATATCCTTCCTTTCATGTGGCAATAATTTAAGTCCCCAGCAAACAAGAGATCGTCCCATACCCACAGATGAACCTTGCGCTAACTATAATCGATATCCTGGGAAATTCCAAAATTATCATACGGCTCCCTGGCTCTGTGATAATTTTGTGCTAGATTTTCAATTCAATTCTACCAGAGGGTACGTATGCAGCTAAATTCCTCAAGGTGCACTTTTTTGTCCTTCCTCAAAGTTTTCTATTTTTTCTTCAACTGTTGTGACATACGCCTGCGGGCATATCAACAAAGTAAAAAAATCGAGCCGATGTTCTCTTTTTCGTTGTTTTTTTGGGTTTTATCCGTTAGAGTTGAGTTGTTAGATACGTACTTACAGGATATCCTCTCCAGTCTCTGACATCGAAAGCTCATACGTTGGCCGGGCTTCAAGGAATTTTCATTTTCCCAAATATGAATCGATTATTTGAATGAAATTGCTTGTTCAGTGGATGGTTGGCTGGGATACGGGTGGTAACAGAGTACTTTACAGTATTACCGGGTAAAGCAAACTATAACACCACTCATGAATGGTGAACAATAAATTATGGAGAATTTTGATATGAAGTAAATTGCACGATTGCAGTTTTCCTGCCTGAGAGAAATATCGAAGAATTCGAGAGGATATGAGTTTTGAACTTTTCGGAAAGTGCCTGCTCTGCCTCTTGTGTGAAATAGCAGTCCTTGCTCCGGCGATTTGGCTAACATATGAATGGGGAAATAATCACGTTATGTACAATTTATGAGTTTGTCAATACCATGAGGCAAATCCGATTTGATAATTAGTCATTAAATGCGCTTGCTAACTCATGGTATAAGTTTGTCTTTTGACAAACGCTCATTTGCCAAGTGATATATTATTTAAATATTACAACTTTTCTTGAAAATATCTATCGGTCCTTCTTACTTAGCAAAGAATGTTCTAAAAGACTTTCCTAATCCATGGACTTTTTAAAAAATTCTGATACGATTTCACAAGGTCGGAGAAAGACCTTCGTCTGCCGAAAAACCAAATTGCAAAAGTGTAAACACTCTGATATGACTGGGTAATGTCACTATCGCGGCTTTACTGTTAGACGCCAGGTGGTTTGACAAGTCAGTGGTATTTAAATTGATTCATTATAACAAATGGGGTCGCTTTTACACGACAGAGGGTGGAATCGATCTAAGAGTGCTGCACAATACTGCTCTGAAATATTGTATTCTTTTCCAGGTCCTTTTCTTGTATTTACTTGGCACATTTCAATTCATCATGCAAATGTGTTGATAAGAAACCGAATTAAGAATGACATGTTTCCGTGTGATCTAGTCTACCCACTAAACACTGTCAAGTTGAACTGCTAACGACATTTTGTAACATCAGGGGTATCGACTTCACCAATTCGAATGTAAACGCCATCCACCAATATTGGCAAACAGCGAAAGCTGATATCCTGGCCCTAACCGAGACCCAGATGACTCGATGTATCTTCATTGCCAGGATATGCCTGTGGCGGTGCCACCAAACCCCACGGTACACTTGTGGCGACTCTAACAGATACACACACAATTCACAAGCAAAATAGTGAAGAGCACCGAACGAAAAATCGAATAAGAAAATACATCAGAGCCATATACCATAGCGATAACATAACAATTCACATCAGTGGAGTATAGTCGAGTTTAAAAATCTAATTCTAAAATCGGCCAGTAGCCTGATGGGTAACGCTTAGGTTCAATTTTTGGTGATTCAAACTGTCATAGCGTCAGTTCGTATCACACGTTCTTCTTCACTATTATTTCAAACGCTATACACTTACTTAAAAACCCCCATTACCTCATTCCAAGACGCTTAAGTTTTCGCCAATGCAATCGCATTAGGCACCTGAAAATGCTTCACGCATTAAAGACATCAAATCTATGATCTTTAAGTCCCTGTAAAGAAAACTTACCTTTCATTCTAGCATTCTCTCCGCATACCAATTCTCTGTAAGATTTCTTTATTAGCTTATCAGGAATTCCAAACCAATTTCGGCATCTACGTTGCCAGACAAATTCCCCTAGACGAATTCCTGTAAACAAAAGGATTTGGTTTACATATAATGTAACCATCATAACAGGGACCATACACATTGCGTCGCCTATTTCCCGTTCTCACCAAGTGTATCATAAATCACCAAATATGCACATTGACGGGCGACCACTTTAACCAACGATAAATGGTTCAACGCAGCTGCATGTAATTAGCACCATAGACGTTGAGACCAATTCCCAGTAACCTAGCTAAAACCAATTAGCACATTTCCACATCGTATCGTCGTCTTTTTGTTTAGCCGCGACGCATATGTATACAAAGATCCCATTAGCATCCGACGAATTCGGTTTTATTTGCTTTATCGGTGTTGACGTCCAGCGCCGTGCTTCTTCGGATGAGGGAAGAGCGGGGACCTTTCTTTTATTCCTTTACTTCCTTTTCTCAATTAAAAACTCTAGTACTCAACTTCAATTAGAACTTATAATTCCAAAACTCATTTATTCACTCTTTTATATTTTACTATATTTTATTCTATATTTATAATATATATTTAACTTGACTGAACTCAATTTTACTCTTTCTCAAACTTAAACTCAAAGTCAACTAACTGATCTGACTCAACTCTCTTCCTCAACTGATTTTACAAATGAATTTTTTCTCTACTTATAGAACATTGTGTTCTAATTTACTGGAAATTATAACATGAACAAAACAAAATTTATCAAAGACTCTGTGACTTTTAAATTGAATAAAATTTGGACGAAAATCAAAGTTACTATGTTTTGAATGAAATAAAAAGGTGCAGGTTATTAAATGTGCTGTAACTGGCAATATTGTGAATGTTTATGAATGGTATGTATTAAGTGAGAATGTAATATATGTTAAGGGAAGTTTTTAAGGATGTGTAAGCAGATTCAGTGTTAAATTTAATAAAGGGTAGTATTCTGGAATACAACATCGGAATCATATTTCGTGAACGCACCTATGCCCTTTTCATTGTTTCAGATTCGTTATTATGGCTTCGACCCATGAAAAGAACCGACGTACACATATACATGTGTACAATGACGATCTCCTCTATGTGATCCGGTTATCACCACCGTAAAAGCGAATGTGTGGGTGGGTTTAGTCAGTGCGTCGACACGGACGCGGGATTCACTAACTCCCATTACTTCACAACCGCTGGTCCTCTGGAATCACTTGCAATTCCGCGACGACGTCCTAAGTGGAAAAAGGAAATGAAACACTTTGGTTTTTTTATTGCATTTATTTCAGCTATTTTCTTATTTCCAGTCACACAGTTCTTTGTTGTTAAACAAGGAGTAAAATTTATTACAAGGGAACATGCCTTAAATTGTTAACTGTTCGTTATTCACTTATTTCGGTTACAAAGGAATATAACTTTCCGCGCACAACCTTTTAATTAAAAACAAAACGTCTCCACTCAAGAAAATGGAGCTTAGCGCGCACAACTCTTTGTATAGAAAAATTGTATTTTTTCGACTTCGCGAACTCGTGTACGCTGTCGCTGGTGGTAAAAATCTGACTCTTGGATGCTGGGCGACATTGACCCTGCCTCGGGGATTGCGATGGGTTTCGACGCACACCATCGCAGGGGAAACAATCCTTCCGTCACGCTGTGACCAATGAGAACCGACCCGCGTCCCATTGGAAGGTTCTTGAAAGATATCGTTACGATTGGAAATGAATGTCTTCCTTTTGGAAGGAAGGGCAAACGAAACACGCGTTGAAACAAGAATAGAAAGAAAACATGCAGCTGTTTAAACAATGAACGTGCATATACCGAAAACGTTTCTATCATAAACGATAGAGGGTATATTGTATATACCGTAATGGTATCTAAAAGGGCAACCGCTAAGATGCGCATTTGTTTGGGTTGACTAAAGCAAACACATTAGGATCGCATCCAATTCATTGCTGGTTTATCGCCTATGCAACCGATCCGAGATAATTGGTTGCAGCTGTATTAGCTAGCAATTTGCATGTCTCGATCGTGGGATCAGCGGTTGCTTGAGAAAAGCAAACGCAGTGAGATTGCTGTGAAAATGATCGGCATGAATACCGACGAGGGGACCGTGGAAGATTTCCTAATGGTTGGCAATGGACATGGGTGCCGATCAGAGGAAACAAATATGTTTTTAGGAATACAGCGATGTGGATGATGCTGTGGCAACGTGATGACCTTGCCATGGGATGCTTTACAGGCATTTAAGATTATTGAAGGGTAGCTTAATGCTGCCTGATTGCAGGTAAGTACCATAGCCTTGTAAAGGTAGAGGAAGGTTAGGTGGGGTTAAAGTAATGGCTGGTTCCTCGTCGCCTTGAAGAAACCCCACAAATGCACCCAAATTTCCCTTCGACAACGATTGAATATCGTTGAGTTCCTTTTCATCGGCCGACGACAACAGTCATGCCGACTTCCGCTCTCCGCCGGCTGCGGAGACGTGATAATACACCGCGAGTCGAGTAAGCGTGTTAAAAAAGTAAAAAGTCGTACGAGTGGTACTATTATTTATCTTGTTCATACAGTAATTTAAATCAATGTTGTCCAGTGTTTGCAACCGCCATGTCGAATACTTTATATTTGCTGCTGAAAAGTCATTGACGCATACATCCTTATATCATTATTACCATCCGTGGTGGTGATCGAAGTTGGGATCGACGATTGTCGATCATGTGCCGCTTCTATTTGCATACCACATCTGGCGCGCGGCCGAAAGATATACTGCAATTTGCATGGATGTATGGTTCATGGGTTTTGTTTGACTTTTGTCAATACACCCGAAATGCATTAGATCTTTCTAATGGGTGTGAAATACAAACAGACACCGTGGGATAGGAGTAGTTCCCTTGTAGGTTTTAAACCTCATACATTTTGAATTATCTTGTTGAGATAATTACGATTGCCGTTTCTTTTGTTGGGTGATAGATTTGGTGGGCTTTGTGGTAGACCACCCGCACGTGCGTCGATTATTCGGAGAATTTGCTGGTGCTAGCGAATCCTTGTAACATCGTGTAGATGTTCAGGATTTTCGATTGTGCAGTGCTGGAGTGCGGCGCATTTCGATCTTTACTAATATGATGAATGAATGCTTTTACCTCTGTTTCAGGTATGTTACAATCGACTTGTTGCTTGATATTGAAAGCTTTGGGACGTTCAGTTCCTTGCTTCTTTTTATATCGGTTCGCATTTTGCAGCCTTCTATGACCTTTGTTACAGGTATTGTCTATTGGCCGCGTGTCTGTGGGCACGTGCGCTGTGTTATCAGGTAAGAACGTTCTTTGAAGGTAGGAACCTTACCTGTGCGGAATTGTGCGTTCGTAGAACGCTACAATAGCATAATCAGTCATCTACGGATGATCTACTAAGGAGTTGATCCTTCCTTTACTCCCGAAGAAGTGCTCGAAGAAGTAAAAAGCTTCGAAAACGATACCTTGTAATTTACAGGTCTGAAACCATTTTCTACAGCAAATTCTAGAAATCGCAACCGTAAGTTGACTTTCTTCATTGTCTCGCTAAGCCCCTATAGCAAAGTTGATATATTAAATACATTAGTCACCAAACAATAAGTTGGGAGAGAATAAAGAAGTCCGACCGCGTATTGCAGTGTATGCGCTGTCAACGCTTCGACCATGTGGCAGCGAATTGCAATATGCATTTCAGATGGGTCGAATGCCTAAATAAGCATATCATTGGAGAATGTCCATTGGGCAAAGAACAGCTCCCGGGTAGAAATAAACTATCTTGTGTTCTCTGTAACAACACAGATCACCCTGCTAACTTTAGAGGTTGCTCTAAGCACCAACAACCAAAATCAAAGTTGGAAGCCAGAAAGAAGCAAGTTGAAGAAGAGAAACGAATGAAAACTCGCTCTTACAACGACTGCGTGGCACCAAGTGTGTCATACGCCCAAATGGCAGGTCGAGTGGAAAATGCACCAATCTTAGAACAATCACTCAATATCATTAAAACGCCTGCTCCAGAGGCACAAACTGATACAACAGCTATATTACTCTCCATACAAGGACAATTTGATAAAAAATTCCAAATGATTGAAAAAAACTGACGAAACAAGTGGCTCGAACTGATATTATCTATTCGACCCTGTTTCCAGATGAATCCGCACTTTAATCATAACGTTCACTGCGGCTGAATTAACTCGAAAAGTAACTGCTATGAATGCTAATTCACTAATCCGCATGGAAAGAAGGGATAATCTGAGCAATCTGCTGGAAGCTGGACACCCAGATGTGTTTTAGGCTAGCGAAACTAAGGTAAACCAAAGGCACAAATTGGGCTACCCAAATTATAAAGTAATTAGACGAAATCGACCAAATTCCACTCAGGCGGGTGGGATCGCTGTCTTAGTTAAAAATGGTCTACGACACAAAGTCGTTTACAGCAGAGATGTACATAAGTTCCAGGTGCTAGAAGCCTGCGTTATAGATATTCCTTTGAAAAGTCAAAGGATCTCAGCTTATGCTCCCGAAGCTCCACAGTCTCCACCCTTTTCAAAAGTCTTAAGTTAGGCTCGTAAAACAATTATTTCTTTATGGCGGGAGATTCCAACCCCAAGCACATTGCAGATGGCAATGCGTTGTTCGACTGGTGGTAAATAAACGCTATGGAACCATAAACTAGAATTTTACGCTACAAGTACGCCGTCACATCCAAGAGGAAATTCCTTCTTGGATTTACTGTTATTGGACGAGCGAATACAATTATTAGATACGGATCTAACTACTCGTGTAGTTTATCTTCGTGCAATCGAGTACGATAGCGATCATTATGGACTTGGTGCTGTAATACATGTCCCAAACGAACACTTGTGGCGGTGCCGCCAAACCCCACGGTACACTTACCTAAAAACCCCCATTACCTCATCCCAATATGCATAAGTTTTCGCCAATGCAATCGCATTAGGCACCTGAAAATGCTTCACGCATTAAAGAGATCAAATCTATGATATTTAAGTCCCTGTAAAGAAAACTTACCTTTCATGCATTCTCTCCGCATACCAATTCTCTGTAAGATTTCTTTATTAGCTTATCAGGAATTCCAAACCAATTTCGGCATCTACGTTGCCAGACAAATCCCCCTAGACGAATTCCTGAAAACAAGATGATTTGGTTTGCGTGCAATGTAACCATCATAACGGGGACCATACACATTACGTCGCCTATTTCCCGTCCTCACCAAGTGTATCATAAATCACCATACATACACATGGAACCCTACTGCATAACCAAATGCAAATAGGTATGGTATACTTACCGTTGGCGGCGATGCAATAAACACCGATTGACTGTAATATAGCTGAAGCCCATGTGGAAATATGCATATTGCATTGCCGTCTATTTATTTAGCAGCAATGCACATCTCAGACAAAAACCCAAACGTTTCCATTGTCTTTTCATATTTCGGGATCTGCTTCTCATCAGCAGCAGTATAAGCAAACACAAACTCAATTAGCATCCAATGAGATTCGGCTTGTTTGCTTAGCCGAATTCACTTCTCATGGATGCACATTATGCCCCTTCTTGGTGTTTCAGATTCGTTGATATGGTGTGTCCATGAAAGAACCCATGTACACATATACATGTGTACTACCAACGATCTTCACCCCAAACTTCAGAGCGCGCACATCGGAAGTCGTCTGGTAATCGCCGCGATCACACGGGGGTGTGCGCGCCCCCGAGTGTAAAGTTTAGTCGAGAGTAATACTGTAGCGGTTCCGCCAAACCCTACGGTCTACTTACCTGGAAAAACCCCCATAACTACTACCCAACTTCCTTAAGTTTGCTAATGCAACAGTATTAGTACCTGTAAATGCTTCACGCATTATATAGATCACCATCTATAATCTTAAAATCCCTATAAAGAAAACTTATCTTTTCATGCATCCCTTCGCATACAATTTTCCGTAAGATTTCTTTGTTTGCTTATTTGGTATTCTAAACCAATTCGTTACCAGACATTATCCTGAAAAGAAAAACCCCGGTTCACATATCATGTAACCATTCCAGCCAGAGATAATTATCATGGCGTCGCCTATTCCCAGCTTCATTCATGTATACGATAAATTTCTTTATGTATACATTTAGCTGGCGACGTTTTTCTCCCAGCTCAATGTGCAACCCAAAGCAAATACGCATTTCGCGTCCCTTAGCATCAATTGAAATCCAAGCATAATCAATACAAATGGGTATTCAATACGTACCCTTTCTAGCGATGCCATAAACACAATTTCCCAGTAACCTCGCTAAAACCAATTAGCACATTTTCACATCGGATTATCGCCTCTTTGTTTATCCGCACGTTTGGAACACATATTCAATACGTACCCATACTAGCGATGCCATAAATACCATTTCCCAGTAACCTAGCTAAAACTAATTAGCACATTCCCGCATCGCATCGTGGTCTCTTTGTTTAGCCGCACATGTTCCAACAAAGATTCCATTGGCATCCGACGATTTCGGTTTTATTTGCTTTACCGAAATCGTATCCTAGGAATGCACTTTATGTCTTTCTTTGTTCTAGGCACACATACCACCATGATCACGGTGAACGAGTGAGCTCTGAACGAGCAAAATATCATTGAGTCGAATTTCATCCGCTGGCCGCCATGGTCATGCTAACTCCCGCGCTCCGGTGGACGCGTACATACCGGAATATACCTTGGAGTCAGTGTCGTATTATAAGAGTAGTTGTTCGGGAAGTAATTAAAACCAACGTGTGTCGTCATTTCGGTGAAGCTGCAAGTATTATTATGTTTAAAAGGAACGAACGAACTAAATTAAATAAACAGTGCTTCTGAACGTTAGAAATAACATACCTCTGTGTCGGTGTTTTATTTCTCGCGGCCGACATCTGTGTGTCTTGATGCATTTCGTACCTAATCCTGGACAATTCGGTTAGGCGGAACATTGTTGGACAGTGGAATGTATGATGGAGGAGGAAGTGAATCAAGTACCTGTGCTGGTACACACCATCTTCCCCACAATACCATTTAGATCCACTAATAACAAGTAAGAATTAAGTGATTAACCACAAATATACAAGTGTAGTCCCCGTCGGGGAGCCTCTGGCGCAAGACTAATGACCTTGCCCAGAAAAAATAAATCATTATGGAAAATTTAACAAGCCTCAGGACTTACTAAATAAGGCCAAGACCGGTTCCCGGTTGTAGTGCCGATGATGATGATGATGATACAAATGTAGACAATGTCGTCAAAGTTATGTAAAGCACAAATTTAAGATTCGGTTACCAGTTTAATAATTTTTGTACAGATGCATCCTAAAATTAAATAAAAGACCAGTTAGACTACCAACAAGCCACAAGTGTTTTCGTTTTTTGTTTCTTCTTGGTGAACAGTGTACGGCGGAATTTATAGTGACGATGGCGGAAAGAAGTGAATCAGCGTCGTACGCCGGCGCAGCATACTTCCCCGCCACACACTCACTACTTGAGCAGTACAAACAGATATATTTTTTAATTTCGGAAAAGCACACTGGTCGCGCTTTGATCGGATAATAAAAAAAGAATTACGCTCCAATGTCATAGATCCACCAACTGACAGAAATCTTCATCATCATCATCATTATCGACACTACAACCGGGAACCAGTCTGGGCCTTATTCAGCAAGTCCTGGGGCTTGTTAAATTTTCCATGATTTGTTTTTTTCCGGGCAAGGTCATTAGTCTTGCGCCGGAGGCTCCCCGACGGGGAAACGAACCCCGGTCTCCCGTGTGACAGGCGGGTACACTAACCACTATACTATCGAGGAGCCCAAGGACAGAAATCTTCACAATGACGAAATTGACGATGAACAACATTGTTACTAATACAATGAATCGTTCTATCCCAAAAGTGTCTTACATGGACCGCCATACAAACCGATACAGAAACGCAACGATCGGTGAGCTATATAGGCAAAAGCGTATTCTGGTCTCTAAGTTAAAACAGCTCTACAGACAATTCAGCGATCCAAAAAGTCAGGAAATAAAAACAATTAAGTCACTACTTAAAAATCTTCAAAAACTGATCCGTGACAACTATAGATCAGTAATTAATGAAGACTGGAACAACAGAATTCAAGCCATTAAAACTAGTGGACCAAATATGTTCCCTCATATAAATAAAGTCTTTCGAAGGGAAGATTATAGTGACATCCCATGTCTGTGAGTTCCGCGGATTCCCGAGAATTGTCAAACTCTGCTGAACGCAGAACACATCAACTCTAACGAAGCGTTCATAATAGTCGAGGATCCGCAAAAAAAGACGAACTCAATTGGTGCTTGTTTCGAAGCAGTGTATAAATTGAACGAATCGGCTCATTCTAACCTTGACCTGGGAAATAGGGCATTCCAAAAACACATTTCACTACGCAATAAACCTAACAATTGGCGTCTCTTAAGTCGAAGTTTCACTATCTTTGTTGAAAATAATAAAGCGGACTTAGAAATATTAACACTACTATGTTTGTACACAAGGATGAACTGACGGACATTCTTAGATCGATTAAGAACAAAAAATCTTCTGGAATAGATAGTATTCCAAACATTGTTCTCAAGCATTTACCTCTGGAGGTAGTGAAGGTTTACATTATTTTGTTCAATAACGCTCTAAATAATGCATATTGTGACGCATATGACAATCAGTACTAGAATATTCGAGAAAGTCCGAAACAAAGTACTAGAATATTGTAGGAAGTACTGGAAAACTGGAGATTGGAACAGCAAAACACTCAAGGCCATGGAACGGACGGAAACGAAACGCCGAATCAGAATGAGGAAACGGTATAAATACGTCGCACACAGATCATGGAGACAAGTTATAAGTAATAAGTGCGGTAGTAAGAAGCCATAAGTAAGAAAGTGAAGCAAGCGATAAGTAAGAAGTAATAAGTAAGAAGAAGCAGTGAAATACGCGATAAGTACAAAAGCGATGTCAAGAAATCGTTAAGTGTACAGTAAAAAATAACGGTTGTTATTAACGGACTAATAAAGTGTTATATTAATTCAAAATCGATTTAACGGCTCTTATTTATTAAAAATAATTAACCCAGCGAACCCTACGCTCGCTACAATTGGTGTCAGAAGTGGGATTAATTATTAATGAAATAAATAAGTCTGTGAAAGCGTGTTGTGACAATGTCAGATCGACATTTGGAGGATCTTCGCGTTCCTGAGTTGAAGAAGGAACTTCAGGACCGGAATCTGGATAGCAGAGGACAGAAGCAAATTCTTCGACAGCGTCTGCAAGCAGCAATGGAGGAAGAGGGTATCGATGTCGACACATATGTTTTTACGAGTGGGCCAGACTGTCCGGATGGAGAAGAAACAGCGAGTGACGGAGAAGAGTTCCCCACAGTTGGACATTTCGGAGATGTTTAGGATGATGATGATAAAGTTGGACGCGCAAGCTGCAGATGTTAATGCAAAGTTGGATGTCCAAAATTCAAAATTCGACGTCCAAAATTCAAAATTCGACTCACAAGCTGCAGATCTAAATGCAAACTTGGATGCCCAAACGCAATGGATGAAATGTACTTTTCAACACTTTCAGGAAGAAATTCAGTCAAAAATTCGAAACGAAGTAGAAAATCTGGATCTAGAAGTCACCGAAGAAATAATGCGAATCGAAAAGAGACTTGAGTGTGTTGAGAGAAATAAGACATCGCCTAGCAATCAACATGACTACAAAGATACAAGGATGCAACCGCCAACCTTCGGTGGAACGGGACCCTTCTCCGTATTTATACGTCAGTTTGACGCCGCGGCGAATTATAATAAGTGGTCGGATGAGCAAAAGTCAACATCACTAACCTTGTCACTCCGCGGGGCGGCTGCAGAATTGCTACAAACCATACCAGCAGAGAAGCACACAGATTTCCAAGCGGTAAGAGACGGCCTTGAAGCTAGGTATGGAGACAACCGCATGCAGCAGGTCTACCGCATGCAACTGCGGAGCAGAACGCAGAAACCTGGAGAAAATCTTCAACAGTTGCAGGCAGACATTGAGCGATTGGCAAACTTGTCTTATTCAAATATGACTAAGGAATTTCTGAACGAGGTAGCAATGGATGCATTTATAAACGCACGCCAAGATCGGGACTTGCAACAGGCCGTTCGTTTGGCGGGAAAGAAGACGGCTAATGAAATACTGGCGTTCGTATTGGCTTATGAATCTGCTAAACTGGCTACCAGGAATACATATAGAGTCCGAGAAATGTCCGTCCAGGAATGTTCCTGCCAAAGAATCGGGCATGTACAACGGAGAACCCCGAGGCCCGATATGAAGTGTTGGACATGCGGCGAAGTCGGCCACATCTCTGTTGACTTTAGGAAACGTCGACCAATGAATGAAACATCAAGTGAGAATCGCTATTCATGCGCTAATGACAAGAGAAGCCTTCAGCGTGATTCAGACTTGGACAGCACCACGACCGAATGTAAATCCTTGCATCAACAGATAATGGTTCTTAAGACCAGCCGAGAAAAGGCGATTGAGGAGAACAATCACTTATCAACTGATCTAGCAGAGAGGCAAGCTGAAATTTTGACCCTAAAGCGTCGCCTTCAGGATTCGGAAGTAGAAATTGATCGTTTAAAACAAGAGGCGTACGACCTCCGGAAGGTACAAGTAGAAGTACTAGATGGATGGACGAGTGATGCTATACGCGCAGCTCAACTTCAAGATGAAGATATGTCGCTAATCTTGGAATACAAAGAAAAGAACGAGCGGCCAACTTGGAACAATATTTCCGACAAGAGTGTTGCAACCGCCATGTCGAATACTTTATATTTGCTGCTGAAAAGTCATTGACGCATACATCCTTATATCATTATTACCATCCGTGGTGGTGATCGAAGTTGGGATCGACGATTGTCGATCATGTGCCGCTTCTATTTGCATACCACATCTGGCGCGCGGCCGAAAGATATACTGCAATTTGCATGGATGTATGGTTCATGGGTTTTGTTTGACTTTTGTCAATACACCCGAAATGCATTAGATCTTTCTAATGGGTGTGAAATACAAACAGACACCGTGGGATAGGAGTAGTTCCCTTGTAGGTTTTAAACCTCATACATTTTGAATTATCTTGTTGAGATAATTACGATTGCCGTTTCTTTTGTTGGGTGATAGATTTGGTGGGCTTTGTGGTAGACCACCCGCACGTGCGTCGATTATTCGGAGAATTTGCTGGTGCTAGCGAATCCTTGTAACATCGTGTAGATGTTCAGGATTTTCGATTGTGCAGTGCTGGAGTGCGGCGCATTTCGATCTTTACTAATATGATGAATGAATGCTTTTACCTCTGTTTCAGGTATGTTACAATCGACTTGTTGCTTGATATTGAAAGCTTTGGGACGTTCAGTTCCTTGCTTCTTTTTATATCGGTTCGCATTTTGCAGCCTTCTATGACCTTTGTTACAGGTATTGTCTATTGGCCGCGTGTCTGTGGGCACGTGCGCTGTGTTATCAGGTAAGAACGTTCTTTGAAGGTAGGAACCTTACCTGTGCGGAATTGTGCGTTCGTAGAACGCTACAATAGCATAATCAGTCATCTACGGATGATCTACTAAGGAGTTGATCCTTCCTTTACTCCCGAAGAAGTGCTCGAAGAAGTAAAAAGCTTCGAAAACGATACCTTGTAATTTACAGGTCTGAAACCATTTTCTACAGCAAATTCTAGAAATCGCAACCGTAAGTTGACTTTCTTCATTGTCTCGCTAAGCCCCTATAGCAAAGTTGATATATTAAATACATTAGTCACCAAACAATAAGTTGGGAGAGAATAAAGAAGTCCGACCGCGTATTGCAGTGTATGCGCTGTCAACGCTTCGACCATGTGGCAGCGAATTGCAATATGCATTTCAGATGGGTCGAATGCCTAAATAAGCATATCATTGGAGAATGTCCATTGGGCAAAGAACAGCTCCCGGGTAGAAATAAACTATCTTGTGTTCTCTGTAACAACACAGATCACCCTGCTAACTTTAGAGGTTGCTCTAAGCACCAACAACCAAAATCAAAGTTGGAAGCCAGAAAGAAGCAAGTTGAAGAAGAGAAACGAATGAAAACTCGCTCTTACAACGACTGCGTGGCACCAAGTGTGTCATACGCCCAAATGGCAGGTCGAGTGGAAAATGCACCAATCTTAGAACAATCACTCAATATCATTAAAACGCCTGCTCCAGAGGCACAAACTGATACAACAGCTATATTACTCTCCATACAAGGACAATTTGATAAAAAATTCCAAATGATTGAAAAAAACTGACGAAACAAGTGGCTCGAACTGATATTATCTATTCGACCCTGTTTCCAGATGAATCCGCACTTTAATCATAACGTTCACTGCGGCTGAATTAACTCGAAAAGTAACTGCTATGAATGCTAATTCACTAATCCGCATGGAAAGAAGGGATAATCTGAGCAATCTGCTGGAAGCTGGACACCCAGATGTGTTTTAGGCTAGCGAAACTAAGGTAAACCAAAGGCACAAATTGGGCTACCCAAATTATAAAGTAATTAGACGAAATCGACCAAATTCCACTCAGGCGGGTGGGATCGCTGTCTTAGTTAAAAATGGTCTACGACACAAAGTCGTTTACAGCAGAGATGTACATAAGTTCCAGGTGCTAGAAGCCTGCGTTATAGATATTCCTTTGAAAAGTCAAAGGATCTCAGCTTATGCTCCCGAAGCTCCACAGTCTCCACCCTTTTCAAAAGTCTTAAGTTAGGCTCGTAAAACAATTATTTCTTTATGGCGGGAGATTCCAACCCCAAGCACATTGCAGATGGCAATGCGTTGTTCGACTGGTGGTAAATAAACGCTATGGAACCATAAACTAGAATTTTACGCTACAAGTACGCCGTCACATCCAAGAGGAAATTCCTTCTTGGATTTACTGTTATTGGACGAGCGAATACAATTATTAGATACGGATCTAACTACTCGTGTAGTTTATCTTCGTGCAATCGAGTACGATAGCGATCATTATGGACTTGGTGCTGTAATACATGTCCCAAACGAACACTTGTGGCGGTGCCGCCAAACCCCACGGTACACTTACCTAAAAACCCCCATTACCTCATCCCAATATGCATAAGTTTTCGCCAATGCAATCGCATTAGGCACCTGAAAATGCTTCACGCATTAAAGAGATCAAATCTATGATATTTAAGTCCCTGTAAAGAAAACTTACCTTTCATGCATTCTCTCCGCATACCAATTCTCTGTAAGATTTCTTTATTAGCTTATCAGGAATTCCAAACCAATTTCGGCATCTACGTTGCCAGACAAATCCCCCTAGACGAATTCCTGAAAACAAGATGATTTGGTTTGCGTGCAATGTAACCATCATAACGGGGACCATACACATTACGTCGCCTATTTCCCGTCCTCACCAAGTGTATCATAAATCACCATACATACACATGGAACCCTACTGCATAACCAAATGCAAATAGGTATGGTATACTTACCGTTGGCGGCGATGCAATAAACACCGATTGACTGTAATATAGCTGAAGCCCATGTGGAAATATGCATATTGCATTGCCGTCTATTTATTTAGCAGCAATGCACATCTCAGACAAAAACCCAAACGTTTCCATTGTCTTTTCATATTTCGGGATCTGCTTCTCATCAGCAGCAGTATAAGCAAACACAAACTCAATTAGCATCCAATGAGATTCGGCTTGTTTGCTTAGCCGAATTCACTTCTCATGGATGCACATTATGCCCCTTCTTGGTGTTTCAGATTCGTTGATATGGTGTGTCCATGAAAGAACCCATGTACACATATACATGTGTACTACCAACGATCTTCACCCCAAACTTCAGAGCGCGCACATCGGAAGTCGTCTGGTAATCGCCGCGATCACACGGGGGTGTGCGCGCCCCCGAGTGTAAAGTTTAGTCGAGAGTAATACTGTAGCGGTTCCGCCAAACCCTACGGTCTACTTACCTGGAAAAACCCCCATAACTACTACCCAACTTCCTTAAGTTTGCTAATGCAACAGTATTAGTACCTGTAAATGCTTCACGCATTATATAGATCACCATCTATAATCTTAAAATCCCTATAAAGAAAACTTATCTTTTCATGCATCCCTTCGCATACAATTTTCCGTAAGATTTCTTTGTTTGCTTATTTGGTATTCTAAACCAATTCGTTACCAGACATTATCCTGAAAAGAAAAACCCCGGTTCACATATCATGTAACCATTCCAGCCAGAGATAATTATCATGGCGTCGCCTATTCCCAGCTTCATTCATGTATACGATAAATTTCTTTATGTATACATTTAGCTGGCGACGTTTTTCTCCCAGCTCAATGTGCAACCCAAAGCAAATACGCATTTCGCGTCCCTTAGCATCAATTGAAATCCAAGCATAATCAATACAAATGGGTATTCAATACGTACCCTTTCTAGCGATGCCATAAACACAATTTCCCAGTAACCTCGCTAAAACCAATTAGCACATTTTCACATCGGATTATCGCCTCTTTGTTTATCCGCACGTTTGGAACACATATTCAATACGTACCCATACTAGCGATGCCATAAATACCATTTCCCAGTAACCTAGCTAAAACTAATTAGCACATTCCCGCATCGCATCGTG
Organism: Microdon myrmicae; assembly: GCA_963931805.1. Lineage (NCBI taxonomy): Eukaryota > Metazoa > Arthropoda > Insecta > Diptera > Syrphidae > Microdon > Microdon myrmicae. Next base: position 33,174,586 of record OZ007501.1, on the reverse strand, counting down.
GTCTCTTTGTTTAGCCGCACATGTTCCAACAAAGATTCCATTGGCATCCGACGATTTCGGTTTTATTTGCTTTACCGAAATCGTATCCTAGGAATGCACTTTATGTCTTTCTTTGTTCTAGGCACACATACCACCATGATCACGGTGAACGAGTGAGCTCTGAACGAGCAAAATATCATTGAGTCGAATTTCATCCGCTGGCCGCCATGGTCATGCTAACTCCCGCGCTCCGGTGGACGCGTACATACCGGAATATACCTTGGAGTCAGTGTCGTATTATAAGAGTAGTTGTTCGGGAAGTAATTAAAACCAACGTGTGTCGTCATTTCGGTGAAGCTGCAAGTATTATTATGTTTAAAAGGAACGAACGAACTAAATTAAATAAACAGTGCTTCTGAACGTTAGAAATAACATACCTCTGTGTCGGTGTTTTATTTCTCGCGGCCGACATCTGTGTGTCTTGATGCATTTCGTACCTAATCCTGGACAATTCGGTTAGGCGGAACATTGTTGGACAGTGGAATGTATGATGGAGGAGGAAGTGAATCAAGTACCTGTGCTGGTACACACCATCTTCCCCACAATACCATTTAGATCCACTAATAACAAGTAAGAATTAAGTGATTAACCACAAATATACAAGTGTAGTCCCCGTCGGGGAGCCTCTGGCGCAAGACTAATGACCTTGCCCAGAAAAAATAAATCATTATGGAAAATTTAACAAGCCTCAGGACTTACTAAATAAGGCCAAGACCGGTTCCCGGTTGTAGTGCCGATGATGATGATGATGATACAAATGTAGACAATGTCGTCAAAGTTATGTAAAGCACAAATTTAAGATTCGGTTACCAGTTTAATAATTTTTGTACAGATGCATCCTAAAATTAAATAAAAGACCAGTTAGACTACCAACAAGCCACAAGTGTTTTCGTTTTTTGTTTCTTCTTGGTGAACAGTGTACGGCGGAATTTATAGTGACGATGGCGGAAAGAAGTGAATCAGCGTCGTACGCCGGCGCAGCATACTTCCCCGCCACACACTCACTACTTGAGCAGTACAAACAGATATATTTTTTAATTTCGGAAAAGCACACTGGTCGCGCTTTGATCGGATAATAAAAAAAGAATTACGCTCCAATGTCATAGATCCACCAACTGACAGAAATCTTCATCATCATCATCATTATCGACACTACAACCGGGAACCAGTCTGGGCCTTATTCAGCAAGTCCTGGGGCTTGTTAAATTTTCCATGATTTGTTTTTTTCCGGGCAAGGTCATTAGTCTTGCGCCGGAGGCTCCCCGACGGGGAAACGAACCCCGGTCTCCCGTGTGACAGGCGGGTACACTAACCACTATACTATCGAGGAGCCCAAGGACAGAAATCTTCACAATGACGAAATTGACGATGAACAACATTGTTACTAATACAATGAATCGTTCTATCCCAAAAGTGTCTTACATGGACCGCCATACAAACCGATACAGAAACGCAACGATCGGTGAGCTATATAGGCAAAAGCGTATTCTGGTCTCTAAGTTAAAACAGCTCTACAGACAATTCAGCGATCCAAAAAGTCAGGAAATAAAAACAATTAAGTCACTACTTAAAAATCTTCAAAAACTGATCCGTGACAACTATAGATCAGTAATTAATGAAGACTGGAACAACAGAATTCAAGCCATTAAAACTAGTGGACCAAATATGTTCCCTCATATAAATAAAGTCTTTCGAAGGGAAGATTATAGTGACATCCCATGTCTGTGAGTTCCGCGGATTCCCGAGAATTGTCAAACTCTGCTGAACGCAGAACACATCAACTCTAACGAAGCGTTCATAATAGTCGAGGATCCGCAAAAAAAGACGAACTCAATTGGTGCTTGTTTCGAAGCAGTGTATAAATTGAACGAATCGGCTCATTCTAACCTTGACCTGGGAAATAGGGCATTCCAAAAACACATTTCACTACGCAATAAACCTAACAATTGGCGTCTCTTAAGTCGAAGTTTCACTATCTTTGTTGAAAATAATAAAGCGGACTTAGAAATATTAACACTACTATGTTTGTACACAAGGATGAACTGACGGACATTCTTAGATCGATTAAGAACAAAAAATCTTCTGGAATAGATAGTATTCCAAACATTGTTCTCAAGCATTTACCTCTGGAGGTAGTGAAGGTTTACATTATTTTGTTCAATAACGCTCTAAATAATGCATATTGTGACGCATATGACAATCAGTACTAGAATATTCGAGAAAGTCCGAAACAAAGTACTAGAATATTGTAGGAAGTACTGGAAAACTGGAGATTGGAACAGCAAAACACTCAAGGCCATGGAACGGACGGAAACGAAACGCCGAATCAGAATGAGGAAACGGTATAAATACGTCGCACACAGATCATGGAGACAAGTTATAAGTAATAAGTGCGGTAGTAAGAAGCCATAAGTAAGAAAGTGAAGCAAGCGATAAGTAAGAAGTAATAAGTAAGAAGAAGCAGTGAAATACGCGATAAGTACAAAAGCGATGTCAAGAAATCGTTAAGTGTACAGTAAAAAATAACGGTTGTTATTAACGGACTAATAAAGTGTTATATTAATTCAAAATCGATTTAACGGCTCTTATTTATTAAAAATAATTAACCCAGCGAACCCTACGCTCGCTACAATTGGTGTCAGAAGTGGGATTAATTATTAATGAAATAAATAAGTCTGTGAAAGCGTGTTGTGACAATGTCAGATCGACATTTGGAGGATCTTCGCGTTCCTGAGTTGAAGAAGGAACTTCAGGACCGGAATCTGGATAGCAGAGGACAGAAGCAAATTCTTCGACAGCGTCTGCAAGCAGCAATGGAGGAAGAGGGTATCGATGTCGACACATATGTTTTTACGAGTGGGCCAGACTGTCCGGATGGAGAAGAAACAGCGAGTGACGGAGAAGAGTTCCCCACAGTTGGACATTTCGGAGATGTTTAGGATGATGATGATAAAGTTGGACGCGCAAGCTGCAGATGTTAATGCAAAGTTGGATGTCCAAAATTCAAAATTCGACGTCCAAAATTCAAAATTCGACTCACAAGCTGCAGATCTAAATGCAAACTTGGATGCCCAAACGCAATGGATGAAATGTACTTTTCAACACTTTCAGGAAGAAATTCAGTCAAAAATTCGAAACGAAGTAGAAAATCTGGATCTAGAAGTCACCGAAGAAATAATGCGAATCGAAAAGAGACTTGAGTGTGTTGAGAGAAATAAGACATCGCCTAGCAATCAACATGACTACAAAGATACAAGGATGCAACCGCCAACCTTCGGTGGAACGGGACCCTTCTCCGTATTTATACGTCAGTTTGACGCCGCGGCGAATTATAATAAGTGGTCGGATGAGCAAAAGTCAACATCACTAACCTTGTCACTCCGCGGGGCGGCTGCAGAATTGCTACAAACCATACCAGCAGAGAAGCACACAGATTTCCAAGCGGTAAGAGACGGCCTTGAAGCTAGGTATGGAGACAACCGCATGCAGCAGGTCTACCGCATGCAACTGCGGAGCAGAACGCAGAAACCTGGAGAAAATCTTCAACAGTTGCAGGCAGACATTGAGCGATTGGCAAACTTGTCTTATTCAAATATGACTAAGGAATTTCTGAACGAGGTAGCAATGGATGCATTTATAAACGCACGCCAAGATCGGGACTTGCAACAGGCCGTTCGTTTGGCGGGAAAGAAGACGGCTAATGAAATACTGGCGTTCGTATTGGCTTATGAATCTGCTAAACTGGCTACCAGGAATACATATAGAGTCCGAGAAATGTCCGTCCAGGAATGTTCCTGCCAAAGAATCGGGCATGTACAACGGAGAACCCCGAGGCCCGATATGAAGTGTTGGACATGCGGCGAAGTCGGCCACATCTCTGTTGACTTTAGGAAACGTCGACCAATGAATGAAACATCAAGTGAGAATCGCTATTCATGCGCTAATGACAAGAGAAGCCTTCAGCGTGATTCAGACTTGGACAGCACCACGACCGAATGTAAATCCTTGCATCAACAGATAATGGTTCTTAAGACCAGCCGAGAAAAGGCGATTGAGGAGAACAATCACTTATCAACTGATCTAGCAGAGAGGCAAGCTGAAATTTTGACCCTAAAGCGTCGCCTTCAGGATTCGGAAGTAGAAATTGATCGTTTAAAACAAGAGGCGTACGACCTCCGGAAGGTACAAGTAGAAGTACTAGATGGATGGACGAGTGATGCTATACGCGCAGCTCAACTTCAAGATGAAGATATGTCGCTAATCTTGGAATACAAAGAAAAGAACGAGCGGCCAACTTGGAACAATATTTCCGACAAGAGTGGAACATTTAAGGCATATTGGGCACAATGGAATTCATTGCTGTTGGAAGATGGAATTCTTAAGCATAAATGGGAAGCCGCGGACGGAAAATCCCATCGAATGCAGATTCTAGTCCCACCATTAAAAGTGAAGGATGTACTAACAGAAATGCACGACGGGGCCTCCGGTGGACATCTGGGAGTTAATAAGACACTTTCAAAATTACGATCTCGATTCTACTGGCTTCACATGAGAGATGACATCGAATCTTGGTGTAGGAAGGGCACAACTTGCATTGCGACCAAAGGACCAACAGCAAACCCAAGGAGCGCTATGAAGCAGTACAACGTGGGTGCCCCTTTCGAGCGAATTGCGATTGATATCTCAGGACCATTTCCAAAAACCAACGACAACAACAAATACATGTTGGTCATCGTGGATTACTTCAGCAAATGGGTGGAAGTCCTTCCAATTCCAAACCAAGAAGCAACAACCATCATTGAGCAGCTTATCAATAATTGGATCAGCAGATATGGAGTTCCCTGTGAGCTGCATTCCGATCAAGGCCGAAACTACGAATCACAGATATTTCAAGGCATCTGTGCGGCACTGGGCGTAAGGAAAACCAGGACCTCACCCGTACATCCGCAGTCAGACGGAATGGTCGAAAGGTTCAACCGAACAATGAAAGAGTATTTATCGAAGGTCGTTAGTGATCACCAACGAGATTGGGACAAATATGTACAAACCTTTCTCATGAGTTATAGATCGGCTAATCACGATACGACTGGCCATTCTCCAGCAAGAATTATATTTGGACGAGAGATACGATTACCAGCCGATCTGCGATTCGGAAAAACTCCAGACGCCATAGACAAGACTGAAGACTACGTAGCCGAATGGAGAAATCGTCTCGATGAGATTCATCATTTGGTTCGAAGGCAAATCAAAGTATCCAGTGACAGGGTGAAAACAAGGTACGACGTTCGAGCCAACGTATCCGGATTTAATGCAGGCGATAACGTGTGGCTTTATAACCCTCATCGGCAAAATGGAAGGTCTCCGAAGTTGCAGCAACATTGGGAAGGACCGTATAAGATTCTCACAAGAATTAACGACGTTGTCTATAGGATTCAGCGAAGACCGAACGCCAAAATGAAGGTGGTACATCGTGACCGACTGGCGACTTTTGTTAACCCAGAAGACCAGTGAACTTAGTTCGGGACGAACTAATCTAGGCGGAGGGTAGTGTGACGCATATGACAATCAGTACTAGAATATTCGAGAAAGTCCGAAACAAAGTACTAGAATATTGTAGGAAGTACTGGAAAACTGCAAAGGTATTTCGATAACGTTACTTTAATGAAACTAGTGAATGCCAACGAAAGTGCTAGTTTACACCCGTCAATTAACCATCAGGCAGCTAGCAAAGATCTGGATCCAATCAAGAGTTTGCAGTTAATGATTTAGAATTCCTCTGTGTTGTAGCACAATTGATATCGAATGGCTTTAATTTCTTGATACGCAAAAGACATGATTTCCAACATAGAATCCAAATCAACATTTATCAACTGCCTCATTATTGGAGATGAGACGTAAATTTATGACTACGACACTCAATCTAGCCTCAGGCGATTGAATGCTGTGCATTCATTGAATCCACACCGAAGAAGCCACGCTATTGTCAATCAAAAAAAAATGCGATTCTAACCAATTTTATGTTATTCATCACAAATTCTTGCCACAAGGTCAGACATCGAGAAATGAGTTTTATTTTTGGCGTTATGAGATGGTTGTGTGGAGCAGTTCGCCAAAAAAAAGGGTAATTTGTGGGTAAACAACTTGTGGCTTTTGCATCGTTGTACAATGCAATAATTATCCGCATTTTTAACCAAATATCCAACGAATACCATTTAATGGTCACTGAATTCAAAAACCCTCTAAGAAGAGTGCGTTTTAGCAGCGCTGCTACAAAACATACAATGTACAAACCTTAAGCATGAAGACGATCCAGGCTTGAAATATGATGGTAGTCTGACCCAAACTCAGATTCATATAGCATTCAAAAACAGCATCTTATACATTTCGCAGATAAGTTTACCGTCGCACTCAGGAAGTTACCTTTCCAGCAGAGAATATATTAAAAATTCAGCAACAATGTTGTTAATTTGCTATGGGTGTTACTGCAAAATGCGACAAATAAATTCTACATCAGGGTCCTTTGCAGTTACAAAGTCACTTATGTTCATACAGTAAGCCAATTAAGAGCATTGAAAACTTTTCGATGTTTACATGCAATGACTCGAAGACTAGGAACAAAGAGAATTGGAATTTAGAAAAGCTTTTCTACTGAACAACGACCGAAGAACCATTCTTTGATTAAAATATACCCAAGGAAAAGTTCTTTACCATCGCAGGTAAACTTTCTGGTTGGTATTACACCTGACAGACAACATAAGTGCGGCAATTGCAACCATTTCGTGCTCAAGCAGTGTAATAAATTTTCAATGCATTCGCAATGACAAGGTGATTTGTCGAGATACTCGCCCCGAAATAAACTGCATAAAATGACAGCCTGACTCGGAGCAAACTTTTCCAATTTAAATTTTCAATTCAATTTCTTTTACCTGAGTTAATGCTCGCACATCGAGAAAATAGCTTGGAAATGAACGTAGAAATTCGTTACATTTGTGTTTCGTGTTGCAACGTATTTAGTTGAGTGTTGAAACTGTCGCAAGTTATAAATTGTATGATTTTTTTGTTAACGTTTACTTTTGGAATACAGGCGAATTGTGCAGGAGAAAAACAACTTCTCCAAAAGTCTTTGTTTCTCGATTGTTTTTGACAGCAGTTCCACCAAAGTTGCAATCGATATTGTATAAGTTTAAATTTGAAATAAATCGGCCATTGGCGTTGCAGTTCGTTTGAAGTAAATTGATAAATCATTTACCCGGGAAGGACTGAAAGCATGCATATCTATGCTAAGACTTTTTCATGCATATTACAATGGCACCTAGTCCTGTTGTAACGGGTCAATTGAAAAGTCCCCGGCCTGACACATAGATGGCGGCACAAGAATTAAATCCATATGATTTTTAGTTAGCCCTAACCTTCAAAATACGCGTGTATAAGACAGATGTCGGATCATTAGTTTGTGAAATATAGTATTTTGAGTGAAGCAACTTCTGTTATTGTGAAAAAAAATGGATAAAAAGGAATTTCGCGTGTTGATAAAATATTGCTTCTTGAAGGGAAAAAATACAGTTGAAGCAAAAACTTGGCTTGATGACGAGTTTCCAGACGCCGCCCCAGGAAAATCAACCATCAAGGATTGGTATGCTAAGTTTAGACGTGGTGAAATGAGCACCGAAGACGGTGAACGCAGTGGACGCCCAAAAGAGGTCGTTACCGACGAAAACATTAGAAAAATCCACAAAATGATTTTGAATGACCGTAAATTGAAATTGAATGAAATAGCAGGCACTCTAAAGATATCAACTGAACGTGTACATCATATCATTCACGAATATTTGGGTATGAGAAACCTCTGTGCAAAGTGGGTGCCGCGAGTTAACACCCCACGCACGTTGGACTCAGATAAAATTGAATCACTTCTCTTCCTAATCTAATTATGGAAAATTCCCAGATCACCTCTAACCTTATCGTCACCATCTGCACACAACACAACATACCAAGCCATGGAAAATTAGTTATCTCCTACATCGTAAATCATCTACGATAAGAGCTTGCAAAAAATCATCGAGGAAAACTCCCAGACGGTGTTACCTCCTACATTGAGAATCACACCTGATAAGAACACACAACTTCATCTACAAGAGCAGCGACAACAGCATGAACGAGGCATCTTAATCTCTACGCCAGGCAGTGCGCTGACGAATGTTCATAAGAACAGAAGACATTAGTATTAAGAGTTAAAATAATGTTAGACTAGGTTTATAAATTAATAAATATATTTTTCACTATAACCCTCAGATCTATCATTAACTGGCGATCCTGCCAGGAGTATATTAATTTCTAACATTAGTATACCCTATGGACCAACCTATTTGGAATCCTCATATGGTAAGGAGACGAACCCGGCCTGCATAAAACAGGAACAACAAAAGGACTGCATAGCAGAGAAGAAAAAAAAGGAAAATTTTTAGAAGCCAGAGACGACAATAAACCCGACTCAGGAAAAATTCAATTCAGTGCACGAAGTAAATAAATGCCAAAGGAAAGGAAACTGTCCAAAGAAAGGCCGAACATAATACAGACAGCCAGGCTACTATTTAACAACGCAAAAGAATCACAGGTTCAGTCCGAACCGGCCGCACCTGAGGAACCTACAATGGCCACTAATCAGACTGCAGAACTGAACGTCCAAGCTCAATTAAACTCTATAATTGCAGCCCTAAACAACTTATCCGCCGATAACCAGTCTAGAGACAAAAGGCTCGAAAAAATAGAAAAAAATCAATCTACATGGACAAATTTAGAAGCTTGTAAGGTGAAGGAACTAACACCTTTAAAATATAATATAACGTCCGCAAACAGAATAAACATGAAGTTATTCGAAAATTTGCCCATATTCGACGGAAACCGAGAAGACTATGGAGCTTGGAGGACACTAGTGAAATCACACATGGAGGATATACAACCATTTTTCGGCGCTCCAGAGTACTACGAATGTGTGTCAATAATTCGAATGAAGCTGAGGGGACAAGCAGCGAAAATCATCACAGCTCAAAATACCATACTGAACTTTCAAGCAATACTCAACCGGCTAGACTACAACTACATCGACCAACGCCCATCCTTCGTGTTAGAAGACGAGATACGAGCAATGAAACAAGGACGACTAACCCTAAGTGAGTACCATGACGAAGTGAATTCGCTACCCAACCTGTTAATCACGAAATATGAGTCAGAAGAAGGAGGTAATATAAATGAAGCTACAAGAATTAGAGCAGTCCAACTAGCAGTAAGAACTTTCACCAACGGATTAAACTGCAATACGACGCAAAATATAATTTACTCAAGCCAAGCCAAAGATCTGGAAACAGCATACGCCATTGCCAGTACCATCTACCACAATAACGTAATAAAAAACTTCGGCCATGGAACCAATCAAAACTTCAACAGGCTTGAAAATAAATCTCATCGACACCACCAACCCCATAATCAACATAATAATTATAGTCATCAACCTACCCACCATAGTCCTCAAACTGGTCAGAGGAACGAACAAAGATATCCACCGAGGTACGTACCTAACATGCAAGTAGCCTACAGACCACCAGCAGAGCCAATGGATATAGATGATTCCATCAGAGATAATCGACCCTTCAGAAACTCTAACAACAACTTCAGACAGCAAAAACAAAATCACATTTACCGCCCTGAGTCATCAAGGAAACATCAGTCCCAACAGCAATTTCAGCGTATCCACGAAATACGTGGAACTCCGGATAATGATTCCACAACCCCTCAACTGGACGAAAATGAACAATATATTGGACAGCATGCTTTTTTAGGACAATAGATGGTCTCCCGTGTTTGGTTCTCTACCCCAAGGATAGAGGGAGATCCTACAGCATCTTAGTAGACACCGGATCAACAAAGAATTATATCTCCAGCAGTTGTAAAATAGGTAAGTCAATAGAAATAATCCCATTCGGTATAAAAACATTACATGGCTCAAGTAAGGTTAGATTTAAAAAAGAAATCACTTTTCTCGACAACTTAATTACATTCTATGTAACAGATTATCTGAATGATTACGATCTAATATTAGGTATTCAAGGCTTAAAACAATTGCAAGCCGAAATTAATGTAAATACTATGTTATTAAAATATAAAATAAAGAAAACAGAGTGCATAAATTACACTATCGACAACGATAAATACAAGACCGAAATTGTAAATATTATAGAAAAAATCGAAAAATCAAACCCTGTATTGCCTTTTACCGCCACTATAGAAGCAACTATAAACACAAAAAGTGAGGAACCAATTTATTCACGTCAGTATCCATATCCTATCTCCGATAAAAACTTTGTAGAAACCGAAATCAACGAACTTTTAAGAAACGGTATAATTCGAAAATCGTATAGCCCTTACAACTCGCCTATATGGGTAGTTCCAAAGAAGGGACTAGATGAGTCTGGAAAACCCAAACGAAGATTAGTAATTGATTTCCAGAAGCTAAACTCAGAAACAATTTTCGATCGATATCCTATTCCCGACATAAATTTAACAATTCATAATTTGGGAAAAGCGAAACTCTTTTCCACCATAGACTTAAAAGCAGGCTTTCACCAAATTCGAATAAAAGAATCCGATAAACAAAAGACTTCATTTTCAGTTAATGGCGCCAAGTATGAATTTAACAGAATGCCATTTGGACTAAAGAACGCACCTTCCATATTCCAAAGATGCGTAGACGACATTCTTAGACCATACATAGGAAAGTTTGCCTACGTGTACATCGATGACGTTCTGATTTACTCTGATACTCCTGAACAACATATCGAGCACATCAAAATAATCGTTAATGCATTGGCACAAGCAAACATGAAGATCTCAAAGGAAAAATCCAATTTTTCAAAACCTCAGTTAACTATCTAGCACACTGTATTCAACATGAGAAAATTACAGTAGATCAAGAAAAAATAAAAGCTATAAAGAATTACCCCGAACCAACTACTCTAAAAGAACTGAGATCATTTTTAGGACTCTCAGGATACTACAGAAAATTTATAAAAGGCTACGCCTCAATAACCAAACCAATGACTATTTATTTGACTAATGAGACTAATAAAGAAAGAATATCAAAAAACAGAAGCGCGTCAATTAAGATAAACTTTAATCAAGAAGCAAAAGATGCTTTCAACAAAATAAAAGAAGAATTACAATCCCAGGTAGAACTCTTCCAGCCATCATACGAAAAGCCATTCGATCTGACTACCGATGCTAGCAATATTGCCATAGGTGCGGTACTCAACCAAGATAATAAACCGATAACATTTTTATCTCGTACACTCTCCAATACGGAACATAATTATAGCACGTATGAAAAAGAACTTCTAGCTATTGTTTGGGCATTACAGAAGCTTCGCAACCTTGTGTATGGGATTTCAGATTTAACGATCTACACAGATCACCAATCACTGACATACTCAATTTCAGAGAAAAATCCCAACGCTAAACTTAAACGATGGAAAAATTTCATCGAAGAGTTTGGAGCAAAATTGGTCTACAAACCAGGAAAACAAAATGTAGTAGCTGATGCGTTATCACGACAGCAAATCAATTACACTTCCTCTTGCTCTCAGCACTCAGCAATCAGTTCGCATCGTGAGCTATTAGAAAGGACGAACCAACCCCTCAATACCTTCAAAAATCAAGTCATATTAACATCAGGAAAGGAAGAATCATTAAAATCAGAAGTTACTTTTAGGAAAAATATTCATTGAATATCCTTTATGACAGAAGAAAAATTGATAGAGAATTTAAAAAAAATATTAAATCCGAATATTATAAATGGCATACAAATTGAAGAAGAAATTTTATTTAAGTATAAACAGAGAATAAAGGAAACATTCAAGAATTACAAAATAATGATCGCACAGAAAACTCTCGAAAATGCTATAGACAAAGCGAGCAACAAGGCATTATAAAAACCATTCATGAAAGAGCCCACCGGAGTTATAAGAATAATTTCAGCGAAATTCAAGAAAAATATTTTTGGACTGTAAAAATTTCGTAAAGCAATGTAAAATTTGTACAACCGTCAAATACGACAGACATCCGGTGAAACATCCTATAGGAAAAACACCAATCCCGAACGAAATATGTCAATACCTCCAGATGGACGTATTCTCCATTGATAACGAAATTTACCTAAGCACGATAGACCGATTTTCAAAATATACCTTCCTCCGTCACCTACCTGCCAAACTAAACATTCCAAGGGTAATAGACGAACTCCTCTCACAAGTATTCGTGTACGAAGGAGACAGATACATAACAACGGACAACGAATCTATCTTCACGAGTCATGCAGCGGAAGCCATGTTTAACAGACATAACGCAATTCATATAAAAACCCCAATCGAGCATTCAACATCCAATTTGCACTCAAGACCTACCGGTCTTGTACGATTTCTTTCCCACAATCCCTCCATCCAAGTAGTTAGAGAACATCCGAACTAACCATGTCCACACTATCCTTAGATACCTCCCCCCCTTTTTCTTTTCCAGATATCTCGAGACCGAGCCCAACATCCTCACGGATGTGGGTGATTCTGGTTATCGCAAGATGACCACAAGCCAGAGACAAGATGAAGGACACGTCTGTCCTTGTCTCGCCAAAGTCGGCCCTCTCGCCACCCATTTTTTTTTTTTGTTTTCAACATCCAATTCTCAAGTTGAACGCGTACACTCCACACTGCTGGAAATCGCTCGAGCACTCGCTAAACGAAACGGAGTAGACTTCAAGGACATAATTAACCAAGCGGTAAAAGAATATAACGCCACTATTCATTCGGTCACTGATAAGAAACCCGCGGACGTGTTTTTTAACCGTTGGGAGAGCCCATCGGCAATTATAGAGAAATTAGCAAACGCGCAGGAAAAACTTCTAACACGAGAAAACAAAAAACGCGAAAACCGAACATACCAACCTGGTGACATTATTTTTGTTCGAACAAATAGAAGAAACAAAAAAACTGACAGATTTACAAAACACATAGTGTCTACAGATAACGGAAATACAGTGACAACTAATAGAACAAAAGCTGTGCATAAAGACAATATTCATTCATAATGTTTCCCATAAAACTTACTATTGCCCTCCTCCCGTTTACTTTAGCATTCGAGGTAACCGACCTAAAAGATAAAAAGTTCGTACTAATTGAAGACCCAGTTTACATATTCCAAACTAGAAGAATTAATCCAAAATATTTATTTGCCAATACAAGAACCACATAATTACGTTACATAAATATCCTATATTGGAAAGCAAAGGTCATAATTATATAATTCACCCACTAGCTACTAAGTTTAGTAAAATTGTATGAGACAGCAATATTGCACTATGTAAAAAGAAATATGTTAGAACCTCGAACTGTAAGAATTTTATGAACAATTATATATGCAAAAGAAAAAGAAGGAATAATTGTACAACCAGTAATTAAATAATGAAGAAGAAAGTTGTAAGTCAAACAAGATAAATAACGAGCCACGGGACTTCGAAAATGGGAATATTTTTATTGACTATACACATGTAATATATAACCAAAGTTTCAGTTGACCACATCTCATTCAATTCGAAAACAACATCACCATCGACAGAGAAATGAACAGACTTCGACTCAACCCGATCATAAGCGCGGACGCATATGTTTAAACATGGGGAGAGTTAACACCCCACGCACATTGGACTCAGATAAAATTGAATCACTTCTCTTCCTAATCTAATTATGGAAAATTCCCAGATCATCTCTGACCTTATCGTCAACATCTGCACACAACACAACATACCAAGCCATGGAAAATTCCCTATCTCCTACATCGTAAATCATCTACGATAAGAGCTTGCAAAATATCATCGAGGAAAACTCCCAGACGGTGTTATCTCCTACATTGAGAATCACACTCCCTCCCAGTCACTAATTTCCACGACACCGTGAATGAATTCATCTCAGGCACACTTGAGCCATCCTTCCCACCATTCATTACTGAATTCAACGAAACCAATAAAGCCTCACATCCCATGGGAACCGACACATTCCTAAGCTTTACAGAATTATCTGAATTGATTACTTCGCGTAACAATAAAAAATCTACAGGCTTGGATAGAATCCCTAACCTTCTGTTTAAAAGGCTTCACCCGGAAAACTTACTCCCCATTCTCGTTCTTCTCAACCACATAATAAACGCTTCACATTTCCCAAAATGTTGGAAAACAGCGGTGATAGTCCCTATTAGTAAATCCAGTTCTTCCAACAACCCGGCTAACTTCCGTCCCATGTCACAGCTAAATTCGCTTAGTAAGGTTTTGGAATGTAAGATATACAAAAATCTTCTCTCATTTGCTAGAGACAACTCCCTTATCCCGCATTCTCAATTTGGCTTTCGTCCACAACACTCAACTTGTCATGCTCTGCTAAAACTGACACATGATGTAACAATGAATCTCTAAAACCAATCCCCTACAATATGCGTCTCTCTCGACATAGCAAAAGCATTCGATTGCGTTTGGATTGCAGGACTGCTCTATAAGCTACATTCAATGTTCGGATTAAACACCCACACCATAAAACTTCTCGCTTCCTACCTTCCTGATAGAAAGTTCATGGTGAAAATAAATTCAACTCTTTCGACACCATACAGTATAACCGCAGGTGTTCCTCAAGGTTCCATTCTCGGACCACTACTATACCTTCTTTATACATCAGACACCCCGCAGCCACTGTCACCTAATACAATAATGCTGAATTATGCCGATGACACTTTAATTTATTCAAGCAACAAGTTTGTCAAGGAGGCAAGAAACTGTATTAACAGCTATCTCCCGAATCTCTCTGCATATTTTACTAAGTGGAAAATCCGACTCAACCCAGCCAAAACTCAACTCATAGTGTTTAAAGGCAGAAATGCGAATTGTACTAACAACACCATACGCTGCCATAACAAATTCAGAATCAAGTTAAATAACAATATAATTAAACCCTCCAAAACCTTAAAGTACCTGGGAATAACCTTCACCAACAATCTGTCCTTCTCCGCCCACACCAAAAACTCGATTCGCAAAGGCACAATTCAACTTAATCTCTGCAGAAAAGTGATGTACAAGCCGAATGGTCTCTCTCCCAAAGTGAAATCACTCATCTACAAACAGATATTCAGACCCACTCTCACATATGCATGCCCGATATGGTACCATATCACACCCGCCCAAATGGAGAAGCTACGCATTTTCGAAAGGAAATGCTTCAGACTTATCACTGGCCTCAACCGACATCCCAACTCCCACAAATATTACAACAGTAGTTCGCTCTGCTATGCCGCTAATATTGAACGTATAGATCGACGCTTCCTCGAACTGTCCATCAAATCTATCGAAAATCTTCCCAATAATCCCAACCCGATAATAAATGCGCTCACATCGACTCCGTCAGATAACCGAACTGCCTACCCGAACTGTCTCCACATCAGAACGTTCTTCACCTCTTGCAGATTGGTTAATAACTCTAATGAGATTGTATACCACAATACAGTGCTTTCACCTCACCAATTTAAATATAGTAATATTCAACCCTTCTCCAATATTTTGCGTTTCAACGAACAAACGGAAAGTAGTTCCCCAACCCACATCCCTGACTGACAATATCCTCACTAACCAATTGATCACTATGCTACCCCTTTCCACACCACACTAACTTATTTCAATAATAATTAGGTAACTAGACTAAGTTAAGATAAGTTAAGTTAAGTTAAGCAATTTAGCATAGGTTAAGTAAATAACTATATCCTGGTTTTCTGACCTTTTCCAGGAAGCTCTACCCCCTAAAATCTTAATCCATAACCAATATATAACTTTTATCATATTGTTTGAAAAATGTACTAGTAAGTATATGTAAACAATTATAGCTAAGGTATCATAAGTTATCTGTATTGCTTATTGTAAAAATTATTTATGGTCAATAAATACAGAAATGTAAAAAAAAAAAAAAAAGAGAATCACACCTGATAAGAACACACAACTTCATCTATAAGAGCAGCGACAACAGGATGAACGAGGCTTCTTAATCTCCACGCCGGTGAGGTGCGCTGACGAATGTTTATAAGAACAGAAGACATTAGTATTAAGAGTTAAAATAATGTTAGACTAGGTTTATAAATTAATAAATATATTTTTCACTATAACCCTCAGATCTATCATTAACTCGCGCGAGCTCACTTTTGACCAAAAACAACGACGAGTTGATGATTCGGAGCAGTGTTTGGAGTTGATCAAGCGTAATAAACCCGAGTTTTTGCGTCGATATGTGACAATGGATGAAACATGGCTCCATCATTTTACTCCGAAGTCCAATCGACAGTCATCCGAGTGGACTGCACACGATGAACCCGCCCCAAAGCGTGGAAAAACGCAACAGTCGGCTGGCAAGGTTATGGCATCTGTATTTTGGGATGCGCGCGGAATAATTTTCATTGACTATCTTGAAAAAGGAAGGACCATCAACAGCGACTATTACACAGCGTTATTGGGCCGTTTGAAGAACGAAATCGCCGAAAAACGACCGCATTTGAAGAAAAAGAAAGTGCTGCTTCACCAAGACAATGCTCTGTGTCACAAGTCAGTGAAAACGATGGCAAAAATCCATGAATTGGGCTTCGAATCGCTTCCGCATCCACCGTATTCTCCAGATCTGGCCCCCAGCGACTATTTCCTGTTCTCAGATCTCTAAAGAATGCTCGCTTGGAGGAAATTTTCGTCGAATGAAGAGGTTATCGCCGAAACTGAGGCCTATTTTGAAGCAAAGGACAAATCGTACTACAAAAAAGGTATCGAAAAGTTGGAGGGTCGCTATAATCAGTGTATCACCCTCGAAGGGAATTATGTTGAATAAAAAAAACGAATTTTGCCAAAAAAATGTGTTTTACTATGGAAAGCCGGGGACATTTCAATTGACCTGTTAAATCAACACTTGATGGACCTTTGTATGATTAGATCCCAGTTTAATGAATTTCTTAAGGTTCGCGTTCAGTTAAATAATTAAAAAAGGTTTTTTTTTAGCGGTGGCACCAGGATTGAAACAAAAAAAATTGATTTAATCTAACAGGGGATTAGATAAGGACTGTTTTCGAACGGTCTGCAAACACTCGCAGAGAATGTGAGTGTTTGAATACTCGCGCTAATTAAATAATAACTCTTTTCTAGTATATTAAAAATTATTTTCATACAAGACTATAACTTAGTCTCGTATTCCAAAAGTTTGATTGATTGGGTCATACGTTGAAGTTATTCACTGGCGGCCATCCACTAGAAGATCGCACTTCGGGGACGTTGCGAGCACTTAAAAACCGAATGCCAAACAGCCATCCGAAAGGAGGAAACACCACAAATGAAACACCCGGACTTCGTTGAACTCAGTCTTTTATTTCTTCAGTTTTTCATATGTTTATTTATCGATTAATTCCCCCTTTTATTTAAGATTACTCTAGTACTATATTTCACTTAACCACGGTTCCGAGAGCACTTAGTTTTGGTTTGGGTTTGATTCCCTAAGCGACATTTGCGCAATTCAACTCGATTAACAATGAATGTGGTCTTTCGAAAATAACGTTTCGAGAAACTTCACGACCTCCGACATCTGGTGGTTGGGTAAATCCGCATGCTCCTAACAGTGACCCGAATTGCGCCGCACTATATTACAAAAGGCGGTTTGATACGCGAGGATTGCCAAACGCAAGGTAGCCAAAACGCGCGTCAGGTTCTGACGACCGACTCACAAAATACACTACGTCAACACCGACTGAGTGGATCGAATGGAAAAATTGAAGCTGAACAAAATGCTTGCAGACGGCGGTGTGGCCCTGGTGGCGGTTAGATCTCGAATGGAAAGAATCCATTCATCGCGTCGTGGCGGTTGAGTCATAGCAGAAATAAACTCACTGCCACTTGCTAGGAATTTCGAGAAGAGTTGCTATGCCTGTATAGGGGATTGGGTTTCGGAGAGTCGTTGCCGTATAGGCTGAGTTAAATTTCTCCGGCGCTATATATACGAGGAATTGGTATTGGGTAGGATGGGAGCCGAAATGATTTTCGGGGAACTAAATGTTGCTTGGTTGCAAGCGAGGAATATCATTTAGATAAGATATTAAGCAAAGCAATTTCAGGGAAATGTATGCGGCTCGGTATGGTTGATGTTCCGTTGTAGATTTGAATATGCGTTTTATTACAGCATATGAATTTCGGGGAAATTAAGATTGCTTGGTCGCAAGGAAGGAATATAACTTAAGTAAAGAATTGACCGAAGCAATTTTGGGAAAATGTATGTGGGCTGATGTAATTGAGGAAGATGATTAATATTCCGTTGTAAATTGGTATATGCATTTATTTCAGCTTGAGAAATGGGTTCCTGGTAAATTGGGGGATGTATGCTATTGCGGATTGGGGACGGATGCTGTTGCGTATTGGGATGGGTGCGCTTGCAGGTTTTGCATGGTTGCGAATGTGTGTATTGCAGGTTTTGAATGGGGAGTTGGGTTGAGGTGACGCGCTATTAGCGGTCAAGATTGGTTGGCATTGCGGGTTGGTTCTCCATGTGGTATAGAGAGCCCCCACAAGTTCCCCTCCGCACCCAACTTTAACATGTTAACAGGGGCATACAATTCATTCGCTTCTCCTGCATGCTCAGAGTCTGACGATGAAAAAGAGGAGATAAGTGAATTGGGGGCGAAACTTGCGATGGCAAGAGCCCAATTAGAAGACAGACGCCCAAAGAAAAATCATCGCAATATTTATTAGAAAAGGAATCAATCATAAAGTAATATCTAGTGGAGAACTGCGCAGGTTCGGGGTGGTGGAAGCCTGTATCGTACACATGCCCTTTCAGAAAAGAAGGGGCTTGTATGTGATTGCGGTCTATGCAACTGAGGAGCACCAACATAACCTATTTATAGCAGAACTCGAGACACTCTTTCGATGCTTACAATTGCACCTGGACAAAACTACTTTATCCTAGGGGGAGATATGAACGCCAAGCATAGAAATTTGGGAAATTATATATCTAATGCCAGAGGAAATCAGTTGGCTGGATGGTTAGATCAGTATCATATTGAATATAGAACCGACCTGCTAGCTGCGGAATATCCATCGTTCCCTAGAGGTAGATCGTTCTTAGATATCTTGCTATTTGACTCACGACTGAGACTACTTAACACCAACAGACGAAACAGAAACTGTTTACGGACAATTGAATACGACAGTGACCACTGTGCATTCACGGCAGTAATAGAGCTTCCGAACGAGCTCGCCGATCTGGAGGAATTCGTGATCCCGCAACCCTACAACTACGGGGCAATGCGATGGCCGCGGTTCACTAGATCATTAACAGGAGAACGTCGTTCGAATGACTTTAATCTGCCAGTAAACAGAAACCTGACAAATGACGAAATCGACAAATACATTCAACAAATGGACGAAACCGTAAAACGAACAATGGACAAAACAATTCCCAAAACAACAGTTACAGATCACATTAACATGTACAGTAAGTAACACAACAATAAACGCACTCCACAAGAAAAAGAGCAGACTGCTATCGAAACTAAAACAACTACACAGACAGTTTACAGGCAGACAAGACCAGGAGATAATATCACTGAAATCCCGATTAAAAAATCTCCAACAATTACTTAAAGCTAATTATAGATTAGCAACAAATTTGTATTGGAACAACAGAATTCGAGCTATAAAATCTAACAACCCGAATATGTTCCCACAAATAAATATTCAGGAGAAATAATTCCACGTACCGACGTAAACAAACAGCTGCTAATCAACATTGGTATAGACTCAGAGAACGCGATCCTCAATAGTGATCGAATATCCTTTGGAATAGGCGAACGCTGTTGAAGCCGTCTTTCAGGAAATGTACAAGGTGAATAAAAGCGTTCACCGAAATCACGACTTGCCGGACAGAATTCTACTGAATCACCCGCACCACCGAAATGAAATTTCACTTTGGCAATCGGAGAATCCCGGTTTTACCGAATTCAGTGACGATAATCTGTCAATTGACATTAGTGCCAATGGTGGGACCTAATAGCTTTTTAATTGCGAGCGAAGGAATCCAGAGTATCTTCGATTCATTAAGAAGCAAAAAGTCAGTGGGAATAAATGGAGCACCTAACATCATACTCAAGAACCTGCCCCCAATTGCAATATATATATATATACGGACCTGTTTAACAACGCGTTGAATAATGCATATTTCCCGCGTGTTGGAAAACGGCAATCATACAGCCAAATTCCAAAAAAAGGGCAATGACTGTACAAACCCAATGAACATGCGTTCGATAAGTTTACTCCCAAGCATCAGTAACGTATTTGAAAAGACTGTTAACAAAGCTCTGCTAAAATGGGTAGACGACAACAACATTATTGCAAATAACCAGTTTGGCTTTAAGGCGGGTCATGAAACCGCACATGCCGGAGCTAAACTGGACTCTGGCATACAATGGAATAAATGTAGGAACCAATGCACAGGTGCCTGCCTGATTGACTTGGAAAAAACCTTTGATACCGTCTGGATCGAAGGGTTATATTACAAACTGGTCAGACATGGCATACACAAGCCCTTACTATATGTACTTTACGATATGTTAAAGGACAGGAGGTTCGTGGTCAAAAATGGTAGTGTGACCTCTAATAAAACGTATAATATCAAGAATGGCTTTCAACAGAGCGCGGTACTTTCTCCGATTCTTTTTAACATTTACATTAGCGACTTATTAGACGCACTTACGCAGGCTATTGCGTACGCAGACGATTTCATAATGTACAGAACAGCTCCCAAAGTTTAGATCATAATTAGTTTAATACAGCGAGACTTCAACAAAGTGCAGCGCTATTGCGATGACTGGAAACTTAAGATCAACTTCCAGAAATGTGAAGCCATCCTATTTAGAACCCCATTATATAAAGCCACGAACGACACAAGGAAAAACTGGCGAAAGTTAGTTATCGTGGGACCGCATGGAGATGAACTGGAAACCAAGAGTTTAGTTAAATACCTGGGCATCTGGCTAGATCAATATCTGTATTTCAACAGACATGTAGAGGCTGCTTTGGTCAAAGCTAGGAAAGCCTTTGCTATGACAAGGAGGCTATTTCACAGTAGCCAACTTGACAGCAAGGTAAAAGTCATATGCTACATGACGCTAATCAGGCCAATGCTCATATATGGTTGTCCAGTATGGTTTAACATAGGTCCAAATTTGATGGAAAAGATTCGGGTGTTCGAAAGGAAGTGTCTCAGAAGTTGTCTCAGATTATATCGAACACCGGAATCGGACTACACAAAGTATTACTCAAATGAGACTTTACATAATGGAGCCTGCATACATGGGGTGGATAATTTTATGGTCAAATTAATCAGAGGACATATTGCGAGAGCAATAAGCTCGTCCAATGACCTAATTTTCGGGACTTATTATCCTAATACCCTGCACTATGACAACATTTTGTTTTGTTCCACCAGAGGCATTCCTTGATTTGGACATGAAAGGGCTTATACAGGATAGATCCGGAATTCCGATAATCTATCATGTAAGTAGATCATCCGTAAATGGGCGATTGTGCCACGACCGGAAGTAATGCGCACCGAAGAAGAGCTTCAGTAGAGCTATCTCCCACAGAGACCGGAACGATAGTATTGGACAGTGTCAACAGTTCTGGTGGTTGAATAGCATATAAAGACCTGGATACCAATGTCTGTATAGAATAACAGTATCATCAGCCAGCTTACATAGACTTAGCTTTTCTAGAATTAGGGTGGTATAAGATCTAACTTAAATTGAGTTAAGTTCTTTTAAAGAAATTTAAAATAAAAGTAGGTTACATTTTTAAGAATTTTAAGGAGTTCTTGTACACAACATGCCAGCGATGCAGATTGTATTCTATATTTTTTACTCGCTATGATGGTCATGCATTCCATGTGTGTTGCATTGGTATCTTGGCGTCCTCTTCATTGGTATGGCGTCATAGTCATTCATGAATATGTTAAGGGATTCTAATGAGAAGGGATTCTTTATTTATGGGTATGTTAAGGGATTCTAATGAATATGGTAGGGGATTCTTTATTTATGAGTACGCTAAGAAGTTCTCTATTCATGGATATGCTAAGGGATTTTTTGTTTGGTCAATTCAATGATAGTACATAGCGTTAACTTGCTCGAAAGGCACACCAGCGGTTTTCCATTCTGAGCGAAAACGATTTTTAAAACTAACCATTAATACTTAGTCGATTTTATCGAACATGTGTTGTGGGGGGGTAAATAAACCGAATTCCGGTTAAGGATATAACAGATTTCCAAGGAAGAGCTTCCACGGGTATTTCTGTAAATGGGACACGCTGCCTCTTCGATGTCGCAGGCTAAAGAGTACACCAACCATAAACTATCTTATAGAACTGGTGGAAGAGCAGAGATTATCAACATAGCAGGCCCATCAGAGACCTTGTGGTGGTGTTGGGCTATGCATCAAGCACGGGTGCGGATTCAGCCAACACCCACCGATAGTTCTCAAAAAAAAGAAAAAAACCGCACAAAGTTCTTCGAAAGAGGAAAATAAAAACACACGTGTTGTTGTTTCGTTGAATGTTCTTTATTCGTAACGAAGCACTTATATTACTTTATTAACACTGGTGATACGATTAATTTTACAATGATTGATACACTGACTGGAACAATATTTATTTAAACAATCAGTTTGTTTTGTCTTAGGGCGAGTGATTAATCCAAAAAATAATATCTCGCTTTCTGCAGCCAAAGAGGAGGCGACTCGATTCACAGCATTCACCATTAGGCACCATCAACAACACCAAAATCCCGACGATCTTGCGAATTAGTTAATATTAAGGCAAAATATAATAAACGCACTAAATGACGAAAGTCCACTGAAAACGGTTTTAATTGAATGTTCCCTTTAAAAATAACTTAAGTGATACGGCGTGATTAGAAATAATAGAAAACTAATAAATAAACTGCCGACGGGAATAAAATGTCAAGACTCGCCACACACAAGTTGACTCCAAGGAAAAAGGCTGACTGACTAACTGGTGCTCACCAAAGAAAAGGGGAAACCTCAAAGAAACTGAAAAATAGGAGGAGCTACACGATTAACTCGAGGTAGTTAATCGTGATTGGATCGGGTGAAATAGGCATACATTATGCATGTGTGCGTATGCCTTGCATACGATCGTCCGGCGACCCTGGACGGATGCCGACATCGCTGCAGCATCTTACATGAATGTAAACAAAAACATCTGGTCATCCTATGGGAGGCCATAAATCAACATCTCGGTTGACGATGTGAATTCCCTTTGGTCCGCCGACGGGTGGCGGCCGTTATTAGGGATTTTTGTATGCATAGCATTCTGTGGTGCTAATGCTATGTTTAGATATTGCAACGAATATAGGGTGCAGCCATTACCAGATGTTGAAAGTAAACACTTGCTGGCTGCATCCAATTCGCTGCTTGTTTACGGTCCCTGGTCGGTGGAGACCGATAATAGGAAACCAGCGATTGCTGGTAATTAGAGAAATGTTTGGTTTGCCTCAGCCGAAACCTTGTCGGCGGTGGCAAACCAATGGGACCAAATAGCCGCATGCAAGAAGTGCCATGGGCAAACAAATAAAACGAGTCAACAAGGAACTCTTTGTTGATGTTGTTTCCATAGCATAAGGCTATGGAAACAAGATGCCCTGGGCGGAATGTATGCCTAAGGATAGGATTTCAAATGCCGCGGCAATGTGATAATCTTTGCCGTGGACTTATGTTTTTCTTAGGAATCAATGCCCGGTCGAGGGTGAATTTTCGATGCCACGGCAAGGTGATAAGCTTTGCCGTGGACTTTATGTTTTTTTAGGAATTGGTGACTGCCCGAGGGTGAGTTCTCGATGCCACGGCAAGGTGATAAGCTTTGCCGTGGACTTAATGTTTTTCAGGGGTGGTGTTGGAGAAAAAGGGGTTTGGAAGGAAAACCCCCCACAGAATAGGTAAGCTGCCTAACGGATATTCAAAACAGTTATCCGATTGGGTAACCGTATTAATTCCAGCGATTTGGCTGGGGGTAAATGCCGTAGCAAGGTTACGCAACCTTGCTGAAGTTCGACCGAGAGGTAAGTCGTTCGCCTAGAATAGTGGGGATCGAGCGATGCATGGCTCTTCGGGCCCTGAAAAGCCCCACATCACTCCCTCCCCATTGACGTAGTCACGAAACAGGTAAGGCAGGTTAGGGGGTGGTTAGTTGGTTATGGGTGCGCGCTTGAGCCCGAGTACGGGGAGGTTGTGCCGGTGGTGTAGGAGTGGTATTTGAAGATGGAAATGATTCTGGAGCGGAAGCTTCCAGAAAACAGGGCTTAAGCCTTTCGACGCTGACCGTGGATCGTTTGCCTCTAATGTCGATCTCGAAGACGCGGTCACTGATGCGGCGGAAGACTTTGAATGGGCCATCATAAGGTGGGTCGAGGGGTTTTTTGACCTTATCCACCCTGACAAAGACGTGCGTGCAGCTGTGCAGTTCAGGGTGGACGAAAAGTTTTTTGGAGTCGTGCCTGGTTACAGGGGTTGCCCTAACCTTACGTAGCATGTCACGGAGATGTCCCAATTCACGAAGTTGGTCACGCGGTGTTTCGCCACTCAGGAAAAGTTCTCCTGGAAGAAGGAGGTTGGTACCGTAGGTAAGCTCTGCTGCCGAAGCACCCAGGTCCTCAGGCCGAGGAGGACAGTTGGTAGGGCGTCAAACCATTGTGTGTCATTATGACACATGAGTGAGGCTTTAAGAGATCTGTGCCAGCGCTCTATCATCCCATTTGATTGCGGGTGGTAGGCGGTGGTACGACTTCTTTGGCAGCCGAGAAGATTTGTTAGCTGCCTAAAAATGGTCGCCTCAAATTGTGGACCTCGGTCCGAAGTTATGGTGGTTGGTACACCGAAGCGTGTGACTCAAGTTGAGTAAAAGGCCTTGGCGACTGATTCGGCAGTAACTGCCCGGAGAGGTGTCGCCTCTGGCCATCGCGTGCAGCGATCCATCATAGTGAGGATATTGGAAAATCCTCTTGATGGAGTAAGCGGTCCCACTATGTCTATGTGGACATGGGCGAAGCGTGCCGTGGGAAGCTTGAATTGCGCTGGCTCCAGTACGTTATGTCGCGCTACCTTGCAGCGCTGGCACTGGAGACAAGCACGGGCCCAACCGGTGAGGTCTTTGTTCATCCGGGGCCAAATGAATTTGCGACGGACAGCAGCGGCTGTTGCTCGGCCGCTGGGGTGGGCTGGGTTGTGGTAAACCTGGAACACGCCCTTACGAAGTTTCTCGGGAATGTAAGGTCTAGCGGTTCCAGTGGAGACATCACACCAGATTTCGCCCAAAGGGTCGCGAAGGGTAATTTTCTTGAGCTCTAGTGCCGTATCGGCAGTTAGGAGGGACTTGAGCTGTTCGTCCTCCTCTTGAGCTAGGGCAAGGTCAGTGTTATTCAAGGCGGTACGCAAATGAATCGTATCGATTCGAGAAAGGGCGTCCGCCGTGATATTCTGTTTACCGGAGATATGCCTGATCTCCGTAGAATATTGCCCAATGAGATCTAACTGACGTTCTTGTCGGGGGGAGGCATTTCCCGACTTTTTCCGGAACGCATAGACCAATGGCTTGTGGTCTGTTAAAATTGAGAGCGAGCGACCTTCTATCATATGACGGAAGTACTTAACAGCGCTGTAGATCGCGAGCAATTCACGGTCGTAGGCGCTGTAACGTCGCTCAGTGGGACTCAGCTTCCTTGAAAAGAAACCAAGTGGTTCCGGGCGGCCTTCAATGTCCTGTTCAAGGACGGCTCCGATTGCGGTATCCGATGCGTCGCATTGGATAGAAAGTGCCGCTCCCTCGAGAGAGTATCGGAGTAAGGTGGCATTTGCCAATTGTTCTTTGGACAGTTGGAATGCTCTGTCAGAGACTTCTGTCCAATTAATGGGGCGCTTATCATTGCGCTTAGCTCCTTTTAAGAACTCATTTAGGGGAGCTTGAACTTGGGCAGCGTTCTTCAGTGTTGGACGATAGAAGTTAAGCATGCCCAAAAATCGACGAAGCTCACTCACGTTAGTAGGCCGGGGATACTTCATGAGGGCCTCCACACGGTCTGGTAGTGGGCGAATGCCCTGGTTGTCAACGACATAACCCAGATAGGTGATTTGCTCCTTGGCGTATTGACACTTATCTGGGTTGATGACAAGACCGAATTCACGGAGGCGCTCTAGGACCTGACGTAAGTGGCGCTTATGTTCGGCATGGTCTTTGGAGGCGATGAGAATATCATCAAGGTATGCATGGCAGCAATTAAGACCACGTAAAGCCGTGTCGATATAACGTTGGAATGTCTGTGCGGCATTCCTGAGGCCGAAAGTCATCACTTTGAACTCGAAGAGTCCGAAAGGTGTAATGACTGCGGTCTTGGGGATGTCTTCTGGTGCCACCGGAATTTGATGGTATGCCCTGGTGAGATCCAGGGTAGTGAAGACATTGCACCCTCGTAACTTGTACGAAAAATCGTAGAGGTGTGCAATTGGGTATCTGTCCGGGACAGTTGCTGCGTTCAACAGCCTGTAATCGCCACATGGGCGCCACTCACCAGAACGTTTCTTCACTAAGTGAAGTGGGCTTGCCCAGAGACTGTCCGACGGTTGGCAGATACCTAGTTCGATCATGTGCTCGAACTCCGCGCGCGCCGCACGTAATTTTTCAGGAGCCAGTCGACGTGGACGCTGGCTCACCGGGGGACCACGTGTTTCTATATGATGAAACACCGTGGCTTTGTGTCGGCGTTGGTTAGGTAGAGGAATTGTTGTACTAACAAATTCTTGTACCATAACCTGAAATGGGTCTATGCACTCTGTGGCCCCTGAAGTTGCCGCTGGAGATGCCGTCATGGGCAAGGGGGGTGCGGTTGGAGCCACAAGTCTGTTATGGGTCGAATCGACCAACAGATTATGTGCACCTAATAGGTCGGAACCTATCAGGGGTTCATTTACGTCCGCAATGACGAAACGCCAAGTGATCGGACGACAAAGACCCAATTGAAGTGTCAGCTTTTTACGTCCGTACGTAAGTATCGGCGTATTATTTGCAGCTGACAATTTAAGTGCGGCTGGCACGCGGTTACGCGGAGCAAACGATCGCGGGAGGACTGAAATATCGGCGCCGGTATCGACAGTAAAAGCGATATTCAGTTTTGCATCCCGGATGGTTAGGCGACTTATCGTATGGGTGCCGGCCGATTGCGCGAGGGTGTCGGTCGGCAAAATTAGTTTAAAGAGCGCCTTTGGTTGGGGGAAGGTTGCGTCCAACCACAAGGCGCCTTGCAGTTAAATGCGCGATCACCATATCGTTGGTGATTGGCGCACCAATGCAGAGTAACGGCATTATCGGGTATATTCTGCCTATTGGCATTGCCGTTACGGGGAGGTCGAGCCGGAGCTCGCTGGGAATTGGCCCGGTGAGGGCCATTTTGAGTGGAATTGGCCCTCTGTGGGGCATTTTGAGGGATATAGGCCCTCTGAGGGGCAGTTTGGTAGGAATTCTGCCGATTGAGAGGACGGCTCGGCATGGCTCGATTCTGGGCGCTTCGAGGATTGTTCCTCACCTCCGCGCGCAATTGAGGTATCTCGCGGAGGAGTGAGGTTTGGAGCGCCCGAAGGTCAGCAGGGGTTAATTGTGTGGGTGAACTTCTTTGGTTAACGTTGGGGCCTGCCTCTGGGTTCCCCTGAGGGAAATTGGTTGAGGCGGGCCTTCTAAGAGGTAACTGGGTTTGAGGAGAATGGAGAGTTGGGACCAATTGAGGGGCTGAGAAAGGCAGACGAGGGTGCCGTGCAGGCTGGGCGGCGTGTTGAGAAACCGCCGCTACCTGGTACGCTGGAGGCTCAGAATACTGATCTGAGCTTTCCATAATTGCGTCCGCAATTTTGGATAAATAGCCCAAACTCTGATTGGGTTGGGCTATAAGTGCCGAACGGGCATGTTGGGGAAGACACCTCAAAAAGTGAGGCAGTATAAGGTCGTCCCCAATCCTGGTCCCCGCTATAGAGCGTAAATGGGTCAGGAAAAGAGATGGTCTCATCCCAGAAAGGTTGGTTACAGCGGCTAAACGTTGTTGCCGCACACTTCCTGGCTCGTCCAATGCGTCGAGCAGAGCTTCACGCATGTTGCTATATGGGTTGCGGCCGGCCGACCTTATTATGTGGGCAACATGCGGTCGCTGAGTGCGGTCAAGCACTTTCAACAGCTCGACTGCACGAAGTTGTTCGTCGTGCAAGGCTGAGGCCTGGAAGATGCGGTCTGCTACTGCAAACCAAAGGTCTGGGTCCTCCTCATCGAAGGGGGGAAGCCCTATATTTGAAGGACGAGTCCCATTCCCGAGGCTGGAAGCATCGTGGAATTCTTGGGGCTCTGGGTGCCTATGGGCTTGTCTGGAAGTACCGGCACTAGTTGTGGGCATTAAAATGCCGGAATTTACCAAAGGGCCGGTACTAGAGGCGTTAGGAGCAGTCGGGGGTGTGTCTGTGGAAGTAGGCTGGGGTCGGTTTACGACGCTGGGGGCAACGGGTGGTGCCAGAGGAGTAGATTGTGCCAGCAAGTCTTGGTCAGCATTGACTTGCTCAGCTGGGAAATCGACGCTGGAGGCGTCGTGAAATTCAAGGGACTCGGGTTGATCCTGGGCCTTTCTGGCCGTGGTGTTTCTCGTGATGACCATTATAGGTTGTAACGTGAAACGGGAGTCGAGGGCGTAAGAGGACGCGAAGAAAGGTGAAAGGAGGCCAAGTAAAAGAGTCAAAGGCGTCGAAGATGGTCGAGTGGAGTCGAGAGTGGTCGTGCGGAGTCGGGTGGTGTAGCTTAGAGTCGCGAATGTTAGCGAAGAGTATTGTGCGTTTAGTTGTGCCCTGAAGGGGCTTACGACAGTCGTTGTGTTACCAAAAGGGCAAAAATTGTACGAGTTCCAGATCCGTACGATAGGTCTGTTGACTGTACTACCGATAATTGGCGAACTATTCGAATTAATAGTGCTATGGGAAACGCGTTTGCCTAGGAATTTTAATATTTCCGTTCTCTAATGAGACTTCGGTAGTGTAGTTCCGTTAATTATTTTACTTTTAAAGGAAAGAAAAAAAGGTTCTAAAATTGATAGTAAAAACAAATAATAACAAAAAATTAAAATTAAAATCCGACAAAGAAAGGAAAACAAGGTTTAAGCGGTGCAATTTCGGCAAAAGGTGCGTATATTGCCTATACTTAGGACCCTGAAGGGGTTTACAAATGGTTTTATTTTATATTGCCAATGGTGGCTTCAATAAATTTAATTTATCTATTTGCGTTGCTATTGTTACAGATTCTCGTTTACAAACAAATCCTCCCAAACTAATACATTAACATAAGATCAATGCAGCAGATTTATTTTCTCTAGATATAGTATATATAAATTGTAGAGCTAAATTAAATTAAGTTCGGTGTATTAATACTATAATAAAAAATTTGTGTGATCCATTTGTAAATAACATAAATTAAACTTTTTCATATTTTGTTCGGGGTCTTGAAACAGAGTATTTTAATTTACAAAAGAAGAGGGAGAAAAAAAAAAAAATTTTAGTCAAACAGACAAGAAACAATCACAATTCAAACGAATGTCTTCTTAAACAATCTTAAACCTGAGATCGTTGCGTAACAGTTTTGTGCTTATTTTTATCCTTTTGATTGTTTTTCAATTAAGGGAAATGAAAAATTTTATTGTTAGAATTAACATGTTTAACTGACTACCATGTTTACTTTTATCAAAATAATGCCGTACCTCGCACGGTCAATTATATAGCCTTTTTGCCCGTTAACATATATTGCAAATCGATTTAGTTGGATGGGTTAAACTCAGGTTTTATTAGTGTGCGAACAAAAGTACATTAGGTGTCTGCGTTAAATTAGATATTGCAACTTCGCCCTTGTGGGGGTTTTGCCTTTTAAAAATGAATGTAAATTCAGACTCAAAATTCGATCTAAATTATGTTATATATTTTACACGTCTATTAATTTTCCGTTATCTATAATTTCAGTTAAATTTTTGAAGTTTTGATATCTATTTTATTATTAAGATTTGTCAAACATTTTCAGCTTACATAAATAGGTTTTTGTTTTTAACGTTTGTATTTTCATTCTGTTTTTCTATTTTTTGATTAGATGATTTAGTTGTAATTATAAATTTGTCAGATAATAGATACAATAAACTATAACTTCAACAAAGAAACACAACATGTAGTAAATCATCAGGAACAATTTAAGCGATTTGAATAACAATTAAAAGTGAAGTGATCTTAGAAAAACGGTTCTCAAACAAATTTAGAAAGAGCAAATACAAAAATGAAAAATGTACGCTTTACTTCGTTTCGTTACAAATTCGTATAATTTTCCTCTAAATTAACGTGCATACCTGTTGAATTATTTTTGAGTTGTCTGTTGCTGGTACGATGATGGTGTTCTGGATGCTGAGGCAGCGTCTGTCCAGCGATGGCGGCAGGTGACTAAAGGTGAGGTGAGGTTCCTTTATTAGCACTTTGTGGAAGGTTATATGTCCATTCACTAAGAGTCACCAAAGTCATCGATTAAGGTTCGAAACACGAAGGTTGCGCGATTTTGATTTGTACTATAAAGTTTTGGATCGGAAGGCGCGATAGTTCTAAAGTCGCGGGTCACCAATGTGGTGGTGTTGGGCTATGCACCAAGCACGGGTGCGGATTCAGCCAACACCCACCGATAGTTCTCAAAAAAAAAGAAAAAAACCGCACAAAGTTCTTCGAAAGAGGAAAATAAAAACACACGTATTGTTGTTTCGTTGAATGTTCTTTATTCGTAACGAAGCACTTATATTACTTTATTAACACTGGTGATACGATTAATTTTACAATGATTGATACACTGACTGGAACAATATTTATTTAAACAATCAGTTTGTTTTGTCTTAGGGCGAGTGATTAATCCAAAAAATAATATCTCGCTTTCTGCAGCCAAAGAGGAGGCGACTCGATTCACAGCATTCACCATTAGGCACCATCAACAACACCAAAATCCCGACGATCTTGCGAATTAGTTAATATTAAGGCAAAATATAATAAACGCACTAAATGACGAAAGTCCACTGAAAACGGTTTTAATTGAATGTTCCCTTTAAAAATAACTTAAGTGATACGGCGTGAATAGAAATAATAGAAAACTAATAAATAAACTGCCGACGGGAATAAAATGTCAAGACTCGCCACACACAAGTTGACTCCAAGGAAAAAGGCTGACTGACTAACTGGTGCTCACCAAAGAAAAGGGGAAACCTCAAAGAAACTGAAAAATAGGAGGAGCTACACGATTAACTCGAGGTAGTTAATCGTGATTGGATCGGGTGAAATAGGCATACATTATGCATGTGTGCGTATGCCTTGCATACGATCGTCCGGCGACCCTGGACGGATGCCGACATCGCTGCAGCATCTTACATGAATGTAAACAAAAACATCTGGTCATCCTATGGGAGGCCATAAATCAACATCTCGGTTGACGATGTGAATTCCCTTTGGTCCGCCGACGGGTGGCGGCCGTTATTAGGGATTTTTGTATGCATAGCATTCTGTGGTGCTAATGCTATGTTTAGATATTGCAACGAATATAGGGTGCAGCCATTACCAGATGTTGAAAGTAAACACTTGCTGGCTGCATCCAATTCGCTGCTTGTTTACGGTCCCTGGTCGGTGGAGACCGATAATAGGAAACCAGCGATTGCTGGTAATTAGAGAAATGTTTGGTTTGCCTCAGCCGAAACCTTGTCGGCGGTGGCAAACCAATGGGACCAAATAGCCGCATGCAAGAAGTGCCATGGGCAAACAAATAAAACGAGTCAACAAGGAACTCTTTGTTGATGTTGTTTCCATAGCATAAGGCTATGGAAACAAGATGCCCTGGGCGGAATGTATGCCTAAGGATAGGATTTCAAATGCCGCGGCAATGTGATAATCTTTGCCGTGGACTTATGTTTTTCTTAGGAATCAATGCCCGGTCGAGGGTGAATTTTCGATGCCACGGCAAGGTGATTAGCTTTGCCGTGGACTTCATGTTTTTTTAGGAATTGGTGACTGCCCGAGGGTGAGTTCTCGATGCCACGGCAAGGTGATAAGCTTTGCCGTGGACTTAATGTTTTTCAGGGGTGGTGTTGGAGAAAAAGGGGTTTGGAAGGAAAACCCCCCACAGAATAGGTAAGCTACCTAACGGATATTCAAAACAGTTATCCGATTGGGTAACCGTATTAATTCCAGCGATTTGGCTGGGGGTAAATGCCGTAGCAAGGTTACGCAACCTTGCTGAAGTTCGACCGAGAGGTAAGTCGTTCGCCTGGAATAGTGGGGATCGAGCGATGCATGGCTCTTCGGGCCCTGAAAAGCCCCACAACCTTTCGCCACGCCACCACGACGGCGTCTTGGTCGAATGAATATTAACAAACCCAAAGAGTTCAAATTCAACAGGTGCACACCGGGAAATATGGCGTGATATCCATTTCCAAATGGCGCAAGGCATTTAAATTATTACGGGCAATTTAACAAACCTCGGATAAGGACCGGATACCGGTGGCGAGACTCGCTAAACAAGGCCAAGACCGGACCCCGGTTGTAGTGCCGATAATAATGATGATGATCCATTCCCAAAGAAATCGAAAAGAAAAAAAGGTATATTAGATCTGATCCGCATGGATGTGTGAGGGCCGATGAATATAGAATCTATCGGTAAGTCATCATACTTCGTGACATTCATCGAACTGTTCACGTTGATGTGTAGTGCAAAAGCAAAGAGCTCGACGTCTTTAAGGCGATTGAAGGGTTCCCGAAAAATCCGACAATGGTAAGTAATATGTTAATCACGAATTTACGAGGGTGCTCTGAAAAGTTTCCGACCTCAACGTGAAGATAGCCGCACTCGTCAATAAAAGCTAGTGAATGTAGTTGTGCATCTTTTGACAGTTACTCACAAAAATGTCTGCCATTTTTGACGCGTAGTATTTATTTGACAGCCGTTTGAGTGAGTCGATGTTAGTGTTTTTGTGAAAATGGACAAAATTGAGTATCGAGCTGTCATTAAATTTTTGTTTTTGAAAGGCAATATGCCTACGCAAATCAAAGATGAGTTGGACTCTGTGTATGGGGACTCTGCACCTTCGTTTACCACAGTGAAATTTTGGGCAGATGAATTTAAACGTGGCCGTGAGAGCTTGGGAGACGATGAACGTTTGGGACGTACAAAAACTGCAACAACTGACGATAACATCTCCAAAGTTCACCAAATGGTGCTAGACGATCGCCGAATTAAATTGAGAGAAATAGCGGAGCTATGAAAATGCCCAAAGAACGTGTTTGTCACATATTAAATCAAGATTTTGGCATGAGAAAGTTGTCCGCGCGTTGGGTGCCGCGATTTCTCACGTAAGACCAAAAGCGTGTTCAAATGAACATTTCTGACGCTCTGTTGGCGCAGTTTAGGTGCAATAAACCCGGGTTTTGGCGCCGATTAATTACTGTCGATGAAACTTGGACACACCATTATACGCCCGAAATAAAAATACAGTCAAAACAGTGAACTGCAATGGGCGAATCGTCTCCAAAATAATCCACCAATTACGGTTTGAACTGATTGACCATCCCTCGTACTCGCCAGATCTAGTCCCAAGCGATTTATTTTGGTTCCCTAATCTAAAAATTGCGCTCGGAGGACAGATGTTTTCCTGAAATGAGGAGGCAATCACCTTTGTGAACAGTTATTTTGCAGAGAAAGACGTCGAGTACTATTTGGACGGGTTAGAGAAATGCGAGTATCGCTGGGAGAAGCGTGTAGAGTTACAAGGAGACTATGTAGAAAAATGAAACTAAATTTTAAGAAAAAATGTCTGGTATCTTTGTTAGGTCAGCAACTTTTCAGGCCACCCATGTATATCACAACAGCCGATGGCTAAATGGATTTCTTTTGCTCCAAACTAATGTTTAGTGAGTGCAGAACCCTCGTTTATTTGGCTTAATTCAAGTATAATAAATGATCTTACTGACTAACTTAATATTTAGAGTATTAAAAAGAAAAAGAAAAAAGAAAGAGAAAAAAGAAAAAAAAGAAAGGAAAAGAACTGTGGGCGAATGGGGTGCTAGGGAGCTGGAGGGGGGTGAGTGTATGTAGATGTGGCATTTGTGACATATGTGAGTCAGTGTGGGTGAAAGTTATAGGTAAGGGGTGATATGCGGACGGGGTTAGCGAACAGGAGGGGTGAGGTTGAAGTTGAGGGAGTGGTTGCGGGTGTGTAGTGCGGGGGGGGGGGGGTGTAGGCTTGTGGGGGAAAACTAGTTTGAGTGCGGTAGAGAAGAGATAGGATTGATGGGTAGGTGGGCCTGTGGCGTTTCTAACAGATACACACACAATACACAAGCAGATAGTGAAGAACACCGAACGAAAATCGAATAAAGAAAATGCATCAGAGCCGTATACCATACCGATAACATAACAATTCACATCAGTTGAATATATTTCAGTTTCAAAATCCAATTCTAAACACGGCCAGTAGCCTGATGTGTTACGCATTGGTTCAATTTTTGGGGATTCTAACTGTCATAGCGTCAGTTCGAATCACACGTTCTTCACTATCATCCCAAACGCTATAGACTGTTGGGCGGAGGGGGAGCGGCAGAGGCGCACGGGTATGTTATGAGCCGGCTTTTGAAAATGGGAATAGAGAAGTTGAAGCCAAAGGAGGTGAGGAAAAAGTCGGTCCTTCGTAACATACATAATATAATATCACATCTATCATCGTGATGGTTGGGCAATTTATACCAACAGCAATTTTATCTCGACAATTTTCTGTTTCAATGTATCTATTAGGTTGTAGCACATGAAATGTCCGACTTTCGCTCAGTCGGAAATAAGAAGTTCTCGAGTGATCATCTATACCAGAACGTTAAATTTTCTTTTTTTATAAAGTAAAGTGGTACGTGTTCTTGACGTGTGAGAATTTTAAGTTTCGTTATGAGTACTATTGGGCTCCTCGATAGTATAGTGGTTAGTACACCCGCCTGTCACACGGGAGACCGGGGTTCGATTCCCCGTCGGCGAGCCTCCGGCGCAAGAGTAACGACCTTGCCCGGAAAAAAAAACAAATCATTATGGAAAATTTAACAAGCCTCAGGACTTGCTAAATAAGGCCAAGGCCGGTTCCCGGTTGTAGTGCCGATAATGATGATGATGAGTACTGTTATTTTTTTTTCTAGAAATTGTTTACCATGCTGTCGGCAGTTCAAATTCGAACCCTCTACCTTTATGAATTTAAAATGGGACATATTACGTCATTGGCAATGAAAAGCATTATTGACGCATTTCAGGATGTAGCGGTACGTTGGTTTGGAAAGTTCCATTCGGGAGATTTCAGCCTCGAAAATGAACTACGTGGCAAGTAGGACACATTAATTGACGACCATGTTTTAAGAGCAACGGTAGATTCGGACCCAACGAAATTGGTGCGGATGATTGCACAAAGCATGGGAGTGTCCCCAATGACAATAAGTTGACACCTTTCTCTCATAGGAAAGGTGAAGAAACTCGATAAGTGGGTACCCTACGAACTGAACGAGTCCCAAGAACTACGGTGCCTAGAAATCTGCGCACTGCTTAAATTAAGAAACCAAACTCAACCATTTTTGCACCGGATAGTCACCTGTGATGAAAAGTGGATTTTGTATGATAACCGTAAAAGACCTGGACAACGGTTCGATGTAGGTGAAAAACCATTTGGTGGACATCGAAAGGACCAATCCACTTTTCATTTCTTCAACCAGGGAAAACGATAAACACTGTCAAATATTGTGTGAAAATCGACATATTGGATACCAAATTGGTTGAAAAGCAAACTGGGTTGGTCAATAGGGACGGCCCAATCCGTTTGCATGACAATGCTAGACCCCGTACCTCACAAGTAACGGCAAAAACTGTTGCAGTTGGGATGTGAAATTCTTCGGTATCCACCGTACTCTCCTGACATTTGTTACGTGGTTGAGTCATGTTTGGGTTGCTCACCGTAGAGAAAGGAATAATAAATATAATATTAATATAATATTAATATAATCATCATCATCAACAGCGCTACAACCGGGAACCGGTCTTGGCTTTATTTAGCAAGTCCTGTTGTTAAATTTTCCATAATAATTTGTTTTTCCGGGCAAGGTTATTAAGCCTTGCGCCAATATTAATATAATATAAATATAATATTAATATAAAATATAATAAAGATATAAAATATAAACAATAAATTAAGAAATTAGAGATCGCGATCCACATTTCGAACTGACATTCGTTAAAAGCGAATGCTCGATCCTGCTTTCGTTGGGTTGTGGACTCCGTGGAAGCAGCTGCGGCGTGTTTCTCTTCGGAGTATTGGCGGAGTGAATGAGGAGAGAGAGAAGTAGTCGAGAAGATTAATAGATAGTAGTACAACATGAAAAGAAGCGAGATTGAGAAGTAGTCGAGAAGATTAGTAGAACAACATGAAAAGAAGGGGGAAAGAAGTAGTCGAGAAGATTGAATTCTGTAACGGGGGCAAGAAGAAGAGACGTATGGAGTCGATTGAAGTCAAGAAAAAGTGAGAGACCGGCCATGAAGGACCGAAGTCAAATTTTGTTATTTTAATTTAAATTTATTAGTCGATTAAAATAAAAGAAAGTCCATGAAGGACCAAAAATTATGTTCCCGATGCCTGAATTAAATATTTTCTTTGAATGAAGCAAAAACTGAGCTTGTTTGAACGTGATTGGGGAAATCCTTCATTATTTGTCGTGTTTGGTGTGGTTGACTGATGCATGTTGTGTGGGGTCTGAGGAGACCGAACGGAGAGTTGGATGCGGATAAGTCTGTTGCGGTCCAACGTTGGAACCTGGCTGTAAATTGAGTGTAAGCCAGTTATAAGTCTATAATATTGTTTTTGGCACAGCGGAGATTCTGAACTGTTTCGGCGCAACACCGGTGTACACCACTGCTAATACGGTACTTGGGAAACCGTACCCGAAGTGAGAGTACGGTTGAATAAGTGAAAGAAGTGGCACCGTTAATCAACAGAATTGAAGAAGAACAAATTCAACACCTGGCGGATTCCAGGAAATCTGACTCCAAATTAACAATCTGCCGATCGAACAATGGGAATACCAAAAAGTGCATAACAAACGGCGTAGCCGCTTACAATTGGCGCATCATCATATCATCATAGCAATTAAGACAGAATAATATAACAATTAACGTAAGTTATTATTAATTATTATATATAAACAACATATCATATCCAACAACTGGAATTAGATTACACATAATATCTAACAACTAGCAAACTTCGCTTAATTACCATGTGTAACAAAGACCATTGAAGAGAATATATTGACATTCAATAAATAAAATAACCAAATAAAATATTACTACTCTAGTGTTTGTTGAGGCATGTCAGTGGACATGGCAGGGTCGCCATGTGGTGGTAGGGGGGTTATGACAATGATCAGACAATGTGGTGAAGTTGGATCGCAGTTTAATGCTATTGCAGCTTCAAAATTAATTCGATCGCAGGAATAATTTTATTTAAAAATCTAATTTCCCTATTGTATGCTGATTAAAGCGCAGCTCGCTAAAAGTCGATGGCGTAAGCGCCGCAGTTAAATGAATCAAACTCCAGTATCGGTTTTTGATTGATTTATTTCCGAAAATGCTGGGGTATTTATACTCCCCATCAATCGCTCAATTATTTACAATTCTTATTGTACACTCATATAAATATTGCTTAATATGCTATTCTGTTCTTAATAGTAACTTCACTCATACAAATTCTGTTAACTTAAGCTATTTCATTCCTTACAATCAATTACGTGTGTAATGCAAGAACCACGATACGAATTGCCCCAATTAATTCATTAATTGCTTACCATTGATAAATTTATAAACGTTTCTTCGTAACCAGAGCTATTCGTTTGTTTATGAAAACGAAATGAGTTCAACTTGAATTTATGGTCAACAACGAATGCTGGTTATTTGATATTCGGAAACTGTGACACGAGCAATTAATGCATTTGATATTATTGTCTGTGGTCATGTCGTGCGTATGTTGTTACACTACAACTACAAACAATTCTTTACCACGACAGCGACGCTGCTCAGCTCCCCAGACTCCTTGTGAAGTAACCTTTTGCAACAAACCATTTGGTAACCATCACCATCTATATTGTTACACATTTCCCCAGCGGACTACCGTCTGTATTCATTTTGCCGGCAGAAGGTCTTCCGGAACCAAGCAGAGGTCATAAATGCCTTTGAAGATTTCATTGCCTCAAAAATTCAGCACTTCTACGAAAAAGGAATATTTGACCTTGTATCACGTTGGAAGAATGTCATAAATGCCAACAGATCCTATTTTGATTGAATAGAAATTTACCAAAAATAATATTGGCTTTTAAATATTTACTATAAAATCGGAGCCAATGACAAAAGTATGCTCCGCGTTAATGATATCCCCAGTTATGGTTTCTCTCCTTTATGTTTTCTAATTTATTCCTCTCCAATTTATTTCAATAGATTTAACTTTAAAAAAATAAATCAAGAATAAAATTGTATAGTGCATAAAAATGATGTAAACTTTTTTTTTCATATGGGAATCATAAAATCAATTTAAACAAATCCAGATTTCTTTGTTTGCTTGTTATCCCAAATTTGCGGTAATCACAAATCAATTATTTCTAACCTAAAGAATAGTATAATTTAACTTTCAAAATTTAACTATAATATTATTATCAGAGGGTTCACTATTTTTGATAAACTAAATGCGTTGACAAATGAAAACAAATAAAACCAATAAAGTGGAATGTATATCAAAGAGAGCAAAAAGAGCAAATAAAATAAATCGGGATAGTGCGCACATTTTTTTAGAAACGCCTCTGATAAGCAACTATTTTCCAACGAAAAATATATTCTCAATTTAGGTAATGTATCAACCAGTTCTTATGACAATTACATCACTTGGGAAATTTGCGAATTAGTTGATTTTGTGAAATAACCAATTCGACTTATAAGTATAAAATGCAGTGCAATGAACAGAGACTTGGTCAGACGGTGGGAATCCCTCGAACAGAATGGAATTCGAACAGTATATTCTTGCTATCTGTGTTTATGGAATGATCACAAGAGCCCCACTTTTAAGTAACCGCGATAAACTGATATTTACACTAATTGACGATCTAAACACTCTAACCAATGTGGATAGACCGATTTACGACAAACCTGTTCCTAACGCAGCATTTGATAACTCCAGGTGAGTAAAGCGCTTAGATAAAAAATCTCTTATTCCGCGTATAATTACCGATACTGTTGTTTTCGCTTTTTAGATATAAATCGAGTAACGAAAAGCTCAAGTTCTTAAATTGTTTGACAAGTCGCCAAGAGTGTCTATGGAGAGCAGTCAAGTGACCGAGATGGAGCTTTATCTCTTAAGTTTTTGAGATTAAAGCAGTTCCAAGGAAAGAGTTCGCATTAATCGAATTCGTCGTGTTAAGAACATACGTGATATCAAACTGTTTATACCATGGGAATAGTTCCTCAATTTTCAATGATACTGACATTTATGAATAGAAATCGGACATTAAATTTATAAGAGGTATTCTATGGTGCAACATAAATCGTAATATTGGCATATATCATACGCTGGTAAAAAGAATCCCTCTTGTGGATCGTTTCTTAAAAGAAGGGTAGTCAACATATATGCGATCGTGTAAATCTGTAAATCCAGGGAATTGCTTATTTAATTGCAACCTTAAAATGTTTTTTTTTCCTTAATGTAACTTTAATAATTTATACGTTTTTGTTTACAATCTATTAATAATATATTAGTATTTTAATGAAAATGTGCGACAGTGAAACATTATTTTAAATTGTGTTATTCGTCCGTTACAATAGAACAAAACGGAAACGACCCTAGACTGAGAAAAAAGGTATACGACCATTCTCACGTTTTTACAGGAAATAATAATATCGTATCCGTCAAAACTAAAGAGAATGTTGGGAAAGCAAAAACTGAAACTAACGAATAGTTCCTGCAATATTGATTTCTATCTGATTGACACAATCGGTCTAATGGCGCTTGTCTTCAGCTGTTGGCTTGCTGCTGGTTACAAAGCGTTTAGGTCTATATGAAGGTAATGAACCGAATTTCGAGAATCTAGAAATCTCCAGCCCCCGTTGAGTTGCTTAAAACGTTGGTAAAGCATATTATGTTAGTGGCGTAGTCTGAGTTTCTTTTATATAATAAGGAAATTACCATCTCCGCAACAGAATTGCACTGGCATAATTGCTGCTTATGATGTAATTGGCAAATGTATCTCTTTTATCATCTTTTGTTAGAGCGTCATACTTTCATATTTATAGAATTATCTACATGATAGTTCTATACTTGGTGGTGGAATCGGAGAATCTGTGAAAAATGCTGAAGCCTATTATTTTTCAGTTAACCCTTTCAACCCGGAATGTCGTTATTAAACATTAAAAATAGCATTAACATTTTTTTGTTGATCCGATCAATTGACTTACTTTGAGTATGTTCCAAAAAGATACATGGGGGACGCTGTGTAGGCTGGGACCTGTGTATTCCAGTCAGGTTTTCGAGTGAGATATATTTGTGTTAATAGGCAATTATAAACACCGATACAAAAAAAAAAGATTTTCTAAGTATCGTATTTTATTAGTTCATTTTGTTTATATAATAGCAACAAAAATTAATATGAATATATGTAAGATTGATTAAAAATACAAAATAAAATATATGAATCTTTTTACTTATGATAACTGGCGAAGCAATCTTTGCATATTGAAATCTGACACTCTTCATATTTAGTTTTGGTTTTCTTTTCTCGTTTATCTACACTACAATTAGTGCAACGTCTTCTGGTAGGTCCCTCACGGGTAAGTGGGCTGCAGCCATCCTTTTTCTCTGTCTGTATATGCATTCTGATTCGACTAAGCAATGAATCTTTGCTGTAAGCTTTTCTTCGGCTCTAAGATCCTCTGTTAAGTTGACAAAGAATCCAATCGAAGGTGTTTTTATTCGTGAAAGTTGCAACGAATTATATGTGAATTGACCTCGCTCATTATCAACAGCCTATAAAAAACTTTTTTCACTATTTTGTAGTTGTTGGAAATGAGACTTTATTTGTAAGAATAATATTTGTAAAACAGAAGTTAACATTTGGTGTTAAGTTAAATCTTGAATTAAATTGCGTTGACGACAGGTTCAGCGGCGAAAGGAGAGAGAGAGAAAGTCATCGGTGCCACTGTTTATATATGCCCTGCTTGTTGACCTAAGCGCTACCTACCCGGCGCTAGAAGTACTAAGGTTGTTACCAGAACACTCTGTAAGCGTTCCCTTTCCAACAGTAGTCTTCCTGTCCAGTTCGTACAATCCCGCTAGATGGTCTGCCCGATCAATGCCAGCCATTACTTTCCTATAGAATTTTATAATTTCAGAACATCGTATAGTTATTTGTTTCCGTTCTTTTGTCTTCTATTGAGCTGAACTACATTTGCAGTGTGGGAGTTGTTCAGAACGGATAGGCACAACACTTATGCCTTTTTGTGAAGATTAGTCCTGTATTGCTGTCCTAGAAAACATATTCACCATTATTGAGTTTTTGGTTAATAATCGATCTGCTTGATTCATTGCTCTCACGCAAATGTACACTTGTAAAAAAGCGATCGTAACAAAGAGTAATGGCTTTCTCTGTGATTGTCTCTGCCAGAGTATAGGCGACACGATCCCCTTACGTACCTTCTAAAACTCTTTCTTCACGACCGCTGTAACGTTGAAGTCATACATATAACTACACAAAGCAGCGCAGCCACATTTATATGCCACGCTTGGCTGCTTGAGCGATGAACAGCATTTGAACTTGGTCATAGACTCGTCAATGCTCTGGGAGGGGCTGTCTTGTCTTGCTTTCGAGAACCGGCGCCATCAATGTAATAAGGTTTTCCCACTACATCAGGCTTTTCCGGGGAGCCAAAACACATTAGGGAAATGAGCGCACAAATCGATCCCCGGAAATCGCATTTTTTATTGCCTCATTTCTTAGTGAATCTTTTTTGACTAATAATCTTTAGTAGAAACCGGTTTGTTGTAGGACATAGTTATTAGCATATATATATATATATATATATAACTATTTTCATCTCTCCCTCATCGGTCAGTTTTATTTCGTTGACATTGGGTTACTTCTTTGCATAACCTGAATGCGCTCTTTGGTGCATTGAGCAATGTACTACGTGCGGTGAAAAGTACCGAGATTTTTCAATAGGTAACGTCACTAGAATGTGAATACTTATATATATTTCGAATGAATAGGTATATATATATATATATATATATATATATATATATATATATATATATATATATATATATATATATATATATATCGAGGGGCTCATCTGTCACTAGTTTATGTATGAAGTTTCGTGACAATTCGTCAATTCGTTTACAATCTGGAGTCGATTGAGTAACGCTCTCTCGCCTTCATAAACAAAATTAGAAAACCGGGTATATCGTATCTTGATCAAACATTGGTTTTTGATAGGAAAAACTTCTGAGCAACCATATACACATAGGCTGAAAAGTCCCTGCATTTTTCAATGGGTGGCGCCACTTGAAAATTAACATGACTCATTTCGAGAAGCTCATCTGTCACTAGTTTATGTATGAAGTTTCGTGATATTTCGTCCATTCATTTACAAGCTACAGTCGTTTGAGTGACGCTACTTTCGCCTTCGTAATAAAAAAAAATGGAAAAACGGGAATATCGCATCTTGATCAAACATAGGCTTTTAATGGGAAAAACTTCTGAACAATCATTGAAATGATTGCAGAAATGTTATCCCACATCTGCTCCTTCGAGAATAACAGTTTATCGGTGGTTTAGTGAATTTAAAATGGGTCGTACAAGCACCCAAGATGCACCTCGCTCTGGGGGGTCAAAGGGGGTTACGAATGCGGATATCGTACAACAAGTGCATCGCATCATTTTGCGTGATGGCAAAGTGAAATTGAGCGATTAACTAAGGCCGTAGGCATTAAAAAAGAACGGGCAAGATATATTTGGCACGATCTTTTGAGAATGGAAAAGCTATCGACGGGATGGGTGCCGCGTTTGCTGACCGCCAACCAAAAATAGAAGCGCGTTGATGATTCAACGGCCGGTTGTAGCGTAATCGTGCGGTCTTTTTTTGATGTTTTGTGACGATGGATGAAACGTGGTTCTATTACCCTACGGCTGAGTA
This sequence comes from Microdon myrmicae, assembly GCA_963931805.1. Lineage (NCBI taxonomy): Eukaryota > Metazoa > Arthropoda > Insecta > Diptera > Syrphidae > Microdon > Microdon myrmicae. The sequence goes on along the minus strand of OZ007501.1, from coordinate 33,131,066 downwards.
TAATAAGCAGTATGTAGTGGCTCAAAAGCCACGAAAGCCGAGCAAACCGGCTATAAGACCAACGCTCGGTCGAAAAGGTTATGACTTTCATTTTTTGGGATGCATGTGGCATAATCTTCATTTATTATAATACATACAGAAGATAAGAACAGTCACAGGAGAGTATTACGTAGCGTTATTTAACAAATACAACTATGAAATAAAGAAAAAACGACCCCATATGGCGAAGAAAAAAGTTCTGTACCATCACGATAACGCGCCGTCACACACGTCTTTGAAAGCAATAGCGATTGGAATTGGTTGCTTGCTCAACGTATTGTCCAGACTTTGTCTCCCGCGACTATTATCTGTTCCCAAGCCTCAGACGGTGGCTCCAGAGAAATATATTCAAATCGAATGTGGAAGTCATCACGGAAACCGAGGCGCATTCCGAAGGCTTGGTATCGTACTACAGAAAAGGAAAATCGCTATACCAAGGGTATTTCCATCGAACATAATTACGGGAGTAAAAATAAAAGAAACGGTAATTTTACTTTATTACTTAGCAACAAGTTGCGAGCTAGGTAATCTTGTGCGTGGCTGTTGCTTGGTTAATGAAGAGTAGGGGAACCGACTTGGCTAGCAGCCACGCTCGACTGTGTACACAAAACAGCCAGGAGTGAGCAAGAAGTACATACGTTTGTTGCGCAAGGGATTATTATAAAAAATTTAACAAATGAAGGCGTTGAGCCCTCGGAAATTTTCTCTCGATTAAAGGCAAAGTTTGGTGATGATACTCTGTCTCAGAATCGTGTGTATACGTGGGCCAGAGAATTTAAAAGTGGGCGAGAGCGTATCGAAAACGAAAGTCATAATCGACGGCCAAGGACAAGTCGTACAGATGATAACTTCCATGCTGTTCGACAGCTTATTGAAAGTGATCGCCGCTTAACTGTTGGAGAAATCTCATCAAAAGTGGGTATCAGCTGGGGAAGTGTTCAATCCATTATCACTGATGATCTTAGCTTCAAAAAAATTGCTGTTCGATGTCAAAAACAGTTTATCAATGCGTCCGCTGCCTAAGTTTTGGAGAAATCGCACAAGATTAATAACTGCTACCTCTCAGCGGTCTTATGCACAAATATCGAGAGATGGCGGAACCCCAACACAGGCTCCAACAATGATACCCATAAATACTCCCACACAGACTGAAACAACATCGCAAGCAGACGTGTACACAATATTGCTCAATCTACAGAGACAGACAGCTGCAAAGTCAAATAAACGAGATCTGTGGGTTATTTTTAACTGTGCATCGTTCTGTAAAAACACCACAGTTGCAAAACACAAGAACACTAACTGCACTGGTGAAGATGGTAGCAGTAAACGCGGCTGGAAGTCCTTGTTGACGATACTCCATTATCGACATGTCCAATATTCATTCGAGCCGCGCACGGTCGTCCCACTGCTAGCAGCAGCCTTTCGTCCAGAAAGAAGTAAATAATAAAACACTTTGTGTTGTGGTGTTGAGCACTGTTTTTTTATTGACACTAATTCCTCCTCTGTTACAAGTCCAAATGTTAGTTGCGGTCAAAAGCACATCTCAATATTTGAAGAAAAGTCTCAGCACTTGTTTAATCGAATTATCCTAATCGCGACACTGTTCATTTAATTACAAAACGTTCGATTCGCCGTGCTATCACCAGAAACCGGAAATGGCAATCAAAGGATTTTTTGTACTTATTACATCGCGCACTCTAACTGAGGATTAACGGACAGCAAGCGAACTCCACGGAGGATGAATCTTGACTCGTGGTGATCGTTGTAATCAACTTCCACCGGCCGCCATAAAGATGGATTCTTCATATGCCCGTACAGGTCAATGAACGATGCCCCTTTTTCTGACAACCCGATAACGAACGATCCTGCACGTGTTCATGGTTTAGCCGATGCTACATAGGAACATTATCGTGTTTACTTAGGCGTTCACGATCATGCCGTTGTAGGCTATACTTCCTTCGGTGCCTATAGGTCAACGAACATTTGGGGTATGTTTACGATAGCGGTGGCTAGGGTAGCTATTGTTTAAGCTAATATAATGAAACATGGGTATGATGGTGAGGAATTTGACTTGCAGATGTGCAAGCGTACGTCTCACCCAAGGGGACCATGGACAGCGGTTGGTAAGTAAAATAAACACAGTGAGGTACTGTGTGTTTAATTTGGTTTTCAGAAGGGTCATTATAGGGTATGGCATGGGTAAGATTGTCTAAACAATAATCATTTCCATGCCCAAATTCCATGATCGATTGATAACCGATGAAAGGAAATTGTCGCAAGTGTTGCGAACCTCGGGATTGGAGCAATATTCAATTATGAAACGTAGTAAGGATATCGGCTGCAGCTGTGTCAACAATTACGCTGGCCAGCGGTATTTATCGATTTTAATTGCTGACGAGCTGAGCCGATAGGGGGTAAGGAATGGTTCATATATTATGAATCAGAAAAATTCCACGTTATGCATGTCATCGGTGATGTTTAACTTTCAGGTGAAAGCTATTGAAAGACAGCTTACGCTGCTCGAATGTAGGTAAGTATAATGGTTTGTGGAGTGAGGGAAAAGCAGGTTGATTTAAGGAAATGGATGGTTCTTTGGGAATGCTTTAAAGAACCGCCACAGATCTACTCGCACTTGCCCATTCTAAATAAAAAGTCGATATAAACCCTCTAACCCAAAGATCAATAAAAACTCTTGTCGTGAATGTAAATTCACCCATAAGGACCGACAGAAGAACCCACTCTTCTTAACCCGTTACAAGACGAAAATCCTGAGGTGCTTCTGGCTGCGGAAACTAAGTTCAACCAGAGGCTTAAACTCACAAGGGAAAGGTGTAGCCATCTTTATTAGAAAACGACTCCAACGCATAGTCACATATAGTGGAGTGCGCAGGTTCCGGGTACTTGAATCATGCATCGCACATATGTACGCGATCTCGATTTATGCATCCGAGGAACATCAGCATAATATCTTTATAGCAGAAATTGAGACACTCTTTCGATGCTTGCAACTCCAATTGGATAAAAACTACTTTATTATAGGTGAAGACATGAACGCCAAACGTAAAGATTGGGGAAATTGTATGTCCAACAGTAGAGGAAATCAACTGGTTAGCTGGTTAGATCAATATCACGTAGAATATAAAACTGACCTTCTACGAGGGTTGCCTTTTATATTTCGGGATTAGAGAACAAAAACAAATATTGATCATCGAAAATCACTTTATTGTTTTTCAAAATATTCCCCATGAAGATCTATACACTTTTGCATGCGTTTGAACCAATTGTCGAAGCACTTTTGCCACTCTGATTGAGGTATCTCCAACACATGCAATCTGAATGCAGCAACCGCTTCTTCAGGTGTCGAAAAACGTTGACCTCTCAGTTTGTTTTTTACGTACGGGAATAAAAAGAAGTCATTCGGTGCTGTTGCAGTTCCGCAACATACATACCAGCGTATACCAGTTAAGAAAAAACATACCACACGGAGCGCCACCTATTGCCCAATAGACAAAGCAAAATGGTCTATTCATGTGACGTTTTCCATGGTACTGTTTTCACGCGGTGCTGGTTTTACTGTTTTTGTACACAGTATGGTTTTTAACGTTGAATGTTATGTTGTTTACGGTGCCTTCAGCATCTGTGCTTTGATAATGTTTTAATTTCGAGTAATAAAGGGACATGGATCTCGTGAAGACGATCCGCGCGATTAATTTGTTTGTTTTAAGTTTTATTTGTATAGTTTGTGTATGATTGGTTCGATCATTGAATTCGTTCACTTATTTGGGCCCAGTGCGGCATTATTTGGAACCCTTGCAACTACGAAAGAATCGCCGTTGCCATGTTTGCTGTCACGTCGAGGAACCTATCTCGACGCTGAACATTATGGTCCTTCGGAGCCGGATCTCCAACATCCGTGCAACAAGTCAAGGCGCCACACATCGGATCACGTCCGACACATATCAACCCTCAACGGGGGAACGATCGAAACCAAGGAAAATTGGACTACACATAGGATCACGTCCGACATACCAAAACCTCAACGAGGGAGCTACACGCCGGAACAAGGTAGGGTGCAATTTATAATTTAATATATAATTTAATTAAGAGATCCATGGATCTTAACTTAAAAAAGTGTTGTGTGGTGTGCGTGAAAATAAATGAATTTCGTCGACATTGTCTGTCGCCGGATTGTGATTGTCGTTTTTATATAAAGAAAACATATTTGTTCGGGACAATTCAGTGTTTACGGTTGATAGATTTCGAAAATGTCCGATCAAGTCAACAAGCAGTTCGTTAAATCCTTCATTGACTATGTAAAACAACCGAGTGAGGGCTAATCGCTGGGCACTGACGTCGTCGAAAGTCTGGATGTTGTTATACAATGTTTGCAAGCAGCGTTTAATCTGAGCGATGACGAGGATCTCGATAGCGAAGAAGCTACGACCCAGTGCAGGCACAACCTCACAAGCGGAACCACAAAGGTTATATCTATTCGAAATGTTTCAGTCGATGTCTATCAAACGCAATCTACAATCCCTTGGAACAGACGGACGGATTAAGAATAAAGGCAACCGCCTGATGAAGGAATGCAAATATGAAGAAGTGGTACTACGGCCATTATTTTCGATCCAAAAAATCCAACATTCTACTGTAATCGAGCTGCAGCATATATCCGTGTAACAGAAAACGATAGTGCGATTAAAGACTGCAACTCTGCATTATTCTACAATCCAAATTAAAGCAAGGCATATGGCCGAATCAATACAGGGAAGTACGATGAAGCCATAGACGTCTATACGAAAGCTATTCAATTGGAACCTGATAACAACGATTAAAAAGGGGCCTGAACAAACGGAAGGAATTGATACGAGCCACAATAGCTGTTGTTGCTGAGCAGCGAAAGCAAGCCGAAGAACAACTATCCCAGATCTACTTAATTATGTGATTAGTTCAAACCATTTTACAAATCGTTATGAAGAACGATGTTGAACTTAGCTACCGCAAAGGTTCATTTTCTCCCTCTGGTCCGACAAGGAGACAAAACCTAATGAAGCAATTACTTTCTCAATTTTTGAACATAATCGTGCACTGAGTCGGGCAATATTATGAATGCAATTGTACATGCTCCCGACATAATGGTCCACATGTTTGAAAAATATGGAAGTCCCAAAAACGTTAATAATAACTATCGGAAATTAGCGGAATAATATCTTCCTACGTTCATGTCAAGTGTTCTGGATTTCAATCAAGGATTTCGACCAAACTCGTAACCACGGAGCTTTGTCACAACGAGCGTTAACACATATTATGATGTAGCAAAAATGCTGTGATTCATGTATTTCTGGAAGTTAATTAAACCACACATGGTTGCAATTATTAAGATGTTCTATTTCCAGTAATGTTCTTCACGGAGTCTGATCAAGACCTCTGGGAAAGCGACGCATTTCGAAGATTTTGTTTGTCTGGTTCCTGCAGCACCAATGTTTTAATATTTAACATTTTTTAGGATTTCGATTGTCCAGGTCCTGCAGAACAAATATTTCAACATCAAGTAGAACGCAGAAAGAAATTCTACCGAAAACAATGGGAAGCATGAACAGGTCATTACATCACCAAGCGCTGATGATAAACAAGAGGATAGAGCCTTTTATATAATTGGAACTCTGGCAAATATGCTTCTGAAAAACGAAGACGTATGGTCAAGTAGAATATGCTTACCACATATCTATTTCCAGAGTTTCACATCGGGCAGACATCTACGAGCCCGTACTGGTTGCGTGGTTCATTAATCTTGTGAAGAATAACCTAACTTCTGCTTTATTTAATTAATTTGTCTTTTGTAATCAGCGGAAAATAAAATCAAATAATATGCATTTCCTGTTTTGTCCCATACTACAACTCCAATATAAATAAAATAACATGTTTTGCGTTTCTTACGAGTGGAACGCATATGGATTTACGATCCAAATTAGAACTACGTTCAAGGGTCATCGATGACATAGAAGGATTCACGATCCAAAAGAGGACTACGTCCGAGTAGTCATCGATGACATAGATGGGTTTACGACCCATCAAACATTACTCCAACTTTAACACATAGGTCGAACAATAACCTAAATAACAATATTAGTAACCGAAAAGCTAGTAATTCTACCAAATTACTATTATTTAGCAATTTAAATAACAATCAACCTTAACAAGGCCAAATTACAGTCCACTTTCTTAAAAATCCAAGGTTGTTTCATTTATTTAATTCTGCAGAAGTCACCGCAGGTAAATCAAGAAGATTTCAAATCGATCCCAGTACAAGGTTGAGGACATCGTTCGGCTCCTCTTTTAACAATCTTGCAGGTACTTGGCACAACCCACGCTACAGAACTTAGATACGCTCCGCGTACATTGAAAGAACTTCAAAAAGAGGACGATGGCCCATCGGGCAATAGTCAAGAGGACAAATCCTTTGAAGCTAAGTGTGGTGAAATCAGGTTCAACGACAGAGCTAGAAGCTTTCACGGAAAGGCAAGCGTCACCTGCAACAACATCAGGGAGACAAAAAAGTTTTGGAAACTTCCTTCCTGAATAAAAATATCATCTGACGAGTCAGCGTTTCCAATGCAATGAAATCGAAGCGGTCAGTACTAAGTCAAATTCGTCAACGAAGACACTTCCGGTCCTATACCTGCAAGTATCATCCCAAAATTCGAATTACACATGAATAAGGCCAAGAAATCCGAGAATTGCGATTTTCACCGCCTCATCCACATCCGTTCCTGGGCACCGCTTCTCGAAACCTGGGCGCATCTTTTACGCATCCAGAATTTGTCGCTTCTCGTCACCCAGGCACATCGTTGTTAAGTGTCTGGGGTTCTTCGCTTTCGCCGCCTGGACGAAATGCTCTGGGGGCACCCTCTTAATACCGCCCATTGCACATAGCTGCCACGGGGGCACCACTCCAACGGAGTCGGTGTCTAAGATAAGCTTCGGAAATAAGATTAAGGGACAAAGAAAACGAGGAACAAGGAAAGATGCCGGCACCCCTTGGAAAGCATGTCCACGGAAAACTGTTGCGGATTTGGAGTTCACCGCTTCTCGTCACCTGGATATCATTCGAGCACACTGAATTTGTCGCTTCTCGCCACCTAGGCACATCGCTGTTAAGTGTCTAGGGTTCTTCGCTTTCGCCGCCTGGACGAAATGCTCTGGGGACACCCTATCAACACCGCCCATTGCACCTAGCTGCCACGGGGGCACCACTCCAACGGAGTCGGTGTCTAAGATAGGCTTTCGGTGCCAAGATAAGGGGATACAGAAGGAGAAGAACAGGAGAGATACCAGCACCCTTAAGGAAATCCGACCAGCGGAGGGCGAACGGTGAACACATGGTCCAACCACCAATCGAAGAAGAAAGGTACCTGGCTTTGGGATTATTGCATGCTGCGACACAATTGAACGAAGGCTTCTATCAATCAGCAGAGTAATCATCATGTTTGCTGTCACGTCGAGGAACCTATCTCGACGCTGAACAGGTGCCAAGTCAGGAATATACGGCGGATGACCCATCAAATCGATATTTTGGGTGCTCAAAAATGCAGTTGTCGCAGCCGATGTGTGAGAGCTCGCATTGTCGTGGTGAAGAGTGATCCGTCTTCGGCGGTTGGTTTTCCTGATTTCTTGGAAGACAACTGGCAAACAAATGGTTGTGTACCACTCAGAATTGACTGTTCTGCGTTGTTCTAGTGGTACGGTTGCGACATGTCCAGTTTTTCCGAAAAAACAGGCGACCATTTGCTTGGAAGTGCTTCGTGCGCGAACAACTTTTGTTGGATTTGGCTCATCTTGAAACACCCAGACAGTCGACTGCTGTTTACTTTCGGGCTCATACGCGTAAATCCGTGATTCATCACCTGTCACGATGTCATAGACGTGTTTCGAAGCACCGCGACTGTATTTTTTGAGCATTTCTTTCGACCAATTGACACGAGCCTTTTTTTGGGCGATTGACAAATTTTGGGATCCAATGCGAACCAATTTTTTTGACCGTCAAATGTTTATGCAATATTGAATGTATGCTGGTCCCACTAACGCCTAAGGTTGTCTCAATCTCACGATAGGTCACATGACGATCTTCCAATATCAGTTCGCGCACAGCATCAATGGTTTTCGGAACAACAACTGATTTTGGACGACCTTCACGAAATTCATCTTGGAGTGAACTACGACCACGATTGAATTCACCATACCATCGATAAACACCGGTCCTTGATGGAGCTTCATTGCCAAAAATTGAATTAAGTTCATCCATGCACTGTTGCTGAGTTAATCCACGCCGAAAGTTGTAAAAAATAATCGCACGAAAATGTTGACGATTTAATTCCATTTTTGGGCCGAGATGAATCTTTTAAGTTATTGTAAACAACACAAATAGCGCTCGTATGTCAAAACGTTCTGAGTGCGTATAACCTCAAAAATGTCGAACTTTACGACAGAGCTGTCAATTGCCGGATTGCAACACTAGGGTTGCCAAATCCCGAAACATAAGAGGCAACCCTCGTAGCTACGGAATATCCATCGTTCCCTGGAGGTAGATCCTATCTAAATATCATGCTTATTGACACACGACTGAGGCTATTGAACACCAACAGGCAAAGTTTACTGTTTACGGACAATTGAATACGACAGTGGCCACTGTACATTCACGCTCGTAATAAGGCTTCCGATCGAACTGGCAGAACTGGAGGAATTCGTCGTCCCACAACCCTACAACTACGGGGCAATGCGATGGCCACGATTCACCAGATCGTTAACAAAAGAATTACGTTCTAACGATATCGAGTTACCAACAAACAGAAACCTGACGAATGACGAAATCGACAAATACATTCAACAAATGGACGAAACTATAAAACGAACAATGGACAAACCAATTCCTAAAACAACAGAACCGGACAATATGAACTTGTATAGGAGCACAATAAACGCACTTCACAGAAAAAAAAAGCAAACTGCTGACAAAACTAAAACAATTATACAGGCAGTTTACTGACAGACACGACCAGGAGATAATATCACTGCAATCCCGATTAGAAAACCTCCAACCACAAACCTCCAAGTATGTGTGCTCGGGTGTTAATCTGTTTATTATTGGATGGTTGTCGTATTGAATTTATTTCTTGTACTTGAGTATTAAGCTTTACCAAAACTGAAAGCAGTCATTTACGTTATTTTTAAAGAATGAAATAAATTGGAGCATCGCATCCCAAATATCGAACATTGCTTTTGAGCTTCCAAAATTAGGTCGCCTCCAAACGACGGCCACCCGGAGAGCCAACAGCACTGGACTCGAGCTAGGACGATCAATGTAACTCTACCGAAGACTGTTACCGGGCAATTTTAGAACGGATGACGCGCTCGTGCGCCATCGCTGCGACTGTCACTCCGCTCCCGGCATATTCTCAGATAAGGGAACATAGTATTCCAGTAGTGACGGAGGCGGGAAGGTTCTTGGCTCTTTTACCCGATCGGCCAGCCAAAAATGCATGAGTTATACGGTGAGTGTGTTGAGCCTCACCAGTCGTGTTGGAGGAGAGCAATGGAGCTTATCCTCGAGTGATGCTCGGATCGGTTTCCCGGATATCTCTCCTCTTGCAGCATTGCACACTCCCCCCACACTTCTGTGTGTCCTTCTTCTATGTGTCGACGTCGTAAGTTTCGTTGAATCAATGAGAGTAAACTCATTTTCTCCCGGCACCTATGACTATTTGGAATAACTGTCTATACCAACAGATAGGAATAGATGGAGTACCAAACATCGTACTCAAGTATCTACCACCATTAGCAATGGACATATACACAGTTCTTTACAACAACGTGTTAAATAATCCAATCTATCCCACGCGTTGGAAAACAGCAGTCATTCAACCCATACAAGCAAATACTGAAGAACACCGAACGAAAATTGAATAAGAAAATGCATCAGAGCCCTATGCCATAGCGATAACATAAAAAGTCCACATCAGTTGAGTGTACTTGAGTTTAGAAATCGAATTCGTACACGCGGCGGTGGCCTGATGTGTTGAGCATTGGTTCAATTTTTAGTGAATCTAACCGTCATAGCGTCAGTTCGAATCACGCATTCTTCACTATCGTAGTAATACGTTATAGGTTGATGACAACAACATTATTCCAAATAGCCAGTTTGGCTTTAAGGAGGGTCATGAAACCGCCCATGCCGCAGCTAAACAGGTTTCCGACATACAATGGAATAAATACAAGAGCCAATGCACGCGGGGCTGTCTGATCGACTTGTAAAAAGCCTTCGACACCGTTTGGCATGAAGGATTATATTACACGATTGTCAGACAAGGCACGTATAAACCTTTACTCAATATACTTTATGATATTGTGACGCATATGACAATCAGTACTAGAATATTCTAGAAAGTCCAAAACAAAGTACAAGAATATTCTAGAAAGTACTGGAAAACTGGAGACTATGAACAGTAGAAAATTCGGGGCTATGGAACGGACGGAAACGAAACGCCGAATCCGAATGAGGAAACGGTATAAATACATCGCACGCAGATCGAAGAAGTAAGAAGTAAGCAGTAAAAGACGCGATAAGTACGGAAGCGTAAAGTACGGAAGGTAAAAGTAACGGTTGTTATTAACGAACTAATAAAGTGTTATATTAATTCAAAATCGATTTAACGGCTGTTATTTATTAAAAACAATTAATCCAGCGAACCCTAAGCTCGCTACAATATGTTAAATAACAGGATGTTCGTGGTCAAAAGTGGCAAAGTGACATCCAATAAACTGTATAATATCAAGAATGGATTGCAACAGGGTGCGGTACTTTCTCCTATAATTTTTTAACATATACGTTAGCGACATATTAGATGCACACTTCCTGACGCAATTGCGTACGCAGACGATCTTATAATTTATAACAAGACAAGTGCAGTGATATTGCTACGACTGGAAACTTAAGATAAACTTCCAGAAATATGAAGCTATTCTATTTAAAACCCCATTGCATAAAGCTACAAACGACACAAAAAAAACTGACGAAAGTTAGTTATCATGGGACCGCATGAACACAAACTGGAAACCAAGAGTGTGGTTAAATACCTTGGTATTTGGCTTGATCAGTACCTGTATTTTAACAGACATGTGGAGGCAGCTTTGGTCAAGGACAAGAAAACATTTGCTATGACAAGGAGGCTATTTCACAGTAGCCAACTTCATAGCAGGGTAAAAGTTATATGATATATGGCCCTAATCTGTCCCATGATTATATATCGATGCCCAGTGTGGTTCAATATAGGCCGAAATATGATGGAACAGATTCGGGTGTTCGAAAAAACATTTCTTAGAACTTGTCTCAGATTATATCGAACAACGGAATCTGACTACAAATTAATCAGAGGACATATTGCGAGAGCAACAGTTGCCTCCAATGACCTCATTTTCGAGGTTATTATACAAACACTTTATATTTTGAGAGGGTGCGCCGCAACGGCTTTGCTCCACCAGAAGCGTTCCTCGAATTTGATCTATTAAATTTTTTCAAAGTTTTTAATATGCTATATAGAACACCTGTTAATAGTACAATAATACACACTAACTATAACGTAATTTTGCCCGGGTTTTTACCATCTCAACTTCAGGAGGAACGGAGATTATGCAGCGCGACAACAATGTAAAAATCCCATTGTTTAATTCTGAAATTCTTCCCACTGGAATTCTGATTTCTTCTTTGTAGATCGGTTCCTGAAACAAACCCCAGTATCTCTTCGGATACGTTTTACTCAGAAGTGATTTCATAGCAAGTAGGTGCTTGCATTGTCTTTCAGGTGTGGTAACATGTCCGAGAATCGAAATATCTGATGAAATAGTTTTTTGTTTTTAGTTATCCTGATGCGGTCGTTACCTATCCTACTGATATTTTTTGGGAGCTCGTAGAACTACCACATTACCACATTCATATAAGGAATGTATTATGCCATGAATATTGTGCAGCCTTATCTGCCTTCTAGATCTTCCGTTGGGTTGAAAATTGACCATTATACTAGATATTTGCCAATAGTTTCAGTTTACTAAATGTACAAGCATCGTTTCAAGTTTCAGCCAACCCACAAATGCTGAATTTCCCCAACCTGTAAATGAATGGATGAATCATTCTGCATCAGTTCAATCGGCCTACTTTAGGGTATAGAAAGAGTGTTCGTGAAAACACAAATGAATATTCGCAATGCTTAAAGAAATCGTTTAACTTAATGTTTAATTTTAAATTTGAATTTATTCTCATATTTATTTTTCAAATTAAGTTATTATCTTTTTATAGTTTTATTGTATTTTTTATTTATATCTAAAGCAGTTCATTTACCCAACAAGCCTTCAACACTTATAAACTAAAACTCGTTTGGAAGCGGTGCGAACAAATACAAAGCGACAGCTTAAACGCCTCACCCGTTTAAAAATAGTTTGTTCAGGGGCGGCATGGTCGGCGTCCGCACGTAGGAGCTGATCTACGTAGTTATCTGACGTATACTCAAGTTCCCCGTGAGCTGCTGATTCATCTAACAAGTAGATATTACTTGCAGGGAGACTCCAAGCGCAGGTAATTAGAATGAAGAGTAAGATGATATGAAGATCCATATAGAGTGCTCGAACAACGAAGTGAGTTTACTTGTGAAAAATTTATTTATAACAATATTTATAGTTAACGTGAACGCCCATCTGGGATTCAAAAACAAGTCTGAATTTCGTGTTTAACTCGCCGGGAATTCAGTTGAATTAATTATCATATAAAGTTGTTGTAAAATATATTTCTTGGAAATATAAATCCAGAATGTGTCCATATGCAGTTGACGAATATTATAAGGCATAGATGGAGCAATATGACATTAAGAGGTAAATTGATATGGTTAAGCAAGCTGCTTTTAAATAGTCAGACAGGGGGTTTTATAAATGCATTCGAGGGAATTTAAAACCGCAAATAGAATGTAAAGAGCGTTATTGGGTCTACTAAGGAAGATTAGGAAAATGCGGCGTAATAAGATTTATAAATAAATACACCTAGTATAGAACTAAGATTGCTTATATAGAATAGTGGTAGTTTTGCAATATCATACTGGGTTAGTCAATGTCTAAGAAGAAAAGATAATATTCCAAACACAGAATTCTAATTGCGATTTTATAGTGCTGATGCCTAAAACAGATAATATTGTCTCGTCAGACATCAGATTTACTCGAGCATGACCACTCGACTTGTTTATAGTCGTCGGACGTCTTTGCTGGAAAATGTCGATGTCAAGAGGTACTATGGTGAGACTCCTTATCCTAGGAATGACTTTAAACCGTTCGGACACGGAATGGTTCCCAAAGATATAAATGTCCGGTAGAGTTGACTCTTGGTCCTGCATATCCTGTAGTTCTCGTTACGTAACCTGTCGAGATTTTTGCAAGCTTTTGCGATTAGTTTATGATTCAATTATGGCAAATATTTAACATTGAGCGCCAATTATGACTCAAATATACAAACGGAGGAGGCAGCACCACGGTTCCTTGAATGTAATTACAATATATATGTTTCAAGCGAAATTTTGTGAGCTCTGATTGACAAAGTTTACCTGGTTCTGCTCCCAATTGTGCTACTTGTAATCATTGAAGCTTGCTCGTATCCCTACCTCGTTTTGATTAATGGATGTCTGGTGCTGTTGACGTTGCAACCTATGCTGAAGTTAGGCCTACTCCTATAATAGTTGTGTTTTTTAATATTTCACAGAGGAAGATGATACCGGTACCGTTGTTGCAGGCATGCATGCATCATCATCATCATCGGCACTACAACCGGGAACCGGTCTTGGCCCTATTTAGCAAGTCCTGAGGCTTGTTAAATTTTCCATAATAATTTTTTTTTCCGGACAAGGTTATTAGTCTTGCGCCAGAGGCTCCCCGACGGGGAATCGAACCCCGGTCTCCCGCGTTACAGGCGGGTATACTAACCACTATACTATCGACGAGCCCATGCATGTATGCATACTTTATTAAAATTATCTGACGTTTAAAATTAATCCGACTGCATCCGGTAAAAGATTTCATAAGTTATCCGGCTTTTATCTCCCAGATATCCGACACCAGCTAATGAAATGAAACAGATTGGTTGATTGGATATAATCAGTGAAGCAAAACATCACTTCCGTAACTGTTTTCTAATATTGCATGCAGGCATACCTATACTCTATTGCTGCATGCAGATTCGCAATTCCCATCACCTTGCGGCGATCTGTAGCCAGAATAAGCATAAAGTTATCGTCTCAAGATGAATAACGGCGGGATTGCACGGTTGCAGTTCCCATCACTTTGGCGATCTGCAGCCAGAGTAGGCATAATGTTACCGTGAACAACGACGGGATTGCAAGATTGCAGTTCCCCTATGGCATCCATTGATGAAATGGCTTGCGCCTAAAAAACGAACATGGGGTGACTGTCTCAGCGTGGATGAGATAATGCAATTGTGGTAATTAAAAAGAATGAAAAAAAGGAGAAGGTGGTTATTTTTTGGGTTTTTTGCACTATAAAAGGGTTTCTATCGAGGCCTGCAAACCAATCATTAGACTGTTGGCCTCAAATATAAACCTCTGTTAGTACATACTAAACGAATTTGTATTTGATAATCAATTATATGTTAAAACGTAAGAAGGGACAGCGAGAAAACCTTAATAAGATGTATATAAATAAAAACAAAATTATTCATTAAAATTCTGCTATTGTCATTATACAGATTTAAGATTATAGTTGTAAAGGAATGGCTGTCCTAAACCTCTTAAATACTACTTGTAAAATATACCATAAATGTAATTATCTACATAATAAAAAAAAAAAAAAGAAAACTTGAATGGATTGTATATAAATAAAATCCAAGGACGAATAACATAAATTACCAAAGCCGCGAAAAAAGGGTATATATTTTATGTTGGATGTAGCCGGCAGAGATTGTGAAGCATGGGGAAGAGGCAACCACTCAAAAGATACACCAACTGATTAAAACAATATGGAATAAGGAAGTCATTCCGGAAGAATGGAAAACCTCAATAGTCATCCCCATTTTCAAAAAAGGCGACAGATCTGACTGTGAAAATTACAGAGGAATATCATTGCTCCCAACCACATACAAAATCTTAACTAATGTCGTACTGGCGAGAATCACACAGTACGCAGAAGAAATACTGGGAGACTACCAATGCGGATTCCGTAGGAACCGGTCAACAAGCGACCAAATGTTTACAGTAAGGCAACTACTGGAAAGCAAGTGGGAATACGGAGAGACGGTGCACCAACTGTTCGTTGATTTCAAAAAGGCCTACGAATCAGTCGGAAGGCAAAGACTCTACCATATTGTAGTTGAGCTGGGAATCCCGAAAAAATATACCGCCCTCATTCAAATCTGCATGAACGAAAACAAAGGGCGGGTTAGAATAGAAAACCACCTCTTAGAACCATTCGAATTCCGGGACGGACTAAAACAGGGCGATGGCATCTCAACATGTCTTTTTACCTTGTCCTTAGGTATATCATCAGAAAGGTACAAGATGACAACATGGCCGGATCATCCCTGAACGGGGTCACACAAGTGCTCGCATATGCGGATGACATCGCCGTTTTGGGCGATAATCTAGAAACTGTAAGTAAAAACAGTGAAATCATCATGAAAGCGGCAGAAGAGGCGGGCCTAGAAATAAATCCAGACAAAACAAAATACATGATTCGGCGAGAGCAGGTCGACCTCAGAGAACACACATAAACTTCAGAGACAAGATATTTGAAAAAGTTAAAGAATTTAAATATCTGGGAACAATACTGACGGCCAGTAACGAAATGTCGAAGGAAATTAACAAAAGACTACACTCCGGCAACTCGATAGTATAGTGGTTAGTATACCTGTGGGGCTTTTCAGGGCCCGAAGAGCCATGCATCGCTCGATCCCCACCATTCCCAGCGATGCGACTTACCTTGAAGTCGAAACTTCAGCAAGGTTATGCAACCTTGCTACGGCATTAACCGCCAACCAATTCGCTGGAATTAATTCGGTTATCCCCAAGGATAACCGACATAAATATATATTAGGCAGCTTACCTTTTTTGGGGGCTTTTCCAAACCTCTTCCCCACGGTCATTCCTGAAAGCATAATTCATGGCAAGATTTTCATATTGCCATGACATCAATTCATCAACCGAGCTTCCGTGACCGAACAATGGATGGCACATACCCACCAACACACGCTAATCTTTCCGTGTGTTATTTTCGTACCCATTCATTGACCTAGCATTATTTCGGGTTGCTTGCACAGCTGCAAGCCAGATTTCCAACGGCATGTCTACGATCTAGCTTTCCGTAAGCAAAGAAGATCGAATCAAACATTGGCCTTTCAGGCGCGCATATTTTGCTTGGATCTAAGCATGACCGATTTTATGATCCGTTGCCGTTTCTTGGGACGATCACCAGCATCGGTCATGGCCACCAATTTTAGTTTACACAAAGTAAACATTCAAGCGGATACTTTCGCCTGACAGTGCCTTTTCAACGGGATAAACACATCCCTAACATAACATGCATCGAATCATACGACCGAAATTTGTTTATGCTAGATGATCTAACAACGGCCATGCCCAATGTTCGATACATTTTTCCAAGATAGATTTCTGCTTTCAGCAAGGGTTTTATTGACTCACGTCAATCAAGAATCTATCCCTTGCGTATGGCGGCAGTTTATCTTGCCCAAACATGTAGCAGCCGATTCGACCTGCTACATGAATTTTTCTCTTTTCCTTTTTGTTTTGGACTTTCGCCATTGGCGGCGGATCCTTTAGTTTTTTTTTTTTGGTTTTCGTCGGATGTCTGTAAAGAGTCATCCAACAAGGAGTCAGATCTTAACCACCGCGAGAGGCACAGGGTATCGGGGACGTGGCGTCTATCGGAGTCTAATTACAACGTCTAAGAGTGTGCACGCGTCGAGAGTAAAAATTCGACCGCCTGTCCAATTTCTCCGCGACTAGTGTGAAGTGGCTAAACTAGAACGAAAAAGGTCCATTCGCGGATGTTGCACCTACTGCTTGTCGTGTCCAAATTTAAAATGAACTTTTCTAATTGCGGCTAATTTTCATTTAGTTTTGTTAAAATATCGTTCACCCAAATAGTTCCCAATGAAAACTGATGCAATAAACCAGGAATAACAGTGTGAAGATTAATTAACTCTAAGATTGGTGTAACAATGTGGATAATGTTATATAGGCTCCTCATGAAGTAAAATTAAAACCGATCATCGTTATGTTAGAGGTGAATCCAGTAAATAAAGAAAACCTTTTAACTCGTAAACATTCACTGTGCAATATTACACCACCTCTGTAGATTAACTTATAACAGATAGAAAAACAATACGATGTTCAATAAAGTTTAGACTATTAAATTCAATTAAGCGGCTGTGTGTTTTATTACCGCTGGATATATCAGTGTCTTTCGTTTGTTTTCTGTTTTCTCGGGAGAACCTTGTTTTCTTTTGCAGCGTGTAGTAGTTGGTGTTTTTATTGAACCTGCATTCGTACCGACGCACTAATAAGACCACCACATTGGTGACCGCGACAGTTTTTTATTCGCGTTTTTAAAAAAGTGAACACGCCACCTCCTGAACAGTACACAAATAGACGGTCGGTCCATATAGTGTTTTTGTAAAACGGTGCGTGACAAAAACATTAGAAAGAACTCGAAAAGGGTATGAAGAACCCCACCCCATCTGTAACCACGCTTCCTGTAGAGTGCTAGTGCAAGTATCCACAAGCTGGTAACGGCTGCCCCAACATTCCGGAGATCACATCACCACTAGGAGCTGCAGCACCAATTCAACAACACCTGTTAAAAATAGCAGGTACCCTCCTTTTTCTTCATTTCTTTGTTTTCCTTTTTTATTATTCGCATAATTCCATCAAATTAAATTAAATTAAACAGTAAAACACTTAAAGAAAGTTTAGCTTTAAAATTATTTTTTTTTACTGAGTAATTGCAATACCGCTAGTAAATCAATCCTATAGGCATCCGAACAAAATATTGTATTTATCAAATAAACAAATTAAAGGCACCCCTTTAAGAAAAATATAACTTTTAATCCTTTCTGTCCTATTAAGTTTCGGGTCTTTAATTATAGTGACGCAAATAAACACGTACTCTCGTTTTAAATACACACGTTTTCACACCCTTCGTGGTTCTTGGTTCTCCTAAATTTCTGTTTTTCTTTTGCTTAATTTAATATAGCGTACATTGAACTAATATTTACTGTCCAAATATCAAAACACAACTTTTTAAATATTTATCACTATTAACTTAATTGAATCAATGAACGAAAAGTAACAGAGTTTCATGCGACTCTATCAAATTAGCGCCACTTTAAATATACTAAACATCAGTTGCAGTTCATTTTCTTCTTTTTTTTTTTTAATTGTTTTTAATCGTGTCAAAATAGCGTATGTTCGAAGCAGAAAAATATTATACTTTAAACAAAACAAAATAATAAAGGCACCTATCATTGTAAGCCCCTTCAGGGTATTTAGCAGTGCCTAACCGTTTCAACAACAATAGTACATCTTTATAACCACTTTTCAATTAAAAATTAATTGTGAACTAACTTATATCACGAAGTAATTTAATGGAAACAAGATACAAAAACGATAAACAAAAATTATAATTTCCTAATCGCGAAGCTAGCCAGTAAATTATATGAACCTAAAGATTCTGGCAAATATTTATTTTATTCACTAAGCGTATTGTACAAACGCACTTACAACTTATACAAGGATATAAGTAATTCCAATATTATATAAAAATATTGCACACAACACAAAAACTCGGTTACTTTTTTTTTATATATTGCTTAATCCGAGTATATATTTGTAATCTCACGAAATCACACCCGACAAGCTAACCAAATTAGCGCAAACCGAAATCGCTACACACTCCATTAAGATCGTCCAAGTCAAAAGCTGCATTTAACTTTGCCGGAATCTGAAATCATTTTAAAATTGAAAAAGGAATCTACCTAAATTAAAACAACTCAGAAGTAATTAACACCGTAAACCCCTTCAGGGTACAAATTAAATACAATCTTTTTCACTAACATTCGCGACTTTAAGCAACGCCACTCGACTTTGTACGGTTCTCTTTTAGCTCCGAACCTCACAATCGCCTTTTTTTCATCACTCTTCGACAACACACAGACTGCGACTTCTTTTGACTCGTTGGCGACTTCCATGCTACCTTTTTCGCGTCCTCTTACGCTTATAATCCCTGTTTCGCGTCATACAACCCATAATGGTCAACACGCGGAACACCATGGCCAAAAAGGCTCAGGAACAATCCGAGCCCCTTCAATTCCACGACGCCTCCAGCGTCGATTTCCCTGCTGAGCAAGTCGACGCTGACCAAGACTTGCCTGCACAATCTACTCCCCTGGCACCACCGGTTGCCTCCAGTGTCGTTAATCGACCCCAACCTGTTTCCTCTGACGCACTCCCAACTTCCTCTAACCCCCCTAGTGCCGGCCAATTGGTGGATTCTGGCATTATAATGCCCACATCTCGTGCCGGCACCTCACAACAAGAGCATCGGCAATCAGAGCCCCAAGAGTTCCACGACGCTTCCAGCCTCGGGAATGGGACTCGTCACCCAAATATAGGGCTTACCCCCTTCGATTAGGAGGACCCTGACATTTGGTTTGCAGTAGCAGACCGCATCTTCCAGGCCTCAGCCTTGCACGACGAACAACTTCGTGCAGTCGAGCTGTTGAAAGTGCTTGACCGCACTCAGCGACCGCATGTTGCCCACATCATTAGGTCGGCCGACCGCAACGCGTATAGCAACATGCGTGAAGCTCTGCTCGACGCTCTGGACGAGCCCGGAAGTGTGCGGCAACAACGCTTAGCTGCTGTAACCAACCTTTCTGGGATGAGACCATCTCTTTTCCTGACCCATTTACGCTCTATAGCGGGGACCAGGATCGGGGACGACCTAATAAGGCCTCATTTTTTGAGGTGTCCCAATATGCCCGTTCGGCACTTATAGCCCAACCCAACCAGAGTTTGGGCTATTTATCCAAAATTGCGGACGCAATTATGGAAAGTTCAGATCAGTATTCTGAGCCTCCTGCGTACCAGGTAGCGGCGGTTTCTCAACACGCCGCCCAGCCTACACGGCACCCTCGTCTACCTTTTACAGCCCCTCAATTGGCTCTAATTCACCTTCCTCCTCAAACCCAATTACCACATAGAAGGCCCGGCTCAACCAATTTCCCACAGGGGAATCCAGAGGCAGGCCCCAACGTATTTAATCCAAGAAGTTCGCCACCACAATTAACTCCTGCTGACCTTCGGGCGCTCCAAACCTCACTCCTCCGCGAGATAAGTCAGTTTCGCGCGGAGGTGAGAAACAATCCTCGAAGCGCCCAGAATCGAGCCATGCCGAGCCGCCCTCTTAATCGGCAAAATTCCTCTCAAAATGCCCCTCAGAGGGTCTATATCTCTCAAAATGGCCCTCACCGGGCCAATTCTCAGCGAGCTCCGGCTCGACCTCCCCGTAACGGCAATTCCAATAGGACAAATATAGCTGATAATGCCGTTACCCTCCCTTGGTGCGCCAATCACCAACGATATGGTGATCGCGCATTTAATTGTAAGGCGCCTTGTGGTTGGACACAACCACCCACCACCCAAAGGCGCCCTTTAAACTAATTTTGCCGACCGACCCCCTCGCGCAATCGGCCGGCACCCATACAATAAGTCGCCTAACCATCCGGGATTCTAAACTGAATATCGCTTTTACTGTCGATACCGGCGCCGATATTTCAGTCCTCCCGCGATCGTTTGCTCCGCGTAACCGCGTGCCTGCCGCACTTAAATTGTCAGCTGCGAATAATACGCCGATACTTACGTACGGACGTAAAAAGCTGACACTGCAATTGGGTCTTCATCGTCCGATCACTTGGCGTTTCGTCATTGCGGACGTAAATGAACCCCTGATAGGTTCCGACCTATTAGGTGCACATAATCTGTTGGTCGATTCGACCCATAACAGACTAGTGGCTCCAACCGCACCCCCCTTGCCCATGACGGCATCTCCAGCGGCAACTTCAGGGGCCACAGAGTGCACAGACCCGTTTCAGGTCATGGTACATGAATTTGTTAGTACAACAATTCCTCTACCTAACCAACGCCGACATAAAGCCACGGTGTTTCATCATATAGAAACACGTGGTCCCCCGGTGAGCCAGCGCCCACGTCGACCGGCTCCTGAAAAATTACGTGCGGCGCACGCGGAGTTCGAGCACATGATCGAACTAGGTATCTGCCATCCGTCGGACTGTCCCTGGGCAAGCCCACTCCACTTAGTGAAGAAACGTTCTGGTGAGTGGCGCCCATGTGGCGATTACAGGCTGTTGAACGCAGCAACTGTCCCGGACAGATACCCTATTGCACACCTCTACGATTTTTCGTACAAGTTACGAGGGTGCAATGTCTTCACTACC
Source organism: Microdon myrmicae (assembly GCA_963931805.1). NCBI lineage: Eukaryota > Metazoa > Arthropoda > Insecta > Diptera > Syrphidae > Microdon > Microdon myrmicae. The sequence continues at coordinate 33,109,456 of OZ007501.1, read as the reverse complement.
CTGGATCTCACCAGGGCATACCATCAAATTCCGGTGGCACCAGAAGACATCCCCAAGACCGCAGTCATTACACCTATCGGACTCTTCGAGTTCAAAGTGATGACTTTCGGCCTCAGGAATGCCGCACAGACATTCCAGCGTTATATCGACACGGCTTTACGTGGTCTTAATTGCTGCCATGCATATTTTGATGACATTCTCATCGCCTCCAAAGACCACGCCGAACATAAACGCCACTTACGTCAGGTCCTAGAGCGCCTCCGCGATTTCGGTCTTGTCATCAACCCAGATAAGTGTCAATACGCCAAGGAGCAAATCACCTATCTGGGTTATGTCGTTGACAACCAGCATTCGCCCACTACCAGACCGTGTGGAGGCCCTCATGAAGTATCCTCGACCTACTAACGTGAGTGAGCTTCGTCGATTTCTGGGCATGCTTAACCTCTATCGTCCAAGACTGAAGAACGCTGCCCAAGTTCAAGCTCCCTTAAATGAATTTTTGAAAGGAGCTAAGCGCAATGATAAGCGCCCCATTAATTGGACAGAAGTCTCTGATAGAGCATTCCAACTGTCCAAACAACAATTGGCAAATGCCACCTTACTCCGATACCCCCTCGAGGGAGCGGCACTTTCCATCCAATGCGACGCATCGGATACCGCAATCGGAGCCGCCCTTGAACAGGACATTGAAGACCGACCGGAACCACTTGGTTTCTTCTCAAGGAAGCTGAGTCCCACTGAGCGACGTTACAGCGCCTACGACCGTGAATTACTCGCGATCTACAGCGCTGTTAAATACTTCCGTCATATGATAGGAGGTCGCTCACTCTCCATCTTAACAGACCACAAGCCATTGGTCTATGCGTTCCGGAAGAAGTCCGGAAATGCCTCCCCCCGACAAGAGCGTCAATTAGACCTCATAGGGCAATATACTACGGAGATCAGGCATATCTCCGGTAAACAGAATGTCACGGCGGACGCCCTTTCTCGAATCGATACGATTCACTTGCGTTCCGCCTTGAATAACGCTGATCTTGCCCTAGCTCAAGAGGAGGACGAACAGCTCAAGTCCCTCCTAACTGCCGATACGCCACTAGAGCTTAAGAAAATTACCCTTCACGACCCTTTGGGCGAAATCTGGTGTGATGTCTCCACTGGAACCGCTAGACCTTACATTCCCCAAAAACTTCGTAAGGGCGTGTTCCAGGTTTACCACAACCCAGCCCACCCCAGCGGCCGAGCAACAGCCGCTGCTGTCCGTCGCAAATTCATTTGGCCCCGGATGAACAAAGATCTCACCGGTTGGGCCCGTGCTTGTCTCCAGTGCCAGCGCTGCAAAGTAGCGCGACATAATGTACTGGAGCCAGCGCAGTTCAAGCTTCCCACGGCACGCTTCACCCCTGTCCACATAGACATAGTGGGACCGCTTACTCCATCAAGAGGATTTTCTTATATCCTCACTATGATGGATCGCTGCACGCGATGGCCAGAGGCGACACCTCTCCGGGCAGTTACTGCCGAATCAGTCGCCAAGGCTTTTTATTCAACTTGGGTCACACGCTTCGGTGTACCAACCACCTTGACTTCGGACCGAGGTCCACAATTTGAGGCGACAATTTTTAGGCAGCTAACAAATCTTCTCGGCTGCCAAAGAAGTCGTACCACCGCCTACCACCCGCAATCAAATGGGATGATAGAGCGCTGGCATAGATCTCTAAAAGCCTCACTCATGTGTCATAATGACACACAATGGTTTGACGCCCTTCCAACCGTCCTCCTCGGCCTGAGGACAAGTATTAAGGAGGACCTGGGTGCTTCGGCAGCAGAGCTTACCTACGGTACCAACCTCCTTCTTCCAGGAGAACTTTTCCTGAATGGCGAAACACCGCGTGACCAACTTCGTGAATTGGGACATCTCCGTGACCTGCTACGTAAGGTTAGGGCAACCCCTGTAACCAGGCACGGCTCCAAAAAACTTTTCGTCCACCCTGAACTGCACAGCTGCACGCACGTCTTTGTCAGGGTGGATAAGGTCAAAAAACCCCTCGACCCACCTTATGATGGCCCATTCAAAGTCTTCCGCCGCATCAGTGACCGCGTCTTCGAGATCGACATTAGGGGCAAGCGATCCACGGTCAGCGTCGAAGGGCTTAAGCCCTGCTTTCTGGAAGCTTCCGCTCCAGAACCACCCCCATCTACTGACACCACCCCTACTCCACTACCACAACTTCCCCGTACTCGCGCTCAAACGCGCGCCCATACCCAACTAACCCCCCCCCCCCCCCCCCTAATCTGCCTTAACTGTTTCGTGACTACGTCACTGGGGGGGGAGTGAAGTGGGGCTTTTCGGGGCCCGAAGAGCCATGCATCGCTCGATCCCCACCATTCCCAGTGATGCGACTTACCTTGAAGTCGAATCTTCAGCAAGATTATGCAACCTTGCTACGGCATTAACCGCCAACCAATTCGCTGGAATTAATTCGGTTATCCCCAAGGATAACCGACATAAATATATATTAGGCAGCTTACCTTTTTTGGGGGCTTTTCCAAACCTCTTCCCCACGGTCATTCCTGTCACGGTCACCAAACTCACCCCAAGCCAGGGTTGTATCATTGAGTCTTATTACGCCCACCGGGGGAGTCGGTCGTGCCCTCTGCCGTCCACTGTACCGTCCGCCGGTACGGTGAGTACACACAAGTCTCCGCGCGAGTGCAGCTAACTAGTTAGATACCCATTTCCACGTCAATCCTCCGTGACGTGCATCGAATTAAAAGCACAAATCAGTTTAAAACCGTATCGAGTGTAGCTTATAACAACACCAAATATAAAAGTATCCTGTCAATATATATATTAAGAGCCAATTAAGAGTGAACTATATGCATGTGCGGTTATCAACAAAATCCACGAAATAAAGAAGAACTTTTAAATGACGATCAATCCGGTGTGTTTTATTCGCTGTGCAGTGTTGATCCTGTGTTTTGAACTTGATTCTTGGTGAACCTTGTGGTGGCGTTTCTTTTGCAGTTTTACACGGTGAAAGATGGATGGGGATGGAAAGGGATCAGCGCCGTACGCCGACGCAATATACTTCCTCCCCACAAATCTGTACCAAGGGGAGCTCAGAAGATCCAGACCGCGGTCCGTAGTCACCCGAAAACCCTACCCACGCAGGGGTGCCAAAACTTCACCGGCCCCAGTTATTCCAACATCAAGGCTACACCCCAAAGGCGGAAGACAACAAGAAGGAGAAAATATCGGAGGAACACCTACCATCAGATCCTTCGGAGGTAGAAATCTTTCTGTGCAGACCGGTCACAGTACCAGGGTACTCACGAAAGATGATTGAACTCCCCATAGTAATCCGAGAGGAGGTCATCTTGCTGCCGAAAGAAGTACGATTAGGAATCTTTCTACATAATTGCAGATTGAAAAAGGCGATGAGTGCCCAGATTGAGGGACTCAATATCATAGATTATTCTCAAACCATCGACCGGATCAAGGTGGAGTTACTTCCAACAAAGGAATGTTCATTCTTTCTTTTAAAAATCGGGAGAATATTGTTATGGGTAAGCGAGTACATACGACGACGGGAATTAATTCTGATGAAGAATCGAATAATCCCGTATCCGAGATTAATAGGAAGTGGAACACCTCCAATACATTCAACATATTTATCCGGAGGGTAAGTCGTCTCCTGAATCACCAAAAGAGTCAAGGTTGACACAGTTGCATGAGGAACTCCACTTAGGGAGAAACCTAAGTCATCCAGAGTGTCAATCAATAGTGGAAATATGTGGGGAGTTTGATGACATTTTCCACTTCAAATGCGGCCAGTGCGATGACAAATGAAATACTTTTAGGACCAAACGGCTATGAACCAAAGAATGTACCGTCTGCCTGAGTGCAAAAAACAGGTGATAAATGAGCAAGTACGGGATACACTAGAGAATATCATTCAACAAAGAAAAAGTCCGCTGATCACACTCCTCTTGGTAGTTCCCAAGAAAGCCGGCCCGACGGAAATGCCCGATGGAGAGATGTGATCGACTTCAGGAAACTGTACAACAAAACCATTGGCGATGCGTATCCTCTCCCTCGAATAGAGGACATTTTTGACCAACTCGATAACTCACGCTATTTTTCCACGCACGACTTACCCAGCGGCTCCCTCCAAAGGGAGCACCAGCTACGTTTCAGAGACTCATGAGTTATATCCCAACCGGATTGCAAGGTATCGTATGCTTTGTTTATCTGGACGACGTTATCATATAAGGGAACCTAGAACACCATAATGACAAACTCCGGAAAGTATTCGAACAAATGAGATACCACAATCTCAAGCTGCAACCGGAGAAAAGCAAGTTCCTACAAAAGGAAGTAGTATCTAGGACACATTTGTTCCGAAAAAGGGGGAATGCCAAATCCCGACACAACCGCTAGCATCAGGGACTTCCCCATTCCCAAGACGGTAAAGAATGTCCAATCTTTTCTAGGCCTGGCGAAATATTATCGGGAGTTTGTTGCAAATTTCTCGAGGATAGTGCAGTAGTAGATACGAACGTGTTAAGGAAGGACGTTAGATTCACGTGGTCAGACAAATCCCAGCAGGCATTTGATAAAATAAAGGAATTATTAGTCTCCCCGCCACTATTAATATATCCAGATTACACTCAACCTTTAACCTAACCACGGATGCGAGTAATGAAACACTGGGAGCCGTACTGTCACAGGGCGAAACCGGTAAAGACCAACCAGTTGCATATGCCAGTCGAACCTCGAATAAGGCGGAATATAATTACTCCACCATTGAGAAAGACATATTAGCCATTGTGTAGGCGACTAAGAATTTCCGTTGTTATATACAAGGGAGAAAGTTCATCGTATATACGAACCACAAGCCACACTTGGACCCTCGATAGTATAGTGGTTAGTATACCCGCCTGTCACGCGGGACACCGGGATTCGATTCCCCGTCGGGGAGCCTCTGGCCCAAGACTAATGACCTTGTCCGGAAAAAAACAAATCATTATGGAAAATTTAACAAGCCTCAGGACTTGCTAAATAAGGCCAAGGCCGGTTCGCGGTTGTAGTGCCGATCATCATCATACTTACTCCACCATTGAGAAAGAGCTATTACCCATTGTGTGGGCGACTAAGAATTTCCGTTGTTATTTGCAACGGAGAAAGTTCATCGTATATACGGACCACTAGCCACCAAAGCGAGTATTTAACGTGAAAGGTCCCACGTCACGTTTAGTAAGGTTCCGTCACAAGTTATCGGAGTTCGATTACCAAATCGAATACAAACCCGGTGAATATAGCACCAATGCGGACACATTGAGCCGTATCCCGCAAAATTGAGATGAAACTCCCACACTACAAAGGTACAATGTAATAACACGCGCCCAAGCTAAGAATCTAAGGGCAAGGGAGAGAACTCGGGGAAATCCAAAAGACGACAAGTCTTCTCTTCACGAGGATCCGATTCCGTCCTGTACGGAAAAAGGAATGGAGATAGCAAACCCTGCGGAAATCCAGTGCTTACTTCGGGAGTACCATGATCCTCCTTTGGGTGGACACCAAGCAGGGATCAAAACGTATATTAAAATACGTAGGAACTTTTGGTGGAAGAACATGATGCGCGACATAAAACAATACATTAAAGCATGTAAAACATCTCCGACCATAAAATCTTCACCAAACCTATGGTAATAACCGACATTGCAAAGAGACTTTTTGAGACAGTATATTTGGATATAATACATGTAGGTCCTCTTGATCGAACTCCAACAGGCAATCAATATATACTCACGTTTCAAGACAATTTGTTCAAGTATATAGAATGCTAGGCCCTGCCCGATGCGGAGGCAGAAACGGTCGCCACGGTTTACTATTGACCAAAAAGTTGCTCGATATGATGTTTCGAAGCGTCACCGATCAAGGAACCAACTTCCTATGTGGCAAGCTGCTCCGTATTAAGAACTTCAGACCTCAGCGTGCCATCTGTGTCTGTGTAATCTAAGATGATGGAAAGCTCATCAATACCGAGTTCATTAAGTATTTGGAGTGCAACGGATCGTCAATACGGCTTCCATGGCAGGCGGTCCACGGGAGACCTTTTGACCCTTATAACGGATATATAAGCATCTGCGCTTGAGGGGCATGGTGAGTCAAAGGCGATCGATCGCATTTGATATCTCCAAGGCTATTGACCGCGTCTGTCACGGGGCATTGCTGAGCAAACTTCGTTTATATGGTCTTTCCCAGCAGCTTTACGACTGGACGAAGAGCTTCCACGAAAATCGATCGATCTGGGTTGTTGTGGACGGCGAGTGTTTGGATTTGTATCCTGTTAATTCTGGGGTACCTCAAAGTTTTATTTTGACTCCAACCTTGTTTTTGCTTCACATACATGATTTTCACGAGACAACGGATAACAAATTGTTGTGTTTTGCAGATGATAGTACGCTTTTTTTTTTGCTCTTTTTCGAGTGACCGGCCGATTAGTGCGTCAACGTCGCACCAGCTGAGATGTAGCCAGATAGACGCTCGTCGTCTCGTCGAATTCAATGCAACAAAGACACAGTATACAACATTCACAAAGAAAAGTGGATCATCCGTTTCACAGCTAATGATGAATGGCCAGGCCACACGAATCTGGGGAAAGCTTGAAGTTACTCGACGTAACGGTATCGTGGTATAAGCATGCGTCGAACATCGCTAGGTCAGCCTCAGGAATACTGAGTTGTCTTTTTAGAGCCAAGAAATACTTTACTCTGGGCCAACTTCCTCTTCTGTATAAATCTCAAATTAGACCGGCGCTCCAATATTGGTCCCATGTTTGGAACGCTGCTCCTAAGCGTACCCTCGACCTACTTGAGAGCATACAGAGACGAGCGTTCCGCCTGATCGGGGACTCGGCGATGACGTCGGAACTACAGTCGCTATCACATCGAAGGCGCGTAGCCGACCTCTGTCTGTTTTACAGATATTACCACGGGTACTGTTCCTCGGAGATTCGTGGCCTTGTGCCGCGGAATTCGGTTTATATGCGCTTTACAAGACAATCGGATCGCACCAAATTGCGGTTCATCTCCCGAAGGCGCTAACATCCCTGCATCAGAACTCGTTTCGTTACAGTGCTGTGGAAGCTGTGGAACTCCCTTCCCGCGCGAATGTTCCCGGAGCGTTACAACCTGCAACTGTTCAAAAAGAACTGTAACAGTTATTTGGTGGGATCTCGGGCCGCCCACTCGGCGCTATAGGTCCGCCTATAGAAAGAAGCGTAAAAAAAGCGCAGTGTGGTGATATACTATAAAGCTCTGTGAATCGTCCACACCAAAGGCTTCGGCGCGCAGTATCTTTAGATTATTATACATCCTTTAGCGCGACCATATAAAATAAAACTAATCAAGACACGTGTATCGTAGGGAAGTGTTATAGGGCCATTCCTATATACTGCTATAAATTCCCTGCCAAAATATCGACAGAGAAGGAATATTTATGGGAACTTTTATTGATGATACGGCCGAATTGCATCATGCAATAAATAACGACAGTTAATGAATTACTGATTGGAAAGTTGGGGTCAATGAAGGAAAATCCGATGTCTCATTTGCATTGCGGAGAACAAATAGCAATCAGCATACCTATCTCAACTATGGGGCTAATCCAATCGTGAAGTCATTCAACGAAACTAAAACAAATTTCTGCACACAATAACCAGCGCTCATTGATAAATGACAAACCAGTATATGGGTGTATAAAGTACGTGTGTGGGCGTACGGCACGGGTTCACTATTACCCACTGTGTTACCCCGAAGATTGTCACCAATGTGGGTGTAAACATTTCGGTTTCGGCTTTGTTATTAATGGAGCTGAAGATCGATTTGTGGAATGCAACTGCCTTGGATGCTGTTCTACAGTTTGAAACATTTTACTTCTGTAAACGATCGCTGCTTCGAGACACACTGATTTTAATGGGCATCTTGTCGATGGGCTTTTCTATAGCACTAGAATCGCGTCTATCGTAGTCCAATGAAACGACACATCATTAATAAAGGCGGATCAACTGACGAAGAGGTAGAACAAGGATAGACGTCAAGGAATTTCGATGGCGAGCAACGCACTTCCCGATTATGGTCAGTCCAAAACTAGTCGAATGAGATTAAAACACACTTTTCATTTCCTTCAACACAACACATCGTTTATATACTTGTCTTATTCCAGGATAATTAACAGTCATTAAAATAAATTCACAATAAAAATAAAAAAACAATACACAGCGAAGACGTTATCAAACGCACAACACTAGGCGTCGCCACTCAACTCGACGTTTTACGTGGAGGACACGACCTGCCTCCACGGAATCTGTTTTAAGATTAATTTATTCCTTCGAAACGACAGAATACCAAATTCCATCGTTTCGGCGAACAATGGGGGATGATTCTCGACATTGGCCACAGGAAAAGGGCGCGAACACACACACACGATAACCAAATCGTTGTTCATGCAGTGTGTCGCCCAGCGTGCGAGCCATGGACATGCAATTGAATAAACAACCGAAAAGAGCACCCGCAACTGGGCAAGTCATCTGTAAAAGGGTATCTGTGTGCTTACACGATCCGCAACCGCGTACATCATTTACGCTGATCGGGCACATACCGGTGGCCTCTTGCAAGGGTCGAACTCTCGTGTGTATATTTACATTGACGAGAATTCGGTTTGCTTCGACAACCAGTAGTGAGGTATGCTATTGCAGATTGAACGGTCGACCGATGGATCTGCTGCTATGGCTTGCCATGCACGTGTGTGGGAAAAATACTTTCTTTTTGTGTGCATGGGCAAGTTCGAGGATTCATGTCGGTTACGTATTGTCGTAACCGAAATGAATTTCAGGAACATGCTTATAGGATGCTAATGCCTTTGCTTCTCGATCGGTTTACCGAACGATGTGCTTGTAGGTAAAAATGAAAGAAGGCATATCTCCTGCATGTGTGCGGCGGAATTCGTTCGGAGACATGTGCAACGAAATCGTTCGGATCCAGTTGGTTGCTTGGTGGTGCAACCAAATTGCTTTTAAGGAACATGGTGCGTTTCATGCGACCATGCCCTTGTGGAAAATACTTATTTGTTGCTGATGGATTTTACATCAGCGAAAATTATAGTTTTAAAGCATTTCAGGTGGTAGTTTGCGCAAACGATGGAAAGGTGAGTAAAAGCTTTCCAGGTTTTTGGTGCTCTAGGAAGCTGTTTCTTATGATTGATGGGAAGGTAAGTAGTGGCGTTCAATGGAATCGCCACAAGTAAATCCACAACCATCTTAATATCAAACGGATCAATTAAGTGGTTCAAGAATATGCTATGAGTCATGTGTCCTCCGTAATCATGCTAACGTGTAAGTAATTAACCTCTTGGATCTTACCCAGGAAGTGAGGAGGCTCCTCGCGGGGTATTTTTTTTTATTATTAAAATAGCATCGTATACAAAGGATTTAGCTCCTCAATAGTATACTGGTTAGTATACCCGCCTGTCACGCGGGAAACCGAGATTCGATTCCCCGTCGGGGAGCCTCTGGCGCAAGACTAATGACCTTGCCCGGAAAAAAACAAAACATTATGGAAAACTTAACAAGCCTCAAGACTTGCTAAATAAGGCCAAGACCGGTTCCAGGTTGTAGTGCCGATGATGATGATGATACAAAGGATTTATACAAAACACACATTTTTCTTTTCTGTTCTCTTGGTTAGTCCTTCACCGTACATGTGTTATTTATTGGCTGTCTAATTTAATGACCTTACGCCGCTTGGCAAATATTTAAGCAACGCTTCCGAGACTATTGGCCTATAAGTATTACCAGATCTCAATTTTTTGCGCACTTCTGGTTGATATCCTACATTAATGTTTATGTTGGACTCGAATCCTTTTCTCCTTAGCAGAAAAAACATCATTTCATTTCATTTTTACAACATTTTTTATTTTTCTTTTTATATTCTTAATTTCTAAATTAAAGGCTAGACAAAAAATGCTTAAATTCTAGCTTAATTATCTTATATAATAACTTACTGGTCCTTCGCAGACGCTCTAAGCTAAACATTACTTAACATTTGTATAATTTGCCTTTCGGCGACAGAACTTTGTGGCAGTACTGATATTTAGTTGAAATACAAAGAAAAATTTGAAAAACTTTGTCAATTTTTTGTTTTGTTTTTTTTTTCTTAAAATTTAACTTACTTAACTTACCTACTTTTTTTTTTTTTTTTTTTTTTTTTTTTTTTTTTTTTTTATGTACAAGCACTTAACCTAACTTAACTTAAATCTTATACTACCCTAATTCTAGAAAAGCTAAGCCTATGTAAGCTAGCTGATGATAGTATGATTTTTTACCGACTTTGGTACCCAGGTCTTTATATGCCATTCAACCACCAGAACTGTTGACGCTGTCTAATACTATCGTCCCGGTCTCTGTGGGAGATAGCCCTACTGAAGCGCAGGAGCTCTTCTTCGGTGCGCGCTACTTCCCGGTCGTAGCACAATCGCCCGTCTACAGATGATCTACTTACATGATAGATCAGCGGAATTCCGGATCTATCCTGTATAAGCCCTTTCATATCCAAGTCAAGGAACGCCTCTGGTGGAACAAAGCCGTTGCGACGCACGCTCTCATAGTACAAGGTGTTTGGATAATAAGCCCCGAAAATTAGGTCATTGGACGAGCTTATTGCTCTCGCAATATGTCCTCTGATTAATTTAATCATAAAATTATCCACCCTATTTATGTACGCTTCATTATATAAAGTCTCATTTGAGTAATACTTTTTATAGTCCGATTCCGGTGTCCGATATAATCTGAGACAACTTCTGAGACACTTTCTTTCGAACACCCGAATCTTTTCTATCAAATTTGGACCTATGTTGAACCATACTGGGCAACCATATATGAGCATTGGCCTGATTAGCGTCATGTAGCATATGACTTTTACCTTGCTGTCAAGTTGGCTACTATGAAATAGCCTCCTTGTCATAGCAAAAGTTTTCCTCGCTTTGAGCAAAGCAGCCTCTACATGTCTGTTGAAATACAGATATTGGTCTAGCCAGATGCCCAGGTATTTAACTAAACTCTTGGTTTCCAGTTTATCTCCATGCGGTCCCACGATAACTAGCTTTCGCCAGTTTTTCCTTGTGTCGTACGTGGCTTTATATAATGGAGTTCTAAATAGGATGGCTTCACATTTCTGGAAGTTGATCTTAAGTTTCCAGTCATTGCAATAGCGCTGCACTTTGTTGAAGTCTCGCTGTATTAACCTATTTATGATCTCAACTTTCGGAGCTGTTCTGTAAATTATGAGATCGTCTGCGTAAGCAATAGCCTGCGGAAGTGCATCTAATAAGTCGCTAATGTAAATGTTAAAAAGAATCGGAGAGAGTACCGCGCCCTGTTGCAAGCCATTCTTGATATTATACGTTTTATTAGAGGTCACATTACCACTTTTGACCACGAACCTCCTGTCCTTTGACATATCGTAAAGTACATATAGTAAAGGCTTATGTATGCCATATCTGACCAGTTTGTAATACAACCCTTCGATCCAGACGGTATCAAAGGCTTTTTCCAAGTCGATCAGACAGGCACCTGTGCATTGGTTTCTACATTTATTCCATTGTATGTCGGAGACCAGTTTAGCTGCGGCATGTGTGGTTTCATGACCCGCCCTAAAGCCAAACTGGTTATTTGGAATAATGCTATTGTCGTCTACCCATTTTAGCAGAGCTTTGTTAATGATTTTTTCAAATACTTTACTGATGCTTGGGAGTAAACTTATCGAACGCATGTTCATTGGGTTTGTGCAGTCTTTGCCCTTTTTTGGGATGGGCTGAATGATAGCCGTTTTCCAACGCGCGGGATAATATGCATTATTCAACGCGTTGTTAAACAGGACCGTGTATATATCTATTGCCTTTGGGGGCAGGTGCTTGAGTACGATGTTAGGTACTCCATCTATTCCCACTGACTTTTTGCTTCTTAATGAGTCGAAGATACTCTGGATTCCGTCCCTTGTTATTAAAAGGCTATTAGCCACTACACCATTGGCATTAATGTCAATTGACAGATTATCGTCACTGAATTCCGTAAAACCAGGATTCTCCGATTGCCAATGTGAAATTTCATTCCGGAGGTGCAGGTGATTCAGTCGAATTCTGTCCTCCAGGTCATGGTTTCGGTGAATGCTTTCATTCACCTTGTACATTTCCTGAAAGACAGCTCCCACAGCGTTCGCCTTCTCCAAAGGATCTTCGATCACGAAGAGCTCACTATTGAGGATAGCGTTCTCTGTATCTATGCCAATGTTGGTTAGCAGCTGCTTGTTTACCTCGGTACGTGGAATTTGGAGACACTGAATCTCGTTTTGATTATTTCTCCTGAATATTTTATTTATTTGTGGGAACATATTCGGGTTATTAGTTTTTATAGCTCGAATTCTGTTGTTCCAATACAAATTTGTTGCTAATCTATAATTAGCTTTAAGTAATTGTTGGAGGTTTTTTAATTGAGATTTCAGTGATATTATCTCCCGGTCTTGTCTGTCTGTAAACTGTCTGTGTAATTGTTTTAATTTCGATAGCAGTCTGCTCTTTTTCTTGTGGAGTGCATTTATTGTTGCGTTTCTGTTCATGTTAATGTGATCTGTAACTGTTGTTTTGGGAATTGTTTTGTCCATTGTTCGTTTTACGGTTTCGTCCATTTGTTGAATGTATTTGTCGATTTCGTCATTTGTCAGGTTTCTGTTTACTGGCAGATTAAAGTCATTCGAACAAAGTTCTCTTGTTAATGATCTGGTGAACCGCGGCCATCGCATTGCCCTGTAGTTATAGGGTTGCGGGATCACGAATTCCTCCAGATCTGCGAGCTCGTTCGGAAGCTCTATTACTGCCGTGAATGCACAGTGGTCGCTGTCGTATTCAATTGTCCGTAAACAGTTTGTGTTTCGTCTGTTGGTGTTAAGTAATCTCAGTCGTGAGTCGATTAGCAAGATATCTAAGAACGATCTACCTCTGGGGAACGATGGATATTTCGTAGCTAGCAGGTCAGTTCTATATTCAATATGATACTGATCTAACCAACCAGCCAACTGATTTCCTCTGGCATTAGATATATAATTTCCCCAATTTCTATGCTTGGCGTTCATATCTCCCCCTAGGATAAAGTAATTTTTGTCCAGGTGCAATTGTAAGCATCGAAAGAGTGTCTCGAGCTCAGCTATAAATAGGTTTTGTTGGTGCTCCTCAGGTGCGTAGACCGCAATCGCATACAAACCCCTTCCTTGCTGAAGGGGTATGCGGACGATACAGGCTTCCAGCACCCGGAACCTGCGCACTTCTCCACTATATATTACTTTATGATTGATCCCTTTTCTAATAAAGATTGCGACACCCCCCCCTTGAGAGGAGTTAGGTCGATCTCTTCGTATAATATCGTAGTTTTTATGTCCTATCTTATGTCTCTGGTTTAACTTTGTTTCCCCCGCCAGAAGTACATCAGGTTGTTCCTCTTGCAACAGGTTAAAAAGATTGGCTCTTCTCTCAGTTCTTATTAGTGAATTTACATTCACGACAAGAGCTTTTATTGATGTTGTGGTTAGAGGGTTTATATCGACTTGTTATTTAGACTGGGCAAATGCGAGTAGATCTCGTTTATTTGGCTTTGTAGCTGTGTCATCTGTCTCTGCAGATTAAGCAGGATTGCGAACACGTCCGCTTGCGGTGTTGTTTCAGTCCGTGTGGGAGTATTTGTGGCTACCTGTGATGTAGCCTGATTTGGTGTTCCCCCACCCGAAGCAACTTGTGCGTACGACCGCTGCGATGTTACGGGCATTGTTGTAGTACGAGCTGGCTCTGTGTTTTTTTGCCGGGTCACACTTCTTGCCATTATTTCCCGGAATTTAGGACATCCTCGATAGTTAGCGGGGTGTCCCTCATTCCGACACACTGCGCACTTTAGAAGGGCTTTGTCTTCTACCCTTTCTTTTCCCAGAGGGCATTCTTCTGCCTTATGGTCCTTTCCGCATTTTACGCAACGGCGCTGCATTTCACAGTTAGCCGCCGAGTGACCAAACCTTTGGCAACGTACACATTGCAGGATGTCTCTGCCTTTTTTTAATTTGTCCCATGTGACCATTTGATGATCCAAGACTGTAATTTTTCCCTTCTTGCCTTGGGTGTGGTGAATGGTTTTACCGCGGTAAACTCGAGATCTTCGTGCTTCAGGTTTTGAAGCATTTCGAGCAGAGCCTCCGGTTCCATTTCAGGGTCGACACCCTTTAATAGAACCGTTACGCTCTTCGTTTGTTTCGGCGTGAACGAGTAAAATTCCGCGGTGGCTCTTTTTAAGACCTCTTTAATTTTGTCGTGGTCTGCCACCGTATATGTTTGAATGGCGTGCCTGTTACCCGTCAGTCTTTTAACTGCAAAATTGTTACCTATGGCTAGCTTACAAAGACTTACCAATTCCTTACAGTCAACATCTATGGTGTTGATTGGTGGCATCTTTATTTCTCCGCTGTTATTGTTGCTTTGCTGCTGCTGTGTTGCTTGCTGGTTCGTTGATCGCTTTTGTGTTGATTGTTGCTGTTGCTGTTGCTGTTGATGGTGCTGATGTTGAAGTTGATGTTGCTGTTGATGGTGAAATTGTTGCTGTTGGCCGACTTTTGGCTTTAGCTTTTGTAGTTGTTGCTGGTTTTGTTCTTGTTCGAGCGCCGCTTTTTTTTTCTTTCGGCGTCTCTCTTGTAATCGGGCTCTTGCCATCGCCAGTTTCGCCTCCAATTCACTTATCTCTTCCTCTTCATCCTCAGACTCTGAGGATGCAAGAGAAGCGAATGAATTATTTGCCCCATATATGTTAAAATTGGAGGGGAAGGGAAGCTCACTGTCGTCCGCCAATTGTTGATCTCCTTTATCCATCGTCAATTTCGCGGTTTTGCTTCGCGTCACAATGGAGTTTTTCGGGGCGCCTTTTCGTTTGTGCGTTGTCGTGTTTTTATCGTCCTCCGTGTTCATTCTGGTTCTTTCCAGTTTGTTTTCATTAAAAAAAAACAAATTCGACCTTTTGAACCACGGCGACTTGATTTCTCCTGCAAGCTGAGTTGAACTCGCCTACCGCCTGCTAAGAGTCAGTAAGCTTGCACTCGCGCCAAACGACGATTTGAAGATTGCTTTCTTAACAAGCAATATATTGTTTGTTTTAATTTTCACGTTTGCGACCGAAGTGTTATCTTTTTATTGTTTTTGTTTTTATTGTCTCGAACACTTTTTGCACCTCACTCAACTGTTTTTATATGCACTTATTTTGATTTTATTTAATGCATTTATACCGGTACACCTGGTAAATACAGATTGCTTAACGAGCAATATATTTTAATTTTTGTTTTTTGCGCTTGCGACCGAGGTGATATATTATGTTTCTTATAGTTGGTTATTATTCTATTTTTCGCACTTCACTGCAATATGCACATTTGTTTTAGGTTTTATTTTAATTTATGTGTTTTTAATTCACTTAGTATTTACAATTAAGTTTTTACGTTTATTATTTGTTTTGTTTGGTTTCTGAATTTCATTGTTTTGACTATCTTCACTGTTTTAATTTTGGTCACCACATGTCTATTGAATTTAAACTTTTGGCGTGAACTCGAGTATATTTATTGTTTGTCGCGCTTGTTACATTAATATTTAGTTTACTGGTGTGTCCTTGTTGTCTTTTGTTTGTGAATTCTTAGGAATTGTATTTGTTGTCAAAAATTGCTTTTGACATACTTTTACTTTTTAAATATGTAGTCACTTCACTTTTTAACTGGCGCACTATTAAACTGGTGTTCTCTGTAAGAGAGTTCGCGGGTGACTGCAGAAAAAACATCCCCACGATCAATATACATATTTATGTTATGGTAGTAATAAATTTCATTTCTTCTGGTTTTTTCTTTTATTTCTTTCGGAGTGGTAAGTAAAATATCACCATCTCTCGTTTGCATTCATTAAATTCGGTGGCCATATCATAATACCAATATCGAATTATTTTAGGATCACGTCTCTCCTCTTATGTAATATTTTCCACGTATCCTGGCCTTTTCTTATACTTATCAACCCAGTTTCTTTCCCAAACATCGGTATAATCATCTAATTCATAATTCACTTATTCACTTGATTCTAGAACTATTGAATCTAACGTGTAACACTGTGAAAACCAACATTTAGTTGTATTAATGTAAAGCATTAAGTAAATAAAAATAAATTAAATTGCTATTACTATTTATTGGCCTGTAGGAACCCAAAAGTTAATGGCCTCACCGACTCCACTCCGCCATTGTTCCCTGTCCCGTGCGCTCTCCTTCCATGTTCGACCATCCGATCTCCTCTAGGTCCAACCTAACATTATCCACCCATCGCCGTCGCGGCCGTCCTGTCGGTCTCTTTCCCGTTGGCTTACCGTCAAGAATTCTATGCACGGTCATATCGTTGCCCTTTCGCGCCACGTGGCCGGCCCATTTTAATCTTCGTGACTTGATTACTCTCACTATTGTAGGTTTGCGGTATAGCTCTTCCAATTCGTGGTTGTGGAGTTTCCTCCATTGTCCTGCCTCCTCATCACATTTGCCCCCAAAGATACGCCTTAAAACTTTATTCTCGAATACGCGGAATTTGTTTTTTCCCCGTTTTGTGGGAGCCCATGTTTCGCATCCTTATAGAACAATCGGCATGATTATGGTTCTATAGACACGGAGCTTTAAATTACGTGATACCAGTTTAAATTTCATCAGTTTACTGACTGCATGCCAACTAGCGTTGCCAGAGTGTAGTATTTTGTTAATTTCATTCGACATTTCGTTATTGGCCGTCAGTATTGTTCCCAGGTATTTAAATGCTTTGACATTTTCAAATAGCTTGCCCCTGATGTTTACGTGCGTTCTCTGAGGTCCACCTGCTCTCACCGTAATCATGTATTTCGGTTTGTCTGCATTTATTTCTAGGCCTACCTCTTCTGTCGCTTGCATGATGATTTCACTGTTTTTATCTATAGTTTCTAGATTATTGCCCAAAACGGCGATGTCATCCGCATATGTAAGCACTTGTGTGACGCCGTTCAGGGATGATCCGGTCATGTTGTCGTATTATACCTTTCTGATGATATACTCGAGGACAAGGTTAAAGAGACATGATGAGAGGCCATCTCCCTGTTTTAGTCCGTCCCGGATTTCAAATGGTTCTGAGAGGTGATTTTCTGTTCTAACTCGCCCTTTGTTGTCGTTCATGCAAATTTGAATGAGGGCGGCATATTTTTTTGGGATTCCCAGCTCAACTACAATATGGTAGAGTCTTTGCCTTGCGACTGAGTCGTAGGCTTTTTGAAGTCAACGAACAGTTGGTGAACCGTCTCTCCATATTCCCACTTCTTTTCCAGTAGTTGCCTTATTGTGAACATTTGGTCGCTCGTTGACCGGTTCCTTCGGAATCCGCATTGGTAGTCTCCCAATATGTCTTCTACGTACGGTGTGATTCTCGTCAGTATTACATTTATTAGTATTTTGTATGTGGTTGGGAGCAATGATATTCCTCTGTAATTTTCGGAGTCAGATCTGTCACCTTTTTTGAAAATGGGGACGACTATTGAGTTTTTCCAATCTTCCGGAATGACTTCCTTATCCCATATTGTTCTAATCAATTGGAGGATCTGTGGCGGTTACGCCAAACACCACGGCCCACTTAGCTGAAAACCCCCCATAGCTGCTACCCAACCTTATAAGTTTCGCTAATGGAATCGCATTGACACCTTAAATGCTTCACGCATCAAATAAATCAAATTTATATAACCTAAAGGTCCCTGTAAAAGAATTCTTACCTTTCATGCATTTCTTCGCATACAAATTCCCTACAAGAATTGTTTCCATTATACAGGAGCATAAAACAAAACCCATTCGGCACCTTCGGTGCCAGGCAAATTCCAACCTTCCCACACCTGCACCGCAATCTCCTCGCAGCAAAAATATTTCTTTCCCAAGGATAATTAATGATTTCAATGCATTACCTGGAAATGCCTGCAAAGAATTTTTCCTACAAGGGCATTCATACATGTATCAATGCATCTCTGCATTAGCGATCAAGAACCGAATTTCCAATTTGTGTAGATATTCACACTAGAGTTCGATCTTGGCGTCGTCATAGATGCCATGCATAATTGACACAGATGGTATACACAACCGTCATTGTGTATCCATCTAAATTACTTTCCGAAGACTTGCAACTATTGATTCAGCTGGAGGCACTTCTCTCGGAAATACTTCTTTGTTTGAAACTTCAAACAATCACCAACGGCGCGTTTAGCCGCCGGATTGGATTCAATACCATAAACATATGCAAACAAAAGAATCCGATTCTCCCAGTCGGCAGAGAGACGATATACGATCTCTATTGTATAAATGATCGCAATCCCTTTTAGCATCTAATGAGTGGCTGCTATTTAGACAGCTGACCCTCATTACCGAACGATGCCTTAGGTCGTTTCCCCTTTGTTCTTTTTCCCTCGTTGTAGGTTCCGTTTATCCTTGGCTAAACGCATCGATAAACACGGTGATGTGTACGAACACACACGTATACCACAGCGTCCCAGATATCGCCTTCGATTGGTCACTGGTCAAAGGAAATTTCCTTTTCTTTTGCACCACAACACCGAACTCGCCCCATTAACGAGTCGGCTCTGCACGAGCTGAATATCGCTGAGTCTTCTTCCATCCTTGAGTGCGCGCACATCGAGTCTTATTACATCCATCAAGTCGGTCGGTTCTTCTATCGTCCACCGTACCATACGTACGGTACGGTGCGCCTCCTTATTATTTAAAAACGTTTCCTTGTTCCGTCCCTTGTCAATCGAGTAAATAGTGTAAAAATCAAAAGTTACAATAAAGACAATAAAGATACGATAAATTAAACCGGTGATCACCAGCCACGAAACGTGTGTTTTATTATTCACTTGTGCGACCTTTGTTTCAGTAAGGTTTGTTTAGGTGTTGTTAAATGGAGGACTTCCAAGCGTGACAAATCAATGGAAAAGCGCAAACGCTCGCGCCGCCAATCCGATGTGTTATTCAGAAGGCGAACATCAGTCAGTGGTTAAAGAATAAATTTCCTTTGTTGGTGGACAATTCTCGCCGGAACTGTTTAGTGTATGGTGGAGGAGGAAAGTGAATCTAGTGCCCGTGTCTTGGTACAATACTTTCCTCCCCATATATCTTTCGAGCGGTTGCCTCTCCCCCATGCTTCACAAGCTCTGCCGATATGCAGTCGACTCCGGGAGCCTTGTTGTTTTTCAATCGATTTATTGCGTCTACAACTGCGTCGAAAGAGGGCTCTGGGGTCTGAGACTCGGATGTATGTACGTCTGGTGCGTTAATTTATGGTTGATGGGTGCGCACATTGAGCAGGATTTCAAAGTACTGCTTCCATTTTGTCACGATATTGTTTGTTTCTGTGACCAGACAGGCGTTTGTGTCTCGGATTATTTTGGCTCTCCCTCGGTAGCCCTTTCTAATTGAATTTATGCCGGATACATACCTCTGATAGTATAGTGGCTCCTCGATAGTATAGTGGTTAGTACACCCGCCTGTCACCCGGGAGACCGGGGTTCGATTCCCCGTCGGGGAGCCCCTGGCGCAAGACTAATGACCTTGCCCAGACAAAATAAATCATTATGGAAAATTTAACAAGCCTCAGGACTTGCTAAATAAGGCCAAGACCGGTTCCCGGTTGTAGTGCCGATGATGATGATGACATACCTCTGATATTCCTTGCTCTGGCATTTTCTAGGATTTTTTCGACCCCAGTCTTCTCCCATTCGCGTTTTTTGCGTTTGAAGAGTCTCATTGTCTCTCTCCGAATTGTCGCGTATCTTTCTGCGTTGACTTCATCACATCTTTCTAAGTGGATCACTCTGAGGCGTTTACGTTCTTCGATCTTCGCCCTGCACTCATCGTCAAACCAAGGCTTTGACTTAATTGTTTTCTTAAATCCTAATACCTTTGGGGCTGTTTGTTTGATTGTGTCTCTGACCGATGCTCATTTAGTGCACAGATTATTGGTTTCCTCTTCCTCACTAATCCCATTATCTAGGATGCTAAATCTATTCGTTAGTTCGTCTTGGTTCCCTTATGGTAGAGTCGGCTCATCACACCTACGCCTACCTCTTTGATATGGTAAGGTCTGATTACTGCTCCGATTCGACCCGGTGTCAGAGAGGCGCCGTTATAATACAGCCGGTATACCCCTAGCTGCAAACCATCAAATGGGCACGGTGACGCGTAACACCCTGGATTAGAGGCGGTAGATCTTTGTGTGTTATTCCTCGCTAGCCTGTCTGACATGGGTGGCCCTACTGGAACCGTATGCTTCCGTCAGCATAGCCTGAGTGATTCATTGTAGTTTAAGCCCCCGCACCACGTCAATGTTTCTACCAAAAAATAAATTAAAGAAATAGTAAATTTATTGTCCATACGTTCAATGGCCCAAATTCGTAAATTGCCCTCATGACAAGTCTTAACTACATTGCCATTCCTGTAAGGCAGTCAACCTTTTTGGGAAACGCAACAAGAGCAATATATGATAGCTCGTAATGTTTAAAAAATCTGTGTTCTGTTCTGTTATTCTGTTGTTTTAGTTTTAAAGATATTCATATATTAAACCCTCTTGCCTCCTGTTTAAGGGTTATAGAAAATAATCTTCTAAGTTAAATTCTCACAGATGAGTTTCAAGAACCAACCCAAAAATTCGACCTGGTCCAAAGTGTTCCGAGCTCCTTTTCCCATCGTCCAATGAGCTTTTCATAGCTGATTTAATGTTTTACACTCGACTTACATCTTTCATATTTGCACCTTCGAGATTCTGAGAAGCTTCATATCCGCAAACAACTTAGTTAACCTTAGTGCTAATTCTTGGTAAGTAATAAACTTGACTGACATTCATCTTAATCTACCATCAAGTCATTAACACTATTCAATTGATATGTAAGTTAATTGTCATCGTTAAGTACTCGTGGAATACCTAGAGTTTAATTATTCGAAATCGTTGACTTGATTTTATAGAATTACATTGATTATGCACAACGTAGTTTTCTAATTATAGCGCAATGATTTGTTGCGACTATAAAAGCTGTAGAAGATCCAAAAGAATCAACCAGTGTGCGAGAACTACTCCCATTAGTAAATTCCCGATCAGCAAAAATGATCCTCAAAGTAATTTTCCTTTTCGGATTAGTCGCTGTAGCCTGCGCCTCTTCTGTAGTTGAGATTCCCGAGAACTCAGGATCTCAAACTACTGTTGATTCCCCGAAGATTCCTGAGGTTCCAGAAATTCCTCAAGAACATCACGCAGATATTGCCCATCGAATTGATAGTGATGATGTATTGAATTCAACAAGGACTAAAAGAGCTGCAGCTTGCAAGGGCTTGACCTTTGGCTCAAGATCCGGAAGAACTGTCTCACTTACAAGGGGATGTTAGATAAAAGAAATTTGTTACATCGTTATAAAGATTGCTAAATAAATTGCATTGACACATAATATATAAGAGTTGAATGTTTTATTTAAAGTGGACACTGAGTCTCAAATCCAATATTTTTAAACGTAGAGCTTGTTTATTATTATATTATTGCCTGACTGTAAAACAATGTCATAGTGTATGCTACAACAATAACAAACTTGTGGCATATTACGACGCCTGTCTTCTCCTATACGTTGCTGGAAAGTGTTTATAAAATTACGTCGAAGAAGACACTTAGCAGCGCATCACAATTATCTACTCCGTTCAAACGACTATGCTATTGGGAAATTGTCAGGTACCTACTGCATAGTTTTGTGCGTCGTAAACGTCTTACCAACCTATGCAGGGTCGCCAGATGTAGAAATACGGAAATACAGAAAGTCCTCAAGAACATCACGAAGATATTGCCGATCAAATTGCCAGTGGTTACGGATTGGATTCAACAAGGACTAAAAGAGCGGCAGCGTGCACGGCTGTCAGCTTTGGTTCCAGATCCGGAAGAACTCTCTCACTTCAAAGGGGGTGCTAGGTAAAATAAACTTGTTATAAACATCGTTATAAAGATTGATAAATAAATTGCATTGACACACATAAGAGTTGAATGTTTTATTCAAAGTGGACACTGAGTCTTAAATTCAATATTTTTAAACGTAAGGCAACTTATTTATCATTATTTTATTGGATAACTATAAAACAAGACCAAAGGGTGTGCTGAAATTTTAACAAACTTGTGGAATTTTACGACACCCATCTTTCCCTCTAGGTTGCAGACAAATGTTCACAAAATTAAACCACTTAGCAGCGTATGCACTATCGGTTCGGGCAGAAGTCTTACTGTGGGATCCTAAACAAACCAACAGATCTTCACACACGCGTCCGAGTGCAGTGCAAAGTGCCATCCTATACAAATAAACTGATCTCCACACACGCGTCTTAGTGCTGTGGAAAGTGCGAGAATATACACGCGAATGATGTGCAGTGCGGGAAAACCCTCTACACGTTCCATTCCTTGTGTCTGTTTTCCTTTTTTCGCACCTCTGTTTGCGTCCTTCAGGCATCGATACTCTCGATTGATCTATAATCTTTGGAGAGTTTTTGGTGTCTGAATAGCATAATGTTCGTCATGCAAAGGATGTGATCTGGATTTCGGCACGGATCTAGTGGGGCACCTACTACAAGGGCATAACACCTGTAGTGGTTTCTTTCGCTTATCTATTCCTGGTCGCGACTTGCATCCTTTCCCGAAGCGGTATTGGGTTTCTGTGTAGGGCCATTTCAATGGAGCGGGAATTTCGCGTTGATTTGTGTAACATTCGCGGCTTGAGATGCAATTTCTCTTCTGTGTCTGCCCATGTTTCTAGCCAGAAACCAACTATTCTTGCACTTAGCGGAACCCAGGTAATTACTAATACAGATATTTCCGATTTTAATTTACCTGGATATAACTTAGTGCCACTGTTCTTTCCACATCGTGGTATAGCCATACACATACGAAATGATATTGCTTATCATCTTCTGCCACAATATGAGCTCTGTTCCAACCCAGAATTTAATTTCTCTTGGCTAAAACTTCACGTTCGTAAGCATATCATACATTACTGCTTTCTTTACAGAAGCCCAAACTTGGATAGAAACGCATCCTTTTACGAATTTGATGCTCTATCTGATTCTATCGATAGGATCTTGACCCTGTATCCCCACACTGAAATCGTTATTGCAGGTGATTTCAATGTGCATAACTCTCAGTGGCTTCACCACTCCGGACACACGACACCTCCTTGCTGAGTCAAATAATTTAACTCAACTCGTCAATGAGCCAACACGGTTAGCAGATATAAATGGTCAATCCGCCAACACACTGGACCTGTTTCTCACCTCCCACCCAAACAAATGCCCAATTGAAGTTTCTTCGCCTTTGGGCACTTCAGACCAATGTGTCGTGTCAGCTAAATTTTCTCTAACCAACAGCAATGCTAACGAGAAAACTCCCAATAGAACAGTATGATTCTATGCGAAAGCCATCTGGGAAGGTCTGAACGACTTTTTTGGGAGGTTAAATTGGTCTTTATTTTTCCTCAATAACTACGTTGACTCTATAGCGGACACATTGACAGACATGATTCTACTTGGCATGCGGACCTTTATTCCACACAGAGTAAAGAGTATCAAACCCAAAAGAAACATGTGGTTCGATTCCGGGTGCAGAGTAGCCATTACAGCTAAAAGTTGAGCTTCCGGTTGTATAAATCAAACAATACTGAGGAAAACCGGAAAAGATTTAAGAGAGCTAGAAATTACTGCAATTCGTATATTCAACGCGCCAAGTTCTTGCATGACCAGAGAGTGAGACAAAAAATACTACACTCTCCCACAGGTAGTAGAAACTTCTGGGCATTCGTGAAAAACATTCAAAACTCAGTCTCTTCAGCCATTCCATCGCGTATAGCCGATGACAAACCAGTCACCACTCCAATAGAGAAGGCGAATCTACTTGCTGCACATTTTGCAGCCAACTCAACGCTACCTGATACCGCATCAGTTCCGCCTCAACTTGAGCATAAGCAGCACACCATGAGCCAGATTCGCTTCCGAACGCATACTGTTCCCCGCGCACTCAAAGAGCTAAACGCACACAAATCCGCTGGTCCGGGCGGCATTCCCCCAATCCTCTTGAAGAGATGTCTTCACTCGCTAAACCACTGCGGAAACTCTTCCATTTGTCTTATTCTACTGGCCGTTTCCCAAATAGATGGAAGTCAGCGAACATTCAGCCAATTCCCAAAAAGGGTGACAAATCATCCCTTTCTTCTTATCGACCCATAGCACTAACTTCTATTCTCTCCAAGGTAATGGAATCTCTTATCAACCGTCCACTTTCGAAATATCTGGGATCAAATGACCTTGTGGGGTTTCTCTATACTACATGGAGAACCAACCCACAATTCCAACTTAATTTCGACCGCCTACACCGCGTCACATTATCGCCTATTCCACCGTTCATGCTATTCGCTTGAAAAATCATGTTTTCCAAACCTCTTGAAGAGATGTTCCTCTTGACTCGCCAAACCACTGCGGAAACTCTTCCATTTGTCTTATTCTACTGGCCGCTTCCCAAATAGATGGAAGTCAGCGAACATTAAGCCAATTCCCCAAAAGCGTAACAAATCATACCTTTCTTCTTATCGACCCATAGCACTAAATTCTATTCTCTCTAAGGTAATGGAATCACTTATCAACCGCCAACTTTCGAAATATCTGGAATCAAATGACCTCCTCAATGACCGCCAATATAGCTTTCGTAGCAACAGGTCCACAGGAGATCTGATGGCGTACCTTACCAAAAAGCGGAGCCATTCCATCCACTACCTCGGTGAAAGCAAGGTTGTTGCATTGGATATTTCAAAAGCCTTCGGCAGAGTTTGGCATCCAGCCCTTTTGTCAAAATTGCATTCATATGGAGTGGACAACTCCCTGATCCAATGGATAAGAGACTATCTTTCTGGCCGTTCAATCCAAGTGATTCTTGATGGTGTCAAATCTGTCTCCCATCAAATTAATGCAGGTGTTCCCCAATGTTCGGTACTCTCACCCACTCTCTCCTGATCTTTATAAATGGTCTCTTGTCAATTACTCACTACCCAATTCACTCGTTTGCTGATGATAGCACGTTGAGTTTCTCATACTCATACGAACACTCCCGTTCAAGCTCTTAGAACGTCACTACCAATCAGCAACTTATGCTTGATGCATTGAATTCAGACCTCAACCGAGTAAAATTCAATGCCCAAAAAACTCAGTGCTATCTCTTGTCGTCAAAGGCGAGCCCCAAAGTTAATATACTGTCTATGAACGGCACTTGCATCGACGAAGCCAAGGATCTTCAGCACTCGAATTAATTCGACTCTTAATTGGAGCGACCGCATTTTGAAGCTGTGAGAAGTGCGGTCAGATGCATGGAGTTCCTTAAGAGATGCAAAAGATACTTTACTCCAACTAACCTGGCCAGTATTTACAAGGCGTATATTCGTCCAAAAATGGAGTTCAACTCCCATATTTGGTCAGGCGCATCCAAGACTGTACTACACGTGCTCGACAAGATGCAAAAGCGAGCAGTGAAACTTGGAACTCAGCCGTAAGTCGATCAATTCCGTCGTTAGGACACTGGCGCAAAGTATCATGCCTATCTCTTTTCTGTAGGTATTACCACGGTCGTTGCTCATCCGAACTTGCTGAATGTGTTCCGCCCTTCCGACATTTTCCCGCGATACCCGTCAATCTGTGCATGCGCATCAGTTCACGTTGAAAGTGGACTTCAGGCGCACAAATAAACATAGAGCGTCATTCTTTAGCCGAACCACACAAATGTGGAATGTTCTGCCTGATCGTAGGTTTCCTGGTCATTGTGATGTCCAGACATTCAAGACCAATATACATCCACACCTCCTTTCCTTATCCACTTCCTCCCCATCCGGTCGCACTGTGCTCTGACATTTAAGGGTACTTCAAAATCCCCTTTTGTGAGAGCGTTAGTGTAAAAAAAATCAACAACAATCCACCGTGACACGAGCGGTTGAAAATGATGGCCGAACCACAAGATTTGAGCTTCGAATTGATTTATCATCCACCGTATTCTCCAGATCTGACTCTCAGTAATTACAGACTGTTTGCAGACTTCAAAGAAACAAAATATTAGCGGTTTGGCCGATGGGTGGGTGGACATTTTTAAGTGAGAAGAAGTAAATTAAAGTTACCCTCTAATGTACCATAACCGTCACCAATTATAGCGTTTGGGATAATAGTGAAGAACGTGTGATTCGAACTGACGCTATGACAGTTAGAATCACCAAAAATTGAACCAATGCGTAACACATCAGGCTACTGGTCATGCTTAGAATTCGATTTTTAAACGCAAGTATATTCCACTGATGTGAATTGTTATTTTATCGCTATGGTATACGGCTCTGATGCATTATCTTATTCGATTTTCGTTCGGTGTTCTTCACTATGTGTATCTGTTAGAGACGCTACAAGCGCTCTCACTCTTTTAGCGAGTGTGGTCTTTATGTCTGAAGCCGAATAAGAACTTCAGTGAATCAAAGTGGTCACTATTTCTTGTAGTTCATAAGCTGGCTCTATAGGATTTGCGAAGTTGTGAAGAACGTGATTCGAACACACGCTATGACGACGTTACGGCCAAAGCACCAATGCACCATGGTCGTGTGTATGCAAGATTCTTCAACTCATTACGTAAGCTATGGATTGTTGCGTGAATGCTTTGGTATACGACTCTGATGATTTCTTTTTTGATTCGTTCTCTTCACTACAGTCCCGCGTGATTAATCTGTTGGATTCGCCGCAAATCCACTAATGAAGATAACTGGTCGTTTGAGTTTAAAATTACTTGCATTGAATGACTTGAAAAATCATGAATTTTCGGGCTAGCCGGAGGGAGCTTGACTATGGACTGAAGTACGTAAGCGGCCTCATTTTTGTCACACTAAGGTCCCAAATTACTTGCTTAATGTTTTTTTTTTATTTTTTTATTGGACTTCTCTCGGCAGATGCGAACCTATAGTGCCGAGTGGGCGCCCCAAGATGCCACCAAATGACTGTCGCAGTTCTTTTTGAACAGTTGCAGGTTGTAACGCTCCGGGAACACTCGCGTGCGAAGGGAGTTCCACAGCTTTTCCGCTCTGTAACGGATCGAGTTCTGATGGACTGATGTTGGCCGTCGGAAGATGAACCACGAACAGGTGCAATCCGTCGGATTGTCTTGTGGAACGCATATAAGTCGAATTGCATGGAACAGTACCACGAATCTCCGAAGAACAATACCCGTGATAATATCTGTAAAACAGACAGAGGTCGGCTACGCGCCTTCGGTGTGATAGCGACTGTAGTCCTGACGTCAGTCGAGGAGGTAGGTCGAGGGTATGTTTAGGAGCCGAGCTCCAAACATGAGAGCAATTTTCGAGGACGGGTCTAATTTGCGATTTATACAGGAGAAGAAGTTGGGCCGGAGTAAAATATTTCTTGGCTCTCAAAAGATAGCTCAGTTTTCCTGAGGCTGACCTGGCGATGCTAGACACGTGTTTATGCCATGATACACTCCCACAGACCGTGCCGCCGAGCAATTTCAAACTTTCCCCAGCCTCGCGGGCTCGGCCATTCATCATCAGCTGTGGAACCGATGATCCACTTTTCTTTGTGAATGTTATATATTGTGTCTTCGCTGCATTGATGTCGATGAGATTGGCCCTTCCCCACTGCAGGACCCTATCTAGATCCTGATTCAGAGTCAATCTGTCTACATCTCAGCAGATGCACCAACCGGCCGAACACTAGAAAAGGAGGAAACAAGCGTACTATCATCCGCAAAACTGAACAATTTGTTATCTGTTGTCTCCAACAAATCATTTATGTGAAACAAAAACATGGTTGGAGCCAAAATAGAACTTTGGGGCACCCCCGAGTTAACAGGATACAGATCCGAACACTCGCCGTCCACAACAGCCCGGATCGATCGATCCTCGTCCACTTGCAAAGCTGTTGGGCAAGTCCATATGATCGAAGGTTGCTCAGCAACGCCCCGTGCCAGACGCGCCCAAAAGCCTTGGAGATATCCAATACGACCGCCCTTGACTCACCATGCCGCTCAATCGCAGATGTCCATATATCGGTTATAAGTGTCAAAAGATCTCCCGTGGACTGCCTGCCACGGAATCCGTATTGACGATCATTCAGAAGTCCGTTGCACTCCAAATACTTAACCAACTCTGTATTGATGACTTTTTCCATTACCTTAGATAAAATAGACAGTAATGCTATCGGACGGTAATTTTGTGGGAGACACTTTTTTCCCGTCTTTGGGATTGGCTGAACTCGGGCGATTTTCCAGCAGGCAGGAAAGGTCTTCCTTGCATAAGATAAATTTTGTGATTGAATATTGTACGATTAAGATCCGACTCGAAGGACCAAAAGAATGCTCGTTACGGACTGTCGATTCACGATTAGGGAGTCAGGAAACGACTTTTTTTCTATTTAGATCTCAGACCTCGGAAGTATAATCGCTTCAATTAGGTTGAAGAGACTTGTATGCAATGCTTACCTGCACCAAATTCCAGTTCGCATTCAGCAAAGTCCTCAAAGGTAAATCAGATTTCAATTCTTGACCATTGTAACAAGGATGCCCAGGATATGTTTTGCTTGAGATTCACGTTAAGTCCGCTAACAAATCGTTGAAAGTGTATATATATCTATCTATCTATATATCTATATATTGGCCTGTAGGAACCCGGAAGTTCATGACCTCACCGACTCGACTCCACCATTGTTCCCTGTCCTGTGCGCTCTCCTTCCACGTTCGACCATCCGATCCGATCTCGTCGAGGTCCAACCTCATTTTCTTCTCCCATCTCCGTCGCGGCCGTCCTGTCGGTCTCTTTCCCGTTGGCTTACCGTCAAGAATTCTATGCACGGTCATATCGTTGCCCATTCGCGCCACGTGCCCGGTCCATCTTAATCTTCGCGACTTGATTACTCTCACTATTGTAGGTTTGCAATATAGCTCTTCCAATTTGTGGTTGTGTAGTTTCCTCCATTGTCCTGCCTCCTCGTCATATTTACCTCCAAAGATACCCCTCAAAATCGGCGCAAGGCTAATAACCTTGCCCGTAAAAATAAATTATTATGGAAAATTTAACAAGCCTCGACACTTGCTAAATAAGGCCAAGACCGGATCCCGGTTGTAGTGCCGATGATGATGATGATACCCCTCAAAACTTTATTCTCGAATACGCGGAATTTGTTTTCCCCCCGTTTTGTGAGAGCCCATGTTTCGCATCTATATAGAACAATCGGCATGATTATGGTTCTGTAGACACGGAGCTTTATGTTACGTGATAGCAGTTTGGATTTCAGCAGTTTACTGACTGCGTGACAACTAGCGTTGCCGGAATGCAGTCTTTAGTTAATTTCCTTCGACATTTCGTTACTGGTCGTCAGTATCGTTCCCAGATATTTAAATTCTTTAACTTTTTGAAATATCCTACCTCTGACGTTTATATGTGATCTCTGAGGTCCACCTGCTCTCGCCCTAATCATGTATTTTGTTTTGTCTTCATTTATTTCTAGGCTGACCTCTTCTGCCGCTTGCATGATGATTTCACTGTTTTTACTAACAGTTTCTAGATTATCGCCCAGAACGGCGATGTCATCCGCATATGCGAGCACTTGTGTGACCCCGTTCAGGGATGATCCGGCCATGTTGTCGTCTTGTACCTTTCTGATGACATACTCGAGCACAAGGTTAAAAAGACACGGTGATAGACCATCTCCTTGCTTTAGTCCGTCTCGGATTTCAAATGGTTCTGAGAGGTGGTTTTCTATTCTAACTCGCCCTTTGTTTTCGTTCATGCAAATTTGAATGAGTGCGGCATATTTTTTCGGGGCTCCCAGCTCAACTACAATATGCTGGAGTCTTTGCCTTGCGACTGAGTCGTAGGCTTTTTTGAAGTCAACGAAGAGTTGGTGAACCGTCTCTCCGTATTCCCACTTCTTTTCCAGTAGTTGCCTTATTGTGAACATTTGGTCGCTCGTTGATCGGTTCCTTCGGAATCCGCATTGGTAGTCTCCGAATATGTCTTCTGTGTACTGTGTGATTCTCGCCAGAATGACATTTGTTAATATTTTGTATGCGATTGGGAGCAATGACATTCCTCTGTAGTTTTCGCAATCAGATCTGTCGCCTTTTTTGAAAATGGGAACGACTATTGAGGTTTTCCATTCTTCCGGAGTGACTTCCTTATCCCATATTGTTTGGATGAGCTGGTGGATCTTTCGAGCGGTTGCCTCTCCTCCATGCTTCACAAGCTCTGCCGGTATGCAGTCGACTCCGGGAGCTTTGTTGTTTTGCAATCGATTTATTGCGTCTACAACTTCGTTGAGAGAAGGCTCTGGGATCTGAGGCTCGGCTGTATGTACGCTTGGTGCGTTTATTTGTGGTTGATGGGTGCGCACATAAAGCAGGTTTTCAAAATACTGCTTTCATCTTGTCACGATATTGTTTGTTTCTATGACTAGACAGGCATTTCCGTCTCGAATTATTTTGACTCTCCCTCGGTAGTCATTTCTAATTGAATTTATGCCGGCATACATACCTCTGATATTCTTTGCTCTGGCATTTTCTGGGATTTATTTCGATCCCAGTCTTCTCCCATTCGCGTTTTTTGCGTTTGAAGAGTCTCATTGTCATCATATCTTTCTAAGTGGGACGCTCTGAGGCGTTTACGTTCTTCGATCTTCGCCCTGCACTCATCGTCAAACCAAGGTGTGGACTTAATTGTTTTCTAAAATCCTAATACCTTTTGGGCTGTTAGTTTGATTGTGTCTCTGATCGATGTCCATTTAGTGTCCACACTATTAGCTTCCTCTTCCTCACTGTTCCCATTTTCTAGAATGCTGAATCTATTCGTTAGTTCGTCTTGATATTCACCCCTTTTGCGCGTCTTTTAGTTTATCAATGTCGAACTTTTTGCTCGTCTCCCGTGACTGCCCATGTGGGTTTGCTGCGAGCCGACTCTTGATTTTGCCCATCACTAGAAGATGATCGGAGTCGCAATCTGCTCCTCTATATGATCTTACGTCACGGATATTCGAGTGGTGTCTTTTGTCTATGAGGAAGTGGTCTATTTGGTTACGCGTTACGCCGTCGGGTGATATCCATGTGGCTTTATGAATTTGCTTGTGCTTGAACATCGTGCTTTTCACTAACAGACCTTTTAACGCGAACACATTAGCTTTATTCTTTGAATTCGTGACTAACGTCCCGCTGTCTGTCACCAACGGAAGGAAAGAGGAGGAAGCGAAGTTACTACTGACAGCCCTTGCCATTGACCAGAAGGAGCGTGAACCAGTTGGGCACCGAAGGAGCTTATTGATCACCCTGTCGTTGTGAGCTTTCTTCGCGGTATCAATAGCCTGGTTGCACGCGTTTCTGATTGTAACAAAATTCGTTCTGTTAACATCGGTGGGATTGGAGCGCCATTGCTTTAAAGCTCTATTTTTTGCCGCTGTAATCTACTCGCATTTTTTATCAAACCAAGGTTTATCAGACGAACTTCGTTTGATGGAATGTGGAATATACATCTCCATCCCCAGAAGAATAATCTCTGAGGAGGACAAAAGAGGATTTTTTAAGTTCTTACCTGATTTACGCGCCTGTTTGGGATTTTTTGTGTTAATGCGGCCGTTATGGTGGCGAACACAATATCTGTTAAGAATTAAGAATATTATAATTAAGAATTAAGAATGTTATAAGCACATTCCATACTTGCTTGCAGACCCTACTGTAATCATTAGCGTAAACCTTCTCCTTTCTTTCCTGCCACACTGTCAAATACCTAAATACTCATATTCCCATCACCTTTCCCACGATCAGAACAGATAATATGATAGACGCGAACGCCAGACAGGGTTTTAGATTGCACATGATCATATCCATGAGAATAATTTTAGGCAAGGTATCCAAATTCCACGCTCGAGTCACATGATGCTTTCAATCCAATTCCCTTTCCCATATCCACGATTTCTGTGATGTAAATTGGTATTTAAGATAGAACATTTTGGAGAATAAAGTCACTTGTTAATAGATAAGAGAAAGGAAAGGTTTCCGAATTCATCTATAGAACCAAAGTAGGTCCTACTAAACAATACCTATAAATAGTTTGAATTGTAGAAGTTGGGACGATATCTGTGGCTGACGACTGGACATATATCACGGGCTAACCATGAATCCCAGACTCTATTCAAATTGAATTCTAGTTCCCGATTAGCTTCCTCGTCTCAGTCGGAACTGGATTGTTCCGCTTCTTCTACAGTTAAGTGAGATAGCATTGTGGACCTTCTTCATGGTTGTGACTCAATATTTTCTACGACATTTGGTGCACCATCTGTTGTTTATTTGCTACTTGATTTCACCACTCCTGTGTTATTATAGTTTACCTTTCGCCATTGTCTTGGTAATAAAATATCCATTCGGCAGTGCAGTTGTTGGTGGATCCTTAGTTTCAGTGTCAGACGTCTAGGGCACTTACTAATTCAGACCGCAGAGTGTGATGACATTTTATATAAGACAGGACACAAATCCAGTTGATTATGGCATTTTCTAAGGAGTCTTAATCTTCCACTTAAAAGGATCACCCATAGGAGAATTATATACACCATGAAGTCAGAAGTTGATTGATTGCTGCGTACCTTGAGATTGAGTCGACTCGGACGCCAATATGTACTAGGCCTTCTGGAAATTTTGTTGAAGGTCATAAACGTCAAAAGATTTGGTTCTGACTTCACGGCGAGCTGACCTCGTGTCACAATGTCTTAACGTTTAACATTTACCAATAACAAGGATTATCCAAAGCCTTGTGGTCCTTAAGGGAAGCACTTTACAGTAGGAAAAGTCAACAATGTCCTTGCCGTTCAGTCCCAACAATTAAACGTCCCAACAAATCCCTGTAAGTCAGGAATATGTCGCATTGGGTACTACAATCGAGCCAATCGTGAATCTCTTGATCCTGAAAATGAAAAGGCTGTCATATTGTTCAGCTACAAATATAGCGGCTGCATTTTTATTCGCCATAAGATATTGCTAAGAGTACTACAATGAGAATAAACCTACCTCCGTTACACACAACAGACCTGCGAATTTATTACGCAGGCTCCTCTTTGATTTCAATACCTTCATCCTCTTGCTTGACGTCGTCGTCATCTTGCTCTTCTTTGCTATTTTCATGGAGCAAGACGTACTCCCTAGAGCTGAAGCCAAATTTAAGGACATCCTTCTCCATGAGCTCGATGTATCGCCTAGGATCAATTTTTTTACTATTCAAAAACGTTCCATTGGCTGATTCCAGGTCGATAATGTAAGGACGCACTCGCCGGCCAACTGTGCCATCCTCTCGCTCGAATGGAACCAAACGATACTGCAGTGCAGCATGCTGTTTGGAGCACGAGGGATGGTCTACTGCTAGATCGCACACTTTTCGATCTCGACCAACGAGAAAACAGCTTTGGCGGTGAATGTGTAATGTAGGCAGAGCTTTTTCGCCTTTGAATGGATAGAGGCGCCATCGCCGTTTGGGTTTTCTTGCCTCTGGCGGCTCCGAGTATTTAACTACAACGCCGTTGACTGTGTTGGTGTCTTCGGTAAGCTTCCCAGTCAGTTCCATATTTGGTTTTTCCTTTTCAATCGGGTTGTTGTCTTCGTCCTTGTTTTGCTGGTCAGTTCGACGGTTACCCCACTCGTATTTTGCGTCATCTTCTTGTTCACGTTTGAAATGATGCGGCTTACGTGGGCTGCGACTTCTGCTGTGTTGGCGGCCGCGGTTCTGTTGGCGCCCTTTGTAACGATTATCAACATTCCGTCCTCGTTCTCGGTTTCTATCGTCGTCGCGATCGGAACCTTGGTGGCGATAGTTATTGTACTTTCTGTCGTCATTACGATCTCTCTCGTCATTGCGCCATCGGTTTTCCCCGTGACGATAAGATGAACCATTGTTTCTCCGTCCTCTGTAGGAATCCTTATTGCGACTGTTGCCGTAGTCTTCTCGGTCGTTGTATGATTCATCTCGCCCTCGACGTGTCTCACTATTGGATCGACGACGAACATTGCCAGTTTGTCTCCGATCGTAGCCACGGTAATCTTGACGACGATTTGAATTGCCGTGCCTATCTCTTACTGGACTATCCCATTTTGAGGTATTCTCCGGATCATATCCACGTTCTGGTGACGGCCTTCTTTCTCGACCGCGGCTATCATCTCGCCGTCTCTTATAATTTTGCTTTTCCTTGGGTTTCTCATGTTCCAGTGAAGATATTCGCGTTTTCTTGGCAGGCAAAGAGTCTGAATCAGATTCTGAGTTTACGCGTTTTTCGGGTTTTACTCTGCTTTCACTGGATTTCTTTTTGCACACCTTACTGATTGTGGACTTTTTGTGGATCTTACCGCCACTATCTGTTGACGAGGACGACTGTGAAGAGCTGGAGGATGATGCAGAATCTGAATCTCGAGACGACGAGCTTTCAGACTCAGTTTCCCGCTTTTTCTCACTTTTCTTCTTACTCTTAGACATTTTGTTTTATTGTGTTTCGATATTAAGGCAGATTTTCTTGGTGAACAAATTCCCTACGTCAATTAATAAAACATGTTTGCCAATATTGGTTCACTTCAAAACTCACAAACTACTTAAACTTTCTTTCAACAATCTCTCGGTCTTATACGATTTGAAACGTCAGTTGTCAATTAGCAAAACTGTCAAATCGATTTGGTATAAATGATTGTGATGTGTTCAGAAGCTATGAGTTTCGGAATGCGGACGACTGGTCGATCTGTCGTCAAACTGTTTTGTTCATGGGAGGGTAGTTACAGAGAAAACGTGAAATTATTTGTTACAGTAAATAATAGTAATAGTAAAACCAAACAGATATTCCGAAAAAAAGAATTTTCCATAAAGTTAATCCGATATGTTTATGATAAAATTAGGTCACTAAACTAACATTGTTTGCATTGTCCATTTATCGAGAAGTAAAACACAAAATAAACCTAAACAATTCTCATCACACACTGCCGACTGACCTACAGCATGAACGATGACCCACTTTTACAATCGGTTTATCATTGTTATTAAACGATCTTTTTTTTTCATTTTTTATTAGCCTTGCGCCATACATATATATGTTATATATATGTTATTAGCCTCGCGCCATACATATATATATATATATATATATATATATATATATATATATATATATATATATATATATATATATATATATGTTAAAATAAATAAGAGCCGTTAAATCGATTTTGAATTTATATAACACTTTATTAGTCCGTGATACAACCGTTACTTATACCGTACACTCAACGATTTCTTTATTATCGCTTCCGTACTTATCGCGTCTTTTACTGCTTACTTCTCACTCGAGACTTATCGCTTGCTTCACTGTCTTACTTATAACTCGAGACTTTCGATTCCGCACGTATCGCTTGCTTCACTACCTTACTTATCGCGTCTTTTACTATGCTCTGTGTGTGGTGTATTTATACTGTTTCAGCGTTTCGTTTCCGTCCGTTCCACTGCCTTGAATGTTGTTCTACTGTTCCTAGTCTTGAACGTTCTATTCCAGTTTTCCAGTACTTCCTAAAATAATCTAGTACTTTGTTTCGGACTTTCTCGAAGATTCCAGTACTGATTGTCATATGCGTCACAATATATATATACATTTTTTTCGCTTTACTCTATCTTAAACCTAACATCTAAACGAAATCTTCGAAATGCACAATCTATGTAAACTTTCCGTTGTTTGTTGGGCTTTTATTATTATTATTATTATTGCTTACCTTTTCTTTTGTTTTTCCAGTTTTGTATGGAAACAAGTTGTTAATTGCCATTCAGCCACCAAAATCTCTGGTGTTGCTTATTTGTGTTTTTTCGGTCTTTCTGTGCTACTGCCCTACTGAACTGCAGGTGCTCTTCATCTGTGTGCGCAACCTCTCGAGTATAACATATTCGTTTATCTACGCCCGACCGACGTACGTGATAAATCAGCGGTATCATCATCATCATCGGCACTACAACCGGGATCTGGTCTTGGCCTTAGTTAACAAATCTCTCTACCTGTCCCGATTTCTAGCCGATGTCATCCAGTTTGGCACTCCCGGGCTCTAGGCGTTCTGGTCTACGCCATCCCTTCATCGCAGACAAAGTCTGCCGCGCTGTCTTCTTCCATATATCCTGACACAAAGGAATTTTTGGGCAGGTTCCTCTTCGCTCATTCGAGCTAGGTGTCCTGCCCACCGGAGTCTACCGAATTTGATTTTTCTTACAACATTAGCTTCAAGGTAAATCGCATACAACTCATTGCTGTAGCGTCTCCGGAATCGTCCTTCCTCACATATTAAAAATAATTAATCCAGCGAACCCTAAGCTCGCTACAATATATTAAATCAATCAATATATGGGTGGGACATCGGGGATGCGGGAGTTTACTACGTAACAGCCCACTGTCATCATATACGTTTTTTAATCAGTGAACTACAACGTCAAAGCTGGTACTGAAAACATGCCGTCTATTTCATTAAACGAGTAATCCACATTCTATTTATCAATTTCCTATTTCGAAAGGTTTGTGAAAACAGAGATGTCAAAAGGAAGTCATATAACCATATGGGAACATTTTTAACTCCGATATTTTTGGAAATGATCGCAGTCGGCCCTTATGTCATTTTACAAATAAACCTGACTGTAAATACATCATATATGTGCTTGTGAATAGAAAAGCTTTAGATTTAAGATATTAAATTCCGCGAGCAATGGGCGGAGGATGATCACCAGTGCCACGTGGATAGGTCACGACAGAGGAAGAGCAAATGCGTTAAGTTACATCTAGTTTGAATATCATGTATGATGGTGTGCTCAGGGTCAATGTACCAGAAGGGGTTAGAATCATTGGGTAAGCAGATGGTTTGCAATAGTGGCCGTAGCTAAACATCTAGATGACCTGGAAAATATTTGCTCCCAAGCAATCCAAAGCATTAAATGCTGGCTAGATATGGCCATGAGGGGAGTGAACTCAGCACATAGGCTAGCATCACTATGCTGTGCATTCTGAACGATATCCGAAGATGCCATAAATATTTTGGCTGTGAGGACACCACTTGACATTGCAGCTAAGGAAAACGCTGCATTGCATAGGGTCTCCCAAGAGAATGGTCGGAAAATGTGGTCACAATAAGAGCTCTCAACCCTAAGAGATTGGCAACGAAGGTGGGATTTAATGAATCACCCATACTGCTTTTATTCCGAGGGCAAAATAGAAAATGTGGAACACGTACTCACAGAGTGCGTGAGATTCAAAACAGGCATGATTCGTAACAAATGGTATTCTATGTGACATGATGCAGCAGTTGCGACGCGACGAGCGGAGTAACAGGTCAACTCCGTCCCGCCCCGCGATGGGATATCTAAAAGAAAGTTCCGCGGGGATCAACAGGAATATGTGCCTGGCGGTAGGAGGTTTTATTCGGAAAAAACCCGACATGTCTCTGGATCGGTCCAGAGGTATCTTTTGATGATTTCCACCTTCCTACCGAAACCAAAAAAACAAAAACATCTAGTTTGAAATCCGAAACGTCAGTGTTAAGGATTTTTGCAAAATAAGCGGATCTAAGACTCCGAATATGTAGACACACCGATGAGGGTACATTCAGGCCATAGATATTGCATTGTATACCAGTGACACTTCATTATATCTGTTGCGGATTTTTTTTTTATTTTTAGTTTTAAGTTAGCTGTTGTCTTTCTATTCTTGTATTAAGCTTAATATACCAGGGTTCTGCGCTCACCAAATAAAGAACGAAATAAAATAAAATTACAAATATATATACACTTTCTACCGACGATGAAACGAAGGACATGTTTTACGAGACCCTAGAAGAAGTATTTGATGTGATCTCATAACACGATGTTAAAATCCTCGTCAATGCAAAAATTGGAAAGGAAGATATCTTCCAACCAACTATAGGTAAAGAAAGCCTAAACGACGTTTCCAATGATAATGGAATTCGAATTATCACGTTCGCTGCGTCAAAAGATATGGTAGTGAAAAGCACAATGTTCAAGCACAAGCATATCCATAAAGCCACATGGATATCACCCGACGGCGTGGAACCAAATAGACCATTTCCTCATAGACAAAAGACACCACTCGAATATCCTTGATGTAAGATCATATAGAGGAGCAGATTGCGACTCGGATCATCTTCTAGTGATGGGCAAAATCAAGAGTCGGCTCGCAGCAAACCCACATGGGCAGTCACGGGGGACGAGCAAAAAGTTCGACATTGATAAACTAAAAGACCTTCTCAAAAGGGGTGAATATCAAGAGGAACTAACGAATAGGACTAGCATTCTAGAGAATGGGAGTAGTGAGGAAGAGGAAACCAATAATCCAGACACTAAATGGGCATCGATCAGAGACACAATCAAACAAACAGCCCAATAGGTATTAGGATTTAAGAAAACAATTAAGTCAAAGCCTTGGTTTGATGATGAGTGCAGGGCGAAGATCGAAGAATGTAAACGACTCAGAGTGTTCCACTTAGAAAGATCTGATGAAGTCAACGCAGAAAAATA
Source organism: Microdon myrmicae (assembly GCA_963931805.1). Classification (NCBI taxonomy): domain Eukaryota; kingdom Metazoa; phylum Arthropoda; class Insecta; order Diptera; family Syrphidae; genus Microdon; species Microdon myrmicae. The sequence continues at coordinate 33,070,685 of OZ007501.1, read as the reverse complement.
CCCGTCAATTCAGAAAGAGACAATGAGACTTTTCAAACGCAAAAAACGTGAATGGGAGAAGACTTGGATCAAAAAAATCTTAGAAAATGCCAGAGCAAAGAATATCAAAGGTATGTATGCCGGCATAAATTCAATTAGAAAGGGCTACCGAGGAAGAGCCAAAATAATCCGAGAAACAAACAATATCGTGACAAGATGGAAGCAGTACTTTGGAATCCTGCTCAATGTGCGCACCTATCAACCACAAATTAACGCACTAGACGTACATTCAACCGAGCCTCAGATCCCAGAGCCCTCTTCCGACGCAATAAATCGATTGAAAAACAGCAAGGCTCCCGGAGTCGATTGCATGCCGGCAGAGCTTATGAGGCATGGAGAAGACGCAACCACTCGAAAGATCCACTGTAGCGATCCTAAATCGCTACTCCTATCCAAATCCCCAATATTACCAAATAACTCCATCCCAATCCCCAATACCACCAATAACACAAATCCCAATTCCATGTTGAATCATATGAGCAATAAATTAACCCAAAGTTAATTTATCGCCCATTGATTCAATTCCACATTAAATTCCATATTGAGTCACATGAACAACGAATTTAACCAAAAGTTAATTCGTCGTACATTGACTCAATTCCCAAAACTTTGACATCATGAAATGCTTAATCCAAAACGCATTTCATGATTCCCATTCCCAGAACCCATCCAACCAAACTTCTAACAAATTCCCAGAACACAACTCAAATTGAAACACGCAAAGTCTTAAGTGTGCTTCTGGGAATTTTGAAAAAATTAGTTGACAATTCTCAACTAAGAGAATTATAAAAGGGCAGTAGATTTCAATTTCGTGATCAGTAGATCACCAGAGGCCGAACCGCTGGCCGTATATAAAATTAAATCTTATACCAATAAAACCAAAATTTAAAATACAAAGAGTTGCCCGTTTCATTCAACAATATCAAAAGACCATCCTCGCTGTCAAGGAGCCCGCAACAGCCAAGTGTCCCGTCCATAAGCTCCTACGCCACAGGAGGAAGTTGCGAGGACACATTTCTTGCGCTGCCCACTCATCCAGAAAAGGGCGGGAACGTCTACAGCCACGACCCAGATATCCACCGAAGAAGGTAAGCCGCCCCCTTTCTCAGCTTTTACAGATGATACCCCAACACCACCAACTGATTAAAACAATATGGGATAAGGAAGTCATTCCGGAAAAATAGAAAACCTAAATAGTCATCCCCCTTTTCAAAAAAGGCGACAGATCTGACTGCGAAAATTACAGAGGAATATCATTGCTCCCAACCACATACAAAATATTAACAAATGTCATACTGGTGAGAATCACACCGTACGCAGAGGAAATATTGGGTGACTACCAATGCAGATTCCGTAGGAACCGGTCAACAAGCGACCAGATGTTCACAATAAGGCAACTGCTGGAAAAGAGGTGGAAATACGGAGAGACGGCTCACCAATTGTTCGTTGACTTCAAAAAAGCCTACGACTCAGTTGCAAGGCAAAGACTCTACCATATTGTAGATGAGCTGGGAATCCCGAAGGAATATGCCGCCCTCATTCAAATCTGCATGAACGAAAACAAAAGGGCGAGTTAGAATAGAAAACCACCTCTCAGAACCATTTGAAATTGAACTGAACGGACTAAAACAGGGTGATGACCTCTCACCACGTCTCTTTAGCCTTGTCCTCGAGTATGTCATCAGAAAGGTACAAGACGACAACATGGCCGGATCATCCCTCAACGGCGCCACACAAGTGCTTACATATGCGGATGACATCGTTGTTTTGGGCGATAATCTAGAAACTGTAAGTAAGAACTGTGAAATCATCATGCAAGCGGCAGAAGAGGTGGGCCTAGAAATAAATGAAGACAAAACAAAATGCATGATTACGGCGAGAGCAGGTGTACCTCAGAGAACACACGTAAACATCAGGGGCAAGATATTTGAAAATGTCAAAGAATTTAAATATCTGGGAAGGATACTGACGGCCAATAACGAAATGTCAAAGGAAATTAACAAAAGACTACACCTCGGCAACGCTAGTTGGCACACAGTCTGTAAACTGCTGAAATCCAAAGTACTATCACGTAACATAAAGCTCCGTGTCTATAGAACCATAATCATGCCGATTGTTCTATACGGATGCGAGATGTGGGTTCTCACAAAACGGGAAGAAAACAAATTCCGCGTATTCGAGAATAGAGTTTTAAGGGGTATCTTTGGCGGTAAATATGGCGAGGAGGCAGGTCAATGGAGGAAACTCCACAACCACGAATTGGAAGAGTTATACCGCAAACCTGCAATAGTGAGAGTAATCAAGTCGCGAAGATTAAGATGGGACGGACACGTGGCGCGAATGGGCAACGATATGACCGTGCATAGAATTCTTGACGGTAAGCCAACGGGAAAGAGACCGATAGGACGGCCGCGAAGGAGATGGGAGAAGAAAATAAGGTTGGACCTCGACGAGATCGGATCGGATGGTCGAACGTGGAAGGAGAGCGCACAGGACAGGGAACAATGGCGGAGTCGAGTCGGTGAGGTCATGGACTTCCGGATTCCTACAGGCCAATATATAGATAGATCGATAGATAGATATATATACACTTTCAATGATTTGTTAGCGGACTTAACGTGAATCTCAAGCAAAACATATCCTGGGCATCCTTGTTGTTACAATGGTCAAGAATTGAAATCTAATTTACCTTTGAGGACTTTGCTGAATGCGAACTGGAATTTGGTGCAGGTAAGCATTGCTTACAAGTCTCTTCAACCTAAGTGAAGCGATTATGCTTCCGAGATCTGAGATCTAAATAGAAAAAAAAGTCGTTTCCTCACTCCCTAATCGTGAATCGACAATCCGTAACGAGCATTCTTTTGGTCCTTCGAGTCGGACCTTAATCGAACAATATACAATCACAAAATTACACTTACTACTTGCCTTTCACTTTCCACAAGAATCATCGTCTGTAGTTTAATGAATGGTCAGACCAAGCTGGGTTCAAGATCTAAATTTTGACTTGCGAAACTCGTATGTTATTGCAACAACTCGTCTTAAAAGACCAATAACTGATAGCACCAAGACGTTAGGTTAATGTAATAACAGTCCACATTTCGGAAAAAATATGCATAAGAATGACGAGAAAAATCGGTGTGCTTAAATGAAATATTTAATTCAATAGAGGAAAAAACACTATTCCTAGATTTTATGATAAAATACAGCCTTTTGTGGTACATACTAAAATCTACTTTAAAGTTCTAAAGTCTCGATCGTCCTTCATTAACGTAATGAACTGACTTCATTGTCTTCTGATGTCCATTTCCGATTCCGTCTATTGATGTGGGGGCTTTCAATAACGAAAGCTCTTGGGAATTATCACCACTAGGAGAACTTTGGCCTACTCCTTGATGTGAGTGATTTTCCAAATTTGTGGTTTCCCTTTCGAGTGAAGCAACTGAACCTAAAATTAAAAAGAGCATGAGCAAGTATTTCTATATAATGGAAAAGAGCTAAATAACTAACCAACAAGTGCCTGCTGTGCTTTGTCTTCTGACTTGGTGATCTCGTTTACTAAAAATAATAATAAAGTATATGAAGAAGAAATTTGGTTCAAGTCAAATAAAATTACCTTCTTCGCGATCATCTAAGACATTGTTCATAGCTTCGTCTTTCAAAGTCAACAATCCGTCCAAGCACTGTTGGAATGTTGGTCTGTGTTCTGGGTCAAAACTCCAACATTGTAACATTATATTGTACCTGGAAATAAATAATGTAAAGATTATGATCGATGATAATAATTTTAGTGTTCAAGATAGCATCATATCACATATATTTAAAGTTAAAAAAACAAAAGAGGATGAAGAAGTCAACGAGCAACGGTAAGTTATAGTCCGAACGAAATGAGGAAATATGGGGTTAACACATGAATGCGATATCAGAGAGGGTGTTCCAGTAAAGTTCGCCACAACACAGTAGGCTGATAGACGACGAAACGGATGCATTGATTGGGCACCACTTTGGAACCGAAGCCATTATAGTGCAGTCAGGCTGCCCGAACAGCGATGACACAAACGACCCTTAGGACATGAAAAGAAGACAACACACAATTAAGAAATGAGACTCGCTTTCCTTTTTTTTAAATACTTCTGTGGCGGTTCGACAAAACGCCACTACTTACCTTCCCAAATAACCCCAAGCTTCCTGTCCTGAAGCTTCTAAAACCCCATTGTTTTCCGCTAATGCAATCGCATTTGCACCAGCAAAGCTACATGCATTAAGGTTATCTAATGCATAACCTAATGGTCCCTGTAAAAGAATTCTTACATTCATGCATCAACGCACATCCAAAATTTCTGAAAAGAATTCTTTTCATCATACAGGCATCCTAAATTCAAAACCATTCGGCACCTTTGTTTGCCAAGCAGGTCCCAGCTCCTCTGAAAAGAATTCTCCCAGCCTCACATGCGCAACAACAATTGTCTTTACATGCGCATTGGCTGGCGACCTATTTGTCTAACGACACGAAGCAACGCCGAGCGGCTTGTTGACGCAGCTGCAAACAATCAGCGCAATAGCCGCTAAAACCGAGTTCTTCAGCATTTCCAAATGCAAACAAGAACTCGGTTCCTACTGCAGTCAGAGATGCCATAAATATCTAAAACCCCATTAGCACCTAATGAGTTGCAGCGTATTTACTTAGAAGAACCCTCATTACAGAACGATGCCCTAGGTCGTTTCTCCCTTTGTTTGAATTTCTTTCAATGTTTCAGAATTCGTTTCTCATGATCTTCGTTCCATGACTAAACAGTGATCTACTAGCACATCGCCAAGATCACCGCACACACACCACTGCATACCAGAGATCGCCTTCCATTGGTCACTGGAAGAAAGGGAAGATTTCATTCCTTTTTACCACGCCATAAAGAGACATTTTATCTCTCTTCTTTTTAGCTTACCTCGAATTGAGGATTAAATGCAAGTCGGAACAGTTGATCTTTGTGTTAGTGATGATGGGGATGGGGGTGAACCCGTGCCGTAGGCCGGCACACCCTACTTCTCCCCCATACTTCTTTCAGGAGAGGCGTACCTACAGTGCCGACACGACACTCCGAGATACCACCAAATAACTGTTGCAGTTCTTCTTGAACACTTGCAGGATGTAACGCTACGGAAGCATTCGCGCGAGGAGACGATTCCACAGCTTTCCTGCTGTGTAACGGAACGAGTTCTGCTACAGGGATGTTCGCGCCGTCGGGAGATGAACCGCAAATTGGTGGGATTCGTTAGATTGTCTTGTCAGCTACGCACCTTCGATGTGATAGCGACTGTGGTCGCAACGTTAGCGCCGTGTCTTCGATCAGATGGATCGCTCGTCTCTATATGCTCTCAAGTAAGTTGAAAATATGTTTAGGAGCGGAGCTCCAAACATGGCAGCAATATTCGAGCGCGGGTGTAATTAGGATTTATGCAGGAGAAAAAGTTGGGCCGGAGTAAAATATTTCTTTACTTTAAAAAATAATTTAGTTTTCCAGTGGCAGATCTGGGGATGCTGGACACTTGTTAATCCACGATACATACCCACAGACCGTGACGCCGAGCAATTTCAAGCTTTCCCCGGATTCGAGGGCCTGGCCATTCATCATCAGCTGTGGAACCGAAGATCCATTTTCCTTGTGAATGTTGTATACTGGGTCTTCGTTGCATTGAATCCGACGAGATTTGCGTTTCCCCACTACAGGACCTTATCCAGATCCCGGCTCAGAGAGTCAATCTGGCTACATCTCAGCTGGTGCGACGTTGAAGCACTAATCGGCCAGTCACTCGAAAAAGAGGACACAACCATACTATCATCCGCAAAACTGAACACCTTGTTATCCGTTGACTCCAAGAAATCATTTATGTGAAGCAAAAACAAGGTTGGAGCCAGAAGTGAATCTTGACGCACCCCAGAATTAACAGGATACAAATCCGAACACACGCCGTCCACAACAACTCGGATCAATCGATTTTCGAGGAAGCTGTTCGTCTAATTGCAAAACTGCTGGGAAAGTCCATACGAATGAATTTTGCTCAGCAATGCTGCATTCCAGACGCGATCAAAAGCCTAGGGGATATCCAATGCGACCACCCTTGACTCAGCATGCCGTCCGTTCAATCGCAAACGTCCATATATTGGTTATAAGGGTCAAAAGGTCTCCCGTGGGCCGCCTGCCACGGAATCCGTATTGTCGATCATTCAGTAGTCCGTTGCGCTCCACGTACTTAATTAACTCGGCATTGATGACGTTTTCCATCACCTTAGATAACACCGATAGTAATATTATCGGTCGGTTATTTTGTGGGAGACACCTTTTCTCCTTCTTGGAGATTGGTTAAACACGAGCCACCCTCCAGCAGATAGGAAATGTGCTCCGTGCATATGATAAGAAGAGAGAGAAGAGCCTGCAAATATCCGGCAACAGTACTTAAGGACTACTGGTGGTATTCCGTCCAGGCCAGTTGCCTTCTTACAGTCCAGTCCCAGTAGAATGCGTTGTATAGTACGCGGGCGGAACCTCACACCCTGCATCGAAGATCGTACCGGCGCGAGCACAGGTGGCTCCAGAAGACCGGCATCGGGGTTTGAATTCGCGGAAAATAAAACCGCTAACATCATTATAATCGGCACTACAACCGGGATCCGGTCTTGACCTTATTTAACAAATCTCGAGGCTTGTTAAATTTTCCATGATAATTTATTTTTACGGGCAAGGTTATTAGCCTTGCGCCAAAACCGCTAACACATTAGCTTTATTTTTTGAATTGCCCGTCACTAACGAAGAAAACGAGGAGGAAGCGAAGTTACTTCTGACAGCCCTTGCCACTGATCAGAAGGGATGCGAACTAGTCGGGTACTCAAGGAATTTATTGTTCCTTGTAGGCCTTCTTCGCGGTATCAATCACCTGGATGCACCCGTTTCTGATTCTAACAAAATTCGTTCTGTTATCCTCGGTGGGATTGGAGCGCTATTGTTTAAAAGCTTCATTTTTGCCGCTGTAATCTGCTCGCATTTTTTATCAAACCGAGGCTTATCAGATGAATTTCGTTTGATGGAATGCAGAATGTAGATGTCCATCCCGAGAAGAATAATATCCGTGACCGACTTCGCGCATGCGTTAACATCGGAGTCTCCAAACCACACTTCCGACCATGCGAAGAAATGTCGGAAATTGTCCCAATTGGGAGCCCCATACCCCCATACATGGCGAAGTTGCTTAGGTCAGTTATTCGCTTGAAATGCAAGTGGTTGCGCGACAGATACCAAGCAGTGATCTGAGTTCCCCACTGGCACAGCAAACTCCACGGTATAAATGTTCGGCTCGGTTGTCAAAAAGTCAAAAACAGATCCAGGGTGTTCGCATAACCACCTCGGGCATCCGGCACTCGCATAGGTTCTTCCACAAGTTGGATCAAATTACGGCCAGCAACAAACATCTCCACCAACCTCCCAGCCACATCGGTTCTGTTAAAATGTACCAATCAGACGGAATTGTATACGTTAAAATCGCCAAGGACGACCATTTCAGAAGCCGGGTGGTTGATCTGTATCCAGTCGATGGTACGTGAAAGATGTTCGAAAAGTGTCACCGGTCGATCATCATTCGGAGAGTGGTAAAGACAACAAAGAAATTTAACAGAATTCCTCAGCACGACCCTCAGCCACAAGTTGTCCAGCTTATTGGGTTCCAACGCCTCCATCCTTTGGCAAGCCACATCGGACAGCGTGAAGACGTAGCCTCCACCCTTAAAACGAAATCCCGAATGTAAGTCGTATGCTGAGCAACGAGATATGTCGAATCAGTTGACGAATTGACTTGCGTCTCAGTTAAGGCAAGAATATCAGGTTTTGCTGTTTGCAAATATTGGCGTTTACGTTACCCCTGATGTTACAAAATGCCGTTATCAGTCGAACGTCGAAAGAACCTCGGGAACGAACCCAATTATGCGATGACGAATTTTTTAAATATCGGTTATTTGCTTGATGCTCCCCCTGACATACGAAGGTGTGCTGAAAAGTTTCCGACCTCAACGTGAAGACAGCAGCACTCGTCAATAAAAACCAGTGAATGTAGTTGTGCATCTTTTCACAGTTATTCAATTTCAGCCATTTTGGATGAGTAGTTTTTATTTGACAGTCGTTTGAGTGATTCGATGTGAGTGTTTTTGTGAAAATGGACAAAATTGAGTATCGAGCTGTCATTAAATTTTTGTTTTTGAAAGGCAATAAGCTTACGACGACTGGGAAAATTACAGAGGAATATTATTGCTCCCAATCACATACAAAATATTAACAAATGTCATAGTGGCAGGAATCACACCGTACGCAGAAGAAATATTGGGAGACTACCAATGTGGATTCCGTCGGAACCGGTCAACAAGCGACCAGATGTTCACAATAAGGCAACTGCTGGAAAAGCAGTGGGAATACGGAGAGACGGCTCACCAACTGTTCGTTGACTTCAAAAAAGCCTACGACTCAGTTGCAAGACAAAGACTCTACCATATTGTAGTTGAGCTGGGAATCCCGAAGAAATATGCCGCCCTCATTCAAATCTGCATGAACGAAAACAAAAGGGCGAGTTAGAATAGAAAACCACCTCTCAGAACCATTTGAAATCCGGGAAGCACGAAAACAGGGCGATGGCCTCTCACCTCGTCTTTTTAGCCTTGTCCTCGAGTATGTCATCAGAAAGGTACAAGACGACAACATGGCCGGATCATCCCTGAACGGCGTCACACAAGTGCTTACATATGCGGATGACATCGTTGTTTTGGGCGATAATCTAGAAACTGTAAGTAAAAACAGTGAAATCATCATGCAAGCGGTAGAAGAGGTGGAGAAATAAATGAAGACAAAACAAAATACATGATTACGGTGACAGCAGGTGGACCTCAGAGAACACACGTAAACATCAGGGGCAAGAAATTTGAAAATGTCAAAGAATTTAAATATCTGGGAAGGATACTGACGGCCAATAACGAAATGTCGAAGGAAATTAACAAAAGACTACACCTCGGCAACGCTAGTTGGCACACAGTCTGTAAACTGCTGAAATCCAAAGTGCTATCACGTAACATAAAGCTCCGTGTCTATAGAACCATAATCATGCCGATTGTTCTATACGGATGCGAAACATGGGCTCTCACAAAACGGGAAGAAAACAAATTCCGCGTATTCGAGAATAAACTTTTAAGAGGTATCTTTGGCGGTAAATATGACGAGGAGGCAGGACAATGGAGGAAACTCCACAACCACAAATTGGAAGAGCTATACCGCAAATCTACAATAGTGAGAGTGATCAAGTCGCGAAGATTAAGATGGGCCGAACACGTAGCGCGAAAGGGCAACGATAGGACCGAGCATAGAATTCTTGACGGTAAACTAACGGGAAAGCGACCGACAGGACGGCCGCGACGGAGATGGGAGGGCAATGTTAGATTGGACCTCGAGGAGATCGGATCGGATGGTCGAACGTGGAAGGAGAGCGCACAGGACAGGGAACAATGGCGGAGTCCAGTCGGTGAGGTCATGAACTTCCGGGTTCCTACAGGCCAGTAAATAATAATAATAATAAATACGCTTACGCAAATCAAAGATGAGTTCGACTCTGTGTATGGGGACTCTGTACCATCATTTACCACTGTGAAATTTTATGCAGCTGAATTTAAATGTGGCCGTGAGAGCTTGGGAGACGATGAACGTTTGGGACGTTCAAAAACTGCAAAAACTGACGATAAATCGGTAAAGTTCACCAAATCGTGCTAGACGACCGCCTAATTAAACTGAGAGAAATAGTAGAGGGTATGAAAATGCCCAAAGAACGTGTTTGTCACACATTAAATCAAGATTTAGGCATGAGAAAGCTGTCCGTGCGTTGGGTACCGCGTTTGCTCACGTTAGACCGAAAACGTGTTCGAATGAACATTTCCAACGCTCTATTAACGCAGTTTAGGTGCAATAAATCCAAGTTTTGGCGCCGATTAATTACTGCCGATGAAATTTGGATACACCATTATACGCCCGAAACAAAAATACAATCAAAACAGTGGACTGCAAAGGGGGAATCGGCTCCAAAAAAAAGCAAAAACTATTTTTTCGTTGGGAAAGCGATGGCGACTGTTTTTTGAAATAGTCATGGAGTTATCTTAATCGATTATCTTCAAAGAGGAAAAACCATTACAGGAGCATACTACGCATCATTACTTGACCAACTGAAAGCAAAAATTGCAGAAAAACTGCCACAATTTCAGAAAAACGAAATCCCGTTTCACCCAGATGACGCGCCATCTCACACCTCAGCGGTTGCCATGGCGAAAAACCATGAATTACGGTTTGAACTGTCTTACTCACCAGATCTAACCCCAAGCGACTTCTTTTTGTTCCCTAATCTAAAAATTGCGCTCCAAGGCCAGAGATTTTCGTTCACCTTCGTGAACAGTTATTTTGCAGAGAAAAACGCCGAGTACTATTTGGACGGACGGGAGCATCGCTGGGAGGCTAACAAGGAGACTATGTAGAAAAATAAAAATAAATTTTAAGAAAAAATTTCTTGTATCTTTGTTAGATGGGATTCGGGTCACTCACCCCCCCCCCCCCCCCCCCCCCCCCCCCTATCAGGGTAGTGGAGCACGAATTTGAAGTAGTGCAATCCTTTAACTACCTTGGGTCAATAGTATCAGCCGATAACAATATGGAAGAAGAAATACGCGGACGGCTGATTAAATCCAACAAAGCCTACTATGGTCTATCAAGGATCTTTAAATCCCGAAATTTATCCAGAACATCCAAGCTACTACTGTACAAGACCATGGTCTTACCAGTACTCATGTATGGATCCGAGACGTGGGTGCTTAATAAAAGGCACTCTGAACTCTTGGCCGCGTTCGAGAGAAAGGTCTTAAGGAGAATTGTTGGTGAGGGAGGACGATTCCGGAGGCGCTACAACCATGAGTTGTACGCAATCTACCTTGAAGCTCATATTGTAAGAAAAATCAAGCTCTGTAGACTCCGGTGGGCGGGACACCTAACTCGAATGAGCGAAGAGGACCCTGCCCGGAAAGTCCTTTGTGGCAGGATGTATGGAAGGAGACAGCGCGGTAGACCTTGTCTGCGATGGGGGGATGGCGTAGACCAGGACGCCCAGAGCCTGGGAGTGCTAAACTGGATGACATCGGCTCGAAATCGGGACCGGTGGAGAGATTTGTTAAATAAGGCCAAGACCGGATCCCGGTTGTAGTGCCGATGATGATGATGATGATGATTTCAGGGAGCTTATAGCTTGATGGGGTGGTATTTCACCCGGCGGCAGGACGTTGGGATCTCACCTACCGTTCTGCCTTTTGTCGCCTCTTACAACAAGTCGGCCTAGTTGTGAGTATATTCGAACGCCCTACTCACAGGGCAGGAATATAGCTATTACAGGAAGGCAGAACTACGAAATAGTATCAAACATCAAAGCGTGAATGTTAGGGCCGCATGGTGAGGTAGAATTTCACATGTACTAAAGCCTGACAGGAGACGAGTGAGTGTATAGAAAACGTTGAACACATTCTGACAGAATGCAGTAAATTCCAGGAGTATTACAGTAAACTCTCTGAACAAATCAACAATGCAGTAGATGCGACTATCATAAGAATAGTTATGTTAAGCTCAAAAGGCAGTTGGAAGTTGATTAGCGTATGACTCGACAACATCATGCAAAGCTTCCCGGACTACAAGATCTGTAAAAAAACACCTGCGACGAAAAATGACAGTCCTCAGGGAAGTACACAGGTACGTATTGCGAAGTGGGTGTGGGTTTAGTCCATACACGCTGCCAGATAAAGGAGCACAGAGTGATTCGCCCATGGAAGTGGACTATGGACACATGCATCTGTGGGGTACGAAATTGTGACGCCAGCATGGGCGAGAGTTATACCTCGCCTCCACCAGTTCTGTGTCTGCCGTAGACCGAAAACACGAGCACCGAGGGAACAACAATGACGAAAACACATTGAATTTGTTGTAATTAATTTCTTGTTTATTTTTGGTCCTTGCTTAAGAATTTATTTCACTATAATGTTTCTTATGTTTACGTAGTTGAATTGATCCCGATGATCTTAAATAACATTTTTATTATAATACGGTAAGTCATTTTAAATTGCACTTTAACTATTTGTTCATACAGCCGGCTCGCTCGACTCACACTCGACTTTATTCGCGTCATCGTGCGCACCGGTGAGCGGGAGCGGCACTCGACCAGCGTTGTCGGCGGATGGTAAAGGACTCACCGAGGATAGAACTCTGACTGAATTCCATCCTAGGTTGGGGTTAAGAACAAAAGAAGAGAGAGAAAAACGTTTCTCTTAAGGGTGCGGCCGCCAAGGAAATGCAGTCTTTCAGTGCAATGGTATGCGTGTGTGACCGTGCAGTTCGATGTTATTTACACGTGCTCGCAAGAACAGGCAAGCGGCAAAGACAAAGGAGATTGATGATCCGTGTTTATGCTGTGCATTGCAGCTATCATAGACGACAGTTCATCGGAGAAATGGTGGCAAAATTAAATAAGGGCATCATACAGACATGGATGAGTGGTGCGGAAGCGTAAGTAAATATATCGCCATTAGGAAGAAGTGCTAATGGTTTTTCTATTTACACAATGGGAAATGTGTATCGCTGGTGATGCTAAAGGTATCGAATTGTATACATGATTACATGCGAAGGAATTCGTTTTATGAGTCTAGGGTAAGATGAGATTATTTGCTTTTGTCCGATGGTCAAAGAGCTGCCACGGCCGTGGAAATGCCAGGGACATGTGGTATGCACATGCACGGCGGAATTGCATTGGTGGAACAAGGGAGCCTAATGGTCGGGAATCTATGGTGCATATGCACGTTAAAGAATTGTCTTTAGGAATTTCAGATAATGCGTTGTATGCATCAAATGTCCTTGGAGAAGGAAATGTTTTCAGGTGCCAATGCAAATACATTGGCGGGAAACAATGGGAGTTTGGAATTCTTTAAAGGGTAATGAAGAATTCTTACAGATAATTGTATGCCAAGAGATGCATGATGGTAAATTTTCTTTTATAGAAGCTTTGAAATAAATAAATTCGGTAAGCTTGATGCGTGCAGCATTTACAGGTGCTAATACAATTGCATTAGCGAAGTTAAGAGATTGAACGGGAGTTATGGGGGGTTTTTTAGGTAAGTGTACCGTGGGGTTTGGCGGAACCGCCACATATCTTCTGAAGATCACCACCTCCAAAAACCAAAAAAATATGCAAATTATCAAACTTCAAAGACACATTCTGCGTATGTGCGAAAGTTGATTGATCTCGTATGATTTCGTTCCACGAAAGAATATCGATCAGATGTGCGGACGACATTGTATTAAGTTAAAATGCCCGTTTGTAGTTAGAGATCCCCTTTGCTTTAGAGATCTGCACTATTTCTACTAACCGTACCTTAACGTATTTCGAGAATACACTGCTCTAACCCGCTAGAAACTATCAAAACAGATAACGGTTTCCCCTTTCACATATCCCAAAATCTAGCCTAACATTCTCATGAATGAAGATGATTCCAGGAGACAGAGACTACGATGAAGCGCCCACTTGCTCTTGTCTCCCAAATTGATCTTAATACCACCCTTTTCTTTAATGGTAAGTTGTGTTTTCCATGCTACCTCGTTGAGAAGACATTTATTGGGATTTTAGAGAAAAGGAATAATGCATTTTTGAATACATTACGAGAATGGGTATTTTCGGATCAATTAGTGATAGAAAAAGATGTTATTCAGTCGAAAAGAAAGTGGTTGCGCATTTTCCCACGGCATAACCACTGTAGAACGGCATCCACCCATAGCAATGGCAACCTTTTGTGAGATTGGAAGACTGCAGCTTCAGTTACTTAAAATAAGCTGGCCAAACTGTACTATATTCCATTACCTTACCATTTCATTAAATTACCGCCTTAATTGCTGAATTGGTAAGGAGGTTCTATCATGCCTTAGATTGAGGAATCTTGCTATTGTAGCAGCTCAAAATGTTACGGGGTAGTAAGTTGGATCCCAATGCTCAGCCGACCGATGAAATATCACCCCATTAAACTATAGGTTCCGCGAAATGGTTGGGAGAAATTGTTGACAATGTTTCGGAGCTTGGCTGATGGACCTATTGGGTTAAGCAAGGATAGTGAAGAAGGTGAATTGAACTCACGATGAAACGGGTGAGAAGTGAAGCATTGAGGCATCAGGCCACTGCCGCATGTACGAATTCGATTTCTAAACTCAAGTACACTCAACTGATGTGGAATTGTTATGTTATCGGTATGGTATACGGTGATGCATTTTGTTATTCGATTTTCGTTCGGTGTTCTTCACTATTTGCTTGTGTATTGTGTGTGTATCTGTTAGAAACGCCATACTTGAGGATCACTTCGCAAAACCACAAGTTCGTTCGTCACTGGATGTAACTTTTTAAACGCCAAACAAATTCGCGAGGGCACTATCAACAACGTAAGCCCCTAAGTATCAACAAACTTCCTCCTCCAGATTCTCTATGTTGACTGAATCATTTTTCTTCTGGGGATGATTCTGCTCACCACATCGTTCTCCTTCCTGGTGATTCTCTCCCAATCGAGAATCTCTCCACCAGGGATGATCGCACTCTTTTTTTTTTTTGGTCTTGTGGTTTCCGCTTCGTCGCAGACCAGATGTGTGGATGCACTCACACACACAGACGCGGAGGTTGCCGTCTGTTTGCTGTAGATAATTCTGTGATCGTCAGAATTTTCACACTTCTGTTGCGTTGCTTATGCAAACATTCAGGTGTATTGTTTATTCTTGTCGATCCTGGGATCATGGTAATTATCGTGTTTGCTTTGCTCTATGGGAACAGGTTTTTCGTTTATTACTGTTTCTCCGCAATGGCCTTTGTTTAGACGAAGTGCATTGCGGCAGGGACAAAGGCTTTGCCGACGGATTGTTTTACGGCAACTGGCTTATCGCCCAGGATTTGATGTTTGTCGACATCTGGCGCAGCTGTGCCAACCCCTTGTGTTTATCCAGCCAATGGATCGGTACACAATTACTAATCTGGGTCGTGTCCTTCGATCGCCGTGCAGCTGTAGGGAAATTGTTCGGGACTTGTGGTCCACGTATCTGTGGATACGTGGGTTGTTGACACCAGTATGAATGTCACCTTTGGTCAGGTGAAAAGGTGGCCTTTGGTGACGCGTGTATGTGGGCACGTGGAGTTTGATTATAGGTGAGTATGTTCCTTGGTAGAACGAAGACATCTTAGCCTATGGTGATTTGTGCAGTTCGTGGAACCGTCACAGACCCATCAAAAAAAAAAAAGAAAAAACGTAGCGCTATATGTTCGCCTTTTCTGAGATATGTCAAATAAAAAAATGTATTCTTTGATCTTTACTTACAGTTTCGTTGGGCATCCATCAGGTTTCTGCAAACGTCCACCCTCCTTAACAAAGTTAAGCACATCAAGATTACTCTGCGCTGGATACGGTTGCTGTCCAAGGCTAAGAATTTCCCATAGCAATATTCCAAATGACCAGACGTCCGATTGAGAGGTAAAAACACCGTCCACAAGACATTCTGGTGCCATCCATCGCACGGGAAGTAAACCCTCCCCTTCCTTCCTATAGTAATCATTCTTGTATATGTCTCTTGCCAGACCAAAGTCTCCAATTTTAACAACACGATGATCTGGATCTAATGAGGATACCAAGCAGTTTCGACACGCCAAGTCTCGATGGAGGAAATGAAGATCTTCGAGATAGCGACATCCTGTGCATACATCTAAACACATTCTAATCAAATTACTCAGAGATAAAGTCTCCGGCTTGGACTATAAAACGAAATGTAATCATCAGTCTTTTTTTTTTTGGATATTCCTAATCAATAAACATACAAAGGACGGTCTAGATTGGCGCAGATAACTTTGAAGATCACCACCTTCCATAAGCTCCATAACAATTGATATAGAGTCCAAATCGAAACATACTCCGATGAGTTTAACAATATTTTCATGTTTAAATTGACTCATGAGATGTGCTTCCTGTAGAAGTTCAGTCTTTTCTTGATCGCTTGCCCCCTTACGGAGCATCTGTATGTTGGAATTAGAAAATAAATAAGGATTATAGGGAAAGTATGTTCTTACCTTAATAGCCACACAGTCTTGTGAATTGTCCTCAGGGTACGTTATGAGACCTTCATAAACCTCCCCAAAGGCTCCACTGCCGAGGAACCTTTGTACAGATATCTGACCCCTACTTATCTGAGGTAAGAGAGCTATGTCACCATCAGTCAAAGGTTTTCCAGTGTGTAAAATGCTACTAGTTTGAGAAAAGTTACGACTCCTGGAGACCTGTTGCAGGGTTGTAACGTCTAACCCCCAAATACTTGGTCGGGATTCATAAAATATCTTCTTTGCGTGTCTTCTGCGGCTGTGAACTATGGATTAAAAAGGATGAATTGAATCTTCTGTAGGACTTAGATAGTATGTACTTACTAAATCTTATTAAAACAATCATCGTCACACACGTGGAAACGATGACTATTGGAGCCAAAATGGCTAACACCAATGTGTCTCGTTTACGGGGCAACACCAAAGGTTCCGCAATCATTTCACTGTCAATACTATACGGCCCCCAACCGTAGGAGTTTCTAGCTCGGACACGAAACATAAACAACTTCATCGTGTGCAGTTGTGTGACAACACAATACGTATCGGTGCCATTGTAATATGGAATCCACATATCCTGGATCGGTTCAATCTCATCGGCCCAAGGAAGAAGACCAAGTCGAGCTAAGGTCTTATTAACAACTGGATGATCGCTATCCTGAGCAAAATACTGCGATCTTCTTACTCGCTTTGCCTGACTAGACTGGAGAGCCTCCAAGCTGTATTCCTCGACGGGAGCCCCATTATTTCGGGCAGGCTTCCAAAACACCTTAAATATTTCACCTTTAATATGCTCTACTAGAGGTTGCCCGGGTGCTGTGGGACGATCTCCAAGGGTTTCGAATGCAAACCGGTTATCTGGTGGCCATACATACGGATAAACAGGGTTGGAATAGAACAGCGTAAGATGGAAAATATATTTGGTCTTTGGTTCCAGAGTTTCAACTAATCTGAAATTGGTCTGACCTCCCGTGATGTTAATGCTCACAGCGTCGTCAACATCAACTGGAGAATAAGTTAGAAACGCTGATGTTATATTCGGTGTTTGAGTCCAGTGTAGAGTTAAATTATACGCAGTCGAGTTCACGAAAACTAAACCTTCGGGTTCAGGGAAGGTCGTAAAATTATACGTTGAGGTTGTAGTGAAATCACTTTCAGTGGAGAAGACTGTCATCCATGTTACGTACGTGTGATTAGGGCGTAAATTGGAGATAAATAAGGAGATCCAATTGTCATTGGATTCCGGAGAGAGTTTTTGATGTCTATGTACGACACCACTGATCGGGTTTTCAGTTTGCCAATAGATTTCGTACCATACTTTGTCGTTGCCTAAGACTTCTGGCTGCAACCACTCGATTAAACCATCTCTTGGACTTATTGCCCTAGCAGATATATTCCGTGGATGCGACGGAGTTCCTGGAGCTGTTGTAAAATTCTTTCCGACCCCTAAGGCTCCAGCTATTCCTAGCTTTGTCATGTAATAATTACTAACCTCTAGCTGAACAGTGTACTTTGTAAATGGTTTCAAACCAGTTATATTTTGTCGGGTGTCGAAGTTGATAAAGTAGAAAACTTGACCATCTTCTTTATTGGCTTCCTTTAGGAACAGTTTGTATGTGAGGCCTGGAATTCTAAAGTCACAATCAATCGGCACGGTTATGTTGGGGAATTGTAGTTCAATACTTTCTCTTGTGGCATTGACCAATTCGGGAATTAGTGTTTGTGGATCCACAAAAGGCTGAGAATTAAAGTCAGGTAAAAGACATTTCTGTTCTGGATACGGCTGAAGTGCCAAAGAGATGAAATCAGTGATATCATCGGTATTGACCAAATATTCCAAGGATAACTTGCGGCGATTGTAAGCGCGAATTGAGTTGTTTTTGAGAGCATACATGTAGCCATTGTCCCAAGCGAGGCGTATGTTGCGAGACTCTGTGTTTAATTTTTGAATTTGACATGTCTCTGCTTGCATGCTTAAGATACACGTGTTGTCGTCCTCATCAACCAATATAACCGATTCGAAATCCTGATCAAATGCTGCGGAATACAAACTTTTGTAGGTTATATTTAGTCCATGAGATAGCTCTCCTGCTTCGCTTTCTTTCAAACTCCACTCGTTAAGGACTCCATCCTCCTGCAAAAATAACATTGTTCTGCTGAAAGGTAGCATAACCACGTTGCTAATCCGTTTTGGATTGGTGAATAGCAGCTGACTTTCCAAAGGTTCTTCTTCGAAATGGTTGAAATCAATAAAGCGAACACTACTTCCTCCATCTTTGTTGTCTTGCGACCAATATAGAGTTCGTGATATCCAATCAATAGTCAATGCATCTACGTCTGTTTCCAGATATGTCAGAATCTGAGAGACTTCTCTGTGCAGTGAGATCAAAGTCTTGTTTTTGGTTGCCCAAAACACCCGATTCTCCTCGCGAATGGCAACGATGTGTGTTGGTGGACTTTCAGACATCATTAAAACTTGTGTCAAGTTCAAGTCCATGTCTAATATTCCTATTATGTTTTCCTTAGCTATTAACACTCTCGGAATTGACTGATATAGTGCATGTACTGTGATTTCAAATTGTTCGGATGTCTTGCCACCTCCACCCAAAGTGAATGCGTTGACTGTGAATATATAAGAAGAACCTTCCTCTAAGCCCCAGAAAATAGCCTCAAGATCTGTTGAGTTTTGGAGTACAATTTCTTCGTCCTTTTGGCAAGTTACAGTGTAGAAGATGATAGGTCCGTTAAATTCCTTTGGAGGATCCCATCGGACAATAGCTGAAATATTTTGACCACCTTGAAGGGGGTTATGTATGCGATTGATAAATGCCCTTAGTCGCTCCGGAGGCAACGGAGCTGCCGTGGGTGAAAATGTATTAACTTGTATTGTCGGCCCATTCATCCAAGGAGCTATGGCGGCTATACGTATCTCAAGTGGCGAGTAAGGCTGCAGATCAGGATTAGGATAAAATACGGACGGCTTCGAAGAAACAAGGTACACATCATCCCCAAATTGAATGGTATAGCTGATATTGTAGTCATCAGATGAACGAACCGGAGACCAGGTTATGCTGAAATTGTTCCAAACGCCATTAATTTTTATTGTTTGATTATCTACGGCATCAGGCGCGACAAATGGATAAATTGCCAAATAATCCTCGGAATCCTCAACCACCTGCAACTGATTCACGACTGTCTCTAGGTTAATAGCAGCTCCATGTTGACTCTGATTATTGGCGATAATTACCGTCCCTGTACTTGTCGGATAGATGATATGGCTAGAAATGTACGTAAACCATCCATCTGCCGATGGACCGTTCAAAGGGACCATAGATAACCTTTCGGAAGTGTGATGCTTATGAGCTAGGGGTGAACTAAACAAATAAGCATCGTGATCAGACTGCGTAATCCAAAGAACTAAACCCCTGTCAAAATCTAAAGCAGGTCCTAAGAGTTCCTCGTCTGATAATAGAGACATGCTATAATATGTAATACACGATTGGCCGTGTAACAAGCAGGCCTCTATGCTTACTCCAGTTGAATAATATACATGACCATGTTTCGTATCCAATGTAATGTGCCTAACCCCAAATATGGGTAACAATTCCAATTGTTTGCCGTCTAAACTGCTTCGAGTCAGGACATCCTTATCACTATCCACAAAGTAAAGCATCTGTCCCTTCCAATCGAAAGCCATTTCCGAGACCGAAGTTTCGTTGACAATGGTCTGTAAATGCGATGCATTCCATTGCAATAGTTCACTGCCTATAACAACAAACTGGTTTGAATCAGTCCAAGATATTCCCTTGACTGTCCCATTTAAGACATTTTCCAACTCTTGACCAATCTCGTTTGATCTCAAGAGGCCCTTCTCCGTCGCCCAAAGGAAGAAGCGATTTTCTGAAGATTTCCAGGTACTCGATTGAAACCATTCACCCCAAGGGCCTTTTGGTCCATCGTCGTTGGTAGCTCTCACTTTGAACCAGTATTCTGTATCCGGTTTTAGTTTTTCAACGGTAAAAAATGTCGACTTTATGTTCCTGATAGCCAAGTTAACATCCCCTTCTTTGACCTCTAAGTCATAGCTCCAGCTAGACCATGCCTTTGAGCCTTGAAAATATTCTCTCTCCGGACTATCCCATTTTAATTCGGCCTTCTCCGATGTCAGGAGTGCCTGGAGGTTTCTCGGAGATTTTTTCGAACTTGGGACAACCTGTGTCGAAGGTTGAAATAATTTAAAGATATAACATGCTTCATTGAGAACGACAATAGAGTCATTTGTAAAAATATGTTCCCCATCGGTCCAGAATAAAGTCAAGTCAAGACTTATCATATCCATAACATTTTCTGATGCATTATTAACCTTTTCTCTAAAAGT
Source organism: Microdon myrmicae (assembly GCA_963931805.1). Taxonomy (NCBI): domain Eukaryota; kingdom Metazoa; phylum Arthropoda; class Insecta; order Diptera; family Syrphidae; genus Microdon; species Microdon myrmicae. Next base: position 33,050,059 of record OZ007501.1, on the reverse strand, counting down.
ATATTTGCCATCGTAAGAAATTCGTATTACTTCCGCTTCAATGCTGTCTAGAAAAGTGGTAATTAAAAACGTTTCAGGATCAATGCTGAAGGTTCTTAAGTTCGATTCGTTATAAATTTGCAAAGAGTTGAAATCATCCAAATCAAGACGGAATATTCCTGATTCTGATGTGATCCAAAACAAATATCCATTTACGGGATCTATCTGAAGCTTAAGAGGTTTTTCCGTCAAATCTTCTTTGAGCGCATTAAAGTCTCCGCCAGTAAACCCAGTGCGAGCTATAATCCATGATTTTATACGCATCTACAATTGACACTTTTGAGTCAGTGTTAGTAACAACGAAAGAGAAAAATGCAACCTCATCTTTGACCTCTCCAACCACGTACAATTGGGCATTTAACCAGTCCACTGAGATTTCCGATGGTCGCAGATTAAGGTTTTTTTTCGACCAAATAGCATCACGCTCGTACTCCTTATACATTTGTATCCTTTAAAAAGCAAACAGCTAGACATACTTGTTAATTAAAGCTAAATCGAAGGTAACTCTCACCTGTAAATATGTCCGCTGACATCGGAGACAAAAAATACCTTCCCTTTGACATCAATGTCGAAACTTACAAGTCGATGATCGCTCTTGTAGAGCTCTTTGGCCATTGATCCATCTGAAGACACATTCAGTAAAGTAACTGTAAAATCACTAACTATGATATATGATGGGTTGAATATTTCCTCAGGAGGAGCAGAGGTGGTTCCAACAGCGGTATCAGTTGGGCCCTCGCCGAAACTGTTCATCATCGATACGCTTATGATATAATCTGTTTCGTATTCGAGGTGAGGAAGAATCACATAGTTGTTGATGGCAGTGATATCCTAGAAAAAGAAATGTAAATGTGAAATTTCCCTCTCTTTCCGTGTTTTTTTAATATATATCGGGCGATGTCCTTAAACATACAGGCACAGTGATGACGAAATACTAATAGGGGCTGTCGCATCTCGCTTAATAAAATAGCATAGCCAACATTGACTGCCAACATCAATCGAAAGACGACGACCATCGAACATTGCATTAACACCCTAAATGTCATAAGTCGTACGTCACATCATCGTCCAGTTCGTCCAGTTATCGTTCTGCCATTTATATTATGCAGCCACGTGGCAATGATGGCCCCGCCTATTTCCGATCATCAAAGGACTCTTCGTTAAGTTGCAGATATAAAAGGAACTCACCAGACTAGTCCACCTCTCGCTTAATATTTACACCCTACTTCCGTTCATCAAAGGACTCTTCGTTAAGTTGCAGATATAAAAGGAACTCACCAGCCTAGTCCACCTCTCGCTTAATATTTACACCTCCGATATTCCTCGGCCTGTGGACGGGAGAGTAAACCGGATATGCTATGCGGATGACGTCCTAGTGTACACGTCAACCAAAGGCCCTAATCTCGCAACAAATCGACTCAACCGTCACTTGGACGGACAGTATCAGTATTACAGTCGATGGAAGATTCGACTTAATCCATCCAAAGCAGTAGCTATAATTCTGAGTAGTAAACACTCCCAACCTACTTCTCGATATTCACAGAATATTCGAATAAAAATGGGAGATACTGCGATTAGACCACAGGACAGGATGAAATATCTTGGGCTCACTTATACCCCAAAAATGAATTTCATCAAACATGTACCCACATTCTCCAAAGGGGCCTCGGTCGGTCTAAGCAACTGCATAACATCTTGAAGTGGAGGAACAAAGTTGACACCAAAGTTAAGCTTCTCTGCTATAAGCAGCTAATCCGATCTGGAATATCGTACGCCTTTCCCATATGGTCCTGCGTATCTTCGGCTCAAATGGAAAGACTTCGGGTTTTCGAAAGGAGACTTCTCAGAAGATGTACCAATCATTCTAGAAGGCCTGACGGTCGTCATTACCCCAACTCTCACTTATACGAAGGCGCCTCCATTACCCCTATCGACGAGTACTTGCTTCAATTAGCATACAAGTACCTCGAAAACATTCAGAACAGCGAGAATCTACTTGTACGGGACTCTTGCGTTCTTGACCCTTCTCTCTCTCGATCTCTTCGGATCAAACCCCCACAATTTCTTCTTCAGTACAAAACTGAAGAAAGCACCCTTCCCAACGACATTCCCCCCTATAATAGAGGATTCCTGGATCCATCCCATAGGGTCTACTATTAACAAACCACACACACGAACGCACAGTACAAGACGGCACAAACACAAATACACACACCGACCAAAGCGCAGATTATCAGACGCCAAAGGCGTGATCTGCGTTTACTACCGCACCCAAGTCCTACCGGTCTTGTACGATTTCTCTCCCACCATCCCTCTATACAAGTAGTTAGAGAACGCCTGGACTAACACTGTCAACACATCTTGGAGTCGTTTTCCATCCGTCGGCCGCCATGGTCGTTGCCGCTCTCGCTTCCGGTAGCGCTGCCGACACCCGTGTTATACCCCGAGTCGTGTCCAGCGTTGCGTCTAAATACAGTAGTGTTTAATATATTCAATTAAAAGTAATTTCATCAGTGACCCCCGGTCTAAATACAATAGTGTTAAATGTAAAACCAAAACACACAATTTAAGTAATAAAAAGGCGTGATCACCAATTAATGCGTGCGTTTTATTTGTGGTTATTCCTTTTCCTGGCATTTCGTCCTTTTGGTTCGGCGTTTTACTCGGTGGAACTTTAGTGGAAGTTGTGGGGACGGAGAAGAACTCAGCGCCCATGTCAGTGCCACGACTTCGCCCCCCACAGACCTACCCGTAAGGAAACCATGCTAGTTAGATGAGATGATGGATTTGCAGCGGAAGCATACGTACGTTCGTACGCTCGATCTATCGCCTCTTTATTTTGTACAATTACAGTCCACTAATTTTTCGTGTCGTTTGTCGGTCTCTAGACCCAATCGCTGTTCGTTGTCAATATTTGGAAATTATATTCGTGCTTTATATTAAATAAAATTATTATTTGTAAATCTAACGTGCGTCGTTATTTTCTTGTCGCTGTATTCTTTTGAAATAAAAATACGTGCGATAAACTAATCGCATAAAATAGGGGCATTAGCGACGTCCGACTGAAGGCAAACATTGAACTAAAGAGGAAGTTGAGTTAGAAAGAGCAGTAACAGAAAAGAGAAGAACAGCAACGGCAAGAACAAAGGCAAAAAGGACAACAGCTACCATTGAAGGTCAATAAAACAGGACAAATAGAAGAACCTCAACAGCAGGTGCCACATCAACAGCGAGAAACACACCAACAGCAGGAACACCATCAACAGGAGCCAGTCAGCAAAAGCAGAATGTACCGCCTATTGTCATTAGCTATATGGACACAAAGGATCTCATAAGATTGAGTGAGTTGGCTTATAAACAATTTAAAACGAAGTGAATCAATAATCTAAAAATGATATGATGGACTTAGATACGTTAAATATATTAGCCACCAAACAATAAGTTGGAAGAAAATTAAGAAGTCCGAACGCATATTGCAATGTATGCGTTGTCAACGATTTGGTCATGTTGCGTCGAAGTGTAATATGCATTTTTGATACGCCAAATGTCAAAATAAGCATATTGGGCAAAGAACATCTCCCGGATAAGAATAAGTTATCCTGCGTCCTCTGTAAAAATATAGGTCACCCTGCTAACTTTAGAAGTTGCCCTCTATACCAACAGCTGGAAGTAAAGTAGGAAGCCAAAAAGAAACAAGTTAAATAAGAGAAACGAATGAAAACTCGTTTTTACAACACCTTCGTGGCACCTAGTGTGTCATAACCTCAAATGACAGGTGATGTAAGGAATGCGCCTATCGTACAACAACAAATGCCGGCTCCAGATGCACAAGCAGACATAACAGCAATTTTACTGTCCATGCAAGCACAGTGTTCCAGGTTAGAAAAAAAACTGACAGAATAAGCTGTATAGACTGGATACTATCTATTCGAGACTGTTTGCAAATAACTCCACAACATAGACACAATGTTCTTTTCGGCAGAGTTAACCCTTAAACTCATTGATGTGAATACCAATTCACTAATCCGAATGGAAAGAAGAGATAATCTGAGAAACCTGCTGGAAGACGAACACCCAGATGTGCTTTTGGCTAGCAAAACTAAGCTAAACCAAAGGAACAAAATGGGCTACAAAAATATATATAACTGGGGACTTCGACGCATGGGCCTGAGAGTGGGGGAACAACCAAACGAGTAGAAAGGGAAACGTCCTTCTAGACTTTTTCGGGTACATAGTCTTGGTCCTACTAAACAGAGGTAATAAGGTCACGTTCAACAACGGAAGAGGTTTGTCGATAATTGATGCCCCTGTCAAGAAGCCTCGAGTGGGATGCCTCGAACATCTATAGACATACCGACCCTAAACACAGAAGCACAAATGCGCAGCGTAGGGCATAAAAAACGACTATGTTTGACGAGACCTGTGGGTGATGCATCACGTCGACACGAATTCCCAGGAAAGGCAAGGCAAGCGCCAGCACACAAGTTGCTGGGAAACAACAATCAGCGCCGTACGGATTCGAGGAAGCCACTAAGGGCAGCACCCAGGAAACGAGTGAACAGACGACGGCTACGGACCTATATAAGGTGAGCACATCGACAGACCAGCAGAAGTGGCACAAACACAAACATACACACCGACCAAAGCGCAGATTATCAGACGCTAAAGACCTGATCTGCGTTTACTACCGCACCCAAGACCTACCGGTCTTGTACGATTTCTTTCCCACCATCCCTCTATACAAGTAGTTAGAGAACACCTGGACTAACACTGTCCGCACTATCCTTGGATACCCCCACTTTTTTCTTTTTTTTTCAGATATCGCGAGACCGAGCCCAACATCCTCACGGATGTGGGTAATTCTGGTTATCGCAAGATGACCAGAAGTCAGAGACAAGATGAAGACACATCTGTCCTTATCTCGCTAAAGTCGGCCCTCTCGCCACCCATTTTTTTTTTAGACCAGCAGGAGTCGCCATAAGAACTCCTCGCCGCACGTTGCGAAGAGACTTGACAGAGTTCCAAGAGAGAAACAATTGATTAAATTATAGGGAACAATAAGTTGTGGAGTCAGTGATTTGTATTGAAGAATTATATTCCATAAAGTAGTTTAAAATTAAGACCTTGGAATAAAAAAAAACTAGAGTGTTGTATTAGTTGGACGCATTACGATTTATACTATAGCGTTCAATTTGAAAGGTTCAGAAACATCTGTAAGGCGAAATTGCAGAATCGTTTGGCCGGTTGGCGACGGAATACAGTCCGCACGAGGAGAAGGAACTGAGACGCCGCCGGAGAAGGCGGTGTCCGCAGAGCAGTAACAATGCCTTCATGACTTCATGACAGAAAATTTAAAAGTACCACAAGGTTCTGCCGAAGAGCAACTGTAGCGGTTCCGCCAAACCCTACGGTCCACTTACCTAAAAACCCCCATAATTACTACCCTACTCCCTTAAGTTTGCTAATGCAACAGTATTAGTACCTGTAAATGCTTCGCGCATGGTTGCCTTTTATATTTCGGGATTAGAGAACAAAAACAAATATTGATCATCGAAAATCACTTTATGGTTTTTCAAAATATTCCCCATGAAGATCTATACTTGCATGCGTTTGAACCAATTGTCGAAGCACTTTTGCCACTCTGATTGAGGTATCTCCAACACATGCATTCTGAATGCAGCAACCGCTTCTTCAGGTGTCGAAAAACGTTGACCTCTCAGTTTGTTTTTTACGTACGGGAATAAAAAGAAGTCATTCGGTGCCAAGTCAGGACTATACGGCGGATGACCCATCAAATCGTTGTTTTGGGTGCTCAAAATTGCAGTTGTCGCAGCCGATGTGTGAGAGCTCGCATTGTCGTGGTGAAGAGTGATCCGTCTTCGGCGGTTGGTTTTCCTGATTTCTTGGAAGACAACTGGCAAACAAATGGTTGTGTACCACTCAGAATTGACTGTTCTGCGTTGTTCTAGTGGTACGGTTGCGACATGTCCAGTTTTTCCGAAAAAACAGGCGACCATTTGCTTGGAAGTGCTTCGTGCGCGAACAACTTTTGTTGGATTTGGCTCATCTTGAAACACCCAGACAGTCGACTGCTGTTTACTTTCGGGCTCATACGCGTAAATCCACGATTCATCACCTGTCACGATGTCATCGACGTGTTTCGAAGCACCGCGACCGTATTTTTTGAGCATTTCTTTCGACCAATTGACACGAGCATTTTTTTTGGGCGATTGACAAATTGTGTGGGATCCAACGCGAACAAATTTTTTTTGACAGTCAAATGTTTATGCAATATTGAATGTATGCTGGTCCCACCAACGCCTAAAGTTGTCTCAATCTCACGATAGGTCACATGAAGATCTTCCAATATCAGTTCGCGCACAGCATCAATGGTTTTTGGAACAACAACTGATTTTGGACGACCTTCACGAAATTCATCTTGGAGTGAACTACGACCACGATTGAATTCACCATACCATCGATAAACACTGGTCCTTGATGGAGCTTCATCGCCAAAAATTGAATTAAGTTCATCCATGCACTGTTGCTGAGTTAATCCACGCCGAAAGTTGTAAAAAATAACAATAAAATTCCCTGACTCACACAATGTGCAACCCAAAGCAAATACGCATTCCGCGTCCCTTGGCATCAATTGAAATCCAAGCATAAACAATGCAAATAGGTATTCATACGTACCCTTACTAGCGATGCCATAAACACCATTTCCCAGCAACCTAGCTAAAAGCAATTAGCACATTTTCACATCGGAACATCGTCTCTTTGTTTAGCCGCACATGTTCCAACAAAGATTCCATTGGCATCCGACGATTTCGGTTTTATTTGCTTTACCGAAATCGTACCCTAGGAATGCACTTTATGTCTTTCTTTGTTCTAGGCACACATACCATCATGAGCCACGATGAGCGAGTGAGCTCTGAACGAGCAAGATATCGTTTAGTCGAATTTCATCCAGCGATCGAGACGGTCGCTCCGCCATCCACCGTGCCGGCGCCGGTACGGTGTGAAACAAAAGTCGAGTGTGAGTCGAACGCGTATCGAGTCGTATCGGTTAATATAACTTTGTTAGTTCTAAAACCTACTATCGGTATCTGAAAAACTATCCTTTTAATTAAACGCAGTAATCAGTGTGCAACGTTGCAATATAACAATAATTTAACATTTGAAAAAGAAAAGAATAAACACCACTTATAATACTCCATTGAACTAAATTTTAGTGTTTCTTTTTATTCCCTCCTGTGCCTAGAGTTTTCTCTTTTGCTTGGTGATCGTGTTTGTGATTGACTTTTGAATTCGGTGGCTCTCCAGTGTTTCATCCGTGAACAATGTCTGAGTTCGAGTTTTCGCCAGGTGGATCCTTATAGTGACGATGGCGGAAGGAAGTGAATCCACGTCGTACGCCGACGCACCATACTTCCTCCCCACACAACCAGCACAACTGATGGAAAACCTGAAGGATATCTGTGATTTCGCGATACCGCACACAAAGAAAAACCAAGAAGGGCACAAGAAGAAACACAGACGGGACAATACTGGTGGAATGGGGAAACCTCCAAGCTCTGGGGTGAACGCCTTAAATTTGCGGCAAATAACAACGTAAAACTTCATGACAGAAAATTTAAGAGTGCCACAAGGTTCAACCGAAGAGCAACCAACACAACTGATGGAAAACGTGAAGGATGTGTACGATTGTCCGATGTCGCACACCAAAAAAGGCCAAGAAAGCACAAGAGCTCCAAGCTGCGGGGTGAATGCCTTAAATTTGCGACAAATTTCAACGTAAGAGAGGAGGATCCTAAATACAAAGTACTTCACAACCAATTTAGCAAAGCTATAACGCAGCCGAAGTAATCCATAAAAATGAATCAAACTCAAGCTTCCAAGAAACTAACGGAGGAAGTCCAAAATGACGTTTGGGGCGTTGCCTATAAATTGGTCATGTGTCGCCTAAAGGCATATCAATACACATGTAGTCATCCTAAATCACTACTCTCATCCAATCCCCGTTATTATACCAAAAACAGCAATTATCTTACCCCTATCCATAATCCCAATCATCAACGCCATATTGAATCATATTCGCAATAAACTGAACCGAATATTCATTTGTAGCACATTGATTCAATTCACGATAACCCTAACATCATGAAATGTCTAGTTCAAATGCATTTCATGACTTCACCTTTTTTTAAACAAATTGCCATATGATTCCTGGAACACTATTCCAATTGAAGCAGACACAAAATCTTGTTTGTGCTTCTTGGAATTTTTATAGACTTTTTAACAAATTTCTGTGGATGCAGAGTATAAAAGGGCGACGCATTTTGTATTCGGGATCAGTAGAGTTACAGAGGTCAAACCCGCGGTCAAAGACCAGTCCATTGCAAAATTGTAAAAACCATAAAATAAAAACCACCCTTTGTATACCCTATTGTTTTTCTATCGTGGTTCATTCCGATCTTTGTGACTTTGCGTAGTTACGGCGTGGTAGACTGCGGTCATTCGTGAATGTTGCAACGACTCCTGTCAACAGCCCTTTGGAGGATATCTCAGACCGCTCGTTGTAGGGCCGACAAGGCGCGGATCCAAAGGCTAAATAACCATACAGGTCGTGTGGTGCATTAACCCGAACCTCTGCAGCCCAGCAGGAGGGACACCAACTTTCACAGCCCAGCGCATTCGGAAACGGGGCCGACTCCAACCGCCTCAGCCAATAGGATCCAACTGGCCTCTAGTCATCGCCAGTAGTCAGAACGGACCTCCCAACCACTTAAGGTAAGGCCAAAAACAATTAACATTATAGCCTTTACATACTACATCCAAAAGTACTGACCCGATGTACATCATCGTGACCGATCTATTCCCGAGCGACGAAAATATTCGTATTCGAAATTCACCCTCAAAAAGCTCGACGGAGGGAGAGTAAGTCCTGGGGCCAGAATCCGGGCGTAGAAGAGAAATGGACACGCCTTAAGAATACTGTCATTAGTACTGCCAAATCCATCTTAGGCCGTAGTCATATAGATCGGAACGCCTGGTTTGATGATGAGTGCAAACTAGAGACTGAACGTAAGAATGCTGCATATCGGGCAATGCAGCAGTCTATTAGAACGCGGGTACGCGAGGAGAAATACAAAGAGCTCAGAAGATCTGAAAAAATGCTTCACAGACAAAAGAAAAGTGCCTGTGAAAAAAACCTTGTCTGTGAAATAGAAAAAAGTAGAGAGCATGGTCTGCATCAGGCGCGGAAGTTCTACGAAATAATTTGCAGTATGATGCGGTACACACCACACTGCACTTACTGCAAGGATAAAGAGGGTAATCTGATCACCGATGCTGAAGGCATTCTGGAGCGATGGGAAGGGCACTTCAATGAATTGCTAAATGGTCAGCTCACAGAAGAATTGGAGTCTCCACCAATGCAAGATTAAGATCAAATGCTGCCGCCACCAAGCATTGAGGAAACATTAAAAGCCATAAGACAGCTCAAATCAAATAAAGCCCCCGGAGCTGATGGCATACCAGCTGAGCTGATCAAACAAGGAGGGGCAGCGTTACATCACGCACTTAATGAGATCGTGGTGCACGTATGGGAGCAAGAGGGGATGCCGGAAGATTGGCGTCGTGTAATAATTTGCCACATACATAAGAAGAGAGATATCACACTGTGCAGCAACTATAGGGGTATGACATTGCTGAGTACCGGCTATAAGATACTCTTCTCTATCCTATAAGACTGGATGGCCTCATACGCTAAAACCATCATTGGTCAACTCACTATCAGTGTGGCTTCATGCCAGGCAAATCAGCTATTGATCAGATATTCACCCTTAGGCAGACGATGGAAAAATGTCAGGAATTTAAGATTCCATTATATTATCTATTTATCGACTTTAAGGCCGCCTACGACAGCATAGCCAGGCTAGAACTATATAATGCCATGAGAGAGTTCGGCATTCCAAACAAATTGATACGACTTTGTAGGTTGACCATCACCAACGTAACTAGTCAAGTAAAAATAGCGGGATTGCTGTCCAAACCAATAAACATCTTTAATGGACTCCGACAACGGGACGGTCTGGCCTGCCTTTTCTTCAACCTGGCGTTGGAGAAAGCAATCCGTGACTCTGGCGTCACAACTAGAGGGACTATTATCACCAAGTCCAGCCAGATACTTGCCTACGCAGATGACATCGACATCTTCGGTAGATCCGATTCGGTTGTACAGGGCTCCTTCAGCCAGATCGAGCACGCGGCACAAAAAGTGGGGCTGCACATTAATTAGGGGGAAATGAAGTAGAACTATGTAATGCCATGAGAGAGTTCGGCATTCCAAACAAATTGATACGACTTTGTAGGTTGCCCATGACCAACGTAACTAGTCAAGTAGAAATTGTGGGATTGCTGTCCAAACCAATAAACATCTTTAATGGACTCCGACTATGGGACGGTCTGGCCTGCCTCCTCTTCAACCTGGCGTTGGAGAAAACTATCCGTGACTCTGGCGTTACAACTAGAGGGACTATTATCACCAATTCCTGCCAGATACTTGCCTACGCAAATGACATCGACATTATCGGCTGTACAGGACCTGTGGCTACTCTAACAGATACACACACAATTCACAAGCAAAATAGTGAAGAGCACCGAACGAAAAATCGAACAAGAAAATACATCAGAGCCGTACACCATAGCGATAACAAAAATAATTCACATCAGTGGAGTATAGTCGAGTTTAAAAATCAAATAAAAAACACGGCCAGTTGCCTGATGGGTAACGCTTAGGTACAATTTTTGGTGATTCAAACTGTCATAGCGTCAGTTCGAATCACACGTTCTTTTTCACTATTATTTCAAAACGCTATAATTGGTGACCCCGGCGTGATCTGTACACACAGCATACACTTTCCCATAGTAAACAGAACTTCACACACGGTCACGACTTCCGCATAGAGCACAGCCTCCGACGTTCTCTCGTTCGTCCGTCGTACCGCATACGAATCTGATCGTAACGAAGTTACTGCGGATGGAGTGGTGTGGCGACTCTAACAGATACACACACAATTCACAGGCAAAATAGTGAAGAGCACCGAACGAAAAATCTAATAAGAAAATACATCAAAGTCGTATACCTTAGCGATAACATAACAATTCACATCAGTGGAGTATAGTCGAGTTTTAAAATCAAATTCTAAAAAATCGGCCAGTAGCCTGATGGGTAACGCTTAGGTAAACATTTTTGGTGATTCAAACTGTCATAGCGTCAATTCGAATCACACGTTCTTCTTCACTTTTATTTCAAACGCTATAGACCCCTTCACCCAGATCGAGCAGGCGGCACAAAAACTGGGACTGCACATTAATGAAAGGAAAACTAAGTGCATGGTGACAACTTCTGCGAGGAGAAGACCTAACGTTGGTCAAACTATCAGGGTAGTGGAGCACGACTATGAAGTAGTGCAATCCTTTAACTACCTTGGGTCAAAAGGGTCTTTAAATGCCGAAATTTATCCAGAACATCCAAGCTACTGCTGTTCAAGACCATGGTCTTACCAGTACTCATATACCAAGAGCCGGGTGCTCAATAAAAGGTTCTCTGAACTCTTAGCCGCGTTCGAGAGGAAGGTCTTGAGGAGAATTGTTGGCCCCGTATGGGAGGGAGGACGATTCCGGAAACGCTACAACATGTGGCAGGATGTATGGAAGGAGACAGTGCGGCAGACCCTGTCTACGATGGAGGGATGGCGTAGACCAGGACGCCCAGGGCTTGGGAGGGTCAAACTGGATGACATCGGCTCGAAATCGTGGCCGATGGAGAGATTTGTTAAATAAGGCCAAGACCGGATCCCATTTGTAGTGCCGATGATAATGATGATGACGATAAATTGTACGCCGAAGGGCAAAAGAAAAGAATGAATTGATATTGTATAATAGGAAGTTGATCTAAGAATGACACACATAAAATAGAATTCAACATTTTGTCGTAGGTAAAATCTATAATTGTATTGGAAATAAATGTGGATTTAAAACCAAACCAAAAAAAAAAAAAAAACTGAAAGCGAACATCTTACGATAGATGAGATGCCGGCAGATATACTAACCGAGCCATTATCTAGCTGTCGTCCAAGAAACTTTCGGGTTTTCAGTACCAAATGACAATAAGATACTTTTTTTTGCGATAGTTTGAAGTACAATATTAAAGATGTGTTGGGGAAAGCATGCTAATACAAGGCAATAACATATGTAGTGATTGCTTATCTATCGTGGATCCTGACTTGCATCCTTTTCTAAGGCAGTTTTCTTTGCCGGGTCATTTCAATAGCGTGGGAATTTCGCGTGAACATGACAATTCTCGCCCACGTACAACAAAACCAACTAGTTCCACCCAGGAACTAATTTTCTCCTTAGGCTGGGAATTTGTTCAGCATGCCGCGTATTCTCCAGACTTGACTGTACAAAGTGTGTTATATACATCATGGGAATCCTTTATCAGGTTCACATTTGTTTGGGAGGATCTAGCAAATGTCACAATGATAACCGGACGGATTGCAAACATTATTTATTTGGCCGAAATATTTTTTTGATCTCCGGGCGGAACAAAGAATTTTTTGTGGCTCGGGAAAAAAATTGTAGAATTGGTAAATATATCTATAAATCACTCACCATTTCTCTAAAAAAGCTTTCCTCGTTACCAGAAGAAGTCATCCTTACTTTATATCCTTCTAACGGACCATTAGTGTGCTGCCCAGATGTCCAAAAAACTGCCAAAGCACTTTGACCCATTGTAATAACCTCCGTAATTGTTGGTGGTGAGCTAGGCAGTCCAGATGCAATTGTTTGCACAACATTTGATTCCGAAGAAAACAAGAACTTACGATCTGAGCCATTTACTACCATAACAACCCTAAACTAAGATTAAAATTATTTAAATGGTTTTGTTGAAAACGCTTTACTTACCCTGTACTTGGTGAATGGTTGCAAATAGCCCACTATACAAGTTAAATTTTCGAACCACTGGAAATCATTGGAATATGCCCATTTATTCGTCTTGTCTTCGTATCTCCATTGGATTAGTAATGTCTGAGTTTGGTAGTTCCCTTTCTCTATTGGCCATTTTAAAGTCAAAGAAGTACCATTATCGTAATGACTTTCGATGTCCAGAGGTGTTTGAAAATCAGTGTTATTCGAAACTTCGCCAAGGATAATATTACCAGCTACATTGCAACCCGACATACAAACCACATCACACGGCGATATTCCATTGTTCCACACAGCGCTTTGCTTAATTAAAAATCAGTTAAGTATAGATTGAGTTAAAGTTTATGGAAAACTTACACAAACTTCCTTACAAGAAGAATTTATTGACGCATACCACTTGTTGCAACCTTGAGCACACTAGAAGAGTAAGAATATAATGACATTAAATTCCAGAAGAAAAAGAGCCATTGCAATTTTTCAAAATAACAAAATCGAATTAAGACTGGGGAAGACAGAAACGAGAGAAAAAGGAGTCAGGTTCATCATCGCATATTTCAGATTTTCAAGCGTACTTAAGAGAATTCTAAGATGACTCTATGTGGGACTTCAAAATATAACCCCCATCCCAGGTGTAGTACAACGGTTATATTGATTTTATTAAAATTACATTACTGAAGTAAGAGGAGTATTTGCCAACATCAAGTTGATTTTCATCTTTAACCAGGCATGTGATAAGACCAGGTAAAAATCGGTCATGGGATACTTATTTTGTATTTAAAATGAACTGGGTACTACGAGGCGGATATGTAAGTGGCGTATACACTTGTGTAACTCATGCGAGACCGGTCGGTGAACTTATGTCGCCCTATGCATAAGAACCACCGAGCGCATATTGTACGGTGAGTGTTCAGCTTCTTGAGCTCGTCCAGTCAGAAGAAATTGCTTGACTTAATATACATGGTACCCATCGTGACCCTTAGAATTAGTGAATCAAGTAGTCTGTCGTGCAGGACGACGAGCAAAGAACGTATCGCTTCAGTAAACACCTGTATTCTGACGGTGAAAAGATGATTACACAAGTTGCTTAACTCTGTACCTTGTTTTACCAGCAACAAATCGTTGAGCCGTTATGATTGAAAGAAGTCGGCTAGAGGTGTGCAGTGGAAGACCGGACGTGCTAATTGACAAGACTAATATAGACCCAAGCTATTGCTGATGACCCTAAGAAATAATTCTCACTTCTAAATTATCGCCCACGAAGAATGAAATAATGATACCTAGAATCGCGTCTGTAAGAGTGGTAAAGTTTAGTGGGGCTACTACCCAATTTATTGGCTTAATTCAAGCAACATAAGTACCTACAACTAAAGTATATATAACTTACAAACTAAAGAGCGTAGGAACTAATATAACTAAGCTTGACCAAGGTAACCAGGACAGATTAAGAAGGGGCGGGAGGCGGGGGCAGGTTATGGTAAGGTGTAGAAGCGTCGCTTAAGATTGGTGATGAGAATGGTGTAGGTGGCGGTGCCTGAGAGTATGGGTAGAGAGGTCGAACAAGGTGAATTGGAGTTGACATTTGTCAGCATCCGGGAAAGGGGTCCGTTGAGACCATAAGAGGTACGGTGAGGGGGAACCTATAGAAAGGGGGGATTACGCGTATTTCGAGGGTTTGTGTTCAGAAGAATTAAGTTAAACATGAATGAACACTATGTCACCCAGGACCCTGCGCTCCTCAAGAGTTCTGCGGTTGATTAATTTGAGGCGGTTAATGTACGGGTGAAGGATTAAGGGGTTTCCCCATCCTAGGCTTCGGAGAGCGAACCGAAGGTACCGACGTTGAATACATTCGATTCTACAGATATGGATCTGTTGATAAGGAGACCATAGCTGGATAGTATATACAAACAGTGGACGGACAAGGCTAAGGTAAAGGGATCGTGTTACGCGGGGGTCGGAGAATTCCTTAGACCATCGTTTCACGAATCCGAGGGCACAGTTGGCTTTTCGGATCGTCTAATCAATGTGAGAGACGAAGTTAAGCTACCTGTCGCAAAGAATCCCAAACCTTGAATAGATTGGACAATGGTCAATGGTTGGTTATGAAGGAAATAGGGACGTAAGGATGAGTGAATACGGTTACGGGAAAAGGTTATAGATTGGCATTTGACGATGTTAAGTACAAAGTAATTGTTGTCACACTAAGTCGAGAAGTTGTCAAGGTCTGATTGCAGCAGTGCAGAATGAAGTGGTGACTCGATGATCTTGTCTATCTTTATGTCATCAACGTATAGGGACAAGCAGGAATTTTTAATGATCTTATCAATGCCATTAGTCATCAACATCGGCACCACAATCGGGATCCGATCTTGGCCTTATTTAGCAAGTCTATCCACCGGTATCCGGCCCTTATCCGGGACCCGTTAAATAGGCCATAATAATTTGTTTTTCCGGGCAAGGCTATTAGCCTTGCGCCGCAATGTCATTAGTGGCAAGTATAAATAGGGGGGAGATGAAGCCCAGGTGGCTTCCTTGAGGGACTCCAGAAGCGACAAGGAAGGGGTTGCATATCATGGATCTAAACCGAAGGGAATAAAGTCTATCCTTTAGATAGGAAGAAATTCATTTCAGCAATCCAGGTTCGAAGCCGAGGGCGGATAATTTGAAGATGATTAGATTGTGGGAGATATTGTCGAATGCTTTACTGAGGTCGGTTGAGACCATTCCTACCTCATTCCTTGCTCTAGCGCTGAGAGTGTAAAGGAAGTGAACTCAACAAAATAGGTTGTAGCTGATAGGCCATTGAGAAAACCATGTTGCCTTGGTGAAATAAAATATTTCCAACGAAAACTAAGACATTCGTATAGAAAGCTTCCGAGAATCTTGGGTACGTGGGGCCGTTTGGCGATGGGCGGTAATTCGCGACATCATTTTTGGGATCCTTCTTGTTCATGGGGGTGATGAAGGAGGTTTTCCTAATGTGGGGAATACACTTTGAGAGAGTGAGAGATTGAAGATCAGTGAGAGCGAAGTAGAGAGAATGGATGGGCCTTTCTTGAGGATACCATCAGGGCTCGGTGTAAAGTCCTCTTTGAGTTGCAGTAGCTTATATTCAATCAAGGGCGGATCAAAGGAGTTGTGGAGAAGGGGCCCAAGGAAAAACTTAGGTAGATAGTTGAAGTATAACAGGTCACGAACAAAGGAGTTGTGGGGGTGAATATTTTTGATGCCGACGTACGACACGGGTTCCTATCGCCCACCAACGAATCCTTCACAACAATTGGCCTACGAAATCCAGGCGCCAAGAAAGAGCGACAAAATAAAAGCCACCGGGGAAAGTTCCGTTGTATAAAGCTTTCTTTATTTGATCAATTTTCACATTATGTTTTTTTCCTATTTGTCGTTTTACTATCAATCTCTTGACACATACAAATTAGTTTCTGTTTTCTTTGTGTTTGTTGTATTTTTTTTTTTTTTTTTTTTTGGGGCTACAAACAGTACTAAACATATCAAATAGTTCGCGTTTACTTCGTTTTTGTTTGTTATTCCTTTTTTTTTTTAACCATTCAGTTGTGCATCGTCCTCGTTTATTTGATTTATCTTCTACTTTTTATTTAGTTTTTAGGCACTTGAGTCCCGAACAAAGTGCGTCACTTCGTCACAACATTAATAATCCTTCTGTTTTGCCGGCACAATACTGACTCTATGTTAAAAGGCTGTTCTCGCGCACAAAGTTCCTTATGATAACGAACGTCGCCTCTAGACTCAAGCAAAGAAGAACTAGGCTGTCGACTCGTCGCGCGGCGTGACCGTCCGCAGCGGTTATTGAACTTCGACTGACTGAATGAAGGCAAGAATCCATTCGCGGTGTCGTGGCAGTGGAGTCATGGCTAAGTGAACTCACTGCCACTTACATGAAGAAGGGTTGCTATGCGTACATAGAGAATCTTGTTTCAGGGAATATCTGCCGTATAGGCTGAATTAGATTCCTCTGTTGCTGTGTATACGGAGATATCGGTTTCAGAGGCATAACCAAGTATGGGCATGGGTTGTCGGTTAGACAAAGGAACATGGGTCTTGATCGTTGCGATGGTTGTTTCGTGGAAATTCAACGCATCGTGCTGGTGATTTACCAGTAAGGATAATTTGTATTATTTCAAATGCTTAAGGTAGGATGGGAGCCGAAATGAACACACATCACGAGCGACCGAAGTGGCCGTCGTGTGTGTGTTTCGCGCCCTTTGCTGAGACCAATGTATGGAAGATCTTCCCCTATTGGTCACCGGTACGATGGATGAAAATTCATAATTTGTCTCTTCGAAGGAGTATTTAGTCTTTAAACAGATTCCGTGGAGGCAAGCCGCGCTCTCCATGTGCACGGTTGAAATCAGCCTGAATCGAGCGGTCAACGGTGTAGCGTCTTTCGTCCTCTGCCAAGCGTCATCCGGGCAACGAAAAGTTTAGTCTTAGTTAATAAATAAAGAAATAAAGACCTAACGTTGCATTCAAATGTTGTGTTTAATAAATAAAAAATTAAGGACGTATTGTTACATTTAAGTTTTGTGTTTAATAAATAAAGAATTAAGGACCTATTGTTACATTTAACTTTTGTGTTTAATAAATAAAGAATTAAAGACCTATCGTTACATTTAAATGTTGTGTTTAATAAATAAAGAATTAAAGACCTATTGTTACTTTTAAGTTTTGTGTTTAATAAATAAAGAATTAAAGAGCTATCGTTACATTTAAATGTTGTGTTTAATAAATAAAGAATTAAAGACCTATTGTTACTTTTAAGTTTTGTGTTTAATAAATAAAGAATTACAGACCTATCGTTACATTTAAATGTTGTGTTTAATAAATAAAGAATTAAAGACCTATTGTTACTTTTAAGTTTTGTGTTTAATAAATAAAGAATTAAAGAGCTATCGTTACATTTAAATGTTGTATAACAGGTCACGAACAAAGGGGTTGTGGGGGTGAATATTTTTGATGCCGACGTACGACACGGGTTCCTATCGCCCACCAACGAATCCTTCACAACAATTGGCCTACGAAATCCAGGCGCCAAGAAAGAGCGACAAAATAAAAGCCACCGGGGAGAGTTCCGTTGTATAAAGCTTTCTTTATTTGATCAATTTTCACATTATGTTTTTTTCCTATTTGTCGTTTTACTATCAATCTCTTGACACATACA
This sequence comes from Microdon myrmicae, assembly GCA_963931805.1. Classification (NCBI taxonomy): domain Eukaryota; kingdom Metazoa; phylum Arthropoda; class Insecta; order Diptera; family Syrphidae; genus Microdon; species Microdon myrmicae. The sequence continues at coordinate 33,031,827 of OZ007501.1, read as the reverse complement.
AATTAGTTTCTGTTTTCTTTGTGTTTGTTGTATTTTTTTTTTTTTTTTTTGGGGCTACAAACAGTACTAAACATATCAAATAGTTCGCGTTTACTTCGTTTTTGTTTGTTATTCCTTTTTTTTTTTAACCATTCAGTTGTGCATCGTCCTCGTTTATTTGATTTATCTTCTACTTTTTATTTAGTTTTTAGGCACTTGAGTCCCGAACAAAGTGCGTCACTTCGTCACAACATTAATAATCCTTCTGTTTTGCCGGCACAATACTGACTCTATGTTAAAAGGGCTGTTCTCGCGCACAAAGTTCCTTATGATAACGAACGTCGCCTCTAGACTCAAGCAAAGAAGAACTAGGCTGTCTACTCGTCGCGCGGCGTGACCGTCCACAGCGGTTATTGAACTTCGACTGACTGAATGAAGGCAAGAATCCATTCACGATGTCGTGGCAGTGGAGTCATGGCTAAGTGGACTCACTGCCACTTACTAGGAACATGAAGAAGGGTTGCTATGCGTACATAGAGAATCTCGTTTCAGGGAATATCTGCCGTATAGGCTGAATTAGATTCCCCTGTTGCTGTGTATACGGAGAAATCGGCTTCAGAGGCATAACCAAGTATGGGCATAGGTTGGCGGTTAGACAAAGGAACATGGGTCTTGATCGTGGCGATGGTTGTTTCGTGGAAATTCAACGCATCGTGCTGGTGATTTACCAGTAAGGATAATTTGTATTATTTCAAATGCTTAAGGTAGGATGGGAGCCGAAATGGTTTTGGTTACAAGCGAGAAAAATGGTTTAAGTAGGAAGTGGGCCGGAATGGTTTTCGAGGGAAATTGAATGCTGCTTGGTTGCGAGCGAGAAAAATGGTTTAAGTAGACTGGGAATTGCAACGGTTTTTTGGGAAAACTCAATGCTGCTTGGTTGCAAGCGAGAAAAATAGTTTAAGTAGGAAGTGAGCCGGAATGGTTTTCGGGGAAAATTAAATGCTGCTTGGTTGCAAGCGAGAACAATGGTTTACGTAAGGAGTGAGTCGGAATGGTTTTTGCGGAAAACGAAATGCGGTTTGATTGTAGGTGAGGGAGATGATTGAAAATGTATTTGGAATGTATTCTGTTGTAGGATTTGAAAATGCATTCTATTACAGATTTGGAAATATATGCTATTGCGGATTTAAGAATGGATGCTGTTGCATTTGGGGAAATTTAATCTTTGCTAGTTTTGGATGGGGAGTTGGGTTAAGGTGACGAACTGTTGGCGGTTGAAATTTTTTGGAATCCATTCCACCTCCGGGCACCTTGGAGTACCAATGCCAGCGAGCCCTGCTTTCCACCTCCTGGCACTTTGGAGTACCAATGCCAGCGAGCCCTCCATTCCACCTCCTGCCACATTGGAATACCAATGCCAGCGGGTCTCTACCCCCATATCCTGACACCTTGGAAAACCAATCTCAGAGAGCCATATGGGATCCGACTAATTAAAAAAAATACCACTTGTCGGCCCATAAAAACCCAAACACCACAGTGGGCCCCACCGCACACCTTTTGCCCCCGCCAGCATCAACGCGGCGCCAACAGGTCCATTGTCCTTTTCCTTCTCGCACCGCATCACCTACCCGAGTGATCTGTCTACCCTACCTTTTTTATCGTGACTACGTCACTGGCGGGAGAGTACTGTGGCGTTTCCGACTAACGCCACTGCTTGCCTCTTGCAGATACAATGCCAAAGTTGCTTCCTAGAGCATCTAAAACCCGGGAGAACAAGTATTATGGTAGTTCCATTGAACGCCATTACTTACCTTACCATTATCTACTCAAAGATGTCTGCTAAACACCTAGAACAATTACCATTCGCTAATGCAAATGCATTAGCATCTCCAAACATTTCTCCCAGGAGCATGCTTGCATGCAACGCATCAGGTTCCTGCAAAGCAATTCGGGTACGACATCACGTAACCGACATAAAACCCGAAACATGCCAATGCACGTATTTAACAAAGTATTTTGCCGCACACCTGCATGGCATGTTCACCCTTGTTTTATCCACAGACCCATCGGTCGATCGTTCGAACGACAAGCACAGCATACCACACAACTCGCTACCGAAGGGAATCGAGTGCTCTTTAATGTAAATACACACACGACAGGTCGACCCTTCGAAGACGCCAGCGATGTGTGCACGATCGGCGTGATGCTATACGCAGTAGCCAATCGTATAAACATTCTAATTCCTGGCAAAATGAATTTTTGCCCAGCTGCAAAGCATTGCTTATGTCGTTTTCCCCCTGGTGAATTGTTCGATCTTCGGTTCGCAGGCTCATGAACACACATCACGAGCGACCGAAGTGGCCGTCGTGTGTGTGTTTCGCGCCCTTTGCTGAGACCAATGTATGGAAGATCTTCCCCTATTGGTCACCGGTACGATGGATGAAAATTCATAATTTGTCTCTTCGAAGGAGTATTTAGTCTTTAAACAGATTCCGTGGAGGCAAGCCGCGCTCTCCATGTGCACGGTTGAAATCAGCCTGAATCGAGCGGTCAACGGTGTAGCGTCTTTCGTCCTCTGCCAAGCGTCATCCGGGCAACGAAAAGTTTAGTCTTAGTTAATAAATAAAGAAATAAAGACCTAACGTTGCATTCAAATGTTGTGTTTAATAAATAAAAAATTAAGGACGTATTGTTACATTTAAGTTTTGTGTTTAATAAATAAAGAATTAAGGACCTATTGTTACATTTAACTTTTGTGTTTAATAAATAAAGAATTAAAGACCTATCGTTACATTTAAATGTTGTGTTTAATAAATAAAGAATTAAAGACCTATTGTTACTTTTAAGTTTTGTGTTTAATAAATAAAGAATTAAAGAGCTATCGTTACATTTAAATGTTGTGTTTAATAAATAAAGAATTAAAGACCTATTGTTACTTTTAAGTTTTGTGTTTAATAAATAAAGAATTACAGACCTATCGTTACATTTAAATGTTGTGTTTAATAAATAAAGAATTAAAGACCTATTGTTACTTTTAAGTTTTGTGTTTAATAAATAAAGAATTAAAGAGCTATCGTTACATTTAAATGTTGTATAACAGGTCACGAACAAAGGGGTTGTGGGGGTGAATATTTTTGATGCCGACGTACGACACGGGTTCCTATCGCCCACCAACGAATCCTTCACAACAATTGGCCTACGAAATCCAGGCGCCAAGAAAGAGCGACAAAATAAAAGCCACCGGGGAGAGTTCCGTTGTATAAAGCTTTCTTTATTTGATCAATTTTCACATTATGTTTTTTTCCTATTTGTCGTTTTACTATCAATCTCTTGACACATACAAATTAGTTTCTGTTTTCTTTGTGTTTGTTGTATTTTTTTTTTTTTTTTTTGGGGCTACAAACAGTACTAAACATATCAAATAGTTCGCGTTTACTTCGTTTTTGTTTGTTATTCCTTTTTTTTTTTAACCATTCAGTTGTGCATCGTCCTCGTTTATTTGATTTATCTTCTACTTTTTATTTAGTTTTTAGGCACTTGAGTCCCGAACAAAGTGCGTCACTTCGTCACAACATTAATAATCCTTCTGTTTTGCCGGCACAATACTGACTCTATGTTAAAAGGGCTGTTCTCGCGCACAAAGTTCCTTATGATAACGAACGTCGCCTCTAGACTCAAGCAAAGAAGAACTAGGCTGTCTACTCGTCGCGCGGCGTGACCGTCCACAGCGGTTATTGAACTTCGACTGACTGAATGAAGGCAAGAATCCATTCACGATGTCGTGGCAGTGGAGTCATGGCTAAGTGGACTCACTGCCACTTACTAGGAACATGAAGAAGGGTTGCTATGCGTACATAGAGAATCTCGTTTCAGGGAATATCTGCCGTATAGGCTGAATTAGATTCCCCTGTTGCTGTGTATACGGAGAAATCGGCTTCAGAGGCATAACCAAGTATGGGCATAGGTTGGCGGTTAGACAAAGGAACATGGGTCTTGATCGTGGCGATGGTTGTTTCGTGGAAATTCAACGCATCGTGCTGGTGATTTACCAGTAAGGATAATTTGTATTATTTCAAATGCTTAAGGTAGGATGGGAGCCGAAATGGTTTTGGTTACAAGCGAGAAAAATGGTTTAAGTAGGAAGTGGGCCGGAATGGTTTTCGAGGGAAATTGAATGCTGCTTGGTTGCGAGCGAGAAAAATGGTTTAAGTAGACTGGGAATTGCAACGGTTTTTTGGGAAAACTCAATGCTGCTTGGTTGCAAGCGAGAAAAATAGTTTAAGTAGGAAGTGAGCCGGAATGGTTTTCGGGGAAAATTAAATGCTGCTTGGTTGCAAGCGAGAACAATGGTTTACGTAAGGAGTGAGTCGGAATGGTTTTTGCGGAAAACGAAATGCGGTTTGATTGTAGGTGAGGGAGATGATTGAAAATGTATTTGGAATGTATTCTGTTGTAGGATTTGAAAATGCATTCTATTACAGATTTGGAAATATATGCTATTGCGGATTTAAGAATGGATGCTGTTGCATTTGGGGAAATTTAATCTTTGCTAGTTTTGGATGGGGAGTTGGGTTAAGGTGACGAACTGTTGGCGGTTGAAATTTTTTGGAATCCATTCCACCTCCGGGCACCTTGGAGTACCAATGCCAGCGAGCCCTGCTTTCCACCTCCTGGCACTTTGGAGTACCAATGCCAGCGAGCCCTCCATTCCACCTCCTGCCACATTGGAATACCAATGCCAGCGGGTCTCTACCCCCATATCCTGACACCTTGGAAAACCAATCTCAGAGAGCCATATGGGATCCGACTAATTAAAAAAAATACCACTTGTCGGCCCATAAAAACCCAAACACCACAGTGGGCCCCACCGCACACCTTTTGCCCCCGCCAGCATCAACGCGGCGCCAACAGGTCCATTGTCCTTTTCCTTCTCGCACCGCATCACCTACCCGAGTGATCTGTCTACCCTACCTTTTTTATCGTGACTACGTCACTGGCGGGAGAGTACTGTGGCGTTTCCGACTAACGCCACTGCTTGCCTCTTGCAGATACAATGCCAAAGTTGCTTCCTAGAGCATCTAAAACCCGGGAGAACAAGTATTATGGTAGTTCCATTGAACGCCATTACTTACCTTACCATTATCTACTCAAAGATGTCTGCTAAACACCTAGAACAATTACCATTCGCTAATGCAAATGCATTAGCATCTCCAAACATTTCTCCCAGGAGCATGCTTGCATGCAACGCATCAGGTTCCTGCAAAGCAATTCGGGTACGACATCACGTAACCGACATAAAACCCGAAACATGCCAATGCACGTATTTAACAAAGTATTTTGCCGCACACCTGCATGGCATGTTCACCCTTGTTTTATCCACAGACCCATCGGTCGATCGTTCGAACGACAAGCACAGCATACCACACAACTCGCTACCGAAGGGAATCGAGTGCTCTTTAATGTAAATACACACACGACAGATCGACCCTTCGAAGACGCCAGCGATGTGTGCACGATCGGCGTGATGCTATACGCAGTAGCCAATCGTATAAACATTCTAATTCCTGGCAAAATGAATTTTTGCCCAGCTGCAAAGCATTGCTTATGTCGTTTTCCCCCTGGTGAATTGTTCGATCTTCGGTTCGCAGGCTCATGAACACACATCACGAGCGACCGAAGTGGCCGTCGTGTGTGTGTTTCGCGCCCTTTGCTGAGACCAATGTATGGAAGATCTTCCCCTATTGGTCACCGGTACGATGGATGAAAATTCATAATTTGTCTCTTCGAAGGAGTATTTAGTCTTTAAACAGATTCCGTGGAGGCAAGCCGCGCTCTCCATGTGCACGGTTGAAATCAGCCTGAATCGAGCGGTCAACGGTGTAGCGTCTTTCGTCCTCTGCCAAGCGTCATCCGGGCAACGAAAAGTTTAGTCTTAGTTAATAAATAAAGAAATAAAGACCTAACGTTACATTTAACTTTTGTGTTTAATAAATAAAGAATTAAAGACCTATCGTTACATTTAAATGTTGTGTTTAATAAATAAAGAATTAAAGACCTATTGTTACTTTTAAGTTTTGTGTTTAATAAATAAAGAATTAAAGAGCTATCGTTACATTTAAATGTTGTGTTTAATAAATAAAGAATTAAAGACCTATTGTTACTTTTAAGTTTTGTGTTTAATAAATAAAGAATTAAAGAGCTATCGTTACATTTAAATGTTGTGTTTAATAAATAAAGAATTAAAGACCTATTGTTACTTTTAAGTTTTGTGTTTAATAAATAAAGAATTACAGACCTATCGTTACATTTAAATGTTGTGTTTAATAAATAAAGAATTAAAGACCTATTGTTACTTTTAAGTTTTGTGTTTAATAAATAAAGAATTAAAGAGCTATCGTTACATTTAAATGTTGCGTTTAATAAATAAAGAATTAAAGACCTATTGTTACTTTTAAGTTTTGTGTTTAATAAATAAAGAATTAAAGAGCTATCGTTACATTTAAATGTTGTGTTTAATAAATAAAGAATTAAAGACCTATTGTTACTTTTAAGTTTTGTGTTTAATAAATAAAGAATTACAGACCTATCGTTACATGTAAATGTTGTGTTTAATAAATTCAATTCAATTCAATTTTTATTTGGTAGATAATTACATTTATGGTATATTTTACAACTAGTACTTAAGAGATTTAGGATAGCAATTCCTTTACAACTATAATCTTAAATCTATATAACGACAATAGCACAATTTTAATGAATAACAAATAATAAATTAAGGGAAAACTTCAATAAAAAACCCTTATTTGAATATTGCACGAGCTTCCAGTTATTTTATATAGTAATGACCTCGATATAATTTTCATAGACAGAGTACATATGTAGTGATTTAGGATAACGCAAGACGGGAAACGAGAACATTGTCAGAAAAAGAACAATTGACGAGGAAGTTTCGATTGATTTTGTCAATAAGGAACTCTACCGGTTTAACGTTGGCGTTTTCATGTAGTTCATGTGTCGAATAATGCCATGGCAAATTCAGCAACATTTTCAATATTTTATTTTGACACCTTTGCAATTTTATTTTGTGTGTGCGAGCACAGTTACACCATACAGGGGCCCCGTACAGGAGTATCGCTTGAAAAATGGTTTTAAATATTATAATTTTATTTTCGATGCTAAGCTTTGACTTTCTACACACTAATGGATACATAACTCTTACGACTTTGTTTATTTTGTCAATTGTGGTAGTGATGTGTTTTTGAAAGATAAGTTTTTTATCTAGAATACTACCTAGATATCTACGGTCTTCGGACCAATCAATATCAACTGCACACATACTGAGTTTAGGGCCATTTGGTAGGTACCAGTGTTTCCTACATCTCGAAAACCAGACAGCTTGTGTTTTATTACCATTTATTTTTATTTTCCATTTCCTGTAATATACTGCTAGCTTGTCAAGAGCTGCTTGCAAAGAGTTGTAGACATTAGTGAATAAGGCACCCGAAGAGAAAATGGCCGTATCATCGGCAAACATAGCTACCTGAATATTTTCACCTAGACATGGTAAATCTGCGACAAACAATGTCAATAATATGGGACCAAGGACCGAGCATTGGCAGTCGTTACCAACACGTCAAAGAGATAAGACGTATACCTGACAACAGGAGAAAGCAAAAGAAAAGAAAGAAAAGAAAAAAAATAAATAAATAAATTCGTCGCGCGAGTGTAAGTGAACAAGTGTGGATTACACATTGTGGCCGCCACTGAGAGCGGTTGTTTAAAAAATAAAAAATTATGGAAGCAAACAAAGTGCTAAAGAGCTTGTCGCCTTTCATGAAAAGGGGCCAGGCAGACCTGAAAGCGATGACACGGAGCCGACTCGAGCGACAGCCGAGTATTATAACAAAGCGGCACAAGCCAAATTCAGACGGCGAAAAAAATGCAAAAGGAAAGAAAAACGCAGGCAACCAATTTAACGAATTGGTTGACCTTGACCCAAGTGAAATCGAACTACCTGCTGAGGAAGAAAACAATATCACAGGTACTGCAACAGATCCGGCGGAATTAGAAAAAACTCCTTGCGGATATTGACACAAAAAAAGAGGAACTCAATAAACAAAGAGAAGCAATCCTCAAATTAAAAGACCTGGTGTAGCATCAACAAAGCCTAGAAAATACAACAGCACAACGGAAAAATCAGGAACAACATCAGGAAGCAAACAAAAGGCAGCAAACAAAGGAGATGCAGAAGCAGCAAACAAACCAGCACATCGTAACCAACAAAAAAGAAAAGGCGCCGCCTATAATACTTACGTCCATGGAAACAAAGGACGTTATAAAATTAGGTGAGTTAACTTGCAAACATTTCAAAACAAAAAAAATTAATAATTCCAAAATAAAATTAATGTGCGATGATATTGAAGGTTATCGCAAAGTAATGACTGCTTTGGGTAGGACAAAAAGCGAGTACTACGCGTACACCCCGAAATCGGAGAAAATAATCTCCATGCTCCTAAAAGGCGTTGATCCATGTTTTTCCCCTGAGGAGGTATTAGAGGAATTAAAAAATGTCGAAACCGAGAATTTAAAATTTACAGGTGTGAAACCCTTCTCTATCGCCAACTCCAGAAAACGCAATTCCAAATTGCCTTTCTTTATTGTATCACTGAGTCCCAACAGTAAAGTTGATGCTCTCCGATACATCAAACACCTCAGCCACCAAACAATAAGTTGGGAAAAAATTAGAAAAATCGATCGCGTATCGCAGTGTATGCGTGGTCAACGCTTCGGGCACGCGGCATCAAACTGCCACATGCAATTCAGGTGCGTAAAGTGCCTCTCTGACCATATCATTGGTGAATGCCCCTTGGGCAAGGAACAGCTTCCAGATAGGAAAACACTGTCCTGTGTCCTCTGTAAAAATACAGGTCACAGTGCTAATTTTAGAGGATGTCCTAAATTTCAACAAATGAAATTAAAATTGGAATCCAAAAAGAAACAAGTTGAAGAAGAGAAAAAAATGAAAACTCGTTCTTACAACAATTTCGTGGCTCCTTGTGTGTCATATGCACAAATGGCCGGTGCTCCTAAGCAACCAGCATCCATGGAACATACATATAGTAATGGGAAAATGCCCACACCAGAGGCACATTCAGAAATAGTAACAATGTTATTAACCATGCAAGGACAATTTGCCGAATTTCAAAGGACACTGACTGAACAACGAGCACGAATAGATACTCTCTATTCAACCCTGTTCTCAAATAACTCTCCACATCAAAATCTTCAACCCTTCGTCTGAACTAAACCTAAAAATTATAGCTGTGAATGTAAATTCACTAATCCACATCGAAAGAAGAGATAATTTAGGCAATCTGCTCCAAGTCGAATGCCCAGATGTGCTCTTGGCTAGCGAAACTAAGCTAAACCAAAGGCACAAAATGGGCTACAAAAATTATAACATAATTAGACGAGATCGACCACACTCTACTCGAGGGGGTGGGGTCGCTATCTTAGTTAAGAAAGGTCTTCACCATAAGGTCGTTTACAGTACGGAAGTACACAAATTCCAGGTGTTAGAGGCATGCATTATAGACATTCCGCTAAAAAGTCAAAGGCATCTATATATAGTCGCTGCTTACGCTCCTGAATCTGTTCAAGGTACCCAATTTATCTGTGAAATCGGTACGCTTTTCCGAAGTCTCAAGCTAGATTCGGAAAACAATTACTTTTTAATGGCAGGTGATTTTAACGCCAAGCACAGTGCCTGGGGCAATCTGACCTCGAACACCAGAGGCAATGCCTTGTTTGATTGGTGGCAAACAAATGCGATCGAGCATAAACTAGAATTGTACGCTACAAGTACACCGTCTTATCCAAGAGGTAACTCTTTCCTGGATTTACTTATGACAGATGATCGAATTCAGTTACCAGATACCGAGGTAACTACTCGAAATTGTCTTCGCACAATTGAGTACGATAGCGATCATTACGGACTTGGAGCCGTAATACACGTGCCAAACGAGTACCATCTACTTGAGCAGTACGACCAGGTACACTCTTTCGATTTCCGAAAAGCACATTGGTCGCGTTTCGATCGCATAGTAAAAAGAGAAATACGCAACATTGGCATAGACTCACCGACTAATAGAAACCTCCGTAATGATGAAATCGATCATTACCTCCTAACTATGAACGATATTGTTACTAACACAATGAATCGTCCCATCCCCAAAGTAGCTCATATGGATGGCTATACCCACCGATACAGAAATGCAACTATCGATGCTTTGTATAGGCAAAAGAGCACCCTGCTATCAAAGCTGAAATTGTGCTATAGGCAGTTCAGTGACCCAAATAGCAATGAAATGTGGTTTTTAATGCGCAAGACTTGGTGGATTGTGCTGTGACCACTACGGAAACCGAACTGAAAGTTTGGTAAGATGTTATTGTCTTCCACAAAACGATCAATCCTTTCCTTAATGATTTTTTCTAAGAGCTTACTTAGACAGCTAAGTAGACTAATAGGTCTGTAGCTTTCGGGGCTGTTCTTCGGTTTACCGGGTTTCGGGATAGATATTACTTTTGCTGTTTTCCAACAGTCCGGAAAATAACAATTCTTAAGACAAGCGTTGAAAATGAACGTTAAATAGTTACTTGCAGCAGGTGGAAGTGCTTTGATTAATTTGTTGTTAATATTATCGTGACCCGCAGCCTTTTTTGATTTCGATTTTTTTATCAATTCTTTAACTTTGCTGATATTAGTTGCGTAAGTACTTTCAGCTGGTGTTTGAGAAAGTACATGGATAGTGTTAGCAACTTCAGCTTCAGTATACGCGTCGCTTAGATGCATAGATATGGAGTGGTTCTTACTAAACGTGTTTGCAAGTAGGTTCGATTTGTCCACTGAAGAAATAAACAACTTGTCGTGAACTTTAAACGGAGGAATACTTGACCCTCTCTTTTTCATAATTTTTGATATTTTCCAGAACGGTTTGCTTGCTTTGTCAAGAGAGGAAAGGTGTTTATTCCAACACTTGTTCCTATATGTTGAGATTTCGTTTTTAATGATATTATTTAAGACTTTAACATTAACTAGAAAACAATCGATTCTATAACGCAGCCATTTTCTTCTTTCAGAGTTTCGTAGCCTAATCAGATGTAAGATATTTTCAGGAAGCGGTGCCTTATCAACTGGAGCAGTGGCACATTTAGATATCGCAAGATCGGCCGCTCTATTGATAACAGAAACAAAATTGTTGCATAGGATATCAATGTGCTCGCTGCAGGTTATAGAATTTAGGCTGGTATCACCTAGAACCAAGTTCGTGTTTATATATGATTTATAACAATTCCAGTTGGCGGCGGAATAGTTGTGGTATAAACTGGTACGATTTACAACTACTGTATGATTCCCTGTGAGGGTGATCGGAAGGTGGTCTGAACTTAACGCATTTAGAGTTAATGGTACTGTCCAGTAATTTGGAATATTAGTGATATATAGATCAAGATTTGAGGGGTTCTTGTTAGCACTCGCTGGGATATTGGTGGTGAGAAGTGGATAAAGTATGGAAAAACTTGGGCTGGATTCAGCAACATCTAGTAAAATGTTACCCCAGCTGTTTGCCCTAAGACAATTCCACGACTGATGTCTGCAGTTTAGATCACCACCAATAATTACCTTGTTTCGAGTGTTCACTCTATACAATTTTTGCAGATCCCGCTTAAAGTAAGTAGATTTGTGGGGGGTTTCTCTATTCTACATGAGAAACAACCCACAATTCCAACCAACATTTCCACCTAATTTCGACCGCTTTCAGTGCGTCATACTTACCAATTTCCATTATATGTATTCCCCTGTAAAACATTTCAAACGGATGTATAGCTAAACCCATCATCCTTTGCAGATAATGCATAATTGAGTTTAGCTACATAAATGTCATACGGCAACTCCATTCTTGCTAATCATGAGTTTCCCATCGGAAATCTCATAATGTCGGTTAGCAACAACAAGTCTAAAAGAACGACGCTGTTGCAATATAGAAAATAGCTGGGGTAATTTCAGCGTCTTAGAGTCTGGTTCTCACGCGAATTATTTCCCAAACATCAGCGGCGTCCTATCGACTTTCCCTCAGATCACCCATTCGCTTGGGATCAGTGATCTCTCTTTGCAGGGGAGTAACATCTGCTAGGGTTCTCTCTCATTCGTATTTCTTTCCACGGTTCAATGCGCTTTAACTACACCATAGCCGTAGCACTGGGTCAGTAGGTCGTGTCAGTAGCTGCATCTGATACCAAACACACAACCAAAGCTACCCCGAGATCACAGCATATCATGTTTTCTGTTCTTTCATTCTTCGTGTCCGTCAATTACCCTATTAACAAAAGTTACTCATACTTTGACGGGCGTGGGGTTGAGAGAGCAGAGGCATGGTCTCTTTTGGTTGTCCTGTGTGTAGAAAGAAATATGAATTTCAACCCTAATTCACCCCAGTCACATCTCAATCGTTATAGGGAACAGACGCGCTGCCGCTATAAGTCGCTATTCAATATTCAACTCGGTCGGTCCACCAAGGTGATTGTTCAATCACCACAACACAGAAACTTTGTATAGACGAAAAGTGTTTGTAAATTGTTAATGGATTTAAATAAATAAATGTCAACACAAAAACTTTGTATAGACGAAATTTGTTCGCGTAATATCATGGAGATAGGAGTGAACCGCGTGCCCGTGTTTAGCACATACATACTTCTACCCCCACAGATTTCTCAATGTTTCTATTTCCTCCAGGGAAATAGACCGAAAAAAGGCTCACCTTGGAGTTGTCACTTAATGTTACATCTATACTAATTTCCTCAATTAACTTAAGGTGCAATGAAGGACGCAAGGAATGTTCTATACTTTTTTTTCACAACAATGGCGACACCTCCACCACTAGCATGTACCCTGTCTAGGCGATAACATATGTAATTTTGATGTGAGAAAGAAATGTCTTGTTTGAGCCAGGTTTCTGAAACAAGTGCAATGCCAATATTAAAATTTATCAAGAAACTAAAAAATTCATGCTTTTTGTTTTTGATGCTTCTCGCATTCCAAGTTATGATGCTAAGAGAGTTTCTTAACATGTTTTTTCCGAGTATATGTACTTAATAGCTAATGAAGTAATGACGTTAAATTGGTCAGCTTTAGTTTGAGAAGCACTAAGCTTGGTTACTTCATTAAGAAGAGAGTTTATCTCGCTAAATGAGAACAGGTTATCATTAGTTAATGTTTCTGACGGATTTTTCTTCGTGTGTGTCGTATCACTGTTGGAAGGTTGCTGGGTTTGATGGAGGCCAGAAGCCGAGGTGGATAAAGGAAGTGAAGGTTGACGCACAGATCGGGGTAGTGGCGGAAAATTATCAATGGTTAATCGGTCGGGCACTGGTTGCTGTTTGTCACTCGGAGGCTGTAGGGAGGTTGTATTTCCTATACCACGTCCGCGTGGGGATAATTTGCGGCGAATGACTATGTACTGCTTTCGGCTTATGCATTCTGGATCGGTGAATTTATGTGGCCCACTACAATTTGCACACTTGATGACCTCATTCGTTTTGCAGTCGGATGTTTTATGGTTTCCCGAACATATTGCACAGAAGCTATTTATATGACAATGCATCGAGCCGTGACCGTAAAGCTGGCAATTGTGACATTGTGTGACCTTACCTGGATTATGATTTTTAAAGTCCCAGCGAACGATGGTTTTGAATAAGGTGGAGTAGTTCCGTTTTAGTTCATTTAATTTAACAGTACCGCGTTGAATATAGACGATGTACAAGTAGTGTTTGTACAGGGCTTTTGTTGACGGATTTAATGTGATGGTTTTAACATCTAGGCACTTTATGCCGAGTGCAATTAGTTCATTTTTCACTACATCGTTGCTAATTAAGTCTAGCCCGGATAACACTACCTTTAATGGACGATTTTCCTTAGGCGAGTGGTTGAAAAATTCACATTTTAACCGTAAGAGTTCGATTCTGATTTTATTATATATGTCCATTGTTGGGGCACATATTTTTTGCCCAAGCGAAATGTTTTTGATTAAGTATTTGTCTATCTTAATGTTGCTCAAAATATCACGCACTTGAGCACTAGTTGTTTTTAATACCACAATTGGCGGAACGGTTTCTTTAGGAAGTTCTGCGCACTGTTCGTCATTGGTCGGATCCATTTCAGGAGAGTCTTCCATCAGACTTTGAAGTGGTTGAAAAAAGTTAGTGTTTGAACACATTTTAGATTTTTCTAGAACTTTATTGTTCACTTTTGAAAGTTTATCGGGAGGGGTTTGGCCTCCAATAACGGTGTCGTAACGCAACCGTTTGCGCTTAATTTTATTTAACACACGTGGCCCAGGGGCCATAACTTAACGGTTATAACACTTGTTCAAATTTTTGTATGCGGTAAACGAGGCAAAGAAAACAAGGTAATGATAATTAAATTGTGAAAATAACGGTTGATTAAGATAAATAGCATGAGCAAAACTGTGAGACAAGTTGTCTGTTTGAAAGTCAGCCAGGTACTGATAAATAAAGAATTAAGGACCTATTGTTACATTTAACTTTTGTGTTTAATAAATAAAGAATTAAAGACCTATCGTTACATTTAAATGTTGTGTTTAATAAATAAAGAATTATGGACCTATTGTTACATTTAACTTTTGTGTTTAATAAATAAAGAATTAAATACCTATCGTTACATTTAAATGTTGTGTTTAATAAATAAAGAATTATGGACCTATTGTTACATTTAACTTTTGTGTTTAATAAATAAAGAATTAAAGGCCTATCGTTACATTTAAATGTTGTGTTTAATAAATAAAGAATAAGGATCTATTGTTACATTTAACTTTTGTGTTTAATAAATAAAGAATTAAAGACCTATTGTTACATCCTAATTTAATATTCGTTCGTTGAATTCGAAGCCAGAAGATTCGTAGTTGTTTGCGGAAAGGGAGCCCAAAGGAATCTCTTGGACGAATCAATAAATCAAAACAGTCCTACATTATCGAACACACAATGAAGCGGAATAGGCTAGGAAAGTTTGTGTGAACCTGTTCCCATGCTGGCACATAACAAAAACCAAAATCTTATAAGCCCATCGTCCACTCATAGAATATCTACGTAGTATTGTGGATAGAAATTCTCAGTCATGGGATCAATACCTGAGGACGGCAACATTTGTGTATAACACCAACATAGATGGCGGTACCAAGCTTACGCCCATGGATTGTCTCTTTGGTTTCACCCCGGAGGTACCGATTAGTATAAAACAACCTCCGGAACCGGCGTGCAACCATGGCAGCTCCTACAAGCTATTGAAGTACAAACTTCAACAGATGTACGAAAGAGCTAGGCCTAATCTATCGATTTCCAAAAGGAAGTCCAAAGAGAACTACGACCGTAAGACACGGCCTCTCACGTTCCACGTGAGTGGCAACGTTCTAATACAGAACGCGCAGAAACAAAGAAAATTTGCTTCCATACGAAGGGGTCCCTATAAGGTAGTGGAAATAAAGAGATCTGTGAATGGGTTAATCAAAATGGGGAGACGGAACATGGTGGCGAACAACAATCGGTTGAAACCCAATTACGAATAAAAGGAGTTAGACATAGGAGAATAGAATACATGCTTAGTTCAAAACAGGCATGGTCCGTAACCAATGGTATTCTCTGTGAAATGATGCAGCAGTTGCGACGTGACGAGCGGAGTAACAGGTAAACTCCGTCCCGCCCCGCGATGGAATATCTAAAAGAAAGTTCCGCGGGGATCAACGGGAGTATGAGTCTGGTGGGAGGTGGTTTTAGTCGGTAAAAACCCGGCATGCCCCCGGATCGATCTAGATCTTTTGAAGATTTCCACCTTCCTACCGAACCCAAAAAAAAAAAAAAAAAAAAAAAAAGACAGGAGAAGCAAAAGAAACACTCGATTAGGTAGTGCTAAGAACACCCAAATAAGGGGGGAGGAATGTTAGACAACTAAAACCCGCTCTATCCTGCGGATAACTACAACAAAATATAACAGATTACAAATATAATTACAAATAGCCGAAAAGAATAAAAAACGACTATAGAGAACTATAAAAAATAGTAGGCGTTGAAAATAGAAAACAAAATATATTTTGTGTAAAAAGTGAGTCGTGAGATCGAAAATATATGTACATCTCACAAATGAGAGTCGAGGTATTTTAAATATAATAATCATATTAATTCGTTCTTAAATTTCGGTAAATTTTACGATACTAATTAGTTAAATGGAAATAATTTAACAACAGTTAGACAACAAATAACAGTCCGAGAAAAAGAAAAAAAAAACAAAAAGAAATATTTTCGAACGTGGTATTAATTCGCGTTGTCTGTTCAACAACCAACAACTGGGGGATCAAGATTCAACGCCCCCACCAACAGCTGTAAACAACAACAATCAACAATTAAAAAAACCACAAAAACCGTCAGTACGCTTTGCCTTAATTTATCTGTTTCTTTAGTGTACAAATTAATACAACAACTCACATCGTCACTTTGAATAATATTCAGAAGAGTATATCCGATCAGTATTCCGAAAAAACGCGGCGAAGACTGAAAACAACGCCTCTGTCATTGTATCACCGAGGGGACAACTTTGACGTGTAAAAAGAATCAAATTGATGGTTAAGAAAGAAAAAATCAGTCTCATTACTTTTCTGATGAAAGCAAAGAGTGACAAAGTGAAATACTGCCCAAACTCTATTCTTCCCCTAATGGCACAGAGACGTCAACTGACCTTACACACAATCAAGTTAAAGTCCCTGTCTACTTACTAATTACACAAAAAAGACGTATCCAAGGGCAAATTTTCACCACTCTCACTATTTCTCATCTAAAGAAACGAAAATCAATCAAAAAATCTGAAAAAGCCACACTCCTTTAAAAGACCCAGCAATTAATTATTGAACAGGTCCATACCTTTTTTTATTCATACCGATCGTTTAAATGGCTCCTGAATTACAAAGTGCAAAAATTATAGATATAATAAATCCGAATAATTTTCTAAGCTTTGATTTATGTACATTCAAAGGTTAAACACCGTTTACCTGCCGTAAAAATAACGTATATTTTCGATTTTATATATGGCAGATAAAACCCTCTCCCAATCCACCTCCTTTTCAGTTCTTGCAAATCAAATAATCATTTCTTTGTGATGTCCCCGTTTTCAATGACAAATAACTTCCTGTCAGTGGTAAAAGTACTACAATTGATATCTACTTATGTGTAACATCTGAAACAAGTCATTGTCCTGATATAAACGAGAAACCTGTACGTCAGCATCGAATTACCTCAATCAGTTGACTGAGACACAACATTGCAAGGGGCTATCAAATATCGTGAGAAAGCACAATTTGTTTGATTCCCTCTTCTACATGTATGAAATTGAAATGGGGGATGGTTACTTACCAGGTCTGCATAGCTTTTACATCCTCTTAATTTTACGTTCCCATAAAATTGATCCTGAAAATACAGTAAGAAAATAAAAGATTATTAAGTAAAATGTAAATGCGGATGGTCGGTAGTTGATGTATGAAAAAATTTGGTGGCAAAATTAAACCCCTAAGACGACCGTGACAGGACTCGAACCTGCAATCTTCGGATTCGAAGTCCGACGCCTTATCCATTAGGCCACACGGTCCTCGCATGTTGATATAATGTACCTTTATCAAAAACAGTTACCCTTCTAAGAAAAAATCGATAAAAACATCTCTTAAGAGATTCTCACAATAGGAACATGTAAGGATGCATAGCCATGGATAAAAAGGATGCTATTTCCTGAGTAAAAGATATATATATACTGATAATTACCCGATATCCTTGGTAACCAGTTGTATTATTTTAAAATTCGATTTTTTATTTACTTCTAACTTGAAATTATGTAATAACATCAGACGAGGAACAGAATTTTAGGAAATGTTGATGATGACGATGAAATATTCGGACCAACCCGAAGCTCGCAGTGCGGTTTCAATAATTTTTATAATTCAATTATGCAAAAAGTATTGGTACAAAAAAGGTACAATGATGAAATAAAAAGAAAAACAGGACAAGAAAAAAGCGACAAGATAAAGAGGTTTCATGGGGCACATTGTTTTTTATGTGTCCAAGATTCCCATCATAGACAACTTATGTATCGACCCAGGACGAAAACATAGTTAAAGATAGATAGATAAAGATACGACTCCATAGCCCAATAAATCACGTAATGTGAATGCTTTTTTTAAATTACTGCGATTTATGCATTCATCTTAGTACAAGATATCGTTTCACAACTATTTCAGCGCGTGTTTATGTATGTGTGTGTCGATAATTTGCAAATACATACCTAAAGTAACCTTATAAACATTTTAATGTAACTCCACCAATAATGTTTCTCGTTTTTTCTTGAACACTAGATTTATTCAAAATGACTGGTTTTTCCATTTTATTTTATGGGGTCATGTGACTCTAGAGACCCGAACCCCGACCACTTCTTTGGTGTTTTTTTTTTTGATGGGAAAAAATCCATTATTTGTAAAACGGAAAAAAAGACTAACTTTCAAGCCGACAACTTGTCTCTCTGCTCGTGCTAGTTTTCTTAATTACATCAACCGTTATATTCACAATAATTGTCACAAGCCATTATCTTCATCATCATCATTATCGGCACTACAGCCGGTATCCGGTCTTGGCCTTATTTAACAAATCTCTCCGCCGGTCCCGATTTCGAGCCGATGTCATCCAGTTTGGCACTCCCAGGCTCTGGGCGTCCTGGTCTACGCCATCCCTCCATCCCAGACAAGGTCTGCCGCGCTGTCTCCTTCCATACATCCTGCCACAAAGGACTTTCCAGGCAGGCTCCTCTTCGTTCATTCGAGCTAGGTATCCCGCCCACCGGAGTCTACCGAGCTTGATTTTTCTTATATTAGCTTCAAGGTAGATTGCGTACAACTCATGGTTGTGGCGTCTCCGGAATCGTCTTCCCTCACGTACAGGGCCAAGAATTCTCCTTAAGACCTTTCTCTCGAGCGCGGCCAAGAGTTCAGAGTGCCTTTTATAATATTGTAGCGAGCTTAGGGTTCGCTGGATTAATTATTTTAAAATAAATAAGAGCCGTTAAATCGATTCTGAATTAATGTGACATTTTATTAGTCCGTAATAACAATCGTTACTTTTTACGGTACACTTAACGTTTTCTTTATTATCGCTTCCGTAATTATCGCGTCTTTTACTGCTTACTTCTCGCTCGAGACTTATCGCTTGTTTCACGTTCTACTTCTTACTCCTCACTATGCTCTGTGTGCGGCGTATTTATACTGTTTCAGCGTTTCGTTTCCGTCCGTTCCATTGCCTTGAATGTTCTACTGTTCTTAGTCTCCAGTTTTCCATTACTTTATAGAATATTGTAGTACTCTGTTTCGGACTCTCTAGAATATTCTAGTACTGATTGTCATATGCGTCACACTACCCTCCGCCTAGATTAGTTCGTCCCGAACTAAGTTCACTGGTCTCCCGGGCCAACAAAAGCCCCCAGTCGGTCGCGATGCACCACTTTCATCTTGGTCTTCGGCGGTGGAAGTTCTTGACCTTCATCCAAATTTTCTACTGCTCTCCTTTTCGCGTCAGCTCTAGCCTGTCGCCATTTTTCCTTTTCCTGACGACGGAATTCCTCTTGCATTTTAGGGATCTTATGTGAATAGTACAAGAGAAAATGCATGTGAACACCCTTAAGCTCTTCTGGAGTTTGCACATCACGTAAACGGTATAGATCTTCATCTTTAATTACACGCATATCATCTGGTATTGGAGCATCTGTCGATTTCATAACCGTATCCAACTGGTAGTTTCGCATCTTTTCAAATAACTGGAGCGGTTTGTTCTTTGAAGCTGACAGTAAACACCAGCGTGCGTCGTAGTAATAGACTTTCCATAGATCGTCGCACGTTAATCCTGGTTTCACGTGTTCTTCTCTATAGAACGCAATGAACGGTACTTCTAGCTGTTGATTACGCCTACAAGCTAGGGCTTGCTTGATCTTTCCCCCCGTATGTGGTGGCTTACAATAGCGGTCTCGACCTCCAACATCCGTTGATATCTCTTGTTCGGAAACATTTGATTTACAAAACGCCTGTTTGTAAGTCCATTCAGCTTCATCTTGTAGCTCGTTGGGTCCCTCTGGAACAGGCGTAACCGGAACTTCGCGTAATTGCATTCACTCAGGAATATCCGTTTTACGGATTTCATTGTCCAAATCCGTAAAGTGACCCCTTTCCAATTCATCATTGAAATGTTTTGCCGCCTCAGTTTCCCTGTGACTACGTTCAGAGTGGCGTTCAACATCGTCTTCGTCGTCGAATAGCTGTTCGTCTATAGCCTCACGTGCTGAACCTTCATCGACGTGCTGTTCCTCTCCATCACTTTCTTCATCCTGTGTACGATGCAGACTCTTGGAACGCTTTCTACCTTCGACTTTCAAACCAAGATTCTCTTCAGTAAGGTCACAGTCGTCGTCTTCCAGTCGGTCGTCCAACTCGTCATCATCATTGTAAATCCGTTTCAGGGAACGGCCTGAAGCATCAGTGTCTTCATCATCACTGCCGTCCTCTTCAATCGGGTTATCATCGATGAAATCCTTCAGTTCTTCACGTAACACATCATCGTCATTTTCCTCCTCTTCCTCACTGCTGTCGGCCATAGCTTTGCTCTTCCTGAGTTTCTTCATTTCATGTGGCTCCAATTCCTCCTCATCCTCAGCTTCTTCCGCTTCCGAGTCTCAGAATTCTTTCATACACTGCCTTTGGGCATCCAATTTTGCATTAACCTCTGCAGCTCGCGCATCCAATTTTGCCTTAAACTCGGCAGCTCGCGCGTCTAGGACGTATGTGTCCTTCATCTTGTCTCTGACTTCTGGTCATCTTGCGATAACCAGAATCACCCACATCCGTGAGGATGTTGGGCTCGGTCTCGCGATCTCTGAAAAGAAAAGAGGAAAAGGGGGGGTGTGGCGATTCCGCCAGATCCCACGGCTCGCCTTCCTAAAAAAAAACCCCATAACCATAACCCGGGTCTGCACCAGCTTTCGCTAATGCAATTCGCATTAGCATCTTAGATGCTTCACGCATCAAACAGACCCAATTATTATAACCCTAAAATCCCTATAAAGAAAACTTACCTTCATGCATCCCTTCGCATACAATTTTTCATAAGATTTCTTTGTTTGCTTATTTGGTATTCTGAACCAATTCGGTACCAGACAAATTCCATAAATATCGCGCCGTCTATTTTCCTAGCCGCGCCATATACCTTTTCATATACATTGCCTGGCAACCTTTTTTGTTTGTCTTACCAACAAACAACCCAAGCAGCTGCATATAATTAGCGCAATAGACGCTGAAACCAAATTCTCCAGCATTTCCTAATGCAAATATGAACCCGGTTTCTATTGCAGCCAGAGATGCCATAAACATCCAATTTGCTTTTAGCACCTTTTTCTCCTAACGTCGAAAATAGCGACGAGGCATCGTATAAACATGACCCTCATTAAAGAGCGAACCATTTGGTCGCTTTTTCTTTTGTCTTTGCCGCCTGCCTGTTTCGCTGTTCCACTGCACGTGTGAATAGCATTGATTTCAACGATCCCACCTATACCACCATGAGAGACTTTACGTTTCCCTGGTGGTAGTTAAAAAACTATATCCTTATTGGAGAGGATATCGTTTGAGTCGTAATTCAATCTCCGTGGCGGTCGGGTCGCTCGCCATTCACCGTACCTCCGCCGGGTACGGTACGAAACCAGTTTAATCCGAGTCGAGTGTTTTCTTTTGAAGAGGTTAGTGTGGTGTAGTACTTTGTGGTTTTTAAAAGATGCTGGGCGATTAGATAACAAAACAAGTAGTTATTCAGATTGAATCAAATGAAGCCATTCGATAAAATACATCCAATAAAAATAAAATTCATTAACTGTTTGATTTTCAAAATTTAAAGTGAACAACTGTTTTGGTGTTTCCTTTTGTGTCGGCGGAACGACGGGTTTCCTTCGGTGGAATAATTAGTGACAATTGGATGGAGGAGGAAGTGAACCGTGTGCCCATGTCAGGTACAATACTTCCTCCCCACAGGGGTATCCAAGGATAGTGTGGACAGTGTTAGTCCGGGTGTTCTCTAACTACTTTTATAGAGGGATGGTGGGAAAGAAATCGTACAAGACCGGTAGGTCTTGGGTGCGGTAGTGAACACAGATCACGTCTTTGGCGTCTGATAATCTGCGCTTTGGTCGGTGTGTATGTTTGTGTTTGTGCCGTCTTGTACTGTGCGTTCGTGTGTGTGGTTTGTTAATAGTAGACCCTATGGGATGGGTCCAGGAATCCTCTATTATAGAGGGGAATGTTGTTGGGAAGGGTGCTTTCTTCAGTTTTGTACTGAAGAAGAAATTGTGGGGGTTTGATCCGAAGAGATCGAGAGAGAGAAGGGTCAAGAACGCAGGAGTCCCGTACAAGTAGGTTCTCGCTGTTCTGAATATTTTCGAGGTACTTATATGCTAATTGAAGCAAGTACTCGTCGATAGAGGTAATGGAGGCGCCTTCGTATAGGTGAGAGTTGGAGTAATGACGACCGTCAGGCCTTCTAGAATGATTGGTGCATCATCTGAGGAGTTTCCTTTCGAAAACCCGAAGTCTTTCCATTTGGGCCGAAGATATGCAGGACCATATGGGAAAGGCGTACGATATTCCAGATCGGATTAGCTGCTTATAGCAGTTAAGCTAACTTTGGTGTCAACTTTGTTGCTCCACTTGAAGATGTTGTGCAGTTGCTTAGACCGACCGAGGCCCCTTTGGAGAATGTGGGTCACATGTTTGATGAAATTCATTTTTGGGGTATAAATGACCCCAAGATATTTCATCCTGTCCTGTGGTCTAATCGTAGTATCTCCCATTTTTATTCGAATATTCTGTGAATATCGAGAAGTAGGTTGGGAGTGTTTACTACTCAGGATTATAGCTACTGCTTTAGATGGGTTAAGTCGAATTTTCCACCGACTGTAATACTGATACAGTTCGTCCAGATGACGGTTGAGTCGGTTTGTTGCGAGTTTTGGGCTTTTAGATGACGTGTACACTAGGACGTCATCCGCATAGCAAATCTGGTTTACTCTACCATCCACAGGGCGAGGAATATCTGAGGTGTAGATATTAAATAGGATGGGGCCTAGAATGGAGCCCTGTGGTACGCCTGCGGCGGCGTTAAAAGTTCGGGAAAGCTTTCCATTCACTCGAACTTGGAAGGTTCTGTTTAAAACGAACTGGTAGATTATATTACACAGCGTTTTACTGAGGCCAGTATTCAGTAATTTAAAAACGAGACCTTCGATCCAGGTTGTGTCAAAAGCCTTTTCAATGTCCAAGCTCACCGCAATGGTGGGTTCCTTATTAAAGAGGCGCACACAAATGTGGTTTTGAAATATGGTGAGAGCCATAGTGGTGCTATGCGCTCTTCTGAATCCAAATTGGAAGTCAGGTATTAGGTTCCTGACACCGATAAATTTATTTAGCTTCTCGTATATGAACTGTTCATATATTTTGCTGATGCAGGTGAGGAGCGAAATAGGACGAAAGCTTGGGGGGTGATAATTTGGTTTCCTAACTTTTGCTATTGGGCAGACAACAGCATGCTTCCAAGCTTGGGGAAAATACCCCATGTTGTAGGCATGGTTGAGCAGAATGGAGAGCTTTATAAAGAATAAAGCAGAAAGCCTTCGCAACGAGTGGTAGGACATATTGTCGATACCGGGTGACTTCTTGGGGTTTCGAGATTTAACTAGGTTCTGTAGGGTATTTGGTGTGACGAAGCCGTGACTATTATCACGTGTGTCGTCGAAGTATGCACTGTTAGCTGAGTTAAAGACAACTATTGGCTCGTTAAAGTTGTCTAATTTATTGTGAACCTCTGAACTAATTATTGCATTCGTTTCCGGGTCGCCATCCTCGAGAGTGAGCTTGTGATTATTTTCAAAGGTCTCTCCGATGATGTTTGCTTTATTGGTGTCATTATTGACAACAAGGCCGTTGTGCATGATTGGTCCAGTGATACGAGAGGTGCCACATATCTTTTTAACATTTTTATAAATGTTCTGGTCCATCTGAATACCCTTCAGTTTGTCTTCCAATTGTCGGGTACGATTGTTTTGGATTCTCTGTTTTATCAGTGTGCCAATATTGTGAATAATGGCTCGCAATAATGGCTCCCTTTGCGTAAAGCGGTGACGATATCTCATTCTGCAGAGCTTTTTACGCTCCCGGATGAGACGAAGAGTGAGGTCGTCAAGGGGAATCTGATAAGTCTTTTCAAGTTTGTACTTCGGGACATGAGTCTCCGAAGTTTCAACTAGAATCTCGTGAAGTCGAGTTGCAGCGTTATTTATCTCAACCGTCGTTAGGTTCCTGTCAGTGGGGAGAGAGAGTTGGTGGAGTTTTCCGTTCAATGTAATATTGAAGTTGTCCCAATTTGTGCGTCCATAATCGGGTATGTATCTGACATGACCCCGGGATGCTCGATAGCCGCGAATGAAAATGGTCACAGCGTTGTGGTCAGATACACCCGGCGATACTTGGCGAGGAGTGATTTGGGGAAGTAAGTCTTTGGACACAATAAAGATGCCCAGGATGGAGTTACCTCGGGTACCACCCGTAGGTGCGACTATTTTGAAGTTGAGGGCATGACAGTTTTCGCTGTACCATTGGAACAACTTAGTGCCGTTTGGGCAAGAGACGGAGTTGTTCCAGTGGGGATGCCTGGAGTTGAAATCGCCGCCTATGATGAAGGGTGTATGCCCCGAGGACGTTATTAATTGGCCGATATCTTCGGGATTAATGGGGCCATTATTGGTTTTATGTGAGTGGTAGACGGAGTATATGTTCACTCTACCATTATTAGCTAGATGCACTTCAACCCCGGAGACCTCTATGGACTCGAAATGTGGGAGGTCAATAGCTTCATGGCGAAGTTCGCTATTAACTAGAATACAGGTGCCACCTCCGTTGATGGTGGGGCCGCCAGTGGGGGTTCGATCTCTTCGAATCATTGAAAAGTTTGGGAAAGTGGGACGGTGACATGGATGCAACCTAGTTTCGGTTACAAGAACCACGTCCGCCAGGTTATCCTTTATGAAGTCAGAGACTATCGCACGCTTTGATAGCGAAACAAGGGAGTTGACATTTATAAGGATAACTTTAATTTTGGGATCCATTTTGAAGCGTATGTCTTACATATGCCGTGAAAAGGAGTGCACACCTCTCAGCCTCAGTTGTTAGTTTTTCATATCGGGGTCGAATATCCTCAATCACGCGAGAGAGACTAAGTAGTTTCTCCAGCATTGAGGGTTGCCCCTTTGGAGGCTTTTGTGCCGCCGCTTGGATTTGTGGCATTGTGTTGGCCTGTATAGCGGATCGCTTAGGAACTTGAATATGTTTTTGGGCGGGAGGTGGTGCGGTTTTCATATTCTGTGTTTGGTTCCCTTTAACCTTATCAGCGAATGTAAATCCATTTTGGATGAAATTTTGTGTGGCCTGTTTTCCGAAGTTTGACTTGGCTACTTGTTTAGCTCGAGTCTCCTTGGTTCTGTGGATTATCTCTTTATATTTGGGACAGTTCCTGTAGCTGGCCGGATGTCCTTTATTACCGCAGTTGCAGCAAATTGGCAACGTACTTTCATCCTGCACATTTGTTGTGGTATCGTATTTTGCTGAAGGGAGTTCGCACTTGCCAATGTCGTGGGATTTTCCACAACGGACGCAACGGCGGGCCATGTTGCAGTTCCGGGAGACATGCCCGAAACGTTGGCAACGTCGGCATTGAGGTATTTCATTGTTATGAAATACTTCGAACAGAACTTGTTGATGGAGAGTTGGAAGCGACTTTGTCCGTATTATGGAGTCTATGTCGGTTCCTGGGGCAAGGCGAAGCTGCCATATGTTTACTTTGCTGTATTTTTGCGGTCTGATGTTCACAAACCGTTGTGGCGGAAAGAATTTTTTAACGTCAGTGAATTTGACGTGGGGGAATGTTGCTTCAAGGGCAGTTACGATGTCGCCCTTTTCCCAGCAGGCAGCGACTCGTTTTAAGAGGATGATCCTCGACTTTTCGTCGGCCGGGGTGAATGTGTAATAGTTCACCTCCTTGGCCTTCAGGGTATCGCTAACCTTGGAGAACGTTTGCCGATCGTAGGTTACGATTTTATTGAGACTTGGACTCAAGGTCTTTGCCTTAAAGTTGGATATTCCTTGTCGGTTCATATCACCGACGAACTCCTTTAGGTTGAGGTCTCGTGCAAAGACCCCAGGTTGCTGCTTCTTTTTTAAAGCAGGTACGTCTGCCCCGACCGATGTTTGGTTGGCCTTTTGAGTTGGAGTGGTCTTTGGTTTCGGGGTTGTGGAGGATGGTACCTTCGATGTGCACGATTTTTCCAGCGGAACGACTTTTTGTGCGGTGGGGTGTACCGAGAGGTTTGCCACGATTTCATTAGCCGAAGCTGGGGCTATTATTGGCGTACAGCCGATGGCAACACGTTTACTGAAGGGAGCTCCCTCGCAGTTCAGCTTAGGTCGAGGTGTTTTCCGCTTTTCCGCGCGGAGAGAGGTGGGCGTGGAGCGGCAAGTATTAAGAGTAGGGACATGGAGACCATTCTCGTCGGCAGAGACATCAAAGTCACTGTCGAGGCTTATCATTTCAGGTTCGACCTGTGAATGACGGGTTTCCAGGTTTTTGTTGGAGGGGGTCGGGGGTCCCTCTCGAGAGCAGCGATCCTGGCTACCGCGGTCGCGAGTTCGCTTTTCAATCTCTCCAGAACAATCATCAAATCCTGATTGGGTTGATGCCCCAAGCTCTGAGGAGAAGAGAGGTCCATTTTACGAGGGATAAATGAAAGAAAAGTGATGGACACCGGAGATCACAAAGCGCGAGAAACAGCCTGATAAGACTAGCTGAATAACACAAGTAGGAATGCAGAAAAACAACGGAAAGAAGATGGGAAAAAGAAAACAGCCCGACGGAACCTAAGTTCAACGCAAGTCCGAAATATAAAAAGTTGCTATATAAATTATAAAAGTTATGTTAGAGGAAGAAAGATATTTGGACAATATAAATAAGAAAAATGAGATTTCAGTGAGAAGAAAAGCAAAGGAAATTTAAATGAAAAGAAAAGAATATGAAATGTAATCAAATTGAAATTAAGATGAAATTTAAATGTAAATCAAGGAAAAGTAGAATATAATTTAAATTGTAACAAATACTCCCTGTCTCCTTGGGTTTTTTTTTTTTTGATTGTGTTTTTTGTTTTTTTGTTACTGAGCACAAACACTACTGAATATCGTTGAATATCGTTATTCACTGACTCCTCTCCATGGTCTGTGTGCGACGTATTTATACCGTTCCCTCATTCTGATTCGGCGTTTCGTTTCCGCCCGTTCCATAATCTCGACTTTTCTATTCCAGTTTTCCAGTACTTCCTAAAATAATCTAGTACTTTGTTTCGGACTTTCTCGAAGATTCCAGTGCTGATTGTCATATGCGTCACACTATTAATGGGACTTTCCTTTACTTGATTAGATTTATCAGTTGGTGTTCTTGGGGTTTTTCGTAGGAGATTCTGTTATTGTTCTGGCGATATTTGAATATGCGGTATTTGAATATGATTGTTAACCATGACTGTTAACTATTATGATTGTAAGGTAGTTTAACTTGATGGTTAATTATGACTATTGACTATTATGATTGTTAAGTAAGATTGTTAACTATGATTGTTAACTCGCGTTAGTGTAAAAAAAAATATATATTTCCTAGCCGATCTTCAGTTCCTTAGCGATGTCGTGAGTGGTGATATATCAGTCTTCTTGAACCGTATTTACAATTTTACGAATATACGCTTTTTCGATAGTAGGTTTACCAGGTTGATCAGAGCCCTATACTTCCCTCCAATTTTTCAAAATGAAAGCGAGGGAACCACTGTCTGGAAGTTGATTGCTACATAATGACAACAACAATCACCACAAACGTCCTTACACGAATGTACCGTATTTTTGTCTTTACCGTAGTAATGATACAGTGATTATTTTTTCTAATTACTTTTAACACGCTCACCAATTCCAAAAACTTGATCACTAATAATAATTTGATCGGTCACCTGTCACCCAATATGAGAAGAATTGCCGGTCAGTTTAAAATCAAGCAAACAGAAAAACACTAAATAATTTTAACTTTTAATTAATAATTTTAAATTATAATTTTAAGACGTTTTTTTTTTGTTTCTTTTTTTTCAAACAACGCTACTTTTAATATTGAAATTCTCATCAGTAATATAGGATTCTAATTTGAGTGCAGTAATAATCAATCATTCTATTGTCACCCATTCCATTTTTAAGTTACTTTAAAGTTAGTCCCCCACCCCCAACCCACATGTTAGCAGTTCGTCTACTAAGTTTATTTATAAGTTTATATGTTCATACGACTTGTACTAAGCGAAATAAACTGAGGGGTCTGCCCTCTATTCATTCATTCATTCATTTAGAGTCAACATAAACTTTTGATCACAACTGTCACGAGGGAAAAAATGCTTAACTAAGTCAATAAAATCGTTTCAAAATTTACCTTGAATGATCATTATTTGTATACGGTCTCGACTAAAGTTATTTTCAAGATCATCTGATCAAGCGAATTAGTGAGCAAATGTCGTGTTTCCGGTACACAAAAATACTTCTTCACTAACCTACGAGTTAGTTGAATGATCTGAATTGAGCACACCCTCGATTTTATCACTGAATCTAATTTGATTTGAATTCCGCACATTGTCCGAAAACAGCTCGTAATTTAATTAATATGATTTGCACAGCCTCAGAAGATATGACGCCCCAGAACGAATAGCTCATCGTAAACGTGAACAATAGCACATTTAACGTTGCTGTAAAATCTTTAGAAAATTACTCTTTATATATAAAAAGAAAAGTATGTCTCCCTTACGTAAACACAATCACAGTAATTAGGTATGGAAAACAAAACAAAAAAAAACCTAATTAGTTAAAGAAAACAAAATGTAATCCTGAATTGTTATGACATCTAGACACGAAATTCGGTGGGGGAAAGCCCAAAGCCCAAACAACCCCATAATTACTTTTGTTTTTGATTCTCATTTTAAAGTTTATTTACATTTGGCAGATAAAATAATGAGCAGGCCTTACCTCCTTTGCACATTTTTCAGTGCATTTTTGAATGAGCTCATCGTAACTCCAACCAGTGCTGTTTAGCCACGATTCCAAAAGTATATTTTGATCCAAACCCGATGTCGAGCACAGATTAGTGGAGATAATAACAACCACTAATAAATCGCAAAGAATTAAGCTTGATTTAGGAAACACTATGTCAAATACACTCATGTTTGTTAAGCCTGTTTTTTTTTTTACTTGTAGACACTTGCCGAAAATTATACGTGGGACACGTCTCCGATGTGACAAATCTTATGTGCGGCTTTTAAGAAGATCTAATAGCGATCCTCGGTCGATTTTGATTATTACATTTTCATCAAACCACGAATTATGTATTGACAGCAAAATGCCCAAACCGCGAATTTACTTCGTCACATTTGAAACCTACGTTTCGTCTGACGTCCTCAAACCGGTTGAGAGAAATTAATTAAAACGACGTTGCAATATTAGAACACGAGCCCAGCTATTAACAATTTAATTGTCTACTTTGAATTTATTCACTTTAATGAATTGTTCGGTTTCCACACAGCGAGTAAATCTCGTATACAATGATAAACGAACGAATTGCGACTGACTTGGAACCAACCGAGGCGACTACTGGTTCCCCTACGGATACGAAACCCCATCATGTATGTTGCCGCTTAGCTGATTGAGTCCAGAATATATACGCTTTTAAACGGGTAGATCAGAGGTACGTTTACTTACGTTTTCACAATGACTGAATATGCATGGGCAGTGATCGTGAAAAGGACACCTGTGGGATACTCTTGCACCTTGTTGTTACCTGGTTTAACTGCACTGAAGGAGTTGATGAAGGGGATTATTGATATCGTGCGAAATCGGAGACAACCGTTTTTCAGGTTGCTTTGTAGTTGCTATTTGTCAACATGAACCAAAATATATCTTTTATTCCTATTGCATTAATTAGCTTGCTTTCGATAGTTTAAAGAATTTGCCGTCCGACACCTATGCAGATGGGCTTGATTAAGCAGAGATCACATGATCGTATTTTTTTTATATTGTATAAGTTTTTCAGAATCTCGTATTTCCAGTTTGGACATTTTTTGGTGGCTTGTTGATTACATATCTTTATGCCATCTTGTCAACTAGGTGTTCCTCTGACAGTAACGTGTTGGTCAAGATTTTCGGGTCCATTGTATAATTTATGTTTATTTTGTTTTCATTTTTTTTATTCAGTTTACTTAAAATTTTTAGGTTACCAGTAATGTAACCAATTTCATTAAATAAATAAAAACCTTGCAAAGGAACAGCGTTCTCATCTATCGATTGATACGCCAAGCGATGAAGATTTTTTTCTCTATGCGAAACACTATTTATTCAATTCTTATAACTTCACAAAACAATCAAATCAAATATAAAACAACTTATCAAAGTTATGAATAAGAAAGGTTGGTGACATCAAGTATTTATGTACAACTAAAAAATAGAGTAGAACGCCACGTCAATTGACTGGAGCAGTATACAATTTTCGGAAAAGGTGACACTTTAAGAATTAAAATTAAGAAGAAAAAACTACAAACATTATTGGAAATATAATACAATAATAATTGAAGCAAGGAATAAAAATCCAGTGTCAACTGTAGTAAAAGGAAATCCATTATTTTTTCATGAAATTGAAAACTTTATTTAGCATAGATAGATCGATCCGATTTAGATCCAATATACACAATTTTGTTCTATAGCATGTTGCCATTTAGAATGTAGTTTCATTATGCCTCTCCCATAGAAACCATCGCCCCTATTGGCAAAGAGCTGGGACAGTCAATTTCCACAAGCGTCTTTTGAAGCGACTTTTTCACCAGCAAAATCAATCGCCATAGACAATAACAGGTGGTAATCACCTGGCACCAGGTCCGGAGTATAAGGTGGATGCATATGTACCTCCCAACCAAACACCCGGAGCTTCTGCCGAGTTACTATCGATGGCCTGGCGTTGTCTTGATTTTTTTTTTACACGAACGCGCGTACAAAGGGGTAATTTGAAGTACCCTTAAATGTGAGAACACAGTGCGAGCGGATGGAGAGGAAGTGGATAAGGAAAGGAGGTGTCGATGTATATTGGTCTTAAATATCTGGATATCACAACGACACATGATCAGGCAGAACATTCCACATTCGTGTGGTTCGGCTAAGGAATGACTCTCTATGGTTATTTGTGAGCCTGAAGTCCACTTCCAATGTGAACTGATGCGCATTCACAGATTGACGAGTATCGCGGGAAAATGTCTGAAGGGGCGGAACACATTCAGCAAGTTCAGTTGAGCAACGACCGTGGTAATATGGGCTCAATCTTCGTCTTGGTGCCGGCATTGGCACAGGTTCTACGAAGAATCCCCAACATAACACTAGCGTAAATTGTTCGCACCGGACGTTGACACCTAAAGCAGCTTGTAGCGATTCTAACAGATACACACAATTCACAAGCAAAAAATAGTGAAGAGCACCGAACGAAAAAATCGAATAAGAAAAATACATCAGAACCGTATACCAAGCGATAAATAAAAATAATTCACACCAGTGGAATATACTCGAGTTTGGAAATCAAACACCAAACACGGTCAGTAGTCTGATGCTATACTGCTTCGCTTTTCAACCGTTTCATCGTGTGTTCAATTCACCTTCTTCACTACCCTTGCTTAACGCTACTATAATCGGTGACTACGACGTGATCTGTACACGACGCAGCACACACACACTCCCCGTAGTAAACAGGACTTCACACACGCAATCATGACTTCTGCATAGAGCATCAAGGCACACTCGCTTGGCTTGCTCCGACATTCTCTCGTTCGCTGGCTCGTCGCTCGCACCGAATCTGATCGCAACGAAGTTTCTGGGAAGGGGGTGGTGTGGCAACTCTAAACAACAGATACACACAATTCACAGGCAAAAATAGTGAAGAACACGAACGAAAAAAATCGAATAAGAAAAATACATCAGAACCGTATACCAAGCGATAAATAATAAAAAAATAATTCATATCAGTGGAATATAGTCGAGTTTGGAAATCAAATTCTAAACATGGTCAGTAGCCTGGCGTGTAACGCTATATAATTGGTGACTACGACGTGACCTTGTACACACAGCATACACTTCCCATAGTAAAGCAGAACTTCACACACGGTCACGACTTCCGCATAGAGCCCAGCCTCCGATGTTTACTCGTTTCTCTCGTTCGTCCGTCGTCCGCATACGAATCTGATCGCAACGAAGTTACTGCGGCGGGAGTGGTGTAGCGATTCTAACAGATACACACAGAATTGGTGACTACGACGTGATCTGTACGCGCACGCAGCATACACTTCCCATAGTAAAGCAGAACTTCACACACGGTCACGACTTCCGCATAGAGCACAGCCTCCGATGTTTCCTCGTTTCTCTCGTTCGTCCGTCGTCCGCATACGAATCTGATCGTAACGAAGTTACTGCGGCGGGAGTGGTGTAGCGATTCTAACAGATACACACAATTCACAAGCAAAAAAATAGTGAAGAGCACCGAACGAAAAAATCGAATAAGAAAAATACATCAGAACCGTATACCAAGCGATAAATAAAAATAATTCACACCAGTGGAATATACTCGAGTTTGGAAATCAAACACCAAACACGGTCAGTAGTCTGATGCTATACTGCTTCGCTTTTCAACCGTTTCATCGTGTGTTCAATTCACCTTCTTCACTATCCTTGCTTAACGCTACTATAAGCTCACAAGGGAAAAGAGAAACACCATTTGGCTCTCTGCAATATTGTTCCACTGCAAGCAGCTCACAAAGAAGGGAAGAATAAAACACCCAGAATTCCACTGCACAAAAAATGAAACGCACCAGATTGTTTATTTATTTTTATTGTTCACTTGGTTATTTTTAATAAATTAAAACATAAAAATTCTATACAAAACTAAACTAAAAACAGCGTTATTATAATTCAAAAGATTTCACGCAGCAAAAAGGTTATAATGTGTTTAAATAGTCAAATTATTACAAACTATCGGACAAGTAAACTTAATCATTTTCTGTACACAGCGTTATTGTTAATAAAGAGTTTTATTGTTTTTTATTTGACGGCATGGTTTATTAGTCACGTTTGTAGGCTATTTTGACACTTTATAATGCTTACTAATTGGGTGAAGTTAACACAAACGGCACATTGAATAAATAACTAGTGATTTTACGTTGCACGTAATACAAGGCGCATCCCCAAACACTCGCGTCCGCACACTAAACCCCTTGATTCGTGTTTTCCCGTGGAAGACCCGACCTTCCTCCACGGAATCTGTTTTAAGATTGAATATTGCCACCGAAACGACAGAATACCAAATTCCATCCATCGCCTCGGTGATCAATAAGGGATGATCTTTCGTGGTGAGGATGTGCACTCACACAGATGCGGTTACCTTGCACGCCCATGCTGTGTCCATGAGCATGCCAACCGTGGATATAATAATTCCATAAAAGGAAATGTTTATCCGATTGGTGCTGCGTAAGGAATCCATGCTGATCGAGCGCACGTTGCTGGCGTCCTCTGATGTGACTTGCCATGCACGTGTGTGGGAAAAAATATTTTCTTTCTGTGTGTATGGACAAGTTTGAGGATGCATATCGGTTACGTAATGTCGTAACCGAATTGGATTCTTAGGAATATGCTGCGTTGTATGCAGGCATGCCCCTGGGGGTAATGCCTACAGGGTGTTGAATGCTTGTCGATCGGTTTACCGACCGATGTGCTTATAGGTCAACAAGAAAGGAAAGAAATATCTCTTGCATGCGTGCAGCGGAATTCGTTCGGAGACATGTGTAATGAGTTGGTTCGGGTCATGTTGGTTGCTTGGTGGTGCAACCAAACCAAATTGCTTATTAGGAACATGTCTGTTTGGTGCTGATGGATTTTGCATCAGCGAACATTATGGATTTACAGCATTTCAGGTATTTATAGTACAACTATGTAAAGGTAAGCACATGCTTTTATGTGTTTGGGAAACTGTTTCTTCGTCATAGGTTGTAAGGTAAGTAGTGGCGTTCAATGGAACTGCCACAATACTTGTTTTTTCCTGTGTTCTAACGACGGAATTGATCGACTTACGGCTGGGTCCCCAATAAGTTTCACTGCTCGTTTTTACATCCTGTCGGGAACGTGTAGTGCAGTTTTGGATGCGCCTGACCAAATATGAGAGTTGAACTCCATTTTTGGACAAATATACGCCTTGTAAATAGTGGCCAGGTTGGATGGAGTGAAGTATCTTTTGCATCTCTTGAGGAACCCCATACATTTGGCTGCGCTTTTCTCAGCTTCAAATATGTGGTCATTCCAGTTAAAAGTCGAATTAATTCTAGTGCCAAGGGTTGATAGTCCCTTGGCTTCGTCGATGCAAGTGCCGTTCATAGACAGTATATTTACTTTGGGGCTCGCTTTTGACGACAAAAGACAGCACTGAGTTTTTTGGGGATTGAATTCTACTCGGTTAGATAATTCCCACTAATATATATCTTGTTGAGGTCTGAATTCAATGTATCAATCATAAGTTGCTGGTTGGTAGTGACGTTCGAAGAGTTTGAATGGGAGTGTTCGTATGAGTATGAGAAACTCAACGTGCTATCATCAGCAAACGAGTGAATTGGGTTGTGAGTAATTGACAAGAGATCATTTATAAAGATGAGGAAGAGAGTGGGTGAGACTACCGAACCCTGCGGAACACCTGCGTTAATTTGATGGGAGACAGATTTGACACGGTGACGGTTCTGCCAAACCCCACTGACTACTTACCTAAAGAACCCCCATACCTACAACCCAGTCTGCATAAGCTTTCGCTAATGCAATCGCATTAGCACCTTAAATGCTTTACGCATCTAGGATTGTCTAAGGTATAATCTAAAAAGTCCCTGTAAAAGAAAACTTACCTTCATGCATCTCTTCGCATATAATTTCCTGTAAGATTTCGTTTCTACCTTTTCAGGAATCCCAAAACCTATTCGGTACCTTCGGTTTCCAGGCAAATTTCAATTTCCCACACCTGCACCGCAATCTCCACCCAGCATACCTGAAACATTTCCTTTTACAAGGACATTTAATGCATACAACGCGTTAGATAAAATTCCTAGAAATAATTCTTTAAAGTGCATATGGCATCATGAATCCCAAGCCAGTCGGCATCCTTTGTCTGTGTTAAAATCCTATGTCGGACAGCTTGTGTTTACAGATGCCATAAACCATATTTCTACGCATGTAAACATGCATAAGATCCAACTCATCGTTTGTTTTTCACTAACAAAACAATCTTTAATTTCTTTCCCTGCCGCAGCTAATTACTCGGCATATACAAAGTCATGCAAGGGATTCGTTCGGCCACCAATCCCATTAGCACCTTTTTTCCCAACTTCGATAATGGCGACGACGCATCGCGTAAATAATGAAGCGCATTACCAACGGTGCATTTGGTCATATCTTCCTTTTGTCTTTGCCGCCTGTCTGGTTGGTTTAACCCATTGCCCTCGAGCACGTGTAAACAACTCAGTTCTGAACGACCGCACACATACCACCATGATCTTCATTACAAGATCTGGTTTCCTATTCCACCAAGAGAGACTTTACGTTTCTCTGGCGGTAGGTAAAAACGATATCCTTAGTGGAGAGGATACCTACCACGACACCACAAACTGATCCCAAAAGCGAATCATCTCTGCACGAGATGATTATCGCTGAGTCCGTTTACATCCACCGGCCGAGCAGGTCGTGGTCGTTGTCGCTCTCGATCTCCGCCGGTGTACACGGAGACGCGAATACACCGCGAGTCGAGTAAGCGCGCTAAAAAAGTAAAAAGTCGTACAAGTAGTGCACACCAGCCTTTTATTACTTTTCTTGTGCATACGGGTCATCTTCAGTGTAATTTAAATCAATGTTCGTACCGTGTTTGCAACCGCCATGTCGAATATTATATTGCTGCAGTCTTCGAAGATTGTGTTTTTATTGACTTCACATTGTAACTTTCACGCAGTGCTACCGTAAAATGTTAGTATCCAATAAGAAAATAAAACGGAACAATAATCCATGGATTCAAACAAGTTATTACAATAGTAGTGTTTTTCTTTAATATAGAAATAAATCTAAACAAAAGGAATCCCGTGTTTAATTTTTCCGCATTGTCTTTTCTTTGGTGCATGTTGGAACGTTGTCTTTGTGATGCTGGTGGAAGGAAGTGAACCGGGTGCCCGTGCCTGGCACAATACTTTCTTCCCCACAACACCATTAAGAACCACTTGGATTGAACGGCCAGAAAGATAGTCTCTTATCCATTGGATCAGGGAATTGTCCACTCCATATGAATGCAATTTTGACAAAAGGGCTGGATACCAAACACTGTCGAAGGCTTTTGAAATATCCAATGCAACAACATTCCTTTCACCGAGGTAGTGGATGGAATGGCTCCACTTTTCGGTAAGGTACACCATCAGATCTCCTGTGGATCTGTTGGTACGAAAGCCATATTGGCGGTCATTGAGGAGGTCATTTGATTCCAGATATTTCAAAAGTTGACGGTTGATAAGTGATTCCATTACCTTGGAGAGAATAGAAATTAGTGCTATGGTTCGATAAGAAAAAAGAGATGATTTGTCACCCTTTTGGGGAATTGGCTGAATGTTCGCTGACTTCCATCTATTTGGGAAACGGCCAGTAGAATAAGACAAATGGGTTTCCGCAGTGGTTTGGCGAGTCAAGAGGAACATCTCTTCAAGAGGATTGGGGGAATGCCATCCGGACCAGCGAATTTGTGTACGTTTAGCTCTTTGAGTGCTCGGGCAACAGTAAGCGTTCGGAAGCGAATCTGGCTCATGGTGTGCTGCTTATGCTCAACTTGAGGTGGAACTGATGTGGTATCAGGGAGCGTTGAGTTGGCTGCAAACTATGCAGCAAGTAGATTCGTCTTCTCTACTGCAGTGGTGACTGGTTTGTCATCGACTATAAGCGATGGAATGGATGAAGAGACTGAGTTTTGAATGTTTTTCACGAATGCCCAGAAGTTTCTACTACCTGTGGCAGAGTGTAGTATTTTTTTTTTGTCTCACTCTCTGGTCATGTAAGAACTTTGCGCGTTGTCTTAAGTCTTTTCTCAGTATTGTTGGATTATACAACCGGAAGCTCAAATCTCTAGCGTTAATGCCTTCTCTGCACCCGGAATCGAACCACATATTTCTCTTGGGTTTGATCCTCTTTACTCTGTGCGGAATAAAGGTCCGCATCCCTAGTAGAATCGTGTCTGTCGATGTGTCCGCCTTAGAGTCAACATCGTTATGGAGGAAAAATAACGACCAATTTAACCTCCGAAAAAAGCCGTTCAGACCTTCCCAGTTGGCTTCCTCGTAGAACCATACTGTTCTTTTGGGAGCTTTCTCATTAAAGTTATGGGGGGTATAAGTGGTGGATGCCTGCGTATGGCACGTATTCCTTATATCTCCCAACGATGTTGCACGGTCGCGAGAATAGTCCACCCAGGATAGCCGGAACATTAAATAACACTCTGATGTTGGTTTGCTTGATAATCATTTCCTTTTTATTTGATTTTGTCGAACACTCCCATATTGTGCTTTTAAATTTGTTTGCCGTCTTTCCCGCAGTTGTAGTTCGGAGTACGACTTCAAAGTGGCGTTTTGCAATTGTAAATACGTTTGTTTAATTTCAAGGACTTCACAAAAATTGCAACTAATTAAAACAGTTACTAATAATGCAATTACACTAGCACCGTATACATTCGCCATTTTTCATCGGTATATTTACTATTTAGGTCTCTAAACTTTACACTTCTTCTGTGAATCTCTGCGGACAAGCATGCACACGCGGCGGCGGTTAGCGACACAACCTCTCTCCGGTAATCACGTTAATCGACTGTCTGAAAAGGGAAGAAATTGGATACAACCAAAAAAGAACATACTTCTGCTCTCTCATTGCCACGTTCTTCGATGTGTGGTAGGTTACGTCGGTAAACTGATGATCGAAGAGAGCGGGACAATGAGAGAACAGAAACACGCTGTACGATTATCTTGGGGTGGATTTGGTTGTATGTGCATGAATCAATGTAGTTCTGAGCGGAACCCATTGACCTGATTTGGTAGTATGGTGAGTTCAGTGTACATTGATCTATACGAAGACAGAACTGAGAAAGAGAGGAGAATTAAGCTGATGATATTCACCTGCAAAAAGAGAGCATTGATCCCCAGCGAATGAAGTGTCTGGGGAAAAGCCGAAGTAACGCTAGGGAAATATTATCACGTGATTCAATCGAATGTTTTGATAAATTTCCCCTGCGGTTCTGCAATGATGCGACAACTTCGTCCGGCTGGATTTGGTTGTCGCTAATCAACATGGACACGAGTTGCCATATGGCAAAAAAGGGAAGCTAAACTCATGTATGCATTGAATTCCGCGTATTCGAGAAGAGAGTTTTAAAGGGGTATCTTTGGCGGTAAATATACGAGGCACGACAATTGAGGAAACTCCATAACGACGAATTGGAAGAGCTATACCGAAAACCTACAATAGTGAGAGTAATCAAGTCGCGAAATTAAGATGGGCCGGACACGTGGCGTGAATGGGCAACGATAAGACCGTGCGTAGAATTCTTGACGGTAGACCTGTGGGGGTTCTCTATATCACACGGAGAACCAACCCACAATCCTAACCAACCTCGACCGCTAACAGCGCGTCACCTCAACCCAACTCCCCATGTAAAATCCACAATAGCATACATCTCCCAATCTGCTACAACAAACATTTTCCAAACTCCTAACAGAATACATCCTAATCATCCCCGCATACATTTCCCCAAAATCGCTTCGGTCAATTCTATTCCCTCCTTGCGACCAAGCAATCCTAACTTCCCCAGAAATCCATAAGCCATAATAAAATGCATATTCCAACCTACAATGGAATACCAATCATCTTCCCCATTACATCACCCCACATACATTTTTTCCAAAATTGCTTCGGCCAAGTCTCTACTCAGGATATATTTTCTCATCGCAACCAAGCAATCCTAATTTCCCCGAAATTCATATGCTGTAACGAAACGCATGTTCAACCCATAACGGAACATCAACCATCGCCACCAATTATACTAAGCTGCGCACATTTCCCCGAAACTACTTCGGTTAATATTTTACCTAAATCATATTCCAAGCAATTCCAATTTCCCCCGAAAATTCATGCCCATACTTGCTCGGGTTTCCAAAGCCAATTTCCCGGTACACCCAACCAACGAATCCAATTTAGCTTATACGGCAAGGATTCGCTGGAAGTAAATTCTTAAGCAGGCATAGTGACTCTTCCACAAATTCCTTGTAATTGGCAGCGAGCCTAATTTTGCTATGATGCACCGCCACGAGACAATGAATGAATTATTTCCATTCGTAAGTTAGTCGCAATTTATCCACCGTGGCATCCACAACAAAAAATTCGATATCCAACCACCGCTCCGTACACACGCACCAAGTCGAGCTTCAACCGCCACACGGAGTCGACATCCATCCACCAAACGGTATACAGCCGCGGGAGTCACACTGCTTTAATTGGTTCGCTTTAATTCATTCGCGCAGCCGAAGTTTCCTTTTCCTTGAAGAATGTTTTGCGGGATACGGCTTCCCTTTATTGTTTTCGATTGAACTCCTTTTGCAAAGATAAAATAACGACCATCCCGCCTGTCAGATAACTGTCAGTTATTGTGCAACCCCCCGTCTCACTTCGAGGCGAAGGGAAAGAAAAACCTAGTGCGAAAAGAACACCAAAATTTGTGTAAACTTTAATGGACTAAGTAAAAGGAAGAACATTTGAACGAAAAGAAAGACGTATGGACTAGCGTAAATTTAAATAAAGGAAATAAAGCATCAACCATAACAACGATACACGAGTGCTTATCTTTTGGTTTCGTGCCCGCTTATTCGTGGGTACTTTTGTGAACGGTTTTCGTCGAACATCGCTGGAGATAAGGCAACCACGCGCCGTACGTCGGCACCACGTCCTTCAGCCCCCCCCCCCCCCCCAGACCAACGGGAAAGAGACCGATAGGACGGCCGCGACGGAGATGGGAGGACAATGTTAGGTTTGACCTTGAGTAGATCGGATCGGCTGGTCAAGCGTGGAAGGAGAATGAACAGGACAGGGAACAATGGCAGAGTCGAGTCGGTGAGGTCATGAACTTCCGGGTTTGTACAGGCCAATAAATAATAATAATAAATAATAAAGTTGTACAGTTACACCGTATTTATTTATACCACAATTTATATACATCCATACCTCGATAGTATGGTGGTTAGTATACCCGCCTGTCGCGCGGGAGACCGGGGTTCGATTCCCCGTCGGGGAGCCTCCGGCGCAAGAGTAATGACCTTGCCCAAAAAAAAAAAAAAAAAAACAAATCATTATGGAAAATTTAACAAGCCTCAGGACTTGCTAAATAAGGCCAAGACCGGTTCCTGCTTGTAGTGCCGATGATGACGATGATGCCTCGCTAAACGGCCGCCCTTTATACGGCATTTCGCTATAACGGCCCTCTTCAATTAAGGCACGTTTTCGATCTACGGCCTAAAATGTTTCGCTATGACGGCAAAAAAAACTTTTTTCATGAACTTCCGGGTTCCTACAGGCCAATAAATAATAATAATAATAATAATTAAAAATTGGGCTGTACGAATATGAATATTGCATACTGTATCGTTTGAAGGTTATTACTTCCTGATTTTTTCATTACAGGCGCCATATCTGAGTTAGTCTCCGGACTTATTGAACGATGTGTTATATTGTGAATCATTTCGGGTAATTTAAAAATTCCGTGGTAAATCCAAACCCAACTTCGTGATCCTTTCGGTGGGAAACCACTTTGTGGGCTCTACAAAGTGACTACATTGTAAAATGACTACCGATAATCCATGGTAACTAATATCATCACATAAAATCTTTATAGATTTCTTCATAAAACGGCGAAAAAAAGTTAAAATATTTGACTTCTCATCTTTTTGCAATAAGCATTAAGGGGGCAACCTCATGTAAATAGCTTGTTTTTCAGGAATTTTTTTTGAAAAATGTAATGCGCATATTAATTAGCAATTTAAGGCACAATTTATTTACGTTATAATATTTAAAGAAAATATTTTTCTAAGATTAATCGTTAACAATAAAACGATGCAATGGCGGCTTGAAAACCGCGCCTTAAAAATGCGCCGTGCAGCATACAGGTCACAAAAATGATCTGAAACAAAAAATACAAAATGGGTTCTTTAGTTTATGCAAAAACGCTCAGTATGACGTTTCCCTTTTACTAAAATTTGCAAATTTGCAAAAATGGCGAAGTTTTGAAAAAAAGGATTTTCTTTTATAAACAATTTTTTTTTTATTAGACTTCTCTCGAGAGAGGCGAACCTATTCGGGCGCCCCGAGATGCCACTAAATAACTGTTGCACTTCTTTTTGAACAGTTGCAGGTTGTAACGCTCCGGGAACACCCGCGTGGGAAGGGAGTTCCACAGCTTCCCCGCTCTGTAACGGAACGAGTTCTGATGCAGGGATGTTCGCGCCGTCGGGAGATGAACCACAAACGGGTGCGATCCGTCGGATTGTCTTGTGGAGCGCATATAAACCGAATTGCGTGGAACAATACCACGAATCTTCGAAGAACAGCACCCGTGATAATATCTGCAAAACAGACAGAGGTCGGCTACGCGCCTTCGATTTGATAGCGACTGTAGTCCTGGCATCAGCGCCGAGTCCCTGATCAGGCGGATCGCTCGTCTCTGTACGCTTTCAAGCAGGTCGAGGGTATGTTTAGGAGCCGAGCTCCAAACATGAGAGCAATATTCGAGCGTGGGTCTAATTTGGGATTTATATAGGAGAAGAAGTTGAGCCGGAGTAAAATATTTCTTGGCTCTAAAAAGATAACTCAGTTTTCCTGAGGCTGACCTGACGATACTCGACACGTGTTTATGCCACGATACATTCCCACAGACCGTGACGCCGAGCAATTTCAAACTTTCCCCAGTCTCGAGGGCCCTGCCATTCATCATCAGCTATGGAACCGATGATCCAGTTTTCTTTGTGAATGTTATGTACTGGGTCTTCGTTGTATTGAAGTCGACGAGATTGGCCTTTCCCTACTGCAGGACCTTATCCAGATCCCGATTCAGAGAGTCAATCTGTCTACATCTCAGCTGGTGTGACGTTGATTCACCAATCGGTCGGTCACTCGAAAAAGAGCAAAAAAGCGTACTATAATCCGCAAATCTGAACACTTTGTTATCCGTTGTCTCCAACAAATCATTTATGTGAAGCAAGAACAAGGTTGGAGCCAAAATAGAACCTTGGGGCACCCCCGAATTAACAGGATACAGATCCGAACACTCGCCGTCCACAACAACCCGGATCAATCGATTCTCGAGAAAGCTCCTCGTCCAGTCGCAAAGCTGTTGGGAAAGTCCGCATGAACGAAGTTTGCTCAGCAATGCCCCGTGCCAGACGCGGTCAAAAGCCTTGGAGATATCCAATGCGGCCGCCCT
Source organism: Microdon myrmicae (assembly GCA_963931805.1). Classification (NCBI taxonomy): domain Eukaryota; kingdom Metazoa; phylum Arthropoda; class Insecta; order Diptera; family Syrphidae; genus Microdon; species Microdon myrmicae. The sequence goes on along the minus strand of OZ007501.1, from coordinate 32,989,008 downwards.
TGACTCACCATGCCGTTCAATCGCAGATGTCCATATATCGGTTATAAGTGTCAAAAGGTCTCCTGTGGACCGCCTGCCACGGAATCCGTATTGACGATCATTCAGAAGTCCGTTGCACTCCAAATACTTAACCAACTCTGTATTGATGACTTTTTTCATTACCTTAGATAAAATTGACAGTAATGCTATCGGACGGTAAGTTTGTGGGGGACACTTTTTTCCCGTCTTTGGGATTGGCTCAACTCGAGCGATTTTCCAGCAGGCAGGAAAGGTCCTCCGTGCATAAGATAAGCGGAAGAGTCTGCCAAGAACCGGCGATAGTTCTGGAGCGCAGTTCTTAAGGACTATTGGTGGTATTCCGTCCGGGCCGGTTGCCTTCCTACAATCCAGTTCACGTAGAATGCGTTGAATAGTGCGCGGACGAAATCTCACAACTCACATGGAAGACTGTACCGACGAGATCACAGGTGGCTCCAAAAGGCCGGGATCGAGGTTTGAATTAGCGGAAAATAAATTCGCGAACACATTAGCTTTATCTTTTGGATTCGTGACTAACGTGCCGCTGTCTGTCACCAACGGAGGGAAAGAGGAGGATGCGAAGTTACCGCTGACAGCCTTTGCCATTGACCAGAAGGAGCGTGAACCAGTTGGGCACCGAAGGAGCTTATTGATCACCCTGTCGTTGTGAGCCAACTTCGCGGTATCAATCGCCTGGTTGCACACGTTTCTGATTCTAACAAAATTCGTTCTGTTAACATCGGTGGGATTGGAGCGCCATTGCTTAAAAGCTCTATTTTTTGTCGCTGTAATCTGCTCACATTTTTTGTCGAACCACGGTTTACCAGATGAACTTCGTTTGATGGAATGTGGAATATACATCTCCATCCCCAGAAGAATAATCTCTGATACCCACTCCGCGCAAGCGTTAACATCGGAGTTTCCGAAGCACACCTCCGACCATAGAAAGGATGCGAAGAAATCTCGCATATCGTCCCAGTTAGCAGCCCCATACTTCCATATATGGCGAAGCTGCCTAGGCCGGTTATTCGCTTGATATGCAAGTGCTTGCGCGACAGATACCAAGCAGTGATCTGAGTTTCCCCGTGGCGCAAAAACCTCTACGGTATAAATACTCGGCTCGGATGTCAAAAACATATCCAGGGTGTTCGCATAATCGCCTTGGGCATCCGGCACTCTCGTTGGCTCTCCCACGAGTTGAGTCAAGTTGTGGCTTACAGCAAACATCTCCGCCAGCCCCCCAGCCTCGTCGGTTCTGTCAGAATGTAACAACCAGTCGGAATTGTGCACATTAAAATCGCCAAGGACAACAATTTCAGAAGCTGGGTGGTTGGTCTGTATCCAGTCGACGATATATGAAAGATGTTCGAAAAATGTCGCCGGTCGATCGTCATTCGGGGAGCGGTAAAGACAACAAAGAAATTTAACGGAATTCCTCAGCACGACCCTCAACCATATGATGTCCATATTATTGGGTTCCAACGCCTCCATCCTCTGGCAAGCCAGATTGGACCGGGCGAAAACGCAGACTCCGCCCTTAGAACGGAATCTTGAATGCAAGTCGTATCCGGAGCAACGAAGATATGTCGAATCAGTTGACGAATCGACCTGGGTCTCAGTTAGGGCAAGGATATCAGGTTTCGTTGTTTGCAAATATTGGTGGACGGCGTTTACATTGGCATTGGTGAAACCGATGGCCCTGATGTTACAAAATGCCGTCACCAGTTGAGCGTGGGCCGAGCATCGAGGGCGAGCCCGGTTATGCGATGACGAACCTCTTAAAGTTCGATTATTTATCATGATATCTGCATGATGTTTCCCCTAACATAGTCCCCCCTGGAGATCCGAATGGGAGACTAGTTTACCTCCGGAATTCTTTATATCAGAAGGCACCATCATGACTTATCCCCGTGTCAGTCCGGGCCATCAGCCACACATTCGAAACACCGTCGAAGATTTCTCTCGGCGATATCGCGGAATGTACAGCGTGACGGGGTGGTATCTCACCTTGGGACCGGCTACCACCTAACCAACCTTGTCTCGAACCGGTCCATCAGCCAAGCTCCGAAAAATGGCCAGGGATTTCTCCCGACTATTTCACGGAGCCTATAGCTTGATGGGGTGGTATTTCACCGGGCGCACAGGGCGTTGGTAGCGGCATCCACTCGGCCTTTAGTCGCCTCTTACGACAAGCTGGCTTAGCTGGGAGTATATTGTGACGCATATGACAATCAGTACTGGAATCTTCGAGAAAGTCCGAAACAAAGTACTAGATTATTTTAGGAAGTACTGGAAAACTGGAATAGAACATTCTAGACTATGGAACGGACGGAAACGATACACCAAATCAGAATGAGGAAAAACGGTATAAATACGTCGCACGCTGAGCGGAAGAATAAGTTAAAGTTATAAGCAAGACAGTGAAGCAAGCGATAAGTCTCGAGTGAGAAGTAAGCAGTAAAAGACGCGATAAGTACGGAAGCGATAATAAGGAAATCGTTAAGTGTACGGTATAAGTAACGGTTGTATTACGGAATAATAAAGTGTTATATAAATTCAAAATCGATTTAACGGCTATTTATTTTAAAATAATTAATCCAGCGAACCCTAAGCTCGCTACAATTGGTGTCAGAAGTGGGATTAATTATTGTTTAAGTGAATAAGTGTGTGAAAGTGTGTTGTGACGATGTCAGATCGACATTTGGAGGATCTTCGCGTTCCTGAGTTGAAGAAGGAACTAGAGGACCGGAATCTGGATAGCAGAGGACAGAAGCAAATTCTTCGACAGCGTCTACAAGCAGCAATGGAGGAAGAAGGTATTGATGTTGACACATATGTTTTTGCGATTGCGCCAGACTGTCCGGATGAAGAAGAAACAGCGAGTCAAGATGGCGCCAATGTAACGGAGAAGAGTTCGCCACAGTTGGGCATTTCGGAGATGCTCAGGATGATGATGATAAAATTGGACGCACAAGCTACAGATGTTAATGCAAAATTCGACACCGTAAATTCAAAATTGGACGCGCAAGCTGCAGATGTTAATGCAAAGTTGGTAGCCCAAAATTCAAAATTCGACGCACAAGCTGCAGATCTGAATGCAAAATTGGATGCCCAAGCGCAGTGGATGAAATGTAATTTTCAACACTTTAAGGAAGAAATCCAGTCAGGAATTCGAAACGAAGTAGAAAATCTGGATCTAAAAGTCACCGAAGAAATAATGCGAATCGAAAAGAGACTTGAGTGTGTTGAGAGAAATAAGACATCGCCTAGCAATCAACATTACTACAAAGATACAAGGATGCAACCGCCATCCTTCGATGGAACGGGACCCTTCTCCGTGTTTATACGTCAGTTTGACGCCGCGGCCAATTATAATAAGTGGTCGGATGAGCAAAAGTCAACATCACTAATCTTGTCACTCCGCGGGGCGGCTGCAGAATTGCTACAAACCATACCAGCAGAGAAGCAAACAGATTTCCAAGCGGTAAGAGACGGCCTTGAGGCTAGGTATGGAGACAACCACTTGCAGCAGGTCTACCGCATGCAACTGCGGAGCAGAACGCAGAAACCTGGAGAAAATCTTCAACAGTTGCAGGCAGACATTGAGCGATTGGCAAACTTGTCTTATTCAAATATGACTAAGGAATTTCTAAACGAGGTAGCAATGGATGCATTTATAAACGCACTCCAAGATCGGGACTTGCAACAGGCCGTTCGTTTGGCAGGAAAGAAGACGACTAATGAAATACTGGCGTTCGCATTGGCTTATGAATCTGCGAAACTGGCTACCAGGAGTACATATAGAGTCCGAGAAACGTCCGTCCAGGAATGTTCCTGCCAAAGAATCGGGCATATACAACGGAGAACCCCGAGACCTGATATGAAGTGTTGGACATGCGGCGAAGTCGGCCACATCTCTGTTGACTGTAGGAAACGTCGACGAATGAATGAAACATCAAGTGAGAATTGTTGTTCATGTGCTAATCATAAGAGGAGACTATCAACGGACCAACCTGAGGCCAATAGCTCGGGAAACTTGTAAGGGCAGACTTTACGGGGCGAAAGTCGCCTGGTGGAACGTACAGCCCCAGCATCGTAACTGTATCACAACTCCAACGGGATAACCAAAGTTTGGTTATAACTACGATCGTTAATGCAAGGACAACAACAGTGACAATTGACACTGGAGCAACGAGATCCATAATTCGGCCGGATGTCGTGGGCAAAATTGCCCTTAATAAAAATAGAAGATACGCTTTGAGGACTGCTACAGGAGAATGTTCTACAGTCTACGGAGAAGTCGAGAGAATAATAGTACTGGGCAATATTTCCATATCACACCAATTTTTGGTTGCCGATATTACGGGCTCCTCGATAGTATAGTGGTTAGTACACCCGCCTGTCATGCGGGAGACCGGGGTTCGATTCCCCGTCGGGGAGCCCCTGGCGCAAGACTAATGACCTTGCCCAGACAAAATAAATCATTATGGAAAATTTAACAAGCCTCAGGACTTGCTAAATAAGGCCAAGACCGGCTCCCGGTTGTAGTGCCGATGATGATGATGATGATGATGATGATGATATTACGGACGAATGCATTCTTGGAATGGATTTCATGAAGGAGCATCAAGTTGTTCTAGATATCGGGCAAAGAACACTGCGAATTGGTAACTTGGAGGTTGCTCTTACACTGCAGGACGAACAATTGCGAAGACTGAAATGTTTTGTGCGTGAGGAGGATGAGATCCCAGCTCGTTCAGACTCGGTAATTTGGACCAGTCTCGAGAGTGATCCCGATGACAATCGATTTTATATCACCGAAGCTGTACAAAATCAGCGTAAAGGGAACATACTTGTTGGTAAAGCCCTTATCCACGCGAAGAAGCACGTCGTACCTGTCAGAGTACTAAATGCGTCCGAAGAGCCGATCGTAATAAGAAAAGGAGAGGTAATCGCAGAATGTGCACCCGTATCAATAATACGTTCAATTCAGACAAGGGGAGAGGATCATTCAATTCAAAAGCCCTCTGGTGCATCCCCTTGGGTTAATAGAAAATCGGATTAACAGACAGAGAAAAGGCAAGCGTTAAATCACTCCTGAACGATTTTTCTGATATTTTTGTGACAGGAAATGATAAATTCGGACGCACCGGTATAGTTAAACATCGCATTGACACGGGTGAGTCAAGACCTATAAGACAGCCACCTCGTCGACTACCGTTGGCCAAACAATCAGAAGTAGGCAACACGATTCGAGATATGGAAGAGCAAGGAGTCATCGAGAAATCATCGAGCCCATGGGCTTCGCCGGTAGTGCTCGTCAAGAAGAAGGATGGGACAACTAGATTTTGTGTCGACTACCGCCGGTTAAACGACGTTACGAAGAAAGACAGTTACCCGCTTCCTCGAATCGACGACACACTAGATACCCTTTCTGGAGCTCAGTGGTTTTCAACATTGGACCTAAAAAGCGGTTACTGGCAAGTGGAAGTGAAGGAGGAGGACAAGGAGAAGACAGCGTTTACTACCGGAAACGGACTTTATCAATTCAACGTGATGCCTTTTGGATTGTGTAATGCTCCAGCAACGTTTGAACGATTAATGGAGAGTATTCTACGGGGACTTACATGGAAGACGTGTCTTGTGTACTTGGACGATATCATCGTTGTTGGAAGGAATTTACCAGAACACATCAATAATCTGCGCTCCGTCTTCGAACGACTAAGACAGGCCAACTTAAAGCTCAATTCGAAGAAATGTGAACTCTTCCAAAGGAGAGTAAAATTTCTGGGACACATCGTTTCATCTGCAGGAGTTCAAACGGATCCTGACAAGATAGCAGCCGTCCGTGAGTGGCCTACTCCAGAAGACAAGCAGCAGTTGAGAAGCTTTATGGGATTAGCCACATATTACCGACGGTTTGTTAAAGGTTTCGCCAATGTGGCAAAACCCCTACATGAACTAACGGGTAAAGACAAGAAATTCAATTGGACAGAAAAGTGTGAGGCAGCATTCAACACATTGAAGGCCGAGTTATGTAAGACACCAACATTGGCATTCCAAAGAGCGGATTGCCCATTTATATTGGATACTGATGGAAGTAACACAGGAATCGGAGCAGTGTTGTCACAGGAAGTCGATGGTAAAGAGAGAGTTGTCGCATATTATAGTCGAGTTCTATCTAAGCCAGAGAGAAATTACTGCGCAACAAGAAAGGAACTGCTGGCTGTCGTAGAAGCCGTTAAGAATTTCCATAAATACCTCTACGGACGTCGATTCCACCTTCGGACGGATCATGCCGCCCTGAAATGGTTGTTAAATTTTAAGAATCCGGAAGGACAAATAGCTCGATGGATCGAACGACTTCAAACGTACGATTTCCAAATTTCCCACCGTCAAGGGAAGGTGCATAATAACGCTGATGCTCTATCAAGAAGACCATGTAAGCAGGATTGTAAACATTGTCATAGAGCGAAAGAGAAAGAAGAGGCGTACGACCTGCGAAATGTACAAGTAGAAGTACTAGATGGGTGGACGAGTGATGCTATACGCGAAGCTCAACTTCAGGATGAAGATATGTCACTAATCCTGTTACACAAAGAAAAGAACGAGCGGCCAACTTGGAACAATATTTCCGACAAGAGTGGAACATTTAAGGCATATTGGGCACAATGGAATTCCTTGCTGGTGGAAGATGGAATTCTAAAGCGTAAATGGGAAGCCGCGGACGGAAAATCCCATCGAATGCAGATTCTAGTCCCACCATTAAAAGTGAAAGAGGTTCTAACAGAAATGCACGACGGGGCCTCCGGTGGATATTTGAGAGTTAATAAGACACTTTCAAAATTACGATCTCGTTTTTACTGGCTTCACATGAGAGATGATGTCGAGTCTTGGTGTAGGAAGTGCACAACTTGCACTGCGACCAAAGGACCAACGGCAAAACCAAGGAGCGCTATGAAGCAGTACAACGTGGGTGCCCCTTTCGAGCGAATTGCGATTGATATCTCAGGACCATTCCCAAAAACAAACGACAACAACAAATACATGTTAGTTATCATGGATTACTTCAGCAAGTGGGTAGAAGTCCTTCCAATTCCAAACCAAGAAGCAACAACTGTCATTGAGCAGCTAATCAATAATTGGATGAGCAGATATGGAGTTCCCTGTGAGCTTCATTCCGATCAAGGCCGAAATTTCGAATCACAGATATTTCAAGGCATCTGTGCGGCACTGGGCGTAAGGAAAACCAGAACCACAGCCTTACATCCGCAGTCAGACGGAATGGTCGAAAGGTTCAACCGAACAATGAAAGAGTACTTATCGAAGGTCGTTAGTGATCACCAAAGAGATTGGGACAAATATGTACAAACCTTTCTCATGAGCTATAGATCGGCTAATCACGATACGACCGGTCATTCGCCAGCAAAAATTATATTTGGACGGGAGATACGATTACCAGCCGATCTGCGATTCGGAATACCTCCAGACGCCATAGACAAGACCGAAGACTACGTAGCCGAATGGAGAAATCCCCTCGATGAGATTCATCATTTGGTTCGAAAGCAAATCAAGGTATCCAGTGACAGGATGAAAACAAGGTACGACGTTCGAGCCAACGCATCCGGATCTAATGCAGGCGATGACGTATGGCTTTATAACCCTCATCGGCAAAAAGAAAGGTCTCCGAAGTTACAGCAACATTGGGAAGGACCGTATAAGATTCTCACAAAAATTAACGACGTTGTCTATAGGATTCAGCGACGACCGAACGCCAAGATGAAAGTGGTACATCGCGACCGACTGGCGACTTTTGTTAACCCAGGAGATCAGTGAACTTAGTTCGGGACGGGCTAATCTAGGCGGAGGGTAGTGTGACGCATATGACAATCAGTACTAGAATATTCTAGAAAGTCCAAAACAAAGTACTAGATTATTTTAGGAAGTACTGGAAAACTGGAATAGAACATTCTAGACTATGGAACGGACGGAAACGATACACCAAATCAGAATGAGGAAAAACGGTATAAATACGTCGCACGCAGAGCGGAAGAATAAGTTAAAGTTATAAGTAAGACAGTGAAGCAAGCGATAAGTCTCCAGTGAGAAGTAAGCAGTAAAAGACGCGATAAGTACGGAAGCGATAATAAAGAAATCGTTAAGTGTACGGTATAAGTAACGGTTGTATTACGGACTAATAAAGTGTTATATAAATTCAAAATCGATTTAACGGCTCTTATTTATTTTAAAATAATTAATCCAGCGAACCCTAAGCTCGCTGCAATATTATAAGGCCCTACTCACAGCGATTGTTAATAACAATGTTTCAAATAAAAAAATAAAAAATCGGAGCCGAGGCCAAATATCTATAGAATTTCTATACCAAACTTCATAAAGATCGAATGATTACTTTATGAGCTACGTTGCACTACGTGCGAAATTTTGCGTTACGAGAAAAACGCGTTTAAAGTTAGAGTAATAGAAAAATCGTGAAAAAATTCGTAGTTCTTTCTAACTTACCGCAGTTTTTTGCTAATCTGCGATTCCAGGGCCGTAGAGTAGACCTTCCTCTTCTTCAAACTGTTCTAATTGAGCCGTTTTTTCCTGTTGTCGAAAAGTATGATGTAGTGCTCTGAAAAGCCCTACCACCTTTTTTCCTCCATTTCCACATCCAAATCCCAGCTATTTTACTACAAAACTCAAAATCCGATCAAAACCCGAAATAACCCAAACTAGATCCAAAATTCGCAATAAACGAATCAAACATCCGTTTATCGCTTAACATTTGCCCCCACGGCATAATTTAATCTAAAAAACCGAATTAAAATCAAAATTCACAATAAACGAATCATATATTCGTTTATCGTTTTGCATTTGCCCCACGGCATCATCTAAATTCAAAAACTAGAGATACGTTATCTCAATTAGGTAAAATCCATCAAATTGAACAAACAAAAACCCGAATTCCTTTACATATCCACATCTGCACAATAGTTTCATAGGAATTCAGGAAACTGAATCCTTATCTTAAATAAACATTGAGCATCTCACTCAGGATTCCAAAATCGGGATTTTTGTCGGAAATTGTGTATTTTCGAGATACAAATTTCGATTTGTTTCTCTTTATAAGGGCGATGGATTTTGTATTCGAGGTTCAGTCTCAATTGGCGTTCTAGATGTAAGGACGCCAGAAAATAAATTAATAAAATAAATTTAAAATAAAATAAAAAGCATTTTATTGGGCCTGGCCGATTCTTCCTACTCGACGACCGGTAGCTGCTCTTCCCTCGAGGTTTGAGGAAGCACGGTGGCAACCGCAACGGGTCCCCTCGGGAGCGGTCTTTAAGAGATCTTACGTCCTTTTCAGGATAAGAAGACACGCTACCTGGGAAGGACCACTTCAAAAATGGTGGCAGCAGTGGGATATCCATAGATCCCGCTACCAACAGAAAACTTTGAAATAATAAAAGCGTCCCCGGGGCTAAACACCGGCAACAGTGAAACAAAAAAGTAAAAAGTGGAAACAACCACATCCAGCGGTGACTACATCATTGACGACACCACCAGGCGAACGCCTAAACAGTGTAAAGTGGACGACGGCCACGAGTCCCGTCGACATTATATGGAGAAGCAGGATAATCAGTCCTGCAAGCCATCAACCATAAAGTGACACGTTTAGTGAACGTCAATGGGGTACAATACCACAAGTGCAATCACCATGTACACTCCAAGCAGTCAAAGTTGAAAAGGATGCGGATGGAATATCGTCGGTTACGGACAAGTAAGTGTCGGTAGCCGTTAGTACTTCAGCTCCGCAGCACAACAAAACAAAAAAAAAAACAACAGTAACAGGATCACACATTATCAGCAAGGAGCTCAGATCCCTGATGACATCACCACAGCGACGGCCACAGAAAGCAGCCAACACAACCAAAGATCTCAGGTACATTCTATATTACTTAATTTAAGGGCACAAATAGAGCACCTATCATAAATTTTAAATTCTCTTAAAAGGACAAAGAGAGTCCTATAATATGAAATAAAATTTTTAAAATCTTTCAACATTTATTTTTAAATTCACCAAAGGGGAAAATGCTAGACATGTACTTTAAGGGGATACAAACACCCCATAAACTAAAAATTTAAATTTCTATATATATATACAATATATACATATACATATATACATATATTTTAAGAATTATTATAACATGCTTTTTAATAATTACTCGGGGATAATTTTCCATATTCTCGGGCAGAGACTGCACAATTTTCACGCGCTCACCCTTATCTGTCGCTAGTCTTTTTCGTTTTATCTTTTTAGATTCGAAATTCCTTAGAAACTCTTTCCCATATCCATCTATTAGGATCTTTTCCACTTGCAGGCTCGTTTTACTTTGGGCTCGATAAAAGTCTCCTCTCTTTTTACCCTTGGCTTCCTTCACAGGATCTCTTCTGCTTATCCATCTATCAGGATCCTTCGATATTAGGATTGTTTTTCGCAGTGTCGGTAAAAATCTTCTCTTACCTTTAGTATTATCGAAATTTTCTGTAGATATATCGATGTATTTGGGTTTGAAGTCATTTTTGCTCTTTTCTCTTTAGGATCGCTTCAGTTGAGTTCGTAAAATTCTCTTCTTACTCTTCGCCCTTTGTTACACTTGTATTTGGTAGGATGAATTTTCCGAAGGAATATTTCGCCCAAAATAATACCCGAATCGAATATTTGAAGTGCGCGAAAAAATGAAGGTCACAATCGGGTTAAAGGATATTTTGGATTTCGTACCTGTGTTTAACGGTAACCCGGACGAATTGGATAATTTTGTTTCTTGCGGAGATATTATTTTTTCACAGGCACAGGACGACAGTCAGCATGCGTTTTATCTAAGCGTGGTGAAAACCAGACTGAAAGGGCCAGCATACGACCACATCCGGTACAAGGTCATTTCAACCTGGAATGATCTTGCTTCCGAATTAAAGGGAGAATTTAAAATTCTCACCTCAAGGTCAGCGGCACAAAACAGTCTGGTGAAAGCCAAGCAAGATAGCAAGGAAGATGTGAAGGAGTTTGGAAACAGACTCACACACCTCCTGCATCTGCTGAACAAAGCCACGTTCGAAAGCACTGTCGATCCTGCGGTGCGAACATATCTCCTCGAAGAAAATAAAAAGCTCGCCTTGCATACTTTTGAAGATGGTCTTAGGGATTCCCATTTAAAACTCTTAGTGAAAGCACGAGGTACCCCAAGTCTTAGAGCAGCAATAAATTACCCTCTCGAGCAGGCCCCACGACTAGGCGATAGAAACCTTCTTAATTTATCTTATAATTCCAAATATAGCCAACCAGCAATTTGCCAATCGTGCAATAGGTCTGGTCATACTTCTGCGACATGTCGTCGAAATGAAAATGGTTGTAATGCTATTTCCCAAATTAAAGCAGAGGTTGAACGCCTCCAATGCACATATTGCAACAAATTTAATCATTCCCAAGCAGAATGTAGGAGACTGTCCCATTTCAGAAGTCAAAACGACTCTCCATCAAATAAAAATGATTTGAGAACTCAGCCCACTTCTACCGCAAACGTTTGGAGAAGTGGAGTAATTAACAAAACGAGTAGGGTACAGCAATCACAAATTTATATAGGAACATTAAACAGCCAAAGATCTAAACAATCGTTATTAGAAGCTAATGATATAAACAGGAAGGTAGAAAATGCCTCATCTTACAAGGTGTCGTCTACGGATGAAATTGGCATTAGAGATAATAAAAACAAAAATCAGAGGCAGGACGAACTAGAGGCCCCCCAAATAGAGGAGGTATTGGCCAAAGATCGCATCCAACAGTCAACATTTGAATCCGTTTGTCTACGGGCCGGATCTGATGATTCGACAAAGACTCCTGACCATACTATCCTAACACCTCCATCTGCTTTTATATTCTTAAATGCTCCGACTTCTAGCAACAACACGTCCAAGCTCATAGAGCACAAACAGAAAATTCCGGCAAAATGTAAGCCTGAGGAGCAAGAACTCTCAGCAGATTGTAAGCCCGAGAAACAAGAAATTTCAGCTAAGTATAACCCTGCGGAACAAAGAGTCCCAGCAGAACTTAAGCCTGAAAAGCCACTAGAACTCCCAGCATCCAATAAGCCTGAGGAACAAAGATTCCCAGCTAAGAGTAAGACTGAGGGACAAGAAGTCACAGCAAAATATAAGCCTGTAAATAATAGCTATATCAAATTACCGCTTTTAAATTACTTGTTTTTCCGCATCGTCTCCCTCGTTTCTCTAATTTTCCATACTTTAAAATGGGTTCTACAAATTAAACATAATAATAAACAAATGATAAAAATCCCTTTTACAAATAAAACAATGGTTGAACTTCCAAAATTTATTATGAATTCTGCTTCCTTTAAAATGTCTTTCATAGATGGTTTTATTGCCCAAACTTTAAACTACGTTACACAAACCAACCCTAAGAAAATATGGAAAATTTTTCACAAATTTAAAGAAAAACCTTAAGTGAAACAAATGGATTATTCCTTTCAAATATATGTATATGTGTATGAACATATAAATAATAAAATACCAATTCTGACATTGTAAATCTAAAAATATTAAAAAAAAAAACTATATGTAAATTAAATAGGAAATATATAATTAATAATATTTAATTCACCTTTTTACCAATTATTGAAAAAAAAACAAAATAGATACATATACATAATAACGCAAATAAATAAAATAAAACAACCAACTTTGTTTTGGAAAATGTATGTATCTAAAAGAAAATTGTCTATAATTAACTAAGAAAATTTATAAATAATACAAGAGTTTTAAAACTCGGGAAATAATAAGTAAAATATAACAAAAATAAATCTTTAAATTGCTTATATTATGAAGAAAATCTCCGCAAATTCATATCAAATGAAGTTTGTAAATATTATATAGCTAACGCTTATATATATAAAAGCTTGACATAAAATAAACAAATAAACTGTCTTGAATTATTCAAATAGAAAGCTGTAAATGACAGTTTGAATAACTTTAAGTAAGCAAAAATTAATAACAAAAAATCTATGAAATAAACAATATTATATACAAATATAATAATTTCAAATACCTATGTCACATTCTTCAATTAATCTAATCACATATATCCTAAGAAAAATAAGGAACTAACATTTTTCACTTTAAATCAAAATGAATTTTAAAAATCTAGAATTAAACATGGAAAAAAAACATAAATATGGTCCTCAAAATGAAACAGAAATATATTCTGGAGATAATGTAAATCCTTATATAATACAAAAGCTGTAATACAATACATTATTACGACTTACCTAATGTTTATCCGTATATATTATCACGAATTGAATTTAATATTTTATTTAAAATAACCTTGGTTTATAAAAAGAATTCACAATTATTATTAAATATATTGAAAAAACAAAAGAACAATGTAAATAACATTATTAATATATGGAACTTAAAAATGTACTTATATACACGATACGAAAAATTGTGAATTTAAGCCAATAGTCACATAATCTTAGTATTACTAAAATCGTAACAAAATATTGAAGAACACTCTATCGTAAGCTACAGAATTAAACATAAATTTTGAATAATATTTAAAAACAAGAACAAAAATTGGAAAAAGAAACAAGCAATTGTAACTAAACCTAAAATTTAAAGTTTTGAAATCCAAAATATGTAACGAATCATGATGACATCGCCCTTCATCTTTTATCGCGTCACTCCTACAAAATTAATCTCTTACAGATTAATTTTTTTTCAAGGAGGGGAGGATGTAGTGCTCTGAAAAGCCCTACCACCTTTTTTCCTCCATTTCCACATCCAAATCCCAGCTATTTTACTACAAAACTCAAAATCCGATCAAAACCCGAAATAACCCAAACTAGATCCAAAATTCGCAATAAACGAATCAAACATCCGTTTATCGCTTAACATTTGCCCCCACGGCATAATTTAATCTAAAAAACCGAATTAAAATCAAAATTCACAATAAACGAATCATATATTCGTTTATCGTTTTGCATTTGCCCCACGGCATCATCTAAATTCAAAAACTAGAGATACGTTATCTCAATTAGGTAAAATCCATCAAATTGAACAAACAAAAACCCGAATTCCTTTACATATCCACATCTGCACAATAGTTTCATAGGAATTCAGGAAACTGAATCCTTATCTTAAATAAACATTGAGCATCTCACTCAGGATTCCAAAATCGGGATTTTTGTCGGAAATTGTGTATTTTCGAGATACAAATTTCGATTTGTTTCTCTTTATAAGGGCGATGGATTTTGTATTCGAGGTTCAGTCTCAATTGGCGTTCTAGATGTAAGGACGCCAGAAAATAAATTAATAAAATAAATTTAAAATAAAATAAAAAGCATTTTATTGGGCCTGGCCGATTCTTCCTACTCGACGACCGGTAGCTGCTCTTCCCTCGAGGTTTGAGGAAGCACGGTGGCAACCGCAACGGGTCCCCTCGGGAGCGGTCTTTAAGAGATCTTACGTCCTTTTCAGGATAAGAAGACACGCTACCTGGGAAGGACCACTTCAATGAGACTCTTTGGTGGCATCAAGAGAGCGTCCGACGAGCGCTAGACAATTTGAGTGCTCCACCCAATTAGACTGTTTACTTTCTTTTGAAAATAAAGTACAAGGAGGTCTCGAATCACTTTCTAATTTTTTTTCTCGTATTTTTGAGGCAATTTGCTATCAATTAGGCAAAAACAAAATATGGCTAAAAAATTTCATTTTACAGGAGGTTCCCCCCGTAAACAAATGTGACACCGAACTTGCAGAAAACTCCTCCGCATTGAATTGTTTATGAAAAATAAAATTTGGAAAAAGAACAGGAATAAACGTTATTTACCAACATCGAGTGATTCATGTTATCTAAAGTTTTTCGAAAGCAACATTTTATTCTCACAATAAAAAATTGTATGAAACCCAATTACAGCATTATAACAAAAAGCAAAGTTCCATTTCCCTACTCGAAAGACGTATCGCAAAACAAACAGTGCCACAAGGGGAATACTTCAAAGCTTTCATCTTCATAACATCACTTACCAGATGTCAGTGATGAAGTTCCCCAGATGTCACTTCGTTCTGCTCATCGTACGGTCTACTCACTCTCGCATAATAAACAATGTGATGCAATATCCAAGTCGCCAGCATTTGACATCACCAGCGCAATAACTGGCAAAGTGCATCAGTCAGCTCTCTCCCTCTCTAGACTGATAAAACTGTCAAAGAACAGCTTTCAGCATTCGAACTTGAATAACAAAAATAAAGAAGAAAGAAACAACGAACTTTCGCGTACGCAACCCCCAGTGGTGTATCTCGTTCGAGGCCGCGAGTATGTAAAACGCAAATTAAAAGTCATCTTGCAGCGCGCCAGCTAATTCGTGCGTAAAATCCTTGGCACGACCATGTCAACATTAACACAGATACCAAGTGCCTACCCGCGGGGTTTATTTTACCTCCCTAGCTCGCTGCTTGTTTATCTTCCCGTGCTATCGTCCGAGTTCATTACAGTTCACCTACCAGAAAAACAATAAAGATAAAAATACGCGTTTCCGACTAAATAAATATCAACACTACGCCATACAAGACTACCATTCGCTACAGCCGCAGTTCGACGTCTCTCTTCTCCCCATCGGAATCGAATGCAACCACGACGGACGATACGATTTACCATACATTCTCGGCTCGGCAAGGATAACGCGTGTGCGTGGAACAATTGCGAATGCATCTCATAACATGCAATCAATCTCGTACCTGTACCGTTACCCGATTCGGAGCTACGATCGTGATTATCTCAATTGGTCCGGTTGCGATGTTATGACAGCTGGTGCTAAGTAAACGACGAATATAATTTTATAATTTGTGTGTAGATACGAGAAGCGCATATATTCCAATGAGTTTGTGTATGTGTACATATATTTTGTGTTGTGTCTCTTTGAATTCTGTTCTTATTTTTATCCTCCCCAACGTAATTGGAAATCAAAACACCAGCCAGTCAGCAAGTGTTCGCTAAATAACGGTGTGTGGTATGCGTTTGTATGCATAAGCGAGCTATTAGCAAAGTTGCTAAAACGTCGATTTGTCTCCTCGCAGTGCTTTTTATATGTAGAGTGTTATACACAGCATTGGCTGTGTAAAAGTTTACCTATCCGATGAGCGAACATCGCCCAGTGCCAAAGCAGTTAAGTGGCAATAACTCAGCAACATAACAACAAAACGCAAAATCAAAAATCGAAAGAAAAAAAAACCAAAAACGATATCAACAGCAACAGCAACAAGGAAGCAAACAACAAACTAACAGGCCAAGCACAAATCAAATCAATTCGCAATATTTCAACTGCCAAGGTTAGTAATAGAAATTATAATGTTGTATAAGAGATGCGCGGTCTCCTTGTCTAACGTAAGGACCTTATGACAACTGGTGCCTGGGTGAAGTTGTGTTTTGACAATTATTTATCAAACGCTTTCGTTCTCCCTTCGGTTGGGGCTGGCATGGCTCTGCGCATGTTATCACGTAATTGGAACTGACCTCTCTACATATTAAATGCGTTGTTGCTGTTTTGTAGATTTGTGTTGACTCCGAAAATGATCTCATAACAATCTGGTTTCGAACTGATACAAGCACCGATAATTTCGGACAAGTATCTGCGCTGATTGTTACTGGCAACCTTGAGGAAAGCGCGCCAATTGGCCGCTCAGCTAGAAACTTCCCGATTAGGGACGTACTGTCGAAGAAATCGCTAAACTCACAATATTGTTATTAGGTGACGTTATGTTTTATTTGCCCTGGGCATCAATAGTGGCTTGGTGTTGGTTGAGAGTTGCCGACAGCTGAAGCATGAGTTGGATGGTTAAAAATTAATTGGACGCACTTTGCTCTATTTCACCACGTTGTGAGATTTTTTATCAAAAAGTTGTTGGCAAATTATTCCTCCTAATGCGTAATAGAATAACAAAATTCTGAACAGAATGTGTACAAAAACGGAACCAATATATGAGTAGACAGTATCTGTAGACATTTTTGTCTGGTTATGGTTGTCGCTGGTATAAGGCGGGCTATAAAACAACGAAAATACGACTGCAAATTAATTGGTTTTAAATTTATATTTATTCAGAAAAAATACCGGGAATTAATCATTCATTAATAAAAGTCCACTTAAGGGATTGTCAAAATTCTTTTCGACGCTAACCTGACACAACTGTCCTCTTCCCAAACTAACCACAACTCGAATCAGAAAATCCTATCCCAAGCCAAATTATACTCTAACTGCTCTCGCTAATTCCAACCGCTTTACCACCCTTCAGTCTGGGGGAAAGGTGTAGCGGAGAACTAGTTTGAGGGAAGGAGAGGAGAGGTAAGATTGCCGGGTAGAGCGGTTATTGAAGGGAGGGGGCCGATTTAGGACGGGTTTCTTGTGAGACGTCGTTTTAGAGCGGGAGTGGAGAGGTTGAAATCGAAGGAGGTGGGGAAAAAATTGGCCTGTCGTAGTGTAGTGCTCCAAGAAGCCCTACCATTTTCCTCCCACATACATTTCTACCCACCTACTTTATCATTAATCCATATCCCCAAACTAACATTCAATCCAATGTTAGACAAATTGAATTGTTCAATTACCATACTCATATTTTCAAATCCTTCCTAAAAACTAAACAGCATAATGCATATCTTCATATGGAAACAAACACACATTAAAAGATATCCATTTCGTTCCCATACACTCAATTCTAAAATCCTTATCTCCATCTGGATTGCAGCCAGATGTGTATATTCTAAAAATATGTATTCCATTTCCTTTTCTCCAATTTTTCACATACAAATCTCAATGAAGATTTGTGTAAAAGGGCGATGCATTTTAAATTCGAGGATCAGTCTCTAGGTTGGCGTCCGACGTTTAAGGACGTCAATCATTTAAATTAAATATTGAAATTAATAAAAATAGTTTTAATGGCAAATACCTGCGTTTTATTGGATTCGGCCGAATATCAGGCTCGTATTCAGCAATCGGTTGTCACTCTTCCCGGAGGCCCCGGAAGCACGGTGGCGACCGCAACGGGTCCCCTCAGGAGCGGTCTTAAGAGGAGACCCTTCCTGAGAGAAGGGCCACAACAAAAATGGTGGCAGCGGTGGATAATCCAACTATTCCCTACCAACAACAAAAGAAGAAGGAGCAGCAGCCCATAATATTAACAAATAACAAAAGCGTGCCTGGGGCTAAACACCGGCAATAGTGCAAAAAGTGAATAAAATTGGCCAACACAACTCCGGCCAGCCCCGGGATCCTCAGGTAAAATCGTGTGGCGAACATCGTATATCGTTCTGCAGATACAACAAAAACAAATTCAATGACAGTGGCATCAATTATAGTTCTTTACCGAGTCCAAAATGTGCTGTACAATACGTCAACAAATGTTGATGCAACTGGTTTTATGCAACATCGTCTAGCAGGCGCATCAATACGTGGTGCGCTATAAACATCCACAAAATCGCCATAGCCATTAACACAGCCGCAGCAGTCAGCATCAGCAAGGATGTTTGATGTATTTCAAATCCTTGAAATACATCAAACAGCGGCAACTTATCATTGGCGGCACCAGCAGGCAAACATCTAAATAGTGTGTGTTGTAAATGAAGTGAACGACGGCCATGAGTCCCGTCAAAATATTACAAGGTAGCAGGATAACCGATGACATCATCATCTCCTACCAGGATACCGAACACTTGGACTCAGTGGCAACACACTCAACAGAATGTCCAACAACAACCACAGGTACTTAGTCCATTTTTATATATATTAGTTGAATCTAAAATTTTCATATACAAAGGGGACAAATGAAACCCCAAATTTAATGAACGCAAAATTTGTATTAAACATATATACTTTAAGGGGAATGATAATAGAAACCCCAAACAAAATTTAAACATACAGAGGCAGAATAAGAAAAAACCTTTACACATATAAAAGCAATTTTCCTAAATTTTTACATATACATATACATATTTACATTCATTAAATAAGTTTCTTAAGGATTTAATTTACTTGATGAAGATTTTCCATACTTTCTAACAGGAAATTCTCGATTTTAACGCGCTCACCCTTATCTGTCTGTTGGTCTTTTTCCTTTCATCTGTTTAGATCGAAATTCCTTAGGATCACTTTCCCCTATCCAGGATCTTTCCACTTGCAGGCTCGTTTCACTTTGGGCTCGATAAAAATGTCCTCTCTTTTTACCATTGCCTTCTTTCACAGGATCTCTTCTGCTTATCTGTCTACCAGGATTTTTCGAAATTAGGAATGTTTTACTTCGGTGTCGGTAAAAATCTTTTCCTACCTTCGATATTTTCGAAATTTCCTCTATAGGTGAAGATGTGTTGGGTTTGAAAGGATCTCTTTTGCTAATCTGTCTTTCACAGGATCTTTCGATATTAGGATTGTTGTTCTCGGCGTCAGTAAAAATCATCTCTTACCTTTAGTATCTTCGAAATTTCCTCTAGATATATCGATGTGTTTGGGTTTGAAGGCATTTTTTCTCTTTTCTCTTTAGGATCGCTTCAGTTGAGTTAGAAAAATTCTCTTCACACTATTCGCCCTTGATACACTTCTGTTTGGGAAGATGAATTTACCGAAGGAATATTTCGCCCAAAATAATATGCGAATCAGTCAGCCGCGAACTCTCTTACAGAGAACACCAGTTTTGAATAGTGCGCCAGTTAAAAAGTGAAGTGACTACCTATTTAAAAAGTAAAAGTATTTCAAGAGAAATTTTTGACAACAGATAAAACTCCTAAGAATTCACAAACAAAACACAACAAAGACACATCAGGTAAGAAACCGAAAATATGGCCCGGCAACAGGTTCCTAGAACTGGGAGAATGCTCACTCTCAGGCTCTGCAACCAACGTACCAACAAAAAAGAAAAGACAATCCGGCAGCCCATTGTCTTTCGATTTCCCTGCTTTGCCGAACAAAGCAATTTTAAAAACACCTCGGTTTATTCAAATTCACCCAACCGATGATTCAATGCCACTAACATCTGTTAACGTCTTTGTGCTGAAGAGAATAATTGATTCTATTAGTAAACAGTACGAAAGAATAACCCTCCTTAGGGATGGCTCCATACTAATTCTAGTCAAAGACCAAGATACACCAGATAGATTCATCCAATCCAAACGATTCGAATCAATCTGTCCGGTCGACATAAGACTACACCCCAAACTAAACATCTCTAAAGGAATCGTTTACGCCCGCTGTCTTATAAACGTCCCAGAACCTGATATATTATCAGAAATGAATTCCCAAGGCATTGTTGATGTATTTAAATTCACCAAAATGATGAATGGAGAAAGGAAGCCCATGGGCCTAATGCTATTTTCATTTGACCGTCTTCAACCACCAACAACAATTGAAATCGGCTGGTACAACACCAAGGTCAAGGAATACATTCCGAGGCCTATGCGTTGCCGACAATGCCAATTACTAGGCCACACGGCAAAATGGTGCAAAAATACAACGGCATGCAATACATGCAATCTTCCACCCCACCCTGAAACTGACTGCATAAGAACAATCTGTGCAAACTGTCACGGCCCCCACCCGGCATCTTCCTCCGCATGCCCAAAATATATGCAATACCAACAAATTTTAATAATACAAACAAAAAATAAAACATCCCTATCCGATGCTAAACGCATATACAGAGAACAAAATCCCATACAAACAACAAATAATGATCTCTATTCGGAACAAATAAAGAAAACAGCTTCCACATTAAAAACACCAACTGCTGCCAATTCAGTCCCAACAAAACACATACAAGACCCAATGCCCGCAAACAAAACTGCTACCAAAGAAACACATATATTTCCCTCCACCTCCTATGCAACCTTAAAAGAAATAGAAAATAGAAAACACCCTATCGTACAACAAAACACAATAAAAAACAAAACACGAAACGCTTCTTCCATACGAACTCAAACACACACAAACAAACCGAAACACACTCCAGCAGAAATGCAAAAATCCCGTTTAGACTCAACGGAAAATTTCCCTTTACCTGATCATGGAAAGATATGATCCTAATCTCTGTCACCAACACATTGACTCCGCGGCACAGGGCGACTTTCACTCAAACCAATCCGAGCGGATTGGACAGCTGAGTGAAACGAGCTGTGTGGCGCGGAGTCAGATAACCAATCACCGTTATATTGACTCCCCCACTTTGAACAAAACAACAAACACTAACAACAACCCAAACGATCTTTTAATGCTTCAGTGGAACCTGAATGGGTTCCACAATAACTATCACGAACTACAGATCCTTATAAAGGAACTAAAACCAGCGATCATAGCATTGCAAGAAACTCACTTAGCCCAGTCCTCAAATGCTAAAGTGCCTCGGGAATACAAAGCCTACTTCAATAACCTCACAGGAAACAACTCCTCTAAACAAGGGTCCGGTATACTAATACATAGGGCCCTTAACCATAGACAACTCAACATTACTTCCCCTTTCTCGGCTACCGCAATCGAACTTACAGGGAAATTAAGTTTAACTGTTATCTCAATTTACATCCCACCCAACCAACCATTCAATCTAGCGGATCTGAATAACATAACTCAAAACATACACACACCAATCCTCCTAGTGGGGGATTTCAATGCATGGAGTTCAATATGGGGATCACGAACAACAAACAAAAGAGGTAAAATCGTTGAACAATTTTTGCTACAATCCCACTTGGCAATACTGAATAACGGCAAGCCAACCCACTTTTCCACACACAAAACCTTTACAAACGTAGACCCTTCCATAATATCAGCCCAACTTTCTCCCATAACTAACTGGGAAATATTAGACAATCTGCATGGAAGCGATCACTTCCCGATTAAAATCTCTGTCTCGACTGGCAACGGCAATAAGAAAAAGATCAAACTCCTCCCCAAGTTCCAATCTGACCGTGCCAATTGGGATAAATTTCAAACATTAACCACACAATTCCTTAGCTCCCATAGCGTAAAACAAAATATTAACCAAGAAGCAGGTATTATTACAAAAATGACTAGAGCGGCCGCCAACATGTCCATTCCGCAGACAACAAGAAGGTTCCATAAAACCGTTGTCCCATGGTGGAATACCGAACTGGCAAGATTACGGACCGAAAAACAATCAGCTTGGAAAATCTTCAAGAAACATCCAACGGACCAGCATCTAATAACATATAAAAGGCTTAACGCCCAGTTTCGGAGAACTGCCAAAATTGAAAAGGCCAAATCATTTCAATCCTTCACGGCAAAATTAACACCCAATTCCACCCCAAAAAAGATATGGTCTGATATAAAAACGCTCACAGGCAATTATAATCCCCCTGGCATTACGGCAATAAATACCGGCACTAACATACTTACATGTCCTCAAAAAATAGCCGAACATCTAGCCGAATCCTGGGCAAATATAAAGTTTAATTTTCATCCAAACTTCCATGCAGCAAAAAAACAAATGCAGGAACACCCAATGCGAATAACCACCCTAGGGAACACCTATCTCAATGCCATAGAAAGTCCCATAACGGGAATAGAATTTGAATCCAGTCTGCATTCTGCAACAGGAAAAACCCCGGGCTTCGACAGAATAGATTATGCTATGGTCAAAAACAGCCCTCCGATCATGAAACAGCGTCTACTAGATCTATTTAACCACATTTATAAATCAGGCGTCATACCACAAACATGGAAAACATCCACTGTCATACCTATTTTAAAGTCCGATGGGGAAACCGACACAATCAATAGCTACCGCCCTATTTCCCTCCTCCCCTACTTAGGGAAATTGTTAGAAAAAATTATCGCACAAAGGCTCAACTGGTATTTAGAGAAATATACCCTTATAAGTATGCAGCAAGTTGGATTTAAAAAAAGTCGAGGTACAATGGATGCCCTCCTTCACCTTGATAACTACATTACTTCTGCACTTTCCTGCAAAAAGCATACCTCCATTCTAACAATAGATTTCGAAAAGGCCTTCGACCCCATCGGCCCCCACGTCATACTGAACGAACTTCAAAAATGGGAAATAGGAGGTAATATGTTCAATTTTATCAGATCTTTCCTGTCTAATAGGAAATTCAGGGTAAAATCCAACGGCGTTTGTTCCGGGGTACACAATCTAGAAACCGGTATCCCCCAAGGATCACCACTCTCAGTAGTTTTATTCAAAATAGCGTTTGAAGATCTAAGTATTATAATGGCAAAAGATAAAGTTGTAAAATATTGTATCTATGCAGATGATCTCATTGTATTCAGTAATGTCAACAATTTAGAATTTATCAGTCAAACTTTTGAAAATATTCTCTCAGATATTAGAATGTGGGGTCATTATTCCGGAGCCAAAATCTCAAACAAGAAAACCAAAATATTACACATATGTAAAAAACACAGTTGTAATAAATTGTTAACAGTTAACTTTGAAAACTCCACCATCAGCAATGTTAATACACTAAAAATTCTAGGTCTACAACTTGACGGTAAATACAACTTCAAAAATCAATGTCTAGCTCTTAAGAAAAACTTAGATCTAAGGTTAAATATCATTAAATACTTAGGATCAAAAAAGAGTTTTGTTCACACTAATACACTAACAAACATCAGCAGAGCAATTATATTATCGAAAATAGATTACGGCCTACCAATATACGGGAAATGCAGCAAAACTAACCTACAAGTGAAATCCCCCTATCACGCAGCAGCCCGAATAAGTACAGGTGCATTCAGAACCACCCCAATAACAAACATTCTAGCAGAAAGTGGACTCCCGACGATTGAAAATCGAATGAAGTACCATTCAGCCAAGCTAGTTGTCAAACTTACCGCCACACCGGAGACACCCATAGTGGAGGATATTAAACACATCCTTAGGAGGAAACGGCCCCAAAGGTACTTGTCGGCCCTAGGACAGGCAATATTACTTGCGCACCAATTCCGAATAAACATTAAACCACAAAAGGCAAGGACAATTCACCCCCATGGTTATTATCACCTAAGATATTCAACACCGATTTAAGCCTACTCCCAAAAACTAGAACAAACCACCTAGAATACCAACAACATTATCAACATATCAAAAACCAACACCGCCAGTGGAACCTACTTTTCACCGACGGATCCAAAACAGAGTACGGCACGTCATTTGCGATAGTCAACAGCGCAAAAATAGTAATCAGAAAGGGACTTATACCCGAATTCTGTTTCATATTTTCGTCCGAAGCAACCGCTGTACTGGAAGCAATTAAGTTAGTAAAAAAGGACAAGACACTTATTTGTACAGACAGCCTATCAACCATCCAAGCAATAAGGAACCCAAACAATAGAAACCAAATCATTCACTTGATCCAGCATAGTTTATTCTATAAACAAAACAAAATAAAGCTTCTCTGGGTGCCAAGCCATAGTGAGATAGCAGGCAACGAAGCAGCAGATGCTGCTGCAAAACTGGCCATCAAGGAACCCCTAATAACCTGTTTCGTTGAAAACAGCAAGGACTTACATAGATACTTTAATAGTGAGCTCCACAAGTTAGAACAAAAGGACTGGGCAGACTACAGGCATATGTATCCAGTAGTAAACCCCAGAAGAGAACCCATCACATATCCACCAACAGCCGCAAAACATAAAATCAGGTGCTTCCTCCGGCTGCGCCTTGGGCACACATTTATCACCAACCAACATCTCATCAACAGGAGTAATCCCCCTACCTGCCACATCTGTACATCCAACTCCAACCTATCCTCCAAACACATACTATTTGAATGTGCAGGGGTAAAAGACCTCGTTCGCCAACATTACAACGACGACATCCTCAACATCATATCCCAACCATCATCATCTAATATCGATAAGCTCTACAAACTACTAACCTTAGTTAAGCTACAAAATCTAGTGTAAACAATATTTAATATTTATATTCTAGCCGAAAGCCTTAGTCGATAGTGCTATTAGTTTTAAGTTACCATGTAATTTACTTGCATTGTAATAAATAATAATAATAATAATAATAATATGCGAATCGAATATTTAAAGCGCGCCAAAGTTAATATCAAATCATAGTAGCGCGAAGCTAATAGCAATGAACGTCACAATCGGATTGAAGGATGTCTTAGATTTCGTTCCGACATTTAACGGTAACCCGGACGAACTAGATGATTTCATTTTTCGCGGGGATATTGTTTTCTCACAGGCACGGGACGACAGTCAGCATGCTTTCTTCTTAAGCGTGGTGAAAACCAGACTACAGGGGCCAGCATACGACCACATCCGGTATAAGGTCATTTCAACCTGGAATGATCTTGCTTCGGGATTAAAGGGAGGATTTAAAATTCTCACCTGTAGGTCAGCGGCACAAAACAGTCTGGTGATAGCCAAGCAAGATAGCAAGGAAGATGTGAAGGAGTGTTGGAGACGGAGCAGCACACGACGGCCGACTAGCAGCACACGACTGCCGACTGGCAGATTTTTTTTTTTTTTTTAAACTGTGTTTATTAACCATAATTAAAATTTGTACATTTAAGTAATACAGTGACTTAAAATTAAATTCGTGACAATTGCTTACATGTAATTATTATTATAATACATTTTCCAAACAATGTTTTAAGAGTTACAGGCTAGATGTGTGTTTATACATTTAGTAGGGTTTTGTCTTCCTGGAAAAGGTCAGAAAACCAGGAATTTCTTATTTTTACTTTACTTAATCTAAACTTAACCCTAAATATAAATATCCGACTGGCAGACTGAGCATCGCACATTTTATACTCTGGCTCCTTGTTCCTGTGACAACATGCGAACGAGGGAAAGGAGACAAAAAAGCGAATATAAGCAGCGGCAGTTGTGGACTTGGTATCAGTACAAGTCAAGCGACCAAACGCTGCACATCAATATTGATAAGAAGATTAACGGATAGATTGGTTATATTTAAATAAATTTGAATTAATAAATCGAGTTTACAAGGAGTTTGGAAACAGACTCACACACCTCTTGCATCTGCTGGACAAAGCCACGTTTGAAAGTACTGTCGAACCTGAGGTGCAGACATATCTCTTCGAGGAAAACAGGAAACTCGCTTTACACGTGTTTGAAGATGGTCTTAGGGATCCCCATTTGAAATTTTTAGTTAAAGCACGACCTACCTCAAGTCTTAGAGCAGCAATAAATTATGCTCTCGAGCAGGCCCCACGACTAGGCGATGGAAACCCTCTTAATTTATGTAATAATTCCAAATATAGCCAGCCACAAATTTGCCAATCGTGCAATAAGACTGGACATACTTCCTGGACTTGTTATCGCAATACAAACTCTCTAAATGTTGGTCCCCAACAAATGAAGACAGAGGTTCAACGCATTGAATGCACTTATTGTAAAAGATTTGATAATTCTCAAGCAAAATGTAGCATACAGTCTCATTTCAAAAGTCTAAACGACTCTCCATCGAATAAAAACGATTTTAGAGCTCCGCCCACTTCTACCACAAATGTCTGGAGAAGTGGAGTAATAAACAAAACGAGTAGGGTACAGCAATCACAAATTTGTATAGGAACATTAAACAGCCAAAGATTTAAACATTCGTTCTTAGAAGCTAAGGATATAAACAGGAAGGTAGAAAATGCCGCACCTTACAAGGTGTCGTCTACAGATGAAATTGACATTAGAGATAATAGGGACATAAATCAGAGGCAGGATGATCTAACTGCTCCTCAAATAGAAGAAGTAGTGACCAAAGATCATATCCAACAGTCAACATCTGAATCCGTTTGTCTACGGGCCGGATCTGATGATTCGACAAAAACCCCTGAACATACTATCCTAACACCTCTATCTACTTTCATATTCTTAAAAGCTCCGACTTCTACCAACAACACGTCCAAGTTCATAGAGCACAAACTGAAAACCCCGGCAAAGTGTAAGCCCGAGGAACAAAAAATGTCAGCTAACTGTAAGCCTGCGGAACAAAGTGTCCCAGCAGAACTTAAGACTGAAAAATCACAAATAATCCCAGCATCCAATAAGCCTGAGCAACAAAGATTCCCAGCTAAGTGTAAGACTGAGGAACAAGAAGTCACAGTAGAATATGAGCCTGTAAATAACAGCTATATCAAATTAGCTCTTTTAAATTTCTTGTTTGTCCGCATCGTTTCCCTCGTTTCTCTAATTTTTCAAACGTTAAAATGGGTTCTACAAATTAAACATAAAAATAAACAAATGATCAAAATCCTTTTCACAAATAAAACAATGGTTGAACTTCCAAAATTTATTATGAATTCTGCTTCCTTTAAAATGTCTTTCATAGATGGTTTTATTGCCCAAACTTTAAACTACGTTACACAAACCAACCCTAAGAAAATATGGAAAATTTTTCACAAATTTAAAGAAAAACCTTAAGTGAAACAAATGGATTATTCCTTTCAAATATATGTATATGTGTATGAACATATAAATAATAAAATACCAATTCTGACATTGTAAATCTAAAAATATTAAAAAAAAAAACTATATGTAAATTAAATAGGAAATATATAATTAATAATATTTAATTCACCTTTTTACCAATTATTGAAAAAAAAACAAAATAGATACATATACATAATAACGCAAATAAATAAAATAAAACAACCAACTTTGTTTTGGAAAATGTATGTATCTAAAAGAAAATTGTCTATAATTAACTAAGAAAATTTATAAATAATACAAGAGTTTTAAAACTCGGGAAATAATAAGTAAAATATAACAAAAATAAATCTTTAAATTGCTTATATTATGAAGAAAATCTCCGCAAATTCATATCAAATGAAGTTTGTAAATATTATATAGCTAACGCTTATATATATAAAAGCTTGACATAAAATAAACAAATAAACTGTCTTGAATTATTCAAATAGAAAGCTGTAAATGACAGTTTGAATAACTTTAAGTAAGCAAAAATTAATAACAAAAAATCTATGAAATAAACAATATTATATACAAATATAATAATTTCAAATACCTATGTCACATTCTTCAATTAATCTAATCACATATATCCTAAGAAAAATAAGGAACTAACATTTTTTAGTTTAACTCAAAGCAAACTTAAAAATTTGGAATAAAATATTTCTTTATAATACAAGCAAAAAAAAAAAAAACAACATAAATATAGTCCTCAAAATGAAACAGAAATATACTCTGTAGATAATGTAAATTCCTATATAATACACAAGTTGTAAGGCTTACCTAAAATTGATCTGTAGCACAAATTGAATTTAATATTTTATTTAAAATAATCTTATTTCATAAAAATAATTCACAATTAATATTAAATATATTGAAAAAACCAAAGAACACTGTAAATGACATTATTAATATATGTAACTTAAAAATGTACTTATATACACGATAAGAAAAATTGTAAATGTAAGCCTATAGTTTAACACATAATCTTAGATTTTCTAAAAACATAACAAAATACTGAAGAACACTCTACCGTAAGCTACAGAATTAACACAAAATATTGAATAATATGTAAAAACAAGAACAAACATTTAAAAAAGTAGCAACCAATTGTAACTACAATGAAAATTTAAAGTAACCATTATAATTTGAAATCCAAATTATGTAACGAATCATGATGACATCGCCCTTCACCTTTTATCGCGCCACTCCTAGAAAATTAATCTCTTACAGATTAATTTTTTCTTGAAGGAGGGGAGGATGTAGTGCTCCAAGAAGCCCTACCATTTTCCTCCCACATACATTTCTACCCACCTACTTTATCATTAATCCATATCCCCAAACTAACATTCAATCCAATGTTAGACAAATTGAATTGTTCAATTACCACACTAATATTTCCAAATCCTTCCTAAAAACTAAACAGCATAATGCATATCTTCATATGGAAACAAACACATTAAAAGATATCCATTTCGTTCCCATACACTCAATTCTAAAATCCTTATCTCCATCTGGATTGCAGCCAGATGTGTATATTCTAAAAATATATATTCCATTTCCTTTTCTCCAATTTTTCACATACAAATCTTAATGAAGATTTGTGTAAAAGGGCGATGCATTTTAAATTCGAGGATCAGTCTCTTGGTTGGCGTCCGACGTTTAAGGACGTCAATCATTTAAATTAAATATTGAAATTAATAAAAATAGTTTTAATTGCAAATACCTGCGTTTTATTGGATTCGGCCGAATATCAGGCTCGTATTCAGCAATCGGTTGTCACTCTTCCCGGAGGCCCCGGAAGCACGGTGGCGACCGCAACGGGTCTCCTCAGGAGCGGTCTTAAGAGGAGACGCTCCCTGAGAGAAGGGCCACAACAGTAGCATACGCGAGATGCGTTCGAGTTGGAAATGAGACTTTATTTGTAAGAATGATATTTGTAAAACAGAAGTTAACATTTAGTCTTAAGTTAAATCTTGAATTAAATAGTGTTGACGACAGGTCCAGCGGCGATGGGAGAGAGAGAAAGTCATCGGTGCCACTGTTTATATATGCCCTGCTTGTTTACCTAAGCGCCACCTATCCGGCGCTAGAACTACCAAGGTTGTTACCAGAACACTCTGTAAGCGTTCCCTTTCCAACACTCCTTCTCGCCTCAGAATGTTCCGGTCTATGCAGTCCTAGTCTTTCTGCAAGTTCCTCGAACCGGTCCCTGGCCAACGGCTTCGTTAGGATATCTGCCAACATTTGTTCGGTTGGGCAATAACAAACATTTATTATCGCTTTCCCCAAAAGGTCCCGCATCTGGTGATAGCAAACGTCAATATGTTTGGTCCTGGCTGATCCCGAACCTGAGATTAGTCTAATACAACCTTGGTTGTCTTCGTACATGGTTATTGGTTCCTTCAATGGAATTTTCATATCCTTGAACAACTGTCTCAACCATAGCAGCTCTCTGCTCGCGAACGACGCGGCAATGTACTCTGCCTCTGTGGAGGACATTTCTCCCGGGGTCTGCTTACGACTACACCAAGCGATCACTGCTTTACCAAACAGGAAAACGTATCCGCTTGTCGACTTCCTGTCCGCCTTGTCGCCTGCCCAGTCAGCGTCCACGCAGAAAGTCAGACTGGCGTCCTTCGCTGAGGGTAGTCAACACTTTGTCCGCGGTAGTTTTCAGGTAGCGCATCACCCGCTTGGCTCCGCTCCAGTCAGCTTGGGTTCGGTGTTCCACTCTTCGACACAGCAACCCGGCTGCAACAGCGATGTCTGGTCTCGACACAGTGGCTATGTATAGGAGCGACCCCATCACCTTCCTATACAATTTGTTGTTCTCCAGCTCTACGCCATCTTCTCTGGGAGCTGCAAGGAATCCGGTCTCCATCGGTGTGGTAACCGGCTTCGCGTCCAGCAAGCCGTTCTCTTCCACCAATTTGGCGATTTTTGCCCTTTGATTCAGCAAAAATGAACCGTCGTTGTCTCGCTCAATTTGAATCCCCAGGTAATGGCAAACGTTTCCCAAGTCCTTGATCTGGAAATGTCTGCTCAGCTGCTTGCTCACTGTTCTTATCACCTCAGGCGTTACTCCGGCCACCAGCAAGTCATCAACGTAGAGTAGAATGTAGGACATCCTTCCATCATTTTCTTCATTTAAGTACAGACACCTGTCTGCACAACCACAGCTGAAACCCAGTTTGCCAAGGATTGCCGCTGCCTTCAAATTCCAGACCCTTGCCGTCTGCCTCAAACCGTAGAGACTCCTTTTGAGTCTTAGCACCTTCTTCTCCTGTCCTGGCATAATAAATCCCTCGGGTTGCTCCATGAAAATCTCTTCGTCTAGCTCGCCGTTCAGATACGCACTCTTCACATCCAGGTGCCGGACATGAAAATTCTGCTGCGCTGCCAGTGTGAGTAGGACTCGAACTGTCTCGTGTTTGACCACGTCTCGTCGTAGTCTTCGCCGTACCGCTGCGAGAACCCTCTCGCGACCAAGCGAGCTTTGTGGGTGTAGATTTTTCCATTGCCATCGGTCTTGCCCTTGAAAACCCACTTGCACGAAACTGCCTTTCTGTTTGGAGGAAGATCTGCTATTTCCCAGACTTGGTGGTCGTTCAGTGACTTCACCTCTTCTTCGGCTGGCACTCTCCATGGGTTCTGCTCTCTGGTTGACATTTGTAACAAATCTTTCCAATCCTTTGGTTCTCTTACGATGCAGGCTCTCACCTTGTACCCCAGCCTCGGTGGTGGTACATATTTGTTGCTTCGTTGAGAACCTCTTCTTTGTACTGATGGGGATGTTTCGAATTGTTCGTCTGCGGAATCGCCTTCCCTTTGCTCTTCTTGACCTCTCAAGTCTATTGTCACTCCATCTGAGTCCTAGCCTTCTTCCCCAGAGTCGGTTTCTCCTCCTGGTTCCTCACCGTCTGGCATCTCGTATGTGACGTATCGCGCTGGTAGCTTCTTGTTCTTCTTCTCTTCATGGCAGCTCTTCTTTCGCTCAATTGGGTTCACGATGATCTTGACTGATCTGCTAATCCAGGTTTCGTTCGTTGACGGGTCCAGAACTCGATATCCTGTAGTGTTGCCATGGTACCCCACCAGAACTCCTTCTCGTGCCTTCACACCCCACTTTCTTCGTTTTTCTTTTGGGATGAATGAAAAAACCTTGGAGCCAAAGGTTCTTACGTGCGACAAGTCTGGCCTTTCACCTGTAAACAGTTCTACCGGTGTTTTGCCGATGCTTCTGCTCGCCATCCTGTTTTGCAGATATGTCGCTGTCAGCACTGCTTCTCCCCAGAACCGTTTGTCCAGCCCAGCTTCAAACAGCATGCACCTCGCGGATTCGACCAGCGTCCTATTCTTCCGTTCCGCCACTCCATTTTGCTGGGGCGTGTATGCGACCGTGAATTGCTGCTCCACTCCTTCTCGCCGAAGAAAGTCTTGCAATTCCTTGGGGGCGTACTCCTTTCCGTTGTCCGACCTGATTGCCACTGGTTTGCTGCCGTATCTGTTTCCAATTGCTGCAACATAATCTTTAATTGCATCGGTTACCTCGGTTTCTGATTTCGTTAGCCTGACGACTGTGAAACGAGAAAAATCGTCGATGGGGGTCAGGAAATATCTGTTTCCGCTCGGTGTTTGTGCCTGCATCGGCCCGCACAGATCCGAATGGATCAGCATCCCTGGTTTCCTTTCTCTCCTCTGTGCCTGTGGGAGTTTCTTCTGGCTCAGCTTTCCTCTGATGCAGCTCTCACAGGTTGATTCACACTTGCAGGGAGAGATGCGTATTCGGGTTATCTGTCCAGAGCCAGCCATTTGTCTGATAGCTGCTAAATCTCGATGTCCTAATCGCCGATACCAATCGTGGATGCACGCTGCTTCTCTGGTCAGGTGTGCCCGCTCCTCTACTCCTTCAACTTTCAGCCTGTACAAACCGCCGTCGTTGTCTGCTTCAGCTACTACTTCCTTTCCTTGAAGGACGTGGCATCCGTTGTCTTTGAATACTATTTCGTATCCTTTATCGATGATTCTCCGAACTGAAATTAAACTGTCATCGAGTTTGGGAATGTACAGGACATCTGTCAGCTTTACTTTCTGGACTTGACCGTCTTTCACGATGCATGGTAGGTAGCCATCTCCTATCTCAGTTGCCATTATTTTTGATCCATCCGCCAAATAAATTGGTTTGTTCAAATCTCGGATGCCGTCGAAAAAGGCTGAGTTGTTTGCCATGTGGCTCGTTGCTCCCGAGTCCACAAGCCAGCCATCTTGTCCGCCATTTTTTCCGCCGTCTTGGATCCTCGTGTCATCTCTCGCTTGGAAGAGAAACTGCTTCTGATTGGCGTCAGCCCTCGGCGTCTTTGGCTTTTCTATTCCTGCCCTGGCTTGTTCCTTCATTGCTTTGTACCATTTGCAATCCTGTTTCAGATGTCCTGGTTTCTGGCAATGGTAGCATGTCCGAGTTTCCTGTCTGTCCTTCCTTTCTGTCTGGAAGTTTGAACCTTTGTTGAGATGTCCCTTCTTTGGGTCATGCTTACCTAGACCTGCTGATTTGAGAGCCACTTCTGAACCTCCGCTGCTCGAGCCTTGAGATTCTGTCCTTCTCTGGTATTCGTCCATAATCTTCCCTGTTACGTACTCGATTGTGAGATCCTTCTCGCCACGGCCCTCGGGCGCAGTGACTAGTCCCGAGTACGATTCCGGAAGACTCACCAGCAGAATAGCTACGACTTCCTCATCCTCGAGTGGCTTGCCTGATCCTCGGAGCAGTGCAATCACTGTCATGATGGCATCCACGTGGTCACCCATTGGCCCGCCTTTGTACTGTATTCCGTACAGTTTCCTTCTCAAATAAAGCCTGCTTCCGTACGTTGAACGTTCATACTTCTTTGTTAGCGCTTGCCACGCTTTGTACGCTTCTTCTGTATGTTGGATGTGCACTAACTGATTATCTTCGACACTCAGAGTTATATATGCCATGGCTTTGTTGTTTTTCTTTTTCCACTCGGTGTCTTTCAGCATGGGTGCCGGCTCACTCACCACTTCCCATAACTCATCTCGAACCAGTACTGCTTCAAGTTTTGTCTTCCAGGGTATGTAATTTCCTCCGTTTAACAACGGAATATTTGTCTTCATTCCGTCCTGCATCGTACCGATTACTTGGCGTCACTTTTGGGTCTTCATGTATTGTCGCCACGTGCTCCTTCGACGCGTGCATTAACCTCACTATTTATTCCGGCGTTAGACTGGGCCCATAACCTGTTGGAAATGAAACTTTATTTGTAAGAATGATATTTGTAAAACGGAGGTTAACATTTAGTCTTAAGTTAAATCTTGAGTTAAATTGTGTTGATGACAGGTTCAGCGGCGAAAGGAGAGAGAGAGAAAGTAATCGGTGCCACTGATAATATATGCCGTGCTTGTTGGCCCAAGCGCCACCTATCCGGCGCTAGAACTACTAAGGTTGTTACCAGAACACTCTGTAAGCGTTCCCTTTCCAACAAAAACCAAGAAGTTGAAGATGATAGGGGAGGTAGGAGGCTAGCGAAGAGCGAGTGTATGTGGGGGTGGTAAATGCGGCATTTGTGAGACAGTGGAGGGCATGTCCTCCCCCACCTATAATGGACATCGGCTGACGAACAAGCCTTCTACGCCTCTAACCCCACTAGTTCTAATGAACGCATTTTTATTAACGGCCTCACCGACTCCTGCCTCCACCAAATTAGCAATGCCCCAAATCATATGGGGAGACAACTGGTCCTCGTGTTCATAACCGACTCTCTCATGTCCTCAGTTGCCCCTAACCCACACGCCCTCTCTACCATTGACAATTATCACCCCCACTGCTCTTATCCCTATATCTCGACCACGAAACCCAGCCCTCTCTACCTCCTGACTGCTTTTCTTACAACTTCCATAAGGCTAATTTCCGCCTCCTAAATGAGCATCTTAGCAAAACAGCGTTTCGCTTTGATCATTTGGGTGTAAAGGAAGCCACGGTCACTCTCTACAAGGAGTTTTACTATGCCGTCGCCTTATATGTCCCCTATTCTCGTCGCAGGTCATCGGTTTCTTCGCCGCCATGGTACAACCGCAATCTCCGCAATCTTCAGAACAAAAGGAATAACTTATGGAACATTTTCCTCAAAATGCGATCCATTGAAAACTACTCCAACTATCTCGGGTCCTTTTATAAATTTTCCGAACTCTACAACTCCCTCTACTCCAAATACCTTATTAAAACACAATCTAATTTGATCAGCGATCCCAAATCCTTTTTCCACTTTATAAATTATAAACGTAAATCCGACGCCTATCCTAAATCCTTCTCTTATGGCGCGACTACGTCAAACGACCACCTAACTATTACCAACCTGTTCGCGTCGTTTTTCAATAAATCCTTCACAGACATCTCCTTCGAACCCAATCCGTGGTATTTCAATGATTTGCCCGAATTCTCCCTTGGTCCCTTCATTCCTCAACTTATTCAGCGTCACGTAGTTGAGGAGAAACTAAACTTACTCAAAGACGAGTTCAGCCTCGGACTTGATGGACTCCCGTCTGTATTCTTAAAGAACTGTTCCACTTTTCTTTCTCTCCCGATATTAAAGATTTTCAACCTATCCCTTTCTCAAGGGACCTTCCCTAGCATCTGGAAATCCTCCTATGTCACCCCCATACATAAAAAGGGACCTAAAAATGATATCAGCAACTACCGACCCATCGCCAAACTGTCTCATATCCCCAAACTGTTCGAAGGGCTTCTTTACAGTGCGATATCTTTTAGTTGTAAATCCATAATCTCACCCAACCAGCATAGTTTCCTTTCAGGTAGGTCGACCACGACCAATCTGATCGAGTTCTCATCCCATACTCTCCGTGCCTTAGAGAATGGCAACGAAGTCGATGTTATCACCACTGATTTCAGCAAGACCTTTGACAAAATCTCCCATAATCTCATCCTTTTCAAGCTGTCCTCCCTAGGTTTCGAACCCCTATCGATCAAATGGTTATCTTCTTATCTGAAAGACCGATCCTACCGTGCCAAATTCAGATCCTCCCTTTCCGATCCTTTTTTCCCCACGTTAGGGGTTCCGCAAGGAAGTCATCTAGGCCCTCCCCTCCTTTTTACCTTTACCATCAATGATGTCGACTCTGTTATTAAACTGTCATCCATATCCCTCTATGCGTACGACGCCAAACTCTGCAAAACAACCATCTCTCCTCTCGACACCTCACTTCTCCAACAGGATCTCGACAGCTTCTCAACCTGGTGCCGAACTTAATGTTGCCAAATGTCACTCCATTACCTTCTCCCACAAACGCCCACCCCCACCTCTTCGCTCCAACTTCCTGCTTAACCAGCAGATTTCATACGTAACCTCGATACGTGACCTCGGAATCTTATTTGACAGGGAGCTCAGCTTTATCCCACATATCGATGATATCATTCTTAAGGCCAACTCCGCCATAGGGTTTGTGAAATGCTGGCTTAAGGAATTCTCTAATCCCTACGTTTCCCGTTCCCTCTACATAGCCTTCGTCCGCCCCCTTCTTGAATATGCCAGTCAGGTCTGGTCTCCACACTGCTCGTCCCATATCCACAGAATCGAGAGCGTGCAACGTCGTTTTCTGCGTTTTGCCATCCGTGGACTGAAATGGGAGAATCCCCGGATTCTTCCCCCATACACAAGCCGGCTCCATTTGATCAACCTCAATACACTTGAGGAGCACAGAACTCTTGCCGATTTCCTCTTCATCCACCGTCTCCTCTCCGGCACAATCAACTGTCCTAGCTTGCTTTCCGCCATCGCACTCAACACCAACCCCCGTAACCCACGAAACCCCTTGTCTCTTCTATCTGCCCTCCCACCACACTTCCTACGGCTGTAATGAACCAATTTCACGAATGCTCAGGCGGGCAAACTCTTACACCACCTCCTTCGATTTCTACCTCACCTCTATTGCACTCAAATGTCGTCATCTCTCTTTCCCCTCCTGACCTTGCCCCACCCACCATCTACACTCTTACTACCCGTACACACTCCTATCATCCCACCCCTTTATCCTACTATCCGGTCTTCGCCACCCCATCACGTGCACCGCCACCTTCCCACTTTATTCGTAAGTTTTTTACTTTTAATTTCTTTTTTTAACGCTTGTACTAAGTGAAATAAACGAGGGTTCTGCTCTCACTAAATAAAAATAAATGTGTACGGACAGATAGGGGGGCGGGGTCAGTGAGCTAGGGGGAGGGGAGAGGTTGAAATTGTGGATGGGGTTGGAAAGGTATAGGGGAGAACTAGTTTGAGGGAAAGAGGGGAGAGGTGGGATTGCAGGGTAGAGGGGTTATTGAAGGGTGGGGGCGGAGTTAGGACGGGTTTCTTCTGAGGCGTCGTTTGTGTGATGAGCGGGCACGTCGGCGGTTACGTACGTTACGGGGGTTTGTATGAAATGTTAAAGTGGAGAACAAGCTTGGGCAATTGATTGAGCCAGACAGAAGGCAATGGAGAAAGATGATGTCGGCATGGATTCTGCCCTCTTCAACTGTGTTGAGATTGATTAGAGGGAGCCGGCTTGTTAATGGCGGTAGTCAGCGGATTTTCCCAGTTTAGTCCATGGAGGGCAAAGCGCAACAAAGGACGTTGGACGCCCTCAATCCTGCGAATGTGAGACTGTGGGGAGGAGGAGTATATTGTGCCAGACACGGGCACTCGGTTCACTCCTATCCCCACCCGTCTGTCACTAAAGTTCCAAAAATGTTCCGCCAAACACTGAAGGGAAACTGTTCACCCGGACAGTTATCACCTGGATAAATAAAACACCGGCGAATTTAAAAATATTGGCACACAATGCCCATCATCTTAATTCACCCGACTCTGCTCGCCAATTCTCGAGTATGCTACTCAATTTCCTAAATTCCAGCTCCTCGCGTAACTACAGCTACTACGCGTAGCAACTTTCAGTGGGACGCCCGGTTTTACCCCTCTCACAGACTTAAGGACCTCCCTCCTTAGGCCCCTTAATGTTTCTCATATGTCTCAGCTACACCGGTCGGCAAATCAAACCGATACCACCGGACTGAGACAACACCCCGGAACACCTCCTGCATGTATCCCAGTCATTAGGCCACACCACAGCCCAAATTAAGCGGCAACCATGGGCAAAACAAGCCTCACTACCCCGCCGTATATACCAGGTGCATCACCCTTCGGAGCGCGCATCCATTACCCTAGGGCGCCCTGAGGTTGGGCACAACCAACCACCCACTAGGAGCCCCCTAAGCTAAGTCACCTATCTTTAACCAAGCGTAACAGGCCGGCACCTCCTTCTCAAGCTGCCGTTCGGTCGAGGTCGCGGCTACCGTATATCGAACGCCGCCGTCGACACCGGTGCCGATATACCAGGTCCTCCCTCGATCGGCAAGCCGCGCAACTGGAGTGCCCGCTCCCTCCACCAGCCCAAGCGGCAAACAATTCGCCATACAAACGTATGGACGAAAGACACCGACTCTGGACTCGGTTTCCTCAAGTTTATCCACTGTCACTTCGTTGCACGATGTCAGTGAGTCACAATAGGTCTCATCTCCTGGCACTTCGTCGTACGATGCCAGCGAGCCCAATAGGTCCCGACTCCTGACATTTCGTCGTACGATGCCAGCGAGCCCCTATGGGATTTGACCTATTAGATAGGTAGAACCCGTTGGCAGATACCGCCAACAACAGGTTAACACCCACAGCGCCTCTATCTGCATCTTCGGGCACACGCTACTTCGTCACTGCGGACACGAGCAGATTCCCGATAGGTTCCGACCTACCGCCGAACGACAGTTCCCTTAACAAATTGCAGCGCCTCCCAAAGTACGCAGGGCCACCATGTTTTCCAAGCGTTCAGCTCTCCTCCCAGCACCGTACCACCCATTCGAGCACACCTTCAGCCATACCTTTTTTTCGTGATTACGTTAGGGGGGGGGGGGGGGATTTCGCCAAACTCCAAACTGTTACTTACCTGAAGAACCCCCATAACTTCGACCTAACCTTATAAGTTTCGCTAAGGCAATCACATTAGCACCTTAAATGCTTCACGCATCAAATAGATCAAATTTATATAACCTAAAAGTCCCTGTAAAAGAATTCTTACCTTTCATGCATTTCTTCGCATACAAATTCCCTATAAGAATTCTTTCCATTATACAGGTGCATTAAACCGAAACCTATTCGGTACCTTCGGTTGCCAGGCAGATTCCAACCTACGCACACCTGCACCGGAATCTCCCCGCAGCAAAAATATTTCCTTCCCAAGGATAATTAATGCTTTCAATGCATTACCTGGAAATGTCTGCAAAGAATTTTTCCTACAAGGGCATTCATACATGTACCAATGCGTCTCTGCATTAGCGACCAAGAACCGAATTTCCAATTAGTGTAGATATTCACACTAGAGTTCGATCCTGGCGTTGCCATAGATGCCATGTACCATTGACACAGGTGGTATATACAAACCGTTGTTGTATAACCACCTAATCTGCCTTCCAATGACTTGCAACTATCGATACAGATACAAGCACTTTACCCAGAATTGCTCCTTTGTTTGAATCTCCAAACAAGCATCGACTTCGCGCATAGCCGCCGGATTGTATTCAAAGCATAAACAATGCAAATATAGAATCCGTTTCCCGCAAACGAATTTCCCTGCATATACAAATGCAAGCAAGGCAATTTGTTTCGTCCACCAACCCATTAGCACCTTTCCCAATGTCTATTCGTATATTTACACAAGGGCATCACTCATCTAAGACTTTTATGATGCCCTCGTCTCATCTTCTCTCTTACCACATTTCTTCGAAGCATCGTCGTCTATTTATTTAGACGCGATGCGCTTCATAGACAACGATCTTCTCGATCCCTTTGTCCTTGCCGCCAGCCTGCTTTTGTTTTGCCATTGCCTTCGCGCATGAGTAAACAACACAGATCTGAACATTCACACACATACCACCATGATCTCCATTACGAGATCTGGTTTTCTATTCCACCAAGAGAGACTTTACGTTTCTCTGGTGGAAAGCAAAAACATATACTTAGTGGAGAGGATATCTACCACCACACCACCAAACCCACCCCAAACGGTGGTTGAACCTAGCCATTGCCTTGGCAAACAAATCTCCGGTCAACCTATTGTCAGCGAAAATTCTATAGCCTACAACGGCATTATCGTGAGTGATTGGGTAAACACCAAAATGTTCCCATGTCGCATTGGTTAAACTAAACAATGCGCATCCCAGCGACGAACCCCGAAATTGTGTTTCTGTTTACTTAGGACACTGAAACATATTTCTCCCTTCGGTAATCGTCATGAGTTATTTACAACAACGATGCTGGCGGCCCTAGTGCTTGTTCCTTTGTTTGAACAAGTGCAGGATCGATCGATGTCTGCATTTCTAGCAAAGGGTATTGTACCTGGCCACCACGGCATGGAAAAATTCCGCTGGTAAAAACTCCAATTCGATCGCCATTGGTGATTACCAAGGAGGAGATCGGATTGGCTATCACGCTTTTTTTTTTTGTTTTATATACACATTTATTTAACAAATTGATTACATTTTTTTTTAAGACTAAATGTTAATTTCTATTTTACAAATATCGCTCTTACATTAACTTACTGGCTCTTCGCAAGCACTCTAAATAATACATTATTATTTTTCTTATGCCTTTCGGCGTACAATAACTGTTTTTATAACATGTCACAATAATGGATATGTTTTCGTTTTTAAATGTATTCTATTTTTTTTTTCTACACCATGTACTATTTACATTTTTATTTTTTTTTTAATTACATATATAGGGAGTTGACACGCAAAAAATAAAAAATAAAATAATAAAACAAAACGGACAAACATAAACAAGGAATACAAATAAAAATAAAAAAATAAAAAATTAAAATCAAATTAAAAACGAAAATAAAAAAAAAATAAAACTAATTGGGAATTGGGGATAGGGGGAAGGAAAGCGGTGCGCCTAAGAGGCATACTATGTTTGGGGACGTGTAGTTCTTTCTTCATCAGTGATCCACCACCAGTTGGGATGGGATCGATCTTTTATTGATTTATCTCTTTCACCGATCACCATACTAAAACGCAGGCGCTCTGGAAAATTAGAGATATCGTTATCGCGGAGAATTCGTTTATCCCTGGCACCACGGAAAGCGTGGTAAATAATAGGGACTCCGCGTTTGTCTTGGATAAGTCCTTTTTTATCCAAGAAAGGGAACGCTTCTGGGGGAATGAACCCATTCTGGAGAGTACTTTCCATATACATATCATTGGGATAGAATGCTCCCGGTATAAGATCATTTTCACTGCACATTGCCCTTGTTGTGTGACCACGAATAATCTTAATAATGAAGTTATCTATTCTGTTTAGTCCTGATTTGTCGTACAGGACTTTATTGGGATAGTATTTCTTATACTGCGACTCTGGGGTTCTGTACATTCCGAGGCAGGAACGCAAACACTGCCTCCCGAGCACCCGAAACTTCTCCATGTAAAATGGGGATATGTTGTACCATACCGGGCAGCCATACACCAATATTGGTCGGATGAATGCTGAGTATGAAATTATTTTCACCTTGGGGTCCAGCAGACTACTACGGAAGAGTCTTCGTGTCATTGCATATGCGTTTTTAGCTGCTGTAAGAGCAGCTGCTGTACGCTTATCAAAGTAAAGATACTGATCAAGCCAGATTCCAAGGTATCTGACTACAGTTTTTACTTGTAGAGGAAGATTATTACTTCCTGCAATGAAAAATGTTTTCCAATTCCGTTTTGTATCCCTTGATGCACTGGACAGTGGCGTTCTGAAAAAGATAGTCTCTGTTTTCTGGAAATTTATTTTTAATTTCCAGTCGTCGCAAAAACGTTTGATTTTATTGAAATCATCTTGCAGAAGCCTGTTGATGACATCAATCTTTTCTCCAGATCTATACACCACAATGTCGTCGGCATACGCAATTGCATGGTTGAGAGAACCCACTAGACCACTAGTGTAAATGTTAAATAAAATGGGAGAATTCACTGCTCCTTGTTGTAGACCGCTTTTGATGTGGAAAGTTTTGTTAGAGATTATATCTCCACATTTCACTACAAATTGTTTACCCATTACGAGGGTTGCCTCTTACGTTTCGGGATTTGGCAACCCTAGTGTTGCAATCCGGCAATTGACAGCTCTGTCGTAAAGTTGGACATTTTTGAGGTTATACGCACTCAGAACGTTTTGACATACGAGCGCTATTTGTGTTGTTTACAGTAACTTGAAAGATTCATCTCGGCCCAAAAATGGAATTAAATCGTCAACATTTTCGTGCGATTATTTTTTACAACTTTCGGCGTGGATTAACTTAGCAACAGAGCATGGATGAACTTAATTCAATTTTTGGCGATGAAGCTCCATCAAGGACCAGTGTTTATAAATGGTATGGTGAATTCAATCGTGGTCGTAGTTCACTCCAAGATGAATTTCGTGAAGGTCGTCCAAAATCAGTTGTTGTTCCGAAAACCATTGATGCTGTGCGCGAACTAATATTGGAAGCTCGTCATGTGACCTATCGTGAGATTGAGACAACCTTAGGCGTTAGTGAGACCAGCATACATTCAATATTGCATAAACATTTGACTGTCAAAAAAATTTGTTCGCGTCGGATCCCACACAATTTGTCAATCGCCCAAAAAAAGGCTCGTGTCAATTGGTCGAAAGAAATGCTCAAAAAATACGGTCGCGGTGCTTCGAAACACGTCTATGACATCGGGACAGGTGATGAATCGTGAATTTACGCGTATGAGCCCGAAAGTAAACAGCAGTCGACTGTCTGGGTGTTTCAAGATGAGCCAAATCCAACAAAAGTTGTTCGCGCACGAAGCACTTCCAAGCAAACGGTCGCCTGTTTTTTCGGAAAAACTGGACATGTCGCAACCGTACCACTAGAACAACGCAGAACAGTCAATTCTGAGTGGTACACAACCATTTGTTTGCCAGTTGTCTTCCAAGAAATCAGGAAAACCAACCGCCGAAGACGGATCACTCTTCACCACGACAATGCGAGCTCTCACACATCGGCTGCGACAACTGCAATTTTGAGCACCCAAAACATCGATTTGATGGGTCATCCGCCGTATAGTCCTGACTTGGCACCGAATGACTTCTTTTTATTCCCGTACGTAAAAAACAAACTGAGAGGTCAACGTTTT
The DNA here is from genome assembly GCA_963931805.1 of Microdon myrmicae. NCBI lineage: Eukaryota > Metazoa > Arthropoda > Insecta > Diptera > Syrphidae > Microdon > Microdon myrmicae. The sequence goes on along the minus strand of OZ007501.1, from coordinate 32,946,222 downwards.
TCGACACCTGAAGAAGCGGTTGCTGCATTCAGAATGCATGTGTTGGAGACACCTCAATCAGAGTGGCAAAAGTGCTTCGACAATTGGTTCAAACGCATGCAAAAGTGTATAGATTTTCATGGGAATATTTTGAAAAACAATAAAGTGATTTTCGATGATCAATATTTGTTTTTGTTCTCTAATCCCGAAATATAAAAGGCAACCCTCGTATCATATCGTGAATAATGTATAATAAATATTCGGGCATACCTGGATTTGATAACTTATATACCAGCCCTTCTAGTCATACGGTGTCGAAAGCCTTTTCAAAGTCAACCAAACAGGCCCCTGTGCTAGTGTTTAGATCTCCAAGCGGGGAATCCGCTCTATTATTTTCACTAAAGATAGTGGAACTTCAACTTAAGAGACGCCAATTGTTAAGTTCATTTCGTAGCGAAATATGTTTTTGGAGAGCCCTATATTCCAGGTCAAAGTTAGAATGAGCCGATTCGTTCAATCTATACACTGCTTCGGAACAAGCGCCAATTGAGTTCGCATTTTTTTGCGGATCCTTGACTATTATGAACTTGTGGGGGTAAATGTATGTTGCCAACGTATGGCACAGGATTCACTGTACACCCCCGACAATTAGAAAGTAGTTCTTGCAGTTAACTATTTGAAATGTATACATATATATAAAGAATATATTATATACATATATATAGAGGCGAGCTGTCCGATTAAAGAATTTGAAGTTATCTCTTAAATATAAAATCCAATATATTTGCTTCCAAATTGAAATATTCACACACACTTAACTGAATTTGTTTGTTAGATGTCACTTTTATTTTTTTTCTTTATTTAATATTCTTTTATCAATTCGCGTTTCAGTGTTTATTCGCTCCGATTGAAAGCATGTTTTTGCGGAAATTTATTGTAATTGGTAATCAATTATCAAAGAAAAAAACTATTCACTATGCTTTTTGACGCGACGCGACCTTTCGTCCTGGTGATTGAATAGCGACTCAGGAGACGTGTGCTCCGTTCGGGTGATGGTTAGCGACTGGTGTGAATTAGGGTTGAAATTTATATTTCTTTCTACACACAGGACAACCAAAAGAGACCACGCCTCTGCTCTCTCAACCTCACGCCCGTCAAAGTATGAGTAACTTTTGTTAATAGGGTAATTGGCGGACACGAAGAATGAGAGAACAGAAAACATGATATGCTGTGATCTCGGGGTAGCTTTGGTTGTGTGTGTTGGTATCAGATGCATCTACTGACACGACCTACTGACCCAGTGGTACGGCTATGGTGTAGTTAAAGCGCATTGAACCGTGGAAAGAAATACGAATGGGAGAGAACCCTAGCGGATGTTACTCCCCTGCAAAGAGAGATCGTTGATCCCAAGCGAATGGGTGATCTGAGGGAAAGTCGATAGGACGCCGCTGATGTTTGGGAAATAATTCGCGTGAGAACCAGACTCTAAGACGCTGCAATTACCCCAGCTATTTTGCTATGTTGCAACAGCGTCGTTCTTTTAGACTTGTTGTTGCTAACCGACATTATGAGATTTCCGATGGGAAACTCATGATTAGCAAGAATGGAGTTGCCGTATGACATTTATGTAGCTAAACTCAATTATGCATTATCTGCAAAGGATGATGAGTTTAGCTATACATCCGTTTGAAATGTTTTACAGGGGAATACATATAAAGGAAATTGGTAAGTATGACGCGCTGAAAGCGGTCGAAATTAGGTGGAAATGTTGGTTGGAATTGTGGGTTGTTTCTCATGTAGAATAGAGAAACCCCCCACAAACTCTTCGTTAGAGTTGATGTGTTCCAGGGTAAGTCCTGCGTTCAGCAGAGTTTGACAATTCTCGGGAGTCCGTGGAACTCGCAGACATGGGATGTCATTATAATCTTTCCTTCGAAAGACTTTATTTATTTGTGGGAACATATTCGGTCCACTAGCTTTAATGGCTTGAATTCTCTTGTTCCAGTCCTCATTAATTACTGATCTATAGTTGTCACGGATCAGTTTTTGAAGATTTTTAATCAATGACTGAAATGAAAATTGTTTTTATTTCCCGGCTATTTGGATCGCTGAATTGTCTGTAGAGCAGTTTTAACTTAGAGAGCAGAATACTCTTTTGCCTATACAGCTCGTCGATCGTTGTGTTTCTGTACCGGTTTGTATGGCTCTCCATGCGAGGCACTTTGGGGATAGAACGATTCATTGTATTAGTAACAATGTTGTTCATCGTCGAAAGATAATGATCAATTTCGTCATTATGAAGATTTCTGTCAGTTGGTGGATCTATGCCATTGGAGCGTAATTCTTTTTTTATTATCCGATCAAAGCGCCACCAGTGTGCCTTTCCGAAATTAAAAGAATGTATCTGTTTGTACTGCTCAAGTAGTGAATGTTCGTTTGGGACATGTATTACAACACCAAGTCCGTAATGATCGCTATCGTACTCGATTGTACGAAGGCCATTTCGAGTAGTTAGATCCGTATCTAATAATTGTATTCGCTCGTCGAGCAACAGTAAATCCAAGAAGGAATTTCCTCTTGGATATGACGGCGTACTTGTAGCGTACAATTCTAGTTTATATTCGATAGCGTTTGTTTGCCACCAGTCGAACAACACATTGCCTCTTGTGTTTGTGATAAGGTTACCCCAAGTACTGTGCTTGGAATTGAGATCTCCCGCCATAAGGAAATAATTATTTTCCGAGTCTAACTTGAGACTTCGAAAAAGGCTATCAAGTTCATTGATAAACTGTAGACACTGGATATTCGGGAGCATACGCAGAGATCACATATGCCTTTGACTTTTCAAAGGAATATCTATAACGCAGGCTTCTAGTACCTGGAACTTGTATACGTCTCTACTGTAGACGACTTTGTGTTGTAGACCATTTTTAACTAAGACAGCGACCCCGCCCCCTGAGTGGAATTTGGACGATCTCGTCTAATTATTTTATAATTTGGGTAGCCCAATTTGTGCCTTTGATTTAGCTTAGTTTCGCTAGCCAACAGCGCATCCGGGCGTTCAGCTTCCAGCAGATTGCTGAGATTATCCGTTCTTTCCATGCGGATTAGTGAATTAACATTCACAGCAATAATTTTTAGGGTTAATTCAGTCGCAGTGAACGTTATGATTAGAGTGTGGGTTCGTCTGGAAACAGGGTCGAATAGATAATGTCCGTTCGACCCACTTGTTCCGTCAGTTTTTTTTCGAACTTTTCAAATTTTTTATCAAACGCAGCAAACTGTCCTTGTATGGACAGTAATATTGCTGTTATATCAGTTTGTGCCTCTGGAGCAGGCGTTTTAATGATATTACGTGATTGTTCTAAGATTGGTGCATTTTTTACTCCACCAGCCATTTGGGCGTATGACACACTTGGTGCCACGAAGTTGTTGTAAGAGCTTTTCTCTTCTTCAACTTGCTTCTCTTTGACTTCCAACTTTGATTTTTGTTGTTGGTACTTAGGGCAACCTCTAAAGGTAGCAGGATGACCTGAGTTGTTACAGAGGACACAGGATAGTTTACTTCTATCCGGAAGCTGTTCTTTGCCCGATGGACATTCTCCAATGATATGTTTGTTTAGGCATTTGACGCATCTGAAATGCATATTGCAATTCGCTGCCACATGCCCGAAGCGTTGACAGCGCATACACTCCAATACGCGGTCGCACTTCTTTATTCTCTCCCAACTTATTGTTTGGTGATTAATGTATTTAATATATCTAAGTCCATCAATTTTACTATTGGGGCTTAGCGACACAATGAAGAAAGGCAACTTACGGTTGCGATTTCTAGAATTTGCCGTAGAAAATGGTTTTACACCTGTAAACGTCAGGCTATCGTTTTCGAAGTATTTTAGCTCTTCTTGCACCTCTTCGGGAGTAAAGGAAGGGTCAACTCCTTTGAGGAGCATGGAGACAGTTTTCTCCGATTTAGGGGTGTACGGGGAGTACTCGCTTTTCGATTTCCCTAATGCCGATTTAATTTTGTTATACCCTTCCAAATCCTCGCATGTTAAACTTATCTTAAAATTATTTATTCGTTTTGTTTTAAAAGTTTTGCATGTCAACTCACCCAATTTTATGAGATCCTTTGTCTCCATGTAGCTAATGTATATAGGAGGTACTTTCTCCCTTTTTTTGACTGGCACCTGCTGAGATGTGTCCTGCTGTTGTTGTTGATGTGATTCCTGCTGTTGAATTTCCTTATCTTGTCGTGTTTTCTTTGCCTTCGTGAGTTGCTGTTGTCTTTGTTCTTGCTGTTGTTGTTCTACCATTTTCGGTTTTCGCTCGCTCTGGGACAGGTTGTTTTTTAGTTTAACAACTTCCTCCATTTGTCTATCCAGTTCTTCTTTCTTACGACTAATCTCATGGATGAGTCTGTTGAGGACCTCGATTTGATTGCTAGCGTCTGCATTTGTTTCGCTGACAGCTAGTTCTTTGAATTGGTTTCCAGCCCCTGAGTACTGGGCACCATGGCTGTTGTCTTTGTCATCGCTGGTTACAATCGACGTGTCTGTATTCTTATTTTCATTTGTTTTAACGCGTTTATCCTTTAGGTTCAGGTCCGTATTTTGCCTTCTCCAATTTACCATTTTGGCATCCATTTGTTTTCCGTCCATATTTTGGACAGCGTGCTCACTTTTTTTATTGTTTTTTTGTTTTTGGATCTACGTCCGAAGGACAAACAAATTGTGGCCTCGCGCACACACTCACAATGTTCGCGCACTCACACGTAAACACCGTTAACGTGTTGCTCACACACTTTTTGTATTAAACTTGTTCTTCGTTTGACTGTCACAACACGTGGCTTCGTTCTCTTTTATTTTATTCTATTTATTTATATTTACTTTGCCTTGACCGTTTCTATCACTCTAATTTATTTGTTTATAAATAGTATTTTTATAACACTTCAGCCACTCGGGACTCATAGAAGCAACTTTTTTCATTCAACTCGATCGCCGAACCGAAAACACGTCCGCACTCGGTCACTGTGTATCGTTGTATGATTGGCTATCACGCGATCGATAGAAAATTCCATCACGATGGCCGCTAGCGGATATGGAGTGAAACGGTCATCGTGGAGTAAGATTTGAGCTGCTGAGCCAGAGACACGTATCGTGGGCGTAGTGTAAAAGGTCGCGTTTTTCAAGTAGTCAATGGCAAGAGTCTGGATACACAGTCGAGGAGGCCGGTTTTGATGAATATCGAGTCGTGAAAAGTTAGTCTGTTGACTGTTTTAAATTACCCTAAGTCAGCCTACAGTGCCTATCCAAACTTAAATTCGTGTGAACAGAGAAGAAAAACAAAGGAACAGTGTATAACTAAGAATGTAAAGACCGCATCTGAATCACTGAATTGTACTGCATCGAACTTAATGTCGAATTACGTGTTAGTGTTCTTGTTATCAATTGGGAAGTCACATAATGTTTGCAATAAAAATCAACATCAAGCAACTAATACCAACGTGTTTTATTGTACCTCTTTATCTCGTGTGAACAATTTCTTTCGGAGTTATTGGAACAATTACGTGGAATGTATGTGAAACAGTGTCCGTGTCGATACACTATATACATTACCCACAATACCAACTTCCACAGATCACACACTCTCAATCCCATAACCGCCCCTCAATAAACATCCCACCAGTCCACCGAACCCAACTGAAGATCGAATCTCACTTCGCCCCATACCATTCCACATTCACAGTTCGCCCCTGTCGAGTATATACGTACTTTTAATTATCTTGCGCGGCGCGGACTAACCTTCTTGTTCGGGTTCTCGGTGACGACTGTTCTCGAAGTAGACTGTTAATGGAAGACTGTGTATCTCAACAGTTCGTGTTGCGCGGATTCTGGATCTCGTCTGCGTACTCAACTATTAACCTCGAGGGACTCGTGGTGAGGTTTCGTTCCCCGAGAGAAACGTGAAGTTTCTCTTTGTCGTCGTGAATTGGCGAGGATCTCTCTGGTTGATCTTAGCACGTGTGCTAATAGATCCATTGTTTTCTCATGCAACGAAGCTCATGGGAAAACGAAATTGAGAAAAGAGGAAGGAACAAAGGGGCGTCATAGGATACATTGTGCAGCTGCTTAATAGCCTGCAACGCTATTAGGACAATAGTGCTATAAGGGGTTTCGGTATACAATGGTAATTGTGTCCCGTATCTTAGCTGGGGGCAAGGGTCGGATTATGTTTGCACGTTTGCAGGGAACACTGGCTAACAGGGGCGCCGATAAGGTTTTCGAATTTTAGGATACCTGTATGATGTACAGAATTCTTTTCAGGAAATTAGAACGTTGCGTTGAATGCATGATTGTTAGAGAATTCTTTACAGGGAATTTGGGTGAAGCATTAAATGTCCTTGGTAAGGCAATGTTTGCCAGTTTGTTGTGTCCTTCGATCGCCGTGCAGGCGTAAGACGTTGGTCGGACTTGTGACCCACGTATCTGCGGATACGTGTGCTTGTTGCCTCCCAGATGTATGTTACCTTTGTTTCAGGTGGAAAGGTGGACTTTTGAGAACACGTGTCTGAGGGCACGTGTAATTTATCTGTAGGTGAGTGTGTTCCTTGGTGAAACGTCGACATCTCGACCAATAGTGGTTTGTGTGGTTCGTAGAACCGCCACATGATCTGTCAGCCTTTTGTCAATATATTCACAAGAAAACAACCTCTTCCAACAATGACAAGTCTTTTTGACCCTTATCAATCGACACCCTTCTAAGACTCTCAATACTCTCCCCCTAACTATCTACTATCCGCATGTTAGAGGTCTCCGCTCTTTTTTTTCATTTTTGCAACATTTCTTATTTTCGTTTTATATTTTTAGTTTCTAAATTATATGCTGGACAAAAAATGCGTAAATTCTAGCTTAATTATCTTATTTTATAACTTATTGGTCCTAGGCAGACGCTCTAAGGTAAACATGACTATTGTATAATTTGCCTTTCGGCGACAGAACTTTGTTTGGGCGGTATTTATGATTATTTGTATGACAAAGAAAAATTAGGAAAATTTTGTGTCGAATTTTTTTTTTTATTTTTCTTAAAATTTAACTTCCTTCTTTTTTTTTTTAATTTTATTTAAAAGAACTCAACTTAATTTAACTTAAATCTTATACCACCCTAATTCTAGAAAAGCTAAGTCTGTGTAAGCTGGCTGATGATGCTGTTATACTATCGAGATTGGTATCCAGGTCTTTATTTGCCATTCAACCACCAGAACTGTTGACGCTGTGCAATACTATCGTCCCGGTCTCTGTGGGAGATAGCCCTACTCAAACTCAAGAGCTCTTCTTCGGTGTGCGTGACGTCCCGGTCGTAGCATAATTGCCCGTCTACGGATGATCTACTTACATGATAGATCAGCGGAATTCCGAATCTTTCCTGTATAACCCCTTTCATATCCAAAACAAGGAACGCCTCTGGTGGAACAAAACCGTTGCGACACACGCTTTCACATTACAGTGTATATGGATAATAAGCTCCGAAAATTAGGTCATTGGACGAGCTGATTGCTCTCACAATATGTCCTCTGATTAATTTAATCATAAAATTATCCACCCTATACATGTATGCTTCATTATATAAAGTCTCATTTGAATAATACTTTTTATAGTCCGATTCCGGTGTCCGATATAATCTGAGACAAGTTCTGAGACACTGTGGGGGTAAAAGGTATAATGCCAGCGTATGGCACTGATTCACTTTTAACCCACGAGGAAAGATTAAATAATTGAAACTCACTGGTGTAGTTTTGATATTAATGTTTAATTTGTTCTTTTTGATTATCACTTTATTTTGCCTATTTCCATGCAATGGAAATTCGGCCACACTTATCGAGGTAGGTTAGCCGAGAATAATTTTCTCGTTGTTCTATACTTTTTTTTTACACAGTGGTCAAAATTTTTACGCTAATGCATGTGTGCACTTCGGTGTTTCGACAATTTTACACCCGACTCTTTAAGATGCACTGAATTACTTTTTGCCTGAGCGGCAGCGTGGCTATGCGCGATGTTAGTGTTACTGACCGTAATGGTGGTTGAGATCTGACTGGTGAATTAAGGGTGAAATTCTGTATTTCACTTTACACACAGGACAACCAAAAGAAACCACGCCTCTGCTCTATCAACCTCACGCCCGTCGAAGTGTGGGTAACTTCAGTCAATTGGGTAATTAACGCACATGGAGAATGAGAGAACAGGGTAGCTCTCGGGGTAGCTTTGGTTGTGTGTGTTAGTATCAAATGCAGCTACTGACATGACCTACTGACCCAGTGGCACGGCTATGGTGTAGTAAGAGCGCATTGAACCGTGTAAAGACAGAATTTCAGAGGAGAGGAAAACCTAGCTGATGTTATTCACTTGCAAAAAGAGATCATTGATCCCAAGCGAATAGGTGATCTGGAGGAAAGTCAATAGGACACCGCTGATGCTTGGGAAATAATCAGGGTGTAAACCAGACTCTAAGACGCTGAAATCATCATCATCATCGGCACTACAACCGGGAACCAGTCTTGGCCGTATTTAGCAAGTCCTGAGGCTTGTTAAATTTTCCATAATGATTTGTTTTTTTCCGGGCAAGGTCATTAGTTTTGCACCAGAGGCTCCCCGACGGGGAATCGAACCCCGGTCTCCCACGTGACAGGCGGGTATACGCTGAAATAACCCCAGCGATTTTGCTATGATGCAACAGTGTCGTTCGTTTAGACTTGTTGTTGCTAACCGACATTTTGAGATTTCCGATGGGAATCTCATGGTTAGCAAGAATGGAGTTGCCGTATGGCAAGAATGTAGCTAAACTCAATTATGCATTATCTGCATAGGATAATGAGTTTAGCTATATGCCCGTTTAACATGTTTTACAGGGGAATAACATATGAGGGAAATGGATATGTATGACGCGCTGAAAGTGGTCGAAATTAGGTGGAAATTGTGGTTGAGATTTTGGGTTGGCTCTCATGTAGAATAGAGAAACCCCCACAACACTTCCTTTCGAACACCCGAATCTTTTCCATCAAATTTGGACCTATGTTAAACCATACTGGACAACCATATATGAGCATTGGCCTGATTAGCGTCATGTAGCATATGACTTTTACTCTGCTGGCAAGTTGGCTACTGTGAAATAGCCTCCTTGTCATAGCAAACGTTTTTCTAGCCTTGACCAAAGCAGCCTCTACATGTCTGTTGAAATACAGATATTGGTCTAGCCAGATGCCCAGGTATTTAACTAAACTCTTGGTTTCCAGTTTTTCTCCATGTGGTCCCACGATAACCAGCTTTCGCCAGTTTTTCCTCGTGTCGTACGTGGCTTTATATAATGGGGTTCTAAATAGGATGGCTTCACATTTCTGGAAGTTGATCTTAAGTTTCCAGTCATCGCAATAGCGCTGCACTTTGTTGAAGTCTCGCTGTATTAATCTATTTATGATCTCAACTTTCGGAGCTGCTCTGTAAATTATGAGATTGTCTGCGTACCCAATAGCCTGTGGGAGTGCATCTAATAAGTCGCTAATGTAAATGTTAGTTAGTTAGAGCAAGTACCGCTGCCTGTTGCAAGCCATTTTTGATATTATACGTTTTATTAGAGGTCACATTACCATTTTTGACCACGAACCTCCTGTCCTTTAACATATCGTAAAGTACATATCGTAGAGGCTTATGTATGCCATGTCTGACCAGTTTGTAATATAACCCTTCGATCCAGACGATATCAAATGCTTTTTCCAAGTCGATCAGACAGGCACCTGATTATTGGTTCCTACATTTATTCCCTTGTATGTCAGAGACCAGTTTAGCTGCGGCATGTGTGGTTTCATGGCCCGCCTTAAAGCCAAACTGGTTATTTGGAATAATGCTGTTGTCGTCTACCCATTTTGGCAGAGCTTTGTTAATAGTCATTTCAAATACTTTACTGATGCTTGGGAGTAAACTTATCGAACGCATGTTCATTGGGTTTGTACAGTCTTTGCACTCTTTTGGGATGGGCTGAATGATAGCCGTTTTCCAACGCGCGGGATAATATGCATTATTCAACGCGTTGATAAACAAGACTTTGTATATATCTATTGCCATTGGGGGCAGGTTCTTGAGTACGATGTTAAGTACTCCATCTATTCCCACTGACTTTTTGCTTCTTAATGAGTCGAATATACTCTGGATTCCTTCCCTAGCAATTAAAAGGCTATTAGCCTCACCATTGGCATTAATGTCAATTGACAGATTATCGTCACTGAATTCAGTTAAACCCGGTTCGATTGCCAAAGTGAAATTTCATTTCGGAGGTGCAGGTGATTCAGTCGAATTCTGTCCTCCAGTTCGTGATTTCGGTGAATGCTTTCATTCACCTTGTACATTTCCTGAAAGACAGCTCCCACAGCGTTCACCTTTTCCAAAGGATCTTCGATCACGAAGAGCTCACTATTGAGGATAGCGTTCTCTGTATCTATGCCAATGTTGGTTAGCAGCTGCTTGTTTACCTCAGTACGTGGAATTTGGAGACACTGAATCTCATTTTGATTATTTCTCCTGAATATTTTATTTATTTGTGGGAACATTCTGTTGTTCCAATACAAATTTGTTGCTAATCTATAATTAGCTTTAAGTAATTGTTGGAGGTTTTTTAATCGGGATTTCAGTGATATTATCTCCTGGTCTTGTCTGCCTGTAAACTGTGTGTGTAATTGTTTTAGTTTCGATAGCAGTCTGCTCTTTTTCTTGTGGAGTGCGTTTATTGTTGTTTTTCTGTACATGTTTATGTGATCTGTAATGTTGTTTTGGGAATTGTTTTGTCCATTGTTTGTTTTACGGTTTTGTCCATGTGTTGAATGTATTTGTCGATTTCGTCATTTGTCAGGTTTCTGTTTACTGGCAGATTAAAGTCGTTCGAACGAGGTTCTTTTAATAATGATCTCGTGAACCGCGGCCATCGCATTGCCCCGTACTTATAGGGTTGCGGGATCACGAATGCCTCCAGTTGTCTGTGAGATCGTTCGGAAGCTCCATTACTGCCGTGAATGCACAGTGGTCACTGTCGTATTTAATTGTCCGTAAACAGTCTCTGTTTCGTCTGTTGGTGTTAAGTAGTCTCAGTCGTAAGTCAATAAGCAAGATATCTAAGAACGATCTACCTCTGGGGAACGATGGATATTCCGTAGCTAGCAGGTCAGTTCTATACTCAATATGATACTGATTCAACCAGCCAGTCAACTGATTTCCTCTGGCATTAGATATATAATTTCCCCAATTTCTATGCTTGGCGTTCATATCTCCCCCTAGGATAAAGTAGTTTTTGTCCAGGTGCAATTGTAAACATCGAAATTGTCTCGAGCTCTACTATAAATAGGTCATGTTGGTGCTCCTCAGGTGCGTAGACCGCAATCGCATACAAATCCCTTCCTTGCTGAAGGGGTATACGTACGATACAGGCGTCCAGCACGCGGAACCTGCGCATTCTCCACTATATATATTACTTTATGATTACTCCCCCCCCCCCCCCCCCATATTATAATAGGACATAGTTTTATGTCCTATCTTGTGTTTTTGGGTTAACTTTGTGTCCTCCGCCAGAAGTACATCAGGTTGGTCCTCTTGCAACAGGTTGAAAAGAAAACGTATGGTTTTTTACGCAAAAAATAATACTAATGCTTAATCAGCACACGAAATTCACGTTTGTCCATTAAAATTCGTTGAAATTCACGAGGTTGTCTGCTTTCAATGGCTGTCAAACACAAACTAAATGACGCAGCGTGCTCAACCTTTGACAGTAGTCTATTTATAGATGGCAGTTGACGGGAGGGGGTACGCTGCATTTAAAGTTACTGGCTTATCAAACTACACTCGTAGTTTAAACTGGATTGTGGCATTTACACATTATCACTTTGAAAATCAATTTGGTTCAAGGTGTGCTGCTTGTATTTAATATTAGGCAGAGCTGATGTGTTATCAGGCAGTGTACAGTTGGCTGCGAAGTCTGCAGCAGGTAGCTCTGCCTATTATATTACGTTGATGACTGATTTGACATCGGCTATAGCGAACGGAACGGAGAGAGTTCTTGATGTTTTTTTTACAAATACGCAAACTTTGCTACAACCTGTGAGAGGATGTAGCACCTTTATTCTCACTTTCTGCCCATACAGGAAGTTTGTACGTTGAGTGTGTTGCTGTCATTTTGGGATTCTTAAATTCTCTCGGGGGTTCCTCTATATTGTTCGGTTTAAATAACCGGAAGTTAAATGCTTTAGCCGGAGTAGCCTCCCTGCATTTGGAATTGAATCACGTATTCGACTTTTATAATCATATCTCAATGAGAAATAAAAATCCTCATATTAAGTAGAATCTTATTTATTATTGCCTCAGTTAACATTGTTATTAAGAAAGGATGGCGGCTAATTGAAAAAGTTGTTTAGTGTCCATGTTGGCTTTCTATAGTAGTCTTTTAAAAGCTTTTCCGTAAAGATTATCGTATATTAAAGAAAATTTGGCTGAAGTCCTAAATGGCGAAGAATTTTCGATTGAATATTTATTAGGGCGGGAAGTGAAGAAAATATCCAAGTTATTTATTTATTTTTCTCCTCCCAGGAAAGGCGAACGTATAGCGCCCTGAGATGCTATTTTTTTTTTCTTGACTAGGTCCATCAGTCAATCTCCGAAAGATGCTCTAGGATTTCTCCCAACCATTTCACGAAGCCTATAGCTTAATGGGGTGCTATTTCACAGGCCGACTGGGCTTTGGAACCTACATACCTCTCAGTAATTGTGCCGGACTGCATAATAGTAAGAGTCATCAGTTGAACCTAGGTTTGGACAATCAACCACAAGCCATAACCTCCTTACCAACTCAGCCATTGACGTGGATGGAGTTGTGTCTACCGAATAGCGAAGCTATTGCGATTTATAGAGTGAAATCCCATTTTCAGAAAAGGAGTTAAACGTTGAATATTCATTAACTTATGAACAACTACTGTATATTGTCAAAATTAGACATCGACGGTATAAGTGGCACGAACCTTAAGCTGTCCCAAAATAAATCATGACGAATCCTTAACCGACGTGAATTTAGTCACAAATAACAAGTATTAAACACGTAACATTTAAAGATATATATAAATGGTAACCTATAAATGAATCCTGCTCTTACCAGCTCAGAGCAGACATCAAATAATAGAATCGATCAAATAAAATGGTTTTCAAGGTATTTGTCGAGAGTACTCCTTTGTATGTTACCAATTAGTCATCATCGGCACAAAATATTGTTGTTCGTTTTTAATTTGCCGCCTTCAGGTAAAACCTTAATTATCACAGGTTTTTAACATGACACACATTCATTTAGAATCTGGATACACATCTGGATTTAATTAATATCGTGGTTTAATTCCACTGCTTCATTAGAAGATGCCTGTCAGTAGTAGTTTAAATGTAAACTTTCTCAGGAAATGTAAATTTGTTGGCTTTGTTTTCTTTCAGTGGCTATTAGAAAATTTAACGGCGAAATGACCCTTTCTTACCTGGAGTGGATGTTGACGCTCACGGGTTTTGTACGTCTTATGAGGGCAATGTACTGGTTTGTTGATTACACTTATCGTAACTTAGTTTGCAAATATGTTCAGGTGCCTTTTCGTGGACTTATTGCGTCGAAAAGCGAAAACACTAACCTCTCTATACCAAAGATTTTCAAAAGAGGCTTATAAGCAAATATCTGTGACAGGAATGAGAAATATAATGACTATAGAAATTAAAATAAAAGCATGACCGTTGAATTGGTTACTAATATCACATATTTGTTTATGTCAGTTGAATCTCGTATCAAATTATCCCAGGTATGTATTCTTGTTGGTGCTAATCGGTTGCTGTCTAACGTTAATTCGGTGATCGTCAATAGAGTCTTCCCCTAGATATCTTTCGGCTTGTCACATCAATTATCTGTCATATAATCGTAAAATATTGTAAATTAAGCTTGTCTGTCAAATCACGACAGACAAGCCTAATTGTATTGTTATTTTAATTGAATAGCTAAAGTTACGAAATAAAGTCTATAAACAGTCGGTATTAATTACACGCGTCTAAAAGGGTTGATCTGCAATAAATTAAACAAAATACTAAATGATTATATTGCCGAGATTGTGCAAAGTTCCGCTTTAGCGGTAATATTAATTTAATTACACAATTACAAGTCTACATAATTCGGGGTATGAGGATATAAGGTTTGAGGAACAAGGAGATAATTCCTCCCACATTTTCATGAGGAAAGGTTCCTTCCGTTGCATTTTTGTTACTGGACTGTTCTTACGAAAAATGTTATCGACATTCTACAAAAGGTGTGAACATTTTTTTGTATTAAATCCTTCTCTCTGGAGTGAAGAACCCTTAGTCCTGATAGAATGACCTAGAATGATAATACGTAACCCTTGGTTATGTTTCTGTACAGTTGCAAATCGGCGCTCTTCTCTGGCTGAAGGAGAATTTCAAAGTATTCCCGCTCCATAGCAAAACAAGTTTTGCCGTAGAGATGTATGCATACTTGGACTTCCATATCGATGGTGTAGCGCAAAAAGGGTAAATCATTTTTCTAGTAATATCTGAAGAAGAGGCAAAGTTCCCTTGACTTGAAAATGACACTACGGTTGAAGTTTGTGTTGCGTTCTCAATTAAGAGGGCTGCTCACCTTTTGAGTAGGCATAGTGTAAGCTTGTGGGTAGAACTCAAATATGCGGAAAAATACTCGGAAACGATTCCAATTTGAAAGTTATAGAGGAAAAGAAGTTGTGCCGAAGTAAAACGCCCTTTGGAGTTGAAAAGATAACTCAATTTCTCAACGTCAATACAATCAGCAGGTTATGCTTAATACAGTGAATTTCGACGTCAACAAGATATATCAATGGAGATTATATAACCGGGCAGAGTTCAGTGCCTTAAAAACTCAGTGCTGTCTCCTGTCGCCAAAGGCGAACCCCAAAGTAAATACGGCACTTGCATCGACCAAGCCAATGACTTATCAATCCTTACCACTCGAATTAATTCGACTCTTAGTTGAAGCGACCACATTTTTGAAGCTGCGAAAAGTGCGGCCAACTGTATGGGGTTCCTTAAGAGATGCAAAAAAGAATTCACTCCATCCAACCTGACCACTATTTACAAGGCGTATATTCGTTCCAAAATGGAGTTCAACTCCCATATTTGGCCAGGCGCATCCAAAACTGCACTACACGTGCTCGATAGGATGCAAAAACGAAGAGTGAAACTAATTGCGTCTCCAGCTGTGACTCGAGCAATTCCGTCGTTAGAACATAGGCGCAACGTATCGTGCCTATCTCTTTTTTATAGGTATTATCACGGTCGTTGCTCAACTCAACTTGCTCAATGTGTTCCGCCTCCTCAGACATTTTCCCGCGATACTCGTCAATCTTAGAATGGCATTAATTCACGTTGAAAGTTAACTTGAGGCACACAAATAAATATAGAGTGTCATTCTTTAGCCGAACCACACGAATGTGGAATACTCTACCTGGTCATGTGTTTCCTCGTCGTTGTAATGTCCAGGCATTTAAGACCAATGTACATCGATACCTCCTTTCCTTATCCATTTCGTCTCCTTCCGCTCGCACTGTGCTCAGACATTTAAGGGTACACCTGTGGGGCACGAAATCGAAACGCCAGCATGGGCGAGAGATCTACCTCGTTTCCGCCATTTCTTGGTGTCTGCCGTAGACCGAAAGAAAAACAGCAAAATGTCACCGAGGGGAAAATAGACGCACCGAGAGGGAAACACAAACGAAACTCCGAAACACTAACACAGGAAAGAATAACACACTGATTTAGTTTATTATTATTTTATTGATTATAAACACTGTCATTTGGTTTGGATGTATCCAAGTATTTTAAATTGATATTAAATTGATTTCTTATTAATTCTAAACTATTACACACACGACTCAGTGAGTAGTTTAAATTGATATTACGCGCGCGACGAGGAGCGGGAGATCGCGTGACCATTGTGGTCAGCGGATGGAATTTGACTCAAAGATTCAATTCGCTGGCTAAGGAAATTCTGGGTGCATTCGTTTTCACTGTGGTGATAACCGGATCTCATAAAGGAGATCGTCATGGTACACATGTATATATGTGCGTCGGTTCTTTTCATGGGTCGAAGCCATGATAACGAATCTGAAACACCAAGAAGGGACATAATGTGCATCTAGGAGATGTGTGTTCGTCGAAACAAACAAATCGAATTTCGGGGGATGCTAATGGTTTGTGTTTGATTATGCGTCGAGGTCATGCGGGATGGATTCAGGGCAATTACAATACAAAGGGAAAAGCGACCTATGCATCGTTCGATAATGACGGCCAGCTAGATAAATAGCAGCCACTCATTAAATGAAAACTGCATTTAGGATACTAAAAACGATATGGATTGTTTATGGTATCGCCAGGAAGCCTATGGAGGAACAGCGTTCTTTGTTTGCACTTGGTGCGAGTTAGGGAAATTGGCTTCAGCGTCGATTGCGCTAATTGAATGCAGCTGCTTGGGTTGTTTATTGTTGGGAGGAAAGGTCGCCAGCCAATGTGTATGAAAAGAGATTTGTTGTACACATGATGAAGCTGGGAATAGGCGACGCAATGATCATTATCCCTGGTTGGGATGGTTACATGATATGTGAACTGAATTGTTTTCTTTCAGGGACATGCTGTTTATTCCATAAAGAATTCTTTGTTGGGGAAATTTTGCCGATGCGTTAATGCATGAGAAAATGCCCTTGTAGATGTAATTCTTTTTAGGAATCGGTAATGCTTGTATGCATTAATGTCCTTGAAAAAGGAAATGTTTTCAGGTGCTGGTGATTGGGATGTAAATATGGGTTGCGGATATGGGGGGTTCTTCAGGTGAGCTTCAAGAACCCTCACACTCCAAAAACCCCTCTTGTGCGCGCGTTTGTGTAAAAAAAAAATGGAGGAAACCCCGAGTTGGAAGAGCTATACCCCAAACCTACAATAGTGAGAATAATTAGGTCGCGAAGACTAAGATAGGCTGGGAATGTAGCGAGAATAGGGAACGACAGAACCGTACGTAGAATTATTGAATTATAGAGTTATTATCCACTTCATCTCCTTCCGCTCGCACTGTGCTCTGGCATTTAGGGGTACTCCAAAATCCCCCTTTTTGCGCCAGTTTGTGGGGAAAAAAATGTAACGGTAAACGAACGCACTATACGACGTTGGTTTGGAAAGTTCCGTTCGGGAGATTTCACCCTGGAAAATGAAGCACGTGGGAAGCCGGAAACGTTACTTGACGACGATGTTTTAAGAGCAACGGTGGATGCGTAACCAACGTAATCGGTGCGGAAGATTGCATAAAGCATGGGAGTATCCCCAATGACAATAAGTCGACACCTTTCTCTCATAGGAAAGGTAAAGGAACTCGATAAGTGCGTACCCCATGAACTGGACGAGTCCCAAAAACTACGCCGCCCGGAAATCTGCCCATCGCTTAGATTAAGAAACCAAACTTAACCGTTTTTGCACCGGGTAGTCACCTTTGATAAAAAGTGGATTCTGTGTGATAACCCTAAGAGACCTGGGCAGTGGTTGTATGCAGGTGAAAAACCAAAACACACACCCCAAGCCCGATCTTCACCCAAAAAAGGTTATAGTGAAAATTTGGTGGACATCGAAAAGACCAATTCATTTTTCATTTCTTCAACAAGGAGAAACGAAAAACGCTATCAAATTTTGAGAGGGAATCGACATATTGCATGCCAAATTGGCTGAAAAGCAACCTACGTTAGTCACTAGGCACGCCACGATCCTTTTGCATGACAATGCTACACTCCATACCTCACAAGTAACGTTGCAAAAATTGTTGCAGTTGGGATTTGAAATTCTTCCACATCCACCGTACTTTACTCAACGGACTAACATCTTTTCCGAAATCTGGATTCATTTTGCCGACAGGAGGTCTTGCGGAACCGAGCAGTGGTCATAAAAACCTTTGACAACTTATTGCATCAAAAAGTCAGCAGTTTTACGAAAAAGGAATATTTGACCTTGTAACACATTGTAAGAATATCATAGATGCAAACGGGTCCTATTTTGATTGAATAAAGATTTACGGAAAAATAATATTGGGTTTTAAATGTTTACTATAAAATCGGACATTTCATGTGGTACTGTGCCGTTTCTAACAGATACACACACAATGCACAAGCAAATAGTGAAGAACACTGAACAAAATTCGAATAAGCAAAGCATGAGAGCCGTTTACCATAGCGATAACATAACAATTCCACATCAGTTGGGTGTACTTGAGTTTAGAAATCGAATTCGTACAGGCGACAGTGGTCTGATGTGTTGATCCTTGGTTCAATTTTTGGTGATTCTAACTGTCAGAGCGTCAGTTCGAATCACACGTTCTTCACTATCAGCGCAAACGCTAGAGGACTATTTGCGCCTACTTGGTCTGTGCACAGCAAATTCTTGCCTCATTCCCGCAGCTATTATAAAATGACACTAACGGTAGATATTCGTCGGCAATGCCAATAATGCTATACTTTATTAAATACCTCGTTTATATAATAGGCGCGTTAGTAGAAACTCGGCTCCGAACTTCGTTGTATTAAAAACATACTTGAACGCCACCAATTCCTTCGCCATTTTGGATATATGTAGCTCAGTCACTGCTGTCATAGCGTCAGTTCGAATCACACGTTCTTCACTATCATCGTTAACGCTATACTACAACCCAATACTAAATTGACAATTTTTAATATTTTTCACTTTCTATGTATACCTAAATACTTAATAAATATCTGTACAAAATTTGACATTGCTATTTGCTTTCGTCTTTGAGAAAAGCATACAAGAAAAGCACGTCATTTGGGATCTCTGGATGAGAACCTCCTCTCGATCATCTAAATATATTTTTAAATAATATTTAAGTGTTCTCCATTTGAAGACGTATATTTTTCCAAATAACAATCTAAACATGCACACATTTTCTTAATAAGCACATTCCGGAAACTCCTTCAAGCGAATTTGCTCTTATCTCTTCCAGCAACTCAAAACGTGTCCCACAAGGTATTAGGTGTACAACTTTGCTTCCGCCGTTTTTTTTCCGAAATTCGAGGCTTTATGTTTATTTCGCCAGTTGGGAACCGCAACTCCAATTGTTGTAGATGGTTCGCCAAGTGGGAAAAGCCAATAATGTGTTCTGCACCGAGCAGAACAGCAAATTCGCGAATGCCGCATTGGGCACACATCGTACAACAAACAAAAAAACGCGTTGAATTATACAAAATTTTCAACATTTATTCATTAATTAAAATAAAACTTAGTTTACAAAACAGTCTCACAGGTTAAAAAGAATGGACTTTTGTTTCACGAACACATGAACTGTATAAATAGAAAACCACGTTACACTCGTACAAAGTAACAACTGTATAAAAAGAAAACCACGTTACACTCCGTACAAAGTAACAACTGTATATCACCAACTGTCTAAAAAATAAGAACTGTGTTGAACAAAAACAGTAACAATAAAAAACCGTTAAGGACCACAATCTTCTATTCTCCTTTATTCAGCATCTCGGCTGAATCTTCGGCGTTCGAATAATTGGCAGCGTTCAATACCAATAGGTTTCTGCTACAAACGCAAGTTGATTTTTTGTAGCATAAATCCAGGGGGACAGTTCCGACTGACTTGAAGCTGCATTGATTTAAATGTTTGTTGCTTGTGCAGCAACATCTTGCCGGGCCGACGACGATGCACCAGTGTTGACCTTCCCTTTGGTGCTGTCAATGAACGGGCGTGTCAGCACCCACTGGGACCAGCAAGACCAACTCCACTAGTTGGTTCCATGAATGTTCGCCCACTGGGAACAGCTAGACTACATCCACCAGTTGGCCTTCACAAAAAGTCGCCCACTGGGAACAGCTAGATCAACTCCACTAGTTGGTGCTCGAATGTTTGCCCACTGGGCACAGCAAGACCAACTCCACCAGTTGGTGCTCGTTGAGACATGTCCGCGACGTGGGAAGTGGCGGTTGGTAGTTCTGGTTGAGAACAGAGGCTTTGGTGCTCGTGTTGCTCATGTACCGGTACAGTGCAGAGGTAGGGTGGCAATAATTATTATGGTTGACTAGATCGAACTATTAATTGGGTTAATTTGTTATAAAATATAATTAGTTATTGTTCCAATTCGTAGTCAGTGTTAGTGTGTGTGTGTGTGTATGTGTGTGACCGAAGGTCCAGTTGGCCATAAAGTGCCAACGTTGTTGCTCGAGGTAATTGAAAAAACTCCGACATGTTGCGGAGGAGTGCCTGAAAGGCGATATTTACCGCATCAGCCGCGGAAAACATTTGAATAAGCCCTTATTCAATTGGTTGAGATCTTTATGGTTGAATTGATGAACATTTGTAGAGCTCCGAATTTTCGGCCACTGGGCACAGCAAGACCAACTCCATTAGTTGGTTTTCATAAATGTTCGGAACCTTGACCATTTGACGTTGTAGTTGCACGACGTAGTCGTCAATCTGTTGAACTGTTAGTTCGATCGTGTGTTCATAGTTCGCTTTCTGTTGGTTTGATTTCCCGAAGGGTGTTGGCATCTTTCCTGTTCATCATCTTCTATATCCTCTACTCTTGTTACCGAAAGTCCAACTTAGACACCGACTCCGTGAGAGTGGTGCCCCCAGACACGTGATTCGCGGTGCCTGGGCGGTGTTAAGAGGGTGCCCCCAGAGCGTTGCGCCCAGGCGGCGAGACGTGATGAACCCCAGACACGTGACAGCGGTGTGTCTGGGTGGGTTGTAATGTAACTCCGTACGTAGCGTAAAAATATGTTGGACGTAGTCCCATGTTTGATCGTAAATCCGTAAGTAGAATAAAATATGTTGGACGTAGTCCCACGTCGGATCGTAAATCCATAAGTAGAGTATGAATATGTTATTGAATTATTAACTGGCACTTGATTAAGCCAGAGAGGTTGGGCATTCAGGTTGTTATCGGGAAGAATAATCTGCTGATCAATAGCAGCCTTCGTCCCATTGTGCCGCAGGATGAAATAGTCCCCAAGCCAAGTATCTTTCTTCTTTGACTGGTGGCTGGACCATGTGTTCACAATTCATTTTCGTTGATATGATTTCCCGACGGGTGCCGGCATCTTTCCTTGTTCCTCATCTTCTATATCCTCTAATCTTGTTACCAAAAGCCCAGCTTAGACACCAACTTTGTTGAAGTGGTGCCCCCAGACACGTGGTTCGCGGTGCATGGGCGGTGATAAGAGGGTGCCCCGAGAGCGTTGCATCCAGGCGGCGAGAAGTGAAGATCCCCAGACACGTGACAGTGATGTGCCCAGGTGGAGAGAGGCGGCAAATCCTGGACGCGTGACAGCGATGCGTCCAGGTGGCGGGAAGTGATGCCCCAGGAACGGACGTAGATGAAGCGGTGAAAATCGCAATTCCCGGCGTCCTTGGATTTATTCATCTCGAATTCGATGTTTGAATTGATATTGCAGGTATAGGACCGGTTGTGCCTTTGTTGACAAGACTTTGTCTTAGTACTGACCGCTTGCGCTGGAAACGCTGACTCTTCAGATGATATTCTTATACAAAACTTCTCCTGTTTCCCTGATGTTGTTGCAGGTGAAGCTTGCTTTTCGGTGAGAGCTTCTAGATCTTTCGTTGAATCTGAGATCCACGCTTAGATTTAATTAAATTATCCCTTTGACGGTTTTGCCCGAGGGGTCATCTCGTCTTCTTGAGGTTCTTTCATTGTACGCGGGGCGTATCGAATTCTGTAGCGTGGGTCGTGAAAAGTACCTGCAACATCGTTCAAAGAGGATCCGAATGATGTCCTCAACCTGGTGCTGGGACCGATTAGAAAACTTCTTGATTTACCTGCGGTGAATTCTGCATAATTAGGATAAATGAAACAACCTTGCGGAGACGAGAAAGTAATCGTGTGCGTGCCGCTTGTGTTTGACCCGCGCAGATATAAAAATAAAGAATTAATAAGTTCATACGAAAATGTTTATAGTTTACGTGAAAACAAATCAATCCCACAAAAAACAAAAAGACAAACAATAAACAATAAATTTAAATTTCATTAACAGTTTGATTAGCTATGCAATAGTCTCGTTGAGAAAAATAATAATATATCGCATACCTCCGAGATCCCCATTTTTTTCTTTCACTTGATTAAGCAAAAACGATAAATTGGTTTCAGTGACATTATAAAGTGCGCTGCTTCACAGCAATAATAACAGTCAAAACAAAGTAACAGAACGAAAAGTGAATCAAAAGTAATCGAAAATAATCGAAAATAAACAAAAATAAAAACAAACAAACAAATTAAAGAATAAAAAAAAAAAAAAGTGCATAACAAAATCCTTTCAGTGAGGTGCGACAAAGAAACTATCAATTAAAATATATCACCTCGCAAGCGTGAAAATTGAAACAGACAATATATTGCTCATTAAGCAAGTGGTTTTTAAGGCAGCATTTGGCGCGAGGGCAGAGTCACTGATTCCTACTCGGCGATAGCCAAGTTCGAGTCGGCGTGCGGAAGAAATCGGGTGCGTGCTTCGTATTGCGGGTCGCCTTTGTTTTTTTTAAATGAAAACAAATTGGAAAGAACCAGTATGAACACGGAGGACGACAAAAACGCAACAACACACAAAAGAAAAGGTGCACAGAAAATCTCCATTGTGACGCGAAGTAAAACCGCGAAATTAACAATGGAGAAAAAAGGCCAGCAAATGGAGGAGGACAGAGGGCGCCCCTCCCCCTACAATTTTAATATGTATGGGGCAAACAATTCGTTCGCTTCTCTTGCATCCTCAGAGTCTGAGGATGAAGAAGAGGAAATAACTGAATTGGAGGCGAAACTTGCGATGGCAAGAGCCCGTCTAGAAGAGAGACGCCGAAAGAAAAAAATAGCGGCACTCGAAAAAGAAAAAGACACGGAACAACAACAAAAGCCGAAGCCAAAAGTCGGCCAACAGCAACAGCCACAGCAACAGCAACAGCAACAGCAACAGCAACAGCAACAGCAACATCAACAGCAACAATCAACACAAAATCGACCACAGCAAGCAACACAACAGCGGCAAAGCAACAATCAGAACCAAAAAATAAAGATGCCACCGATCAACACTATAGATATTGAGTGTAAGGAATTGGTAAGTCTTTGTAAGCTAGCGATAGGTAACAATTTTGTAGTTAAAAGACTGGCTGGTAATAGGCATGCCATTCAAACCTATGCGGTGGCAGACCACGAAAAAATTAAAGAGGTCTTAAAAAGGGCCACCGCGGAATTCTACTCGTTCACGCCGAAGCAAACAAAGAGGGTAACGGTTCTATTAAAGGGTGTCGACCCTGAGGTGGAACCGGAGGCTCTGCTCGAGATGCTTCAAAAGTTGAGGCACGACGATCTCGAGTTTATCTCCGTAAAACCGTTCACTACAACCAAGGCAAGAAGGGAAAACCGCAAGCTACCCTTCTTTTTGGTTCAACTAACGCCCAGCAGCAGAATTGGTGGTCTAAGAAAGATTACAGTCTTGGATCATCAAAGTGTCACATGGGACAAGTTAAAAAAAGGCAGAGACATCCTGCAATGTGTCCGCTGCCAAAGGTTTGGTCACGCGGCGGCGAACTGTGAAATGCAGCACCGTTGCGTGAAATGCGGAAAAGACCATAAGGCAGAAGAGTGCCCTCTGGGAAAAGAAAGGGTAGAAGACAAAGCCCTTCTAAAGTGCGCAGTGTGCCGGAATGAGGGACACCCCGCTAATTATCGAGGATGTCCTAAATTCCGAGAAATAATGGCAAGAAGTGTGATCCGGCAAAAAACCACAGAGCCAGCTCGTACTACAACAATGCCCGTAACATCGCAGCGATCGTACGCACAAGTTGCGTCGGGTGGGAGACCATCAAACCAGGCTACAACATTGGTAGCCACAAATACTCCCACACAGACTGAAACAACATCGCAAGCGGACGTGGTCACGGTTCTGCTTAATCTGCAGAGACAGATGACACAGCTGCAAAACCAAATAAACGAGATCTACTCGTACTTGCCCAATCTTAACAAAAAGTCAATATAAACCCTCTAACCACAACATCAATAAAAGCTCTTGTCGTGAATGTAAATTCACTAATAAGAACTGAGAGAAGAGCCAATCTTTTCAACCTGTTGCAAGTTGAACGGCCTGATGTACTTCTGGCGGGGGAAACAAAGTTAAACCAGAGACACAAGATATGGCATAAAAACTACGATATTATACGAAGAGACCGACCTAACTCCTCTCAAGGGGGGGGGTGTCGCAATCTTTATTAGAAAAGGGATCCCTCATAAAGTTATATATAGTGGAGAAGTGCGCAGGTTCCGGGTGCTGGAAGCCTGTATCGTACGCATACCCCTTCAGCAAGGAAGGGGTTTGTATGCGATTGCGGTCTACGCACCTGAGGAGCACCAACATAATCTATTTATAGCAGAGCTCGAGACTCTCTTCCGATGCTTACAATTGCA
This sequence comes from Microdon myrmicae, assembly GCA_963931805.1. Classification (NCBI taxonomy): domain Eukaryota; kingdom Metazoa; phylum Arthropoda; class Insecta; order Diptera; family Syrphidae; genus Microdon; species Microdon myrmicae. The sequence goes on along the minus strand of OZ007501.1, from coordinate 32,921,681 downwards.
CCTGGGCAAAAATTACTTTATTCTAGGGGGAGATATGAACGCCAAGCATAGAAATTGGGGAAATTATATATCTAATGCCAGAGGAAATCAGTTGGCTGGCTGGTTAGATCAGTTTCATATTGAATATAGAACTGACCTGCTAGCTACGAAATATCCATCGTTCCCCAGAGGTAGATCGTTCTTAGATATCTTGCTAATCGACTCACGACTGAGATTACTTAACACCAACAGACGAAACACAAACTGTTTACGGACAATTGAATACGACAGTGACCACTGTGCATTCACGGCAGTAATAGAGCTTCCGAACGAGCTCGCAGATCTGGAGGAATTCGTGATCCCGCAACCCTATAACTACAGGGCAATGCGATGGCCGCGGTTCACCAGATCATTAACAAGAGAACTTTGTTCGAATGACTTGAATCTGCCAGTAAACAGAAACCTGACAAATGACGAAATCGACAAATACATTCAACAAATGGACGAAACCGTAAAACGAACAATGGACAAAACAATTCCCAAAACAACAGTTACAGATCACATAAACATGTACAGAAACGCAACAATAAACGCACTCCACAGGCAAAAGAGCAGACTGCTATCGAAATTAAAACAATTACACAGACAGTTTACAGACAGACAAGACCAGGAGATAATATCACTGAAATCCCGATTAAAAAACCTCCAACAATTACTTAAAGCTAATTATAGATTAGCAACAAATTTGTATTGGAACAACAGAATTCGAGCTATAAAAACTAATAACCCGAATATGTTCCCACAAATAAATAAAATATTCAGGAGAAATAATCAAAATGAGATTCAGTGTCTCCAAATCCCACGTACTCAGGTAAACAAGCAGCTGCTAACCAACATTGGCATAGATGCAGAGAACGCTATCCTCAATGGTGAGCTCTTCGTGATCGAAGATCCTTTGGAAAAGGTGAACGCTTTGGGAGCTGTCTTTCAGGAAATGTACAAGGTGAATGAAAGCATTCATCGAAATCACGACCTGGAGGACAGAGTTCTACTCAATCACCTGCACCTCCGGAATGAAATTTCACTTTGGCAATCGGAGAATCCGGGTTTTACCGAATTCAGTGAAGATAATCTGTCAATTGACATTAATGCCAATGGTGTAGTGGCTAATAGCCTTCTAATAACAAGGGAAGGAATCCAGAGTATCTTCGACTCATTAAGAAGCAAAAAGTCAGTGGGAATAGATGGAGTACTTAACATCGTACTCAAGAACCTGCCCCCAATGGCAATAGATATATACACGGTCCTGTTTAACAACGCGTTGAATAATGCATATTATCCCGCGCGTTGGAAAACGGCTATCATTCAGCCCATCCCAAAAAAGGGCAAAGACTGTACAAACCCAAGGAACATGCGTTCGATAAGTTTACTCCCAAGCATCAGTAAAGTATTTGAAAAAATCATTAACAAAGTTCTGCTAAAATGGGTAGACGACAATAGCATTATTCCAAATAACCAGTTTGGGTTTAGGGCGGGTCATGAAACCACACATGCCGCAGCTAAACTGGTCTCCGACATACAATGGAATAAATGTAGGAACCAATGCACAGGTGCCTGTCTGATCGACTTGGAGAAAGCCTTTGATACCGTCTGGATCGAAGGGTTGTATTACAAACTGGTCAGACATGGCATACATAAGCCTTTACTATATGTACTTTACGATATGTTAAAGGACAGGAGGTTCGTGGTCAAAAGTGGTAATGTGACCTCTAATAAAACGTATAATATCAAGAATGGTTTGCAACAGGGCGCGGTACTCTCTCCGATTCTTTTTAACATTTATGTTAGCGACTTATTAGAAGCACTTCCGCAGGCTATTGCGTACGCAGACGATCTCATAATTTACAGAACAGCTCCGAAAGTTGCGACTATAAATAGGTTAATACAGCGAGACTTCAACAAAGTGCAGCGCTATTGCAATGACTGGAAACTTAAGATCAACTTCCAGAAATGTGAAGCCATCCTATTCAGAACTCCATTATATAAAGCCACGTACGACACAAGGAAAAACTGGCGAAAGCTAGTTATCGTGGGACCGCATGGAGATAAACTGGAAACCAAGAGTTTAGTTAAATACCTGGGCATCTGGCTAGATCAATATCTGTATTTCAACAGACATGTAGAGGCTGCTTTGCTCAAAGCGAGGAAAACTTTTGCTATGACAAGGAGGCTATTTCACAGTAGCCAACTTGACAGCAAGGTAAAAGTCATATGCTACATGACGCTAATCAGGCCAATGCTCATATATGGTTGCCCAGTATGGTTCAACATAGGTCCAAATTTGATGGAAAAGATTCGGGTGTTCGAAAGAAAGTGTCTCAGAAGTTGTCTCAGATTATATCGGACACCGGAATCGGACTATAAAAAGTATTACTCAAATGAGCCTTTATATAATGAAGCGTACATAAATAGGGTGGATAATTTTATGATTAAATTAATCAGAGGACATATTGCGAGAGCAATAACCTCGTCCAATGACCTAATTTTCGGGGCCTATTATCCAAACACCTTGTACGATGAGAGCGTGCGTCGCAACGGCTTTGTTCCACCAGAGGCGTTCCTTGACTTGGATATGAAAGGGCTTATACAGGATAGATCCGGAATTCCGCTGATCTATCATGTAAGTAGATCATCTGTAGACGGGCGATTGTGCTACGAACGGGAAGTAGCGCGCACCGAAGAAGAGCTCCTGCGCTTCAGTAGGGCTATCTCCCACAGAGACCGGGACGATAGTATTAGACAGCGTCAACAGTTCTGGTGGTTGAATGGCATATAAAGACCTGGATACCAAAGTCGGTATAGAATCATACTATCATCAGCTAGCTTACATAGACTTAGCTTTTCTAGAATTAGGGTAGTATAAGATTTAAGTTAAGTTAGGTTAAGTGCTTTTACATAAAAATAAAAAAAATAAAAAAAAAAAAAAAATAAAAAAAATAAAAAAAATAAAAAAAAAAAAAATAAAAAAAAAATAAAAAAAAATAAATAAAAAAAAAAAATATATATATATATATATATTAGGTAAGTTAAGTAAGTTAAATTTTAAGAAAAAAAAACAAAAAAATTGACAAAGTTTTTCAAATTTTTCTTTGTATTTCAACTAATTATCAGTACTGCCACAAAGTTCTGTCGCCGAAAGGCAAATTATACAAATGTTAAGTAATGTTTAGCTTAGAGCGTCTGCGAAGGACCAGTAAGTTATTATATAAGATAATTAAGCTAGAATTTAAGCATTTTTTGTCTAGCCTTTAATTTAGAAATTAAGAATATAAAAAGAAAAATAAAAAATGTTTTAAAAATGAAATGAAACAACCTTGGATCTTGAAAAGTGGACTGTAATTTGTTTTTGATAAATGTAATATGATTTGGTTGAATAACTAGCTTTTCGGTTATTAATGTTGAGATCAATATTATTATTTAGGTTATTGTTCGACTTGTATGTTTACGTTGAAATGTTGGTGTTGTTATATTGGAGCTTGTAAGATGGGGAAAATAGAAAATATTCATGATTTTATTCTATTTTCCACCGATTACAAAAAGAAAATTATTTAAATAAAGCAGAAGCTAGTTTTCAGGTAGTTCACAAAGGTAATGAACTATCCAACCAGTACGGGCTCGCATATGTCCAGCCCGATTGAAACTCAGGAAATATATATGTGGTAAGCATAGTACACTTGACCGCGGTATCTTCGTTTCCAGAAGCACATCTGCTAGAGTTCCAATCACATGAAGTGCTCCATCCTCTTGTTTATCATCAGCGTTTGGTGCTGCAATAACCTGCATCATGATTCTCATAGGTTTCGGTAGAATTCCTTTCCACGTTTTATCTGATGAGTGTTGAAACATTTGTGCTGCAGGAACTGGAGAAACTGTTGAAATGTATTCGAATAAATTCATGCGGGTTGTTTTCTGGTTTTGATCAGATTCTGTCCAGGGCGTTATTAGAAATATAACATCTTAAATAATTGCATCCATGTGAGGTTTAATTGACTTCCAGGAATGCACATGAGTCACCGCATTTTGTAGGGACGTTAGACTATATGATAGGATTCGCGGTGACATAACGTGGTTACGAATATTGGTTGAAGATCTTAAGGGAAACATCCAGAACACCTGACAAGAACGTAGGAACGTTTTTGGGACTTCCATATATTTCAAACATGCGGACCATTATGTCGGGAGCATGCACAATTGCATTCACAATATTGCCCCGAATCAGTGCATGATCATGTTCATGAATTGAGAAACTAATTGCTTCACCAGGTTTTGTCTTCTTGTCGAACCAGTAGGACGAAATGAAATTCCTGAGGTATATAGCTCCAACTTGTCTAAATGGTAATTTAACATTGTTCCTCATAACGATTCGTAGAATAGTTGGAACAAATCCCATAACTCTGTGAATCCGTGATAGTCGTTCTTGGGCGCGCATTCGCTGCTCAGGAACAACAGCTATTGTGTCCCGTATCAATTCCGTCCGTTGTTCTGGACCATTTTTAATCGTTGTTATCAGGTTCTAATTGAATAGCTGTGTATATGCGTCTATGGTTTCATCGTACTTTCCTGTATTGAGATATGCATCTCCCGGCCTTATGCTTTGCTGTAATTTGGATTCTAGAACAACGCAGAGTTGCAGTCCTTAATCGCCCGATCATCTTCTGTTACACGGATATATGCTGCAGCTCGATTACAGTAAAATATTGGGTTTTTTCGGATCGAGACTGATGGCCCGGTTCACTTGGACTACCACTTCTTGATACTTGCGTTCCTTCATCAGGCGTTGCCTTCATTCTTAATCTGTTCGGCTGTTTCAAGGGATTGCGGATTGCGTTCGATAAACATTGATTAGAACATCTCGAATAGATCTAACTTTGTGGCCTTGTTTGTAATTGCCGTTATTGATTCCAAATCAATGTCGGCACTCAGTTCAATTAGAAACTAGAACAGTCTCGAACAAATATGTAATTAAAAAACGACCATCGCTACCCGGCGGTAGAATGTTGATGAAATTTAACACTTTTATAGACACACCACACAACACCTTTATTTTTAAATCACTCGGATCACCTTATTAATTTATATCAAATTATAAATCCAATTGCCACCTACCTTGGTTACTGATCTGCCAACAGGTGTTCCTCAATCCGCTTCGATGAATTTCAATGTGTTGTATTCCAGAATACTACCCTTTATTAAATTTAACACTGAATCTCCTTACACATCCTTAAAAACTTCACTTAACATATATTACATTCTCACTTAATACATACCATTCATAAACATTCACAATATTGCCAGTTACAGCACATTTAATAACCTGCACCTTTTTATTCATTCAAAACATAGTAACTTTGATTTTCGTCCAAATTTGATTCATTGTTGTTAAAAGTCAGAGAGAAAATAAAATAGAAAAAATTAGTTGAAAAATACAGTCGAGGAAGTTAGTTGAAGTAGAAGAGTTTTGAATCAAGAGTTTTGAGAAGAGTTAAATTAACTATAGTTTGAGTTGTGTAAATAAATATGAACACTAAAAATAAAACTAAACGCATTTATTAGAACCTCCACGCTCTTCCCTCGATAAAAAGAGGAAGCACGGCGATTGGAGTTGCAACACTTACAAAAAAAATTTTTTTTTTGTGTTGTTTTAAATTTTGTTTTCTGTTTCGGGATCCCGTTATCTGGGCATCCCACCGCTGCCACCAGTGTTGTATTTTTTTTTTTTGTAATGTACTTATATGGTTTTCCTTTTCCGTACCTATTTTAGATAAATTATTATTTTCATTATTTATTATATCGTGTTTGAGTAAGTGTTTGTGTTTGTTTTCGTTGTTTAAAATATTTATTGTTTTCGGCTTAGTGTTGTCATTGTCCATAGCTTTAACCGCTGTCGGAACGTCTACCTTTTCAGTCTTACTCACTGCTGATGGATCGTTTAGTTTCTCAGTCTCATTTACTGATTCGTATAGTTCTTCAGACTTATTAGCTGTCAGAACATCTTGGTTCCCAGTCCTATTTGCTGTTTGAACTATTTCTTCAGTTATATCTGCTGTAGAAACATTTAATCCGTCAGTCTTTGCTGCTGAAAAGATTTCTTCATCAGTGTTAGCTGCTTGGGTTTTGATTTTAATGGCAACTTTTGTTGCTGAAGTGCCGGGGTTGTCTATTGGGATAGCCGAAATATAAGGGATTTTTGGTTGTATATTTTCTGAAATTTCCGAATTTTCAGTCTTTAATACTGCTGAGTTTTCAGTCTTGGTTGCTGAAGTGTCTGCGTTGTCAATAGGGATATCTGAGATATTGGGGATTTCAGTCTTTAATACTGCTGAAAATTTCGAATTTTCAGTCTGTGTTGCTGAATTATTTTCCAGAATGGGAGTATGAATCGGAGTCTTTATATTAGGGGCACGGTTATCTTTGTTTATATGTCTAGGTTTATAGGAGTATGTGGGCTCAGGAGCTTCATTAAAATGGTCGTTATCTATTTCCAAAGATCTAATGCTGTAAATAGAAAAATTTTGTTCGTCGTCCATAAATTTTGGTTGGCGTCATGCCTCGTTTTCCGACTCTTGCACCCGAGAAAAGTGAACATTTTGCCGATCGTTTTGTCTATTGGTGGTCCTAGAATTTTCACCAAAACGATTTTCAGAGTTTGTAGGAATATTTCGGAATGGGTTACGCGTTGTTGTACCTTGTTGGTAATTTGTTGAAGACGATCCATTCCTAGATATCTTGTATCTACACTCATTCTCTGTGTGATTATTCCGACCACAGAAATTGCATAAAATGTTATATTCCCTTCTTATGGGTTGTCTATTCGGAAAAGTGGACTGCATGTTTCGATAACATGTGTCCTGTGTATGCCCTGACTTACCACAGGTTTGGCAGACTATACGATTGAATGTAGGTTTTTCGTTATATTGATATGACCTGGGAGAGTTGTCCATTCGAGCCGCATGTGACACTACATGTGCAATCGACTGTTTTAAATTGTTTCCCCCATGGGCTTTAGCTAGTATCTTTAGCTGTTCGTTGTTTAGTCCATCCTCAAATGTTTGTACGGCCAATTTTATGTTTTCTTCTATTAAGTATTCCCTAACCACCGCGTCTGCTGTTATTTCACACGTGGCAGAATTTAGAGTCCTTAGAGCATTCGCGACTCTATCACCGTATTCCCGGACGGTTTCTCTGTAGCGTTGTTTCAGAGAAATCAACTCATTGTGTGCCGTCGACCGAGATTGCTCCTCTTTATATTCCGATTCTAATTTTTCTTTTAAATCCTCCCACTTAGCGATTTGGCTATACCTAATCAGATCGTAAGCATGACCCTCTAGTCTATTTTTGACTAGCTCTAAAAATGTCTCGTATATATCCGGGTCTGCCTTCTTTATGGATCTAAATAAAACGTCTCCCCCGGAAATAAATTTACCTAAGTCGCAGGGTTTCCCGTCAAAGGTGGGGACGATTCTGAAAACATCAGAAATTCCGACAGAAAGAGCCATTTCAGGGGGTTTAATGTATATCTGTTGATAGTGGATTTGTTCTTCCCCCTGCCTAGCCGCCTGTCTCGTGTAATATGGACTTGTAATAGTGAAAATTTAAAATAAAAGGCGAAAATTCGTTATCAATTCTTAAAAATATGGTTAACTTAAAAATATGGTTATGGAAAAATTGGCCTTTTCTTTTTGTTATTCAATATATATATATGGAAAAGAACGATAAATGGGATCCAAAGCTGAAAAAGAAAATTTTCGACGAGAAAAAAAAAACGGAAATGTCGTCGAAATACTGAAATGAGAATTTTCAAAGAATATAGATAGAAATTTCTATCCAAAAAAAAATTTTTTTTTGTGAAAAGGAGAGCCTCCAAGTAGAAAATATTCAAATATTCCTAAAAAAGTAGAGAGAAAAATCGCTAGTAGAAAAAATTCTTACTCTAATAATTGTTGTCGTTGTACTGTCTTTGTCTTGAGTTTTGTTGTTTTTTTTTCTTCAGTTTTCCTTAGTTGTTTCCTTTGTGTTTTTTTTTTCTTTTCCGCCAGGCAGACTTCACGTCCTAAAGTTGATTTGCTTATCCTGGTCTTGGCTGCTTTCTTTCTTTTTTCCTTTTATTTCGTTGTTTTATGTTTACTTTGTTTTTCGCTGTTTTACGTTTACTTTTTTTTTTCTTTCTTATATTGGTTTGGTTATTTCTCTTGTGCGTTTTTTTTCTCTCTTTTCTTCTTGTAAAAAATTTTTATTTTACTTCCTACAAAAACTTTTTTTTTTTTCGGTTTTATTTTTTTTTTCTTGTTTTGTTACTAATTTATGGGATCCTTTCGTTGGATCATCCCACCGCTGCCACCAGTGTTGCAACTCCAATCGCCGTGCTTCCTCTTTTTATCGAGGGAAGAGCGTGGAGGTTTTAATAAATGCGTTTAGTTTTATTTTTAGTGTACATATTTATTTACACAACTCAAACTATAGTTAATTTATAATACAACTCTACAATCAAAACTCTTCTTTTAAAACTCTTCTCAAAACTCTTGATTCAAAACTCTTCTACTTCAACTAACTTCCTCGACTGTATTTTTCAACTAATTTTTTCTATTTTATTTTCTCTCTGACTTTTAACAACAATGAATCAAATTTGGACGAAAATCAAAGTTACTATGTTTTGAATGAATAAAAAGGTGCAGGTTATTAAATGTGCTGTAACTGGCAATATTGTGAATGTTTATGAATGGTATGTATTAAGTGAGAATGTAATATATGTTAAGTGAAGTTTTTAAGGATGTGTAAGGAGATTCAGTGTTAAATTTAATAAAGGGTAGTATTCTGGAATACAACAAATGGATGAAGATGTCTTCGAATACGTTTTGCGATGACGGTCAATTTTATGGACGTAATCCAATGGTTCTGGCGGCGACTTCTTGCACGGATGTTGGACATCCGGCTCGAAGGACCAAATGTTTCGCCAGTTGGGAACCGTAACTCCAATTGTTGCAGATGGTTCGCCAACTGGGAAAAGCCAATAATGTGTTCTGCACCGAGCAGAACAGCAAATTCGCCAATGCCGCATTGGATACACATCGTACAACAAACAAAAAAACGCGTTGAATTATACACAATTTTCAACATTTATTCATTAATTAAAATAAAACTTAGTTTACAAAACAGTCTCACAGGTTAAAAAGAATGGACTTTTGTTTCACGAACACATGAACTGTATAAATAGAAAACCACGTTACACTCGTACAAAGTAACAACTGTATAAAAAGAAAACCACGTTACACTCCGTACAAAGTAACAACTGTATATCACCAACTGTCTAAAAAATAACAACAGTGTTGAACAAAAACAGTAACAATAAAAAACCGTTAAGGAGCACAATCTTCTATTCTCCTTTATTCAGCATCTCCGCTGAATCTTCGGCATTCGAATAATTGGCAGCGTTCAATGCCAATAGGTTTCTGCTACAACCGCAAGTTGATTTTTTGTACCATAAATCCAGGGGGACAGTTCCGATTGACTCGAAGCTGCATTGATTTAAATGGTTATACATTTATGATTCAAAGTATTGTCCATCGCTGGCCACTACTTTCGGGCAGCATACGAATCCATTTCTTCATATTATAGTAATTTAAATGTCCGAAATAGGGAAAAGTATTTGCGAGGGTTTATTCGGATTTAGTGGGTGGGGAAATGGGAAATTGAGGATGAGTGTGCGATCGGTATAAAAGGGCGCGAATGGGCAGAGAACATATTGTCGAGTGGTGTTATTCACATCGTGGTGACGTCTGGTCTTATGTGAAAGTTCTATAAAAGAAAAGTAATTATTTTCAAATAAAACGAAATAGAACAAAGAAAATAAAATAAAATAACATTAAAAAAAGCCTAGTATTTCAGTTTAATGAGTGATATTCAGAAGATTATTGAGTTCAATGATGCTGTACAAAAGTACCCTCAATTAGAGGGGAGTTTTCAACCGTGGCCAAAGGAATACATGAGGATACCAAAAGCAGGCATTGAGCGCTCACAAACATACTTGCTGGCTGAGAAGTTAGACACCCATCTTAAACCACTGTCCGAGGGTCTGAAGGAAATCATCGACAAGTCGAGCGAGTCAAAATAGAGAAAACTGTGAGTACACATTTCTTTTATCTCTATTATTGTGCAACAGATTAGTGTGCAACAGAGTGAATTTTTGATTTTTATTTTGGGCCGAAAAATTGTCATTTCTCATATATTTTAGGACATATCACTTAAACTATTAAACCGATTGGAGAGCAGTGTTAGATGCTATTGTTTAAGATCCGTTTACCTTCAATACTCGTATGATTGCCATGTTCTAACTCGAATTATGGCTTCACAAATCCGAAAAGAAATATCAAAAAATTCTTATCTCGAAAACTATTCCATAAAACATCAACAACAGTGAAGCTATCGAAAAACACAAAAACCAAAAAAAAAAAAAATCCCCAAATTCATATCTCGAAAACCTATCCAGAAGGATGATAATTTTAATGTGATGCCTCGCGCGACCCAATCGGACATTTCTAACTCGAAATTTGGCTTCACATGCGAAGTTACCTCCGAAGTATAATTCCACAACTTCATATTTCGAAAACGAATCCATGAACGATTTTTTCAATGTGATTGTCGTGTATCATCATCATCATCATCATCGGCACTACAACCGGTATCCAGTCTTGGCCTTATTTAACAAATCTCTCCACCGGTCCCGATTTCGAGCCGATGTCATCCAGTTTAGCACTCCCAGGCTCTGGGCGTCCTAGTCTACGCCATCTCTCCATCGCAGACAAGGTCTGCCGCGCTGTCTCCTTCCATACATCCTGCCACAAAGGACTTTCCGGGCAGGGTCCTCTTCGCTCATTCGAGCTAGGTGTTCCGCCGACCGGAGTCTACCGAGCTTGATTTTTCTTACAATATGAGCTTCAAGGTAGATTGCGTACAACTCACGGTTGTAGCGTCTCCGGAATCGTCCTCCCTCACATACGGGGCCAACAATTCTCCTTAAGACCTTTCTCTCGAACGCGGCCAAGAGTTCAGAGTGCCTTTTATTAAGCACCCAGATCTCGGATCCATACATGAGTACTGGTAAGACCATGGTCTTGTACAGTAGTAGCTTGGATGTTCTGGATAAATTTTGGGATTTAAAGACCCTTGATAGACCATAGTAGGCTTTGTTGGATTTAATCAGCCGTTCGCGTATTTCTTCTTCCATATTGTTATCGGCTGATACTATTGACCCAAGGTAGTTAAAGGATTGCACTACTTCAAATTCGTGCTCCACTACCCTGATAGTTTGACCAACGTTAGGTCTTCTCTTCGCAGAAGTTGCCACCATGTACTTGGTTTTTCCCTCATTAATGCGCAGTCCAAGTTTTTGTGCCACCTGCTCGATCTGGGTGAAGGATTCCTGTACCGCCGATTCGATTCTACCGATGATGTCGATGTCATCTGCGTAGGCAAGTATCTGGCTGGACTTGGTGACAATAGATACTTTTGTTGTAACGCCAGAGTCACGGATTGCTTTCACCAACGCCAGGTTGAAGAGGAGGCAGACCAGACGGCTCCCTTGTCGGAGTGCATTAAAGATGTTTATTGATTTGGACAGCAATCCCGTTACTTTTACTTGACTAGTTACGTTGCTCATGGTCAACCTACAAAGTCGTATCAATTTATTTGGAATGCCGAATTCTCTCATGGCATTATATAGTTCTACCCTGGCTATGCTGTCGTAGGCGGCCTTGAAGTCTATAAACAGATGATATCGCGGAATCCTAAATTCCAGACATTTTTCCATCGTCTGCCTAAGGGTGAATATCTGATCAATTGCTGATTTGGCTGGGATGAAGCCACACTGATATTGACCAATGATGGCTTTAGCGTATGGGGATATCCGGTCTTGTAGGATAGTGGAGAGTATCTTATAGGCGGTACTCAGCAATGTTATACCCCTATAGTTGCTGCACACTATGATATCTCCATTCTTATCTATGGGGCAAATTATACCACGACGCCAATCTTCCGGCATCTCCTCTTGCTCCCATACGTGCACCACGATCTCGTGAATTGCGTGATGTAACGCTGTCCCTCCTTGTTTGATCAGCTCAGCTGGTATGCCATCAGCTCCAGGGGCTTTATTTGATTTTAGCTGTCTAATGGCTTTTAATGTTTCCTCAATGCTTGGTGGCGGCAGCATTTGGTCCTGGTCTTGCATTGGTGGAGGCTCCAATTCTTCTGTGAGCTGACCATTTAGCAATTCATTAAAGTGCACTTCCCATCGCTCCAGAATGCCTTCAGGATCGGTGATCAGATTACCCTCTTTATCCTTGCAGTAAGTGCAGCGTGGTGTGTACCGCGTCATACTGCGGATTATTTGGTAGAACTTCCGCGCCTGGTGCGGACCTCGCTCTCTACTTTTCTCTATTTCACAGACAAGATTTTTTTCCCAGGCACTTTTCTTTTGTCTGTGAAGTCTTTTTTCATATCTTCTGAGCTCTTTGTATTTCTCCCCGCGTACCCGCGTCCTATGAGACTGCTGCATTGCCCGGTATGCAGCATTCTTACGTTCAGTCGCTAGTTTGCACTCATCATCAAACCAGTCGTTCCGATCTCTACGACTACTGCCTAAGATGGAGTTGGCAGTACTAATGACAGTATTCTTAAGGCGTGTCCATTTCTCTTCTACGCCCGAGATTCTGGCCCCAGGACTTACTCTCCCTCCGTCGAGCTCTTCGAGGGCGAGTCTTAACGCATGACCAAAGGTATTGCTGGTGTTCTCATTGCGTAAGGCAGCCGTGTTGATTCGAACCTGATCCGTGGATGCAATACGTCTCCGTAAGGCAATCCGCGCTCGGAAAACTGTACCAACAAGATAGTGATCCGAGTCGACGTTGGCACCACGGTACGTTCGTACCGTCATCAGGCTCGAAGAGTGGCGGCGATCTATCAACACGTGGTCAATTTGGTTGCGAGTGGCTCCATCAGGTGATACCCAGGTGGCTTTGTGGATATCTTTACGCGGAAACCTGGTACTCGCAACGACCAAGTTTTTCGATGCTGCCAGTTCGATGACTCGTAGTCCATTGTCATTAGTGTTCTCATGCAAACTATGGGAACCTGCGTAGTGCCTGAAAACCGGCTCCCGACCTATTTTCGCATTCAAATCCCCAAGAACGATTTTCACATCGTATCTTGGGCAGGCATTGAGGGCCCGTTCGACGTTCTCATAGTATTCTTCTTTTTCGTCGTCAGGGGACTCCTCTGTAGGTCCGTGAACGTTTATGAGGCTTATGTTCTTAAATTTGCCTCGCACGCGAAGAGTGCTTCAGTTTTTGGCTGCCTAGAAAGCCTACCCCGAGCACATGGTGTTTTGCGTGACAGCTGTAATAAATGTCATACTCTTTTCTTTGAAAAACACCACTCCCCGTCCATCTTATTTCTTGTAATGCTGTTATGTCAGCCTTATATTCGGACAGGGCATCGGCTAGTTGCTGTGCAGCTCGAGCTCTGTATAGTGAGCGTATGTTCCATGAAAAAATCCTTAAATCATTTAGCCGTTTTTGTTTCCGTGGTCGTCGTCGTGTATCCGGTCCATATCCGAGGCTTGTTAAATTTGCCATAATAATTCATTTTTACGGGCCTGGTTATTAGCCTTGCGCCAACCTTTCTCAGGATGTCGCTGCATGCATTGGTTCACTACTTGGCGGGTGTCAAAGTAGCTATCCAGGGGTGTCACGTGGAGACTGCGTGTCAACTTGGACTGAACAGGGACAAGGATCGTCCTGGCCTTCGCCGGGTTGAAGGCAATCAGAGACTTTGCCCTGTATGTTCGCACCCATCCCCCCGATTGTCGTGTATAGCGGGTTAAAAATATGATTTTCTTCATCGATATAAACAATAAGAAACTGAACTAAATTTGACGTATTTTTCCATAGCGACAGAATGATCTGCATTCTAACCGACTGGGAAACTCTGTTAGAAGTGTTTTTTAAAGATTCGATTATGTACTGTAAATATGATATCTTGCGCGACCAAAACGGACGTTTTGAACTCGAAATATGGCTTCAAATGCAATGCTACCGAAAAACACAAAAACTCAAAAAAATGTAAATCTCGAAAACCAATCCAGAAAGAAGAAATTTTCAGTGTGATGTCTTTGTAATGTTATATTTTGTTTGTATTGTCTTACCCTTACCTTCTAATGCGAGGGCGGCGTAAAGGGTGTGTCCGGCTTCTTTTCTTTAGTGGGACCTTCTCCGATGAGCTGATCTTCAAGGTAGGCTCCTACTGGTCGGTTGCTTCCGACCTTAGTTCCCGACAGGGGATGGATCTCCTTCTAGTGTGGACGTCGCGATGCCAACCAAAAAAATCTGTAAACAAAAAAACAACCGAATATTCAAAGTTTTAAGTGAACCTTTTTTTATTTTAAGGTTATTTCCTCTTTGGCCGTTGCCTCGGCTTCCTGGTTTTCGACTGAATACGAATAAAATGAGCTGCGTTTTATTTGGGTTAAGGTGAGTTTTCCTTTTATTGAAGTATGTTGATAGATTAGGGAGGAAGTTGTTAATGCAGTTTCTTGTAGCTTTAACAAAATTGCTGCTAGAGTAAATTAATGTATCATCAACATAATTCAGCATTACAACATTAGGAGATACGGGTTGAGGAATATCTGAGATATATAGTAGATATAAGATTGGCCCTAAAATGGAGCCCTGGGGAACACCGGCGGTTATGTTGCGAGCTTCTGAGACGGAAAAATTTATTCTCACGTCGAATTTTCTGTCAGAAAGATAAGAGGCTAAGAGCTTTGTTGTGTGAGTGTTTAGACTAAATATGGAGTGTAGTTTGTACAGAAGCCCTGCGATCCAGACGCAATCAAACGCCTTTGAAATATCGAGAGATATAAACACGGTAGGGCTTTGGTTTTGGAGACCGGTTGCAACATCGTGTGTAAGTTTTAGTAGAGCATGACATGTGGATTGTCGCTTACGGAATCCGAACTGAGAGCTCTCATTGGCGAACGAGAGAAGATTTTGATAGATCTTGCGTTCAAGTATCTTACTTAGTGTATTTAATAGGGATATTGGACGATAATTGCAACCATCGGGCTTCTTAATAGGAATTACTACCGCAGCTTCCCAGTTCTCCGGGAAGTGCGATGCATTTAATTGATTGAAGGCGGAACCCTCATTTTTTATTTAACTTACTGCAAGCTTAAAATTAACTTTACATAAGATCTTACAGACTATCTTAAAACCTAGAGTAGTGGTTAAGACATTATTCACTCGAAAAAAAAGGAGAAGAAAAACCAAGAAGTTGAAGATGATAGGGGAGGTAGGAGGGTAGGGAAGAGCGAGTGTATGTGGGGGTGGTAAATGCGGCATTTGTGAGACAGTGGAGGGCACGGGTACGAATTGATACGGTGGCGGCTGTCAGGGGGGGGGGGGGGGGGGGTGGTAGGGGGTAGAAGAGATTTAGTTAGGACGGGTTTATTTTGAGACGTCGTTTTAGAGCGGGAGTGGAGATGTTGAAATCGAAGGAGGTGGGGAAAGAGTTGGCCTGTCGTAGCATACGCGATATGGGTTCGTTAGCGCCGTAAGAAGTGTGATGAGTGGGCACGTAAAACAGTCGAGGGTTACGTGCGTTACGGGGGTTAGTATGCAATGTTAAAGTGGAGAGCAAGCTTGGGTAATTGATTGAGCCAGGCAGAAGGCGATGGACAAAGGTGATGTCGGCATGGACTCTGCGCTCTTCAAGTGTGTTTAGATTGATTAGAGGGAGCCGGCTTGTCTATGGTGATAGAATCAGCGGATTTTAGTTTAGTCTGCGGAGGGCAAAGCGCAAGAAACAACGTTGAACACCCTCAATCCGGCGAATGTGAGTCACTTGATACGGGGACCAGACCTGACTAGTGTATTCGAGTAGTGGCCGGACAAAAGTTGTGTAGAGGTAGCGGGTGACATAGGGGTTAAGGAATTCCTTCGACCAGCGTTTGACAAACCCAAGGGCGGCGTTGGCCTGAGGATTATGTAATCAATATGTGCGGTAAATTTATGCTCCTTGTCGCATAGGACGCCCAGATCGCGAATCAATTCAACCTATGTTATCGGTTGGTTCAGTAAGAGGTAGGGGCGTGGGTGAGTAGGGGAACTCTTCCGAGAGAAGGCGATTGTGTGACATTTGGCGATATTCATTTCTAGGCAGTTATTTTGGCACCAAGTCGAGAAACTGTCAAGATCCGATTGGAGAAGTGAGGAGTCCAGGGGAGAGCGAATTGTTTTGAAAATTTTGGAATCATCCGCCTAAAGCGAGATGAAGGAGTGATTAATGCAAGAGCCTATGTCGTTTATGGTTAGGATAAATAGGAGAGGGCCGAAATGACTGCCCTGGGGGACACCTGAGGTTGGGAAAAAAGGATCGGAGAGGGTAGATCTAAATCGCACCCGGCAGGTTCGATAACTGAGATAGGATGAGACACACTTAATCAGCAGGGCTTCGAAACCGAGGGAAGATGGCTTGAAGAGAATGAGGTTATGGGAGATTTTGTCGAAGGCCTTGCTAAAGTCGGTGGCGACTACATCGCCCTCATCGCCGTTTTCTAGGGCAAGGAGTGTGTGGGATGTGAATTCGACAAGGTTAGTAGTAATGGACCTGCCTGAGAGGAAGCCGTGCTGGTTCGGAGAGATGATGGATGTGCAGCGAAAACGTAACGCCTTCGAACAGTTTGGGAATGTGCGAGAGCTTGGCAATGGGACGATAATTGGATATATCGTTTTTTTTTCCTTTTTATGTATGGGGGTTATGTAAGAGGATTTCCAAAAGTCAGAGAATATACCTTGTGCAAGGGATAGATTGAAGATTAACGCGAGTGGGAGAGAGAGAGAAGAGGAACATTTTTTTAAGGGGATAGCAGGGAGTCCGTCTGGGCCGAGACTGAAATCGTCTTTCAGTTCTTCAAGTTTTTTTATGACTTGGTGTTGTTGAATGTGTAGAGGGATGAGAGGGCCGAGGGAGAATTCAGACATGCCAGTAAAGTAGGTGGGGTTACGCTCGAACGAGTCGTCCGTGAAGGATAGTTTGAAGAAGGACGCGAAAAGATTGGATATGGTTTGGGAGTTCGTAGTCGTAGTTGAGCCGTAGAAAAGGGAGGTGGGATAGGCATCAGATTTCCGTTTGTGGTTGGTGAAGTGGAAGAAATATTTGGGGTCGTTGATCGGGTTGAATTGACTCTGGTGAGGTAATTGTGGTAGAGGGAGCTCTAAAGCTCGGTGAATTGGTAAAAGTAACCCAGATAGTTGGAGTAGTCAAGGGGAGAACGCGTGGTTAGGAAAGTGTTCCACAACTTATTCCTCTTGTTACGAAGGGTGCGCAGTTTGTGGTTATACCATGGGGACATATAGGGATATGGCGTTGTGGATTTCTGTGTAGAGCGAGGCTGTAGCGTCCTCTACACTTATATCATTTACGCGGAGTGTGATATTGCTGAGGTACTCATTTATGAGGCGGAAATTGGCTTTTCGGAAGTTGAAAGAAAATTGATAGGATAGGGAATTGAAGTTTTCATGGAAGGGAGACCTTCCTGCTGAATGGAAATCTGAACACTCGTTTTCGTTTTGCCTTCGTAGCAGACTGCATCAGATTTGCCACGAAGGTAAGCTAGATAGATGCGGACGTTATCGTAGGTCCGACGGTTTCGAAGCTCCGAGAGGGCATAGCGACATTCAGATGATTTAAGGGATTGTTGTGTGATCTTGACGGGGGGCGGTAGGAGGCGATCAAAACCTGGAAGGCGGCATTAATTATATGATTAAGAAGTACGAGGATGGGAAGCAGATTCGGCGGCGCAGCCTTTTAAATAGAAGGTGTGGGATTCCATCTAACCTTTAAGCAGTGTTCTGCGAGGCAATTTGCTATGTCCATATCGGATTGGCCAATATTATTGCTGATTGGGTTGATGAGATGATCAATTCGGGGTTTATATTTACGACCAGTTAATTTATTGATGTTTTTGAAAAGATCACGATTTGGTTTGATATTTTTAAGTGTGGAGATGTAGTTTTCATCTGCGAACTTTTTCAACTGCTCATTTATCAGACTGGATAGGAGTTGGATCTGGCTTTTAATAAAGGGGCAGTATCTTGTATGAAGTTTTCGGCGGAGCTGCTTTTTAAGTCGTAATAATTTGTTTAGGATGCTGGGCATATATATATACATATATATATATATATAATATATAATATATATATATATTTATTAGCCTGTAGGAACCCGGAAGTTTATGACATCACCGACTTGGCTCCGCCATTGTTCCTTGTCCTGTGGGCTCTCCTTCCACGTTCGACCATCCGATCCGATCTCCTCGAGGTCAAACCTAACATTGTCTTCCCATCTCCGTCGCGACCATCCTCTCGACGGTGGGCAAATGCTTTCCTAAATAGTTGTGAGGAATGGTTATCGGTGTGTTGTTGCTGAGAGCCTCCTTTAGAATTTGCACTAGTCTTAAAGATGCTTGATCAATTTCAGTAGGGAGTAGGTTAGATGTTTCCAGGATATACAAGTTAGAGAAACTTATCGCTATGTCCCTATTGACATTTCTCCATTTTGTTTTGGAGAAATTTGGGACCGAGTTTGACGATTAGAGTGGGTCGAGAGAGGGGATTTGGATCGTGTAGTGAACGGAACCATGATCAGAAGGAAATATAAAGGAAACTGTAGATGGACCCGCTGAATAAACATCGTCTGACTTGAGGAAGAAGTCGATTGTTGACCTGGCTGAGCTAGAGACACGAGTTGACTGTAATGGGGGGTCAATGTAAGTATATGGATAAGACTGGAGGAGGGCTAGCAATTGGCGACCATATTTGTTGCATTTATTATCATTGAATGCTGTATGACGAGCATTCCAGTCTCCTCCGATTATAAATGGAGCGGGAACGGACTGTTGGATAATCTGCGAAATGTCAGTATCTGGGAAATCTCGTTGTCGTGAAGGGTGAATATAAATGGATGCTAAGACGAGCACTTTATTGTTCTCACAAAAAAATGTTACTGCTGTGTATTCAATGCTGGATATATCGGTGAATCTAATTTCACTGAATTGAAAATTTTTTTTTTCTCATTTTGAAATGAGATCTATTAGTTCTGGGGTTAGAAACAACAGTATAAATGGAAACTCGGGAATTTGGTTTGAGCCGGGTCTTTGAAAGCAAGAGGATATCTGGGGAAAATTTTTCAACAAACAACCGGAGGTGTTGCTTACCTATATTAGAGTAAGTGAATTCTGTGTTGAGGGAGATCATCATCATCATCATCATCATCATCGGCATAGGCACTACAACCGGGATCCGGTCTTGGCCTATTTTGGCAAGTCTCTCCACCGGTATCCGGTCCTTATTCGAGACTTGTTAAATTGTCCATAATAATATTTTTTTCCGGGCAAGATTGTTAGTCTTGCGCCTGTTGAGGGACATCACGAATCCAAAAAAAAAAAAAAAAAAAATGGGGTGGCGAGAGGCCGACTTTAGGGAGACAAGGATCCATGTGTCCTTCATCTTGTCTCTGGCTTTTGGTCATCTTGCGATAACCAGAATCACCCGCATCCGCGAAGATGTTGGACTCGGTCTCAAGATATCTGAAAAAAAGGGGAAGGACGTATCTAAGGATAGTGTGGACATGGTTAGTTCAATTGTTCTCTAACTTCTTGGCTGGGGGGATGTTGGGAAAGAAATCGTACAAGACCGGTAGGTCTTGAGTGTGGTAGTAAACGCAGATCACGTCCTTGGCGTCTGATAATCTGCGCTTTGGTCGGTGTGTATGTGTATGTGTTTGTGCTGTCTTGTACTATACGTGCGTGTTTGTAGTGTGTCAGCAGTATATCCTTTGGGTTGGGTCCAGGAATGCTCTATTATAAAGGAAAATGTTCTTGGGAAGGGTGCTTTCTTCAGTTTTGTACTGAAGAAGAAATTGTGGTGGTCTGATCTGAAGAGATCGAAAAAGAGAAGAGTCAAGAACGCAAGACTAAATACGGAGTACAAGTGGGTTCTCGCTGTTCTGAATGCTTTCGAGGTACTTATATGGTAATTGTAGCAAGTACTCGTCGATAGGGATAATGGAGGCACCTTCGTATAGGTGAGAATTCGGGTAATGGCCACCGTCAGGCCTTCTAAAGTGGTTGATGCATCTTATGAGGAGTTTTATTTCGAAAACTCGAAGTCTTTCCATTTGGGCCGAAGATATGCAGGACCATATGGGAAAGCGTATGATATTCCAGATCGCATTAGCTGCTTATAGCAGAGAAGCTTAACTTTGGTGTGAACTTTGTTCCTCCACTTCAAGATGTTGTGCAGTTGCTTAGACCGACCGAGCCCTCTTTGAAGAATTTGGGTCACATGTTTGATGAAATTTATTTTTGGGGTATAGATGACCCCAAGATATTTCATCCTGTCCTGTGGTCTAATCGTATTACCTCCCATTTGTATTCGGATATTCTGTGAATATCGAGAAGTAGGTTGGGAGTGTTTACTAGTCAGAATTATAGCTACTGCTTTAGATGGGTTAAGTCGAATTTTCCATCGACTGTAATAAGGGACATCACGAATCCAAAATGCGCCGCCCTTTTATACTCTGTGGCGACAGAGATATGTTAAAAAATTTTACCTAAAAATTCCAAGAAGCACAAACAAGAATTGGTGTGTGCTTCAATTGGAATGGGGTTCTAGGAAGTGGAAGGGAATTTGGTTGATCAAATTCCCGGAAAGAAACATTATGAAATATGTTTAGGCATTTCATAATGTTATGGTTATTGGGAAATGAATTAATGTGCGACAAATGGATTTTTGGTTTAATTTGTGGCTCATTTGATTCATTTGGGGAAAATATTGGGATTTCGGTTGACGAATTTCGGTGAAGGCACAACCATGAAATGCATTTGAAGATACGCATTTCATGATGCTATCATTCCAGGTAATTGGTCAACGCACTGTATGAACTTAAGGTTCGTACTATGATGCATCGTTTGCGGAAATAGAATTCGGTTTTTAAGATTTAGGAACGCCACATCTTGGTGCGACCCAATCTGGTCTTCTCTAAATACGGATTCATATTCGACGTTACTCCGAAAAGAAAACCCAAAAATGGATGTCTCGCAAACCAATCCGCAAGCGATTTTTTTAATGTGACGGAGTTCATCATCATCATCGTCACTACAACCGGGATCCGGTCTTGGCCTTATTTAACAAGTCTGAGGCTTGCTAAATTTTCCATAATAATTTATTTTTCTGGGCAAGGTTATTAGCCTTGCGCCACAATGTGACAGGAGGTCAGTTTGCCAAAATGCAAGGACAAATATAAAGGCATTAAACGTACAGACACTTTTTTTTTTTAATTCAGTAAACCAGTGTAATATTGAAAAATACGACGGTACGGACATTGTCAAAAATCTGTACCGAAGATGGGAACATTAACTTGTTTTTTTAGATACGGTTAACTACCCTCTTAGAGGACAAATAACTGCTTTTTTGTGCTTCTTACTAATTGCTTTGATCTCCCTTAAATTTGGAAATCATATTGTCATACTATAGTATGTTTTGTCCTGAGTATTTTTGACCAACGAGTTTACGTTATGTTCTGGAAACGCTACAGTCATTAAATCAATAAGCTCTGTTGTAACTCATAAATATTAAGCAGCTTTTGACCACAGGGGTAGCACATTAAACGCTGTGACGAAGTCGTGTGCAGTCGGATTTTGTTAACCCTGAACGTGGGAGAAATCACACCTTTAACCTAGGGGGTATGCAGTTGATCAGGACGCAGTGGGGTTGAGTATGAGACATTGGATAACCACGATTGTCGAAGGCAGAATGTGAACTGCAGTCTCAAACAAATAATTTAGTAAAAGAATCATATACAATATATTTTCCACCCGCTGCCGAAGCTTTCATTAATTCTTTCATTTGTTGACGTACAAGTATCCTTTTCAATGCGGAGTGCACATGCAGAGTCCTGGAGCGTTAATTCCCACATTCATCATGTGTGTAGTTCCACTTATTAGTGCCAGTCAATCACGACAAGTTATTCGGAGTCTGAATGATTGCGATGCTATACACAGTTGGATATTGAATTATCGACCTATTTTCATATAACTGACTTTAACGTACGCATTTATCTCATTCAGACAGTCATTTGTGGTTAGCTTCAGTACAATTGCGTCTTAGGAGCATGAGTAACCGTCTAGTGTATGGTAGATGATGAAAGTAGTCAATTGTTAGATTGTAAAGGCTTTTCTGATTAGTAATAATCCTACAAAATCTCCGCCGTTTTAGTGCCACAATAGCTGGTGAAGAAGGGTATCGATTCGCGTTCTACTTTACTCCTGAAAACTACAAGAAAGTAGGGCGTCTGTCTGGCTTTTAGATTTTCTGTTACGAAAAGATATATTATTGCCCTCGTAAAGAGTATATGGTCATTTCTTAGTGCATCTTCTTCACGTTTTATTGCGAACATTAATTCTCGTATAAATGCGCCTCCGGTCAATTTTATTCTTTTGGGATTAGTACTCGTATATATAGTACGCAAGCGTTAGGGGAATTATTGTTTTCCTTATATTATCAAAAGAGATATCGCAGGCAAACTGGGATAACATGGACGAAAAAGTAAAAGGCACTTAAAACCAATAAGAGATGTTTCAATAGCAAGTGGTCAAATTACAATGTTCTTGCTGTGTAGAATTTAATCCTTGTATTCAATCAAATAAATGTCAAAAGTCAATCTAAAATTTCCTGCACCGTTTAATAGAGAACACCCTTCGTTTCTTCTATGGCATCTATAGTTTGTAAATTTAAACAACTTATTTGTACCTGATACCCTATGCTAATTATATTAACATTTTTTGTTATCGAATGTTGTAATTCGATTAGGGATTGTGAATTCGTACATCAGTCTACACAGGGTGTGTTAGAGAATTCATGATATCTTATATATATCTATTATAAAGATTCATTTACAATACCGGTACAAATTGTTAATATTCTTCAACGCACTCTTCTCGACCATCTACACATTTTTTCCACTAATTCTTCCTTGCCCGGTACGTCCTCTCAAAGTACTCGTCGGGAATCTGCTTCAAAACTGTTGTCACGGCCGCTTGGATAACATCAATGTTTGGAAAACGGCATTCTTTGAGCGTGATCTTGATACTCTGGTACAAACAAAATTCGCCCGGATCTATTCATTATGGTTTAGATATGCCCGTGTCTCTGCTGGGAACGCCGCATTGTCAAGGTCAATTTCCGGAGCGGAACGACGGAGAAGGCGAACCAAGACAGCAGTGAAGACCAACGTCGGAGGAGCAGGCAGAGTGAGTCCATGTTCAGTGTGGAAGAGATGACGTAAGTCCCGGGAAGTGTGGCTTATGTGTACATATCACTTCGGAGTGACCAATCATGCGTCGGAGAATCGAACCCACAAAGAGATTGATGAGGAATGAGGCACTAATTCATCAGTCCAACAACCGCATGCGATTTATTGGGCTTCTTATTACTCTGCTGGAGTTGTTATTTTCGAAAGTGATGTTGTTTGCTTGATCTAAATAGATCTAGCATGAGTTGTATTCCATTTTAGGAACAATTTCAGTTTTCATTGGTTGTTTGTTTTTGTGTTCCTACAAAAGGAAAACTCAACGGTCCTAGCTCAAGAAGAAATCGTAAAGATTGTTTGTCTCTTGGCGCCTTGTTATCAGCTGGGATTTTACGGGGCTATCGGCCTCTGGCGAAGCTGCACCTGTCCATTTGTGTTGACCCAGCAAATGGATCGCCAAACAATTTCGGTTTTAAAGCCTTGTGGCCTGCAATAGCCGAATAGGCATGGTACATTGGTAGAGAAATGAATGAATGAATAGACGGCCGAACCCTCAGTTTATTTCGCTTAATACAAGTCGTATAAACATATAAACTTATAAATAGACGTACGAACTACCTTAAAAACCAATGCATGTGTGTTGGGTGTGGTGGACAAACCTAACTAACTAATTAACTAACTAACTAAGCCCATGTGTCTGCAGATATGTGGGGTGTAATACACTGGGGTTACTGTCCCCTTTCTTTTTACATTAACGCACGCACAAACAGAGGTTTTAAAGTAGTTTCAAATGTCAGATCACATTACAAGCCGAAGAAGAAGTGATCACCCCCTTGTCGCATATGACGCGTTTCTCATTCATAGTAACCAACCGATTAAGAAATGGGCCGATTTCATTACATTTGGGCAAGGATTCCCAAGCGAAAATATGATCCATCATGTTTTTGACGCATAAAAGGCGTACATTTGTACGACACTCGTACATCAAATGCGTTTTTGGCTCCAGCTTTATGCAGATGGTTTAAGTGTTTTGTTGCCACTCTTTAACTTATGGCCGGTGATACTGTGGGGGTTCTCTATATCACACGGAGAACCAACCCACGATACCAACCAATCTTGACCACTAACAGCACGTCACCCTACCCTAACCTGTAAACATGCAAAAGCAAATCCCAATCTGCAAGCGCACCCACCCCGAACTTGCAAGAATCCATCTCCCAATCTGCAATGAAAGGCATTTCCCAAAACTCCCAACAGAATATAATTCAATAGAATATATTCTAAATCATCTCCCTCAATTACATATAATTTTTCCCAAAATTGCTTCGGTCAATTCTCTGCTTAATTCATATTCCCTCCTTGCGACCAAGCAATCTTAATTTCCCCGAAATTCATATGCTGTAATAAAACGCATATTCAAATCCATAACGGAACATTAACCATCACCACCAACTATACCGAGCCGCTTACATTTCCCTGAAATTACTTCGGTTGATATCTTATCTAAATGATATTCCTTGCTTGCAGCCAAGCAATTCCAACTTCCGCCGGAAATGCATGCCCATACTTGCTCGCGTTCCCAAAGCCAATTTCCCGGTACACACAACCAACGAATCCAACTCAGCTTATACGGCGAGGATTCGCTGGAACTGAATTCCTATGCAAGCATAGCAACTCTTCTCGAAATTCCTCGTAAGAGGCAGCGAGTCGATTTTAGCCATGACTCAACTGCCGCGACGCGATCAACTTTTCCCTTCCAATAATTAGTCAGTCGAGCTTCAACCGCTCAGTGCTACTAAAATATTTTGGACGAAAGTTTTGATCCACGCGAGGCAAAATGGAGCGAGTGCTCGCGGGAGGTTGTAACGTAATAAGTAATAGTATTTGCAAATAAACAAGGCGTGGGCCGGAATAGTGATTCGCCGAATTAAAAACGAACAAGGACGATCGTCCTCACCACACGAGGTACCCGGGTGCGTATCCTTCCAATCCTCCGAAGATTTATCGAATAAAAGAACTGTAAAATATTTTCGAACGGTATATATATAATGACAAATTTCGTTTAGGAACATAACAATAAAAAGAAAAAGTTCATGACCAAACAAGCCGTAGGTGTTTCATTTTTGCTCTTTCTTGGTGAACGGTTATCGACGGAACGGGCGACTATTCTTCTGTGAAAACTCCCATGAACCACCTTCAGCGACTTAGACGGTGGGAGTTAGGTGAACCCCGCGCCCTTGACGGCTGCCCGAATAAAAACCCCCCACAATGCGACACTCATCGCGTTGGTCTGCTTTGGTCATTCCTATGATTTTATCGACATTTTTGACGGCAGGTTTATCTTGTTTTTACGCGCGCAAAAGAACATTTTAACTACCCTTAAATGTTAGAGCATAGTGTATGCGGACGGAGAGGAAGTGCATAAGGAAAGGAGGTGTCAATGTACATTGCCCTTTAATGCTTGGCCATTACAATGAAGTGGATAAGGAAAGGAGGTGTCGATGTATACTGGTCTTTGATGCTTCGCAATTACAATGAGGAGGAAACGCATGACCAGCTAGAGCTCTCCACATTCGTGTGGTTCGGAAAAAAATGACTGCCATTATTTATGCGCCTAAAGTTGACTTCCAACGTGAACTGATGCTCATTCTCAGATTGGCGTATATCGCGAGAAACTATTTGGAAAGGTGAAAAGCACTCTCAGGAAATTCATATGGGCAATGACATATAGAAAAGAAACAAGCCTGATACATTGCGCGTATGTTCTAACGACGGATTTTAACGGCTTACGGCTGGGTTCCCAATAAATGTCACTGCTCCTTTTTGCATCCAATCAAGCACGTAAGGCAGTTTTCGATTCGTCTGACCAAATATGGGAGTTCTGCTCCATTTTAGGACGAATGTCATCATCATCATCATCATCATCGGCCCTACAACCGGGATCCGGTCTTGGCCTTATTTAACAAGTCTGAGGCTTGCTAAATTTTCCATAATAATTTATTTTTCTGGGCAAGGTTATTAGCCTTGCGTGACAATGTGACGGAGGTCAGTTTGCCAAAATGCACAGACAAATATAAAGGCATTAAACGTACAGACACTTTTTTTTTTAATTCGGTAAACCAGTGTAATATTGAAAAATACGACGGTACGGACATTCTCAAAAATCGGTACCGAAGATGGGAACATTAACTTGTTTTTTTAGATACGGTTAACTACCCTCTTAGAGGACAAATAACTGCCTTTTTTGTGCTTCTTACTAATTTCTTTGATCTCCCTTAAATTTGGAAATCATATTGTCATACTATAGTATGTTTTGTCCTGAGTATTTTTGACCAACGAGTTTACGTTATGTTCTGGAAACGCTACAGTCATTAAATCAATAAGCTCTGTTGTAACTCATAAATATTAAGCAGCTTTTGACCACAGGGGTAGCACATTAAACGCTGTGACGAAGTCGTGTGCAGTCGGATTTTGTTAACCCTGAACGTGGGAGAAATCACACCTTTAACCTAGGGGGTATGCAGTTGATCAGGACGCAGTGGGGTTGAGTATGAGACATTGGATAACCACGATTGTCGAAGGCAGAATGTGAACTGCAGTGTCAAACAAATAATTTAGTAAAAGAATCATATACAATATATTTTCCACCCGCTGCCGAAGCTTTCATTAATTCTTTCATTTGTTGACGTACAAGTATCCTTTTCAATGAGGAGTGCACATGCAGAGTCCTGCAGCGTTAATACCCACATTCATCATGTGTGTAGTTCCACTTATTAGTGCCAGTCAATCACGACAAGTTATTCGGAGTCTGAATGATTGCGATGCTATACACAGTTGGATATTGAATTATCGACCTATTTTCATATAACTGACTTTAACGTACGCATTTATCTCATTCAGACAGTCATTTGTGGTTAGCTTCAGTACAATTGCGTCTTAGGAGCATGAGTAACCGTCTAGTGTATGGTAGATGATGAAAGTAGTCAATTGTTAGATTGTAAATGCTTTTCTGATTAGTAATAATCCTACAAAATCTCCGCCGTTTTAGTGCCACAATAGCTGGTGAAGAAGGGTATCGATTCGCGTTCTACTTTACTCCTGAAAACTACAAGAAAGTAGGGCGTCTGTCTGGCTTTTAGATTTTCTGTTACGAATAGATATATTATTGCCCTCGTAAAGAGTATATGGTTATTTCTTAGTGCATCTTCTTTACGTTTTATTGCGAACATTAATTCTCGTATAAATGCGCCTCCGGTCAATTTTATTCTGTTGGGATTAGTATATATATAGTACGCAAGCGTTAGGGGAATTATTGTTTTCCTTATATTATCAAAAGAGATAAAACAAACTGGGATAACATGGATGAAAAAGTAAAAGGCACTTAAAACCAATAAGAGATGTTTCAATAGCAAGTGGTCAAATTACAATGTTCTTGCTGTGTAGAATTAAATCCTTGTATTCAATCAAATAAATGTCAAAAGTCAATCTAAAATTTCCTGCACCGTTTAATAGAGAACACCCTTCGTTTCTTCTATGGCATCTATAGTTTGTAAATTTAAACAACTTATTTGTACCTGATACCCTATGCTACTTATATTAACATTTTTCGTTATCGAATGTTGTAATTCGATTAGGGATTGTGAATTCGTACATCAGTCTACACAGGGTGTGTTAGAGAATTCATGATATCTTATATATATATATCTATTATAAAGATTCATTTACAATACCGGTACAAATTGTTAATATTCTTCAACGCACTCTTCTCGACCATCTACACATTTTTTTCACTAATTCTTCCTTGTCCCAGTACGTCCTCTCAAAGTACTCGTCGGGAACCTGCTTCAAAACTGTTGTCACGGCCGCTTGGATAACATCAATGTTTGGAAAACGGCATCCTTTGAGCGTGATCTTGATACTCTGGTACAAAAAAAATTCGCCCGGAGCTATTCATTATGGTTTAGATATGCCCGTGTCTCTGCTGGGAACGCCGCATTGTTAAGGTCAATTTCCGGAGCGGAACGACGGAGAAGGCGAACCAAGACAGCAGTGAAGACGAACGTCGGAGGAGCAGGCAGAGTGAGTCCATGTTCAGTGTGGAAGAGATGACGTAAAGTCCCGGGAAGTGTGGCTTATGTGTACATATCACTTCGGAGGCACCAATCATGCGTCGGAGAATCGAACCCACAAAGATATTGATGAGGAATGAGGCACTAATTCATCAGTCCAACAACCGCACGTGATTTATTGGGCTTCTTATTACTCTGCCGGAGTTGTTATTTTCGATAGTGATGTGTTTGGCTGATCTAGATAGATCTAGCATGTGTTGTATTCCATTTTAGGAACAATTTCAGTTTTCATTGGTTGTTTGTTTTTGTGTTCCTACAAAAGGAAAACCCAACGGTCCTAGCTCAAGAAGAAATCGTAAAGATTGTTTGTCTCTTGGCGCCTTGATATCAGCTGGGATTTTTCGGGGCTACCGGCCTCTGGCGAAGCTGCACCTGTCCATTTGTGTTGACCCAGCAAATGGATCGCCAAACAATTTCGGTTTTAAAGCCTTGTGGCCTGCAATGGCCGAATAGGCATGGTACATTGGTAGAGAAATGAATGAATGAATAGACGGCCGAACCCTCAGTTTATTTCGCTTAATGCAAGTCGTATAAACATATAAACTTATAAATAGACGTACGAACTACCTTAAAAACCAATGCATGTAGGTTGGGTGTTGTGGACTAACCTAACTAACTAATTAACTAACTAACTAAGCCCATGTGTCTGCAGATACGTGGGGTGTAATACACTGGGGTTACTGGCACCTTTCTTTTTACATTAACGCACGCACAAACAGAGGTTTTAAAGTAGTTTCAAATGTCAGATCACATTGCAAGCCGAAGAAGAAGTGATCACCCCCTTGTCGCATATGACGCGTTTCTCATTCATAGTAACCAACCGATTAAGAAATGGGCCGATTTCATTACATTTGGGCAAGGATTCCCAAGCGAAAATATGATATGTTTTCGACGCATAAAAGGCGTACATTTGTACGACACTCGTACATCAAATGCGTTTTTGGCTCCAGCTTTATGCAGATGGTTTAAGTGTTTTGTTGCCACTCTTTAACTTATGGCTGGTGATACTGTGGGGGTTCTCTATATCACACGGAGAACCAACCCACGATGCCAACCAATCTTGACCGCTAACAGCACGTCACCCTACCCTAACCTGTAAACATGCAAAAGCAAATCCCAATCTGCAAGCGCACCCACCCCGAACTTGCAAGAATCCATCTCGCAATCTGCAATGAAAGGCATTTCCCAAAACTCCCAACAGAATATAATTCAATAGAATATATTCTAAATCATCTCCCTCAATTACATATAATTTTTCCCAAAATTGCTTCGGTCAATTCTCTACTTAATTCATATTCCCTCCTTGCGACCAAGCAATCTTAATTTCCCCGAAATTCATATGCTGTAATAAAACGCATATTCAAATCCATAACGGAACATTAACCATCACCACCAACTATACCGAGCCGCTTACATTTCCCTGAAATTACTTCGGTTGATATCTTATCTAAACGATATTCCTTGCTTGCACCCAAGCAATTCCAACTTCCGCCGGAAATGCATGCCCATACTTGCTCGCGTTCCCAAAGCCAATTTTCCGGTACACACAACCAACGAACCCAACTCAGTTTATACGGCGAGGATTCGCTGGAACTGAATTCCTATGCAAGCATAGCAGCTCTTCTCGAAATTCCTCGTAAGTGGCAGCGAGTCGATTTTAGCCATGACTCAACTGCCACGACGCGATGAACTTTTCCCTTCCAATAATTAGTCAGTCGAGCTTCAACCGCCAAGCCACGCACACCGGGTCAGTCGGGTCCCAACCGCTCAGTGCTACTAAAATATTTCGGACGAAAGTTTTGATCCACGCGAGGCAAAACGGAGCGAGTGCTCGCGAGAGGTTGTAACGTAATAAGTAATAGTATTTGCAAATAAACAAGGCGTGGGCGGGAATAGTGATTCGCCGAATTAAAAACGAACAAGGACGATCGTCCCCACCACACGAGGTACCCGGGTGCGTAGCCTTCCAAACCTCCGAAGATTTATCGAATAAAAGAACTGTAAAATATTTTCGAACGGTATATATATAGTGACAAATTTCGTTTAGGAACATAACAATAAAAAGAAAAAGTTCATGACCAAACAAGCCGCAAGTGTTTCATTTTTGCTCTTTCTCGGTGAACGGTTATCGACGGAACGGGCGACTAATCTTCTGTGAAAACTCCAATGAACCACCTTCAGCGACTTAGACGGTGGGAGTTAGGTGAACCCCGCGCCCTTGACGGCTGCCCGAATAAAAACCCCCCACAATACGACACTCATCGCGTTGGTCTGCTTTGGTCATTCCTATGATTTTATCGACATTTTTGACGGCAGGTTTATCTTGTTTTTACGCGCGCAAAAGAACATTTTAACTACCCTTAACTGTTAGAGCATAGTGCGAGTGGACGGAGAGGAAGTGCATAAGGAAAGGAGGTGTCAATGTGCATTGCTCTTTAATGCTTGGCCATTACAATGAAGTGGATAAGGAAAGGAGGTGTGGATGTATAATGGTCTTTGATGCTTCGCAATTACAATGAGGAGGAAACGCATGACCAGGTAGAGCTTTCCACATTCGTGTGGTTCGGCGAAAAATGACTAACATTATTTATGCGCCTAAAGTTGACTTCCAACGTGAACTGATGCTCATTCTCAGATTGGCGTATATCGCGGGAAATTATCTGGAGAGGTGAAAAGCACTCTCAGGAAATTCATTTGGGCAATGACATATAGAAAAGAAACAAGCATGATACATTGCGCGTATGTTCTAACGACGGATTTTAACGGCTTACGGCTGGATTCCCAATAAATGTCACTGCTCCTTTTTGCATCCAATCAAGCACGTAAGGCAGTTTTCGATTCGTCTGACCAAATATGGGAGTTCTGCTCCATTTTAGGACGAATGTCATCATCATCATCATCGGCACGGTCTTGGCCTTATTTAACAAATCTCTCCACCAGTCCTGATTTCGAGCCGATGTCATTCAGTTTGGCACTCCCAGGCTCTGGGCGTCCTGGTCTACGCCATCCCTCCATCGCAGACAAGGTCTGTCGCGCTGTCTTCCTCCATACATCCTGCCACAAAGGACAGGCTCCTCTTCGCTCATTCGAGCTAGGTGTCCTGCCCACCGGAGTCTACCGAGCTTGATTTTTCTGACAACATTAACTTCAAGGTAGATTGCGTACAACTCCGCACATCTGGCCTGCGACGAAACGGGAAACCGCAGGACCGAAAAAAGAGTGCGATTTTCCCTGGTGGAGGGATTCTCGATTAAGAGAGAATCGGAAAGGAAAAGAGAGCTATCGGGTGAATCACCCCGTAAAGGAAAATTTTAATTCATAATTCAGTCGAGTGATAATCGTGGAGAGGCAACAGTCCGTGGAGGGAACAAAAATAGATCGAGGGTGTCGCGACGCGCAGTGTGTTACAACGAAAAGAATTCTTAATCAAATTGAGTTATAAAGAAAAGACTTGCTAATCAAATTGAGTTACGAAGAAAAGACTTGTTAATCGAATTGTGTTACAAAGGAGAACACTAAAACAAATTTTAAACAATATCTCCGTGTTTCATTTGAGGACAATGTTCGGCGGAACACCTCAGCCGTGCGCTAAAATCCGCCAAAATCTCTTGTCAATTACTCACAACCCAATTCACTCGTTTGCTGATGATAGCACGTTGAGTTTTTCATACTCAAACGAACGTTCCCTACCAAACTCTTCGAACGTCACTACCAACCAGCAACTTATGCTTGATACATTGAATTCAGACATCAACAAGATATATCAGTGGGGATTATCTAACCGAGTAGAATTCAATGCCTTAAAAACTCAGTGCTGCCTCTTGTCGTCAAAGGCGAGTCCCAAAGTGTCTATAAACGGCACTTGCATCAACGAAGCCAAGGAACTATCAATCCTCGGCACTCAAATCAATTCTACTCTTAATTGGAATGACCACATATTTGAAGCTGCGAAAAGTGGAGCCAAATGTATGGGGTACTACACTCCATCCAACCTGGCCACTATTTACAAGGCGTATATACGTCCAAAAATGGAGTTCAACTCCCATATTTGGTCAGGCTGATCCAAAACTGCACTACACGTGCTCGTCAGAATGCAAAAACGAGCAGTGGAACTTATTGGGGAGTCAGCCGTAAGTCGATCAATTCCGTCGTTAGAACACAGGCGCAACGTATCATACCTATCACTTTTCTATAGGTATTACCACAGTCGTTGCTCAACTGAACTTGCTGAATGTGTTCCGCCCCGTCAGGCATTTTCGCGCGATACTCGTCAATCTGAGAATGCGCATCAGTTCACGTTGAAAATGGACTTTAGGCGCACAAATAAACATAGAGTCATTTAATTCCTTTTTACTTATTAAAACACATATTGTTTCACGAACTATGTTACTTATATTCAATGTCATTTAATTCATTTTTACTTGTTAATACACGACGGATACGACACTATAAATCGTTCTCTCATTGAGCGTCTTGGTCAATAGTCCCGAACCAACTCCTCGAACGAAGACTTTTTTGCTTCCATCCTGCAGATCGAAGGATATGTCCCTTTTTCTGCCTGGCCTTTTTGCCAGCCGCTATTTCCTTTCTTTATCTTTCCCGGCTTGGGATCGAAAGAGGAAACACAAAGGAAAAATCAACAGATGATCGTGCTAATGCACATTTATGATCCTCTATGTTGTTGGGCGCTAAAACGAACTTGCGATTCGTTGTATGACGCAAGTTATTTGTTCCAGGCGAATGGACAAGGATGTTCCTTGTGGGAACTGGTTTGGGTAAACAAACCTTTAAAGGATCATAAAATTGCAGACATGCATCTTATCATATAGAGGAGCAGATTGCGACTCCGATCACCTTCTAGTGATGGGCAAAATTAGAAGTCGGCTTGCAGCAAACCCACATGGACAGTCACGGGAGACGAGCAAAAAGTTCGAGATTGATAAACTAAAAGACCTACGTAAATGGGCTGAATATCAAGACGAACTAACGAATAGATTTAGCATCCTAGAGAATGACAGTAGTCAGGAAGAGGAAGCCAATATTGCGGACACTAAATGGGCATCGATCAGAGACACAATCAAACAAACAGCCCAAGAGGTATTAGGATTTAAGAAAACAACTAAGTCCAAACCTTGGTTTGACGATGAGTGCAGGGCTAAGATCGAAGAACGTAAACGCCTCATAATGATCCACTTAGAAGCATATGATGAAGTCAACGCATTAAGATACGCGGCAATTCGGAAAGAAACAACTAGACTTTTCAAACGCAAAAAACGCGAATGGGAGAAGACTCGGATCGAAAAAATCATAGAAAATGCCAGAGCAAAGAACAGCAGAGGTATGTATGCCGGCATAAATTCAATTAGAAATGGAGAGCCAAAATAATCCGAGACGCAAACGGTTGTCTGGTGACAGAAACAAAAAATATCGTGACAAGATGGAAGCAGTACTTTGAAAACCTGCTCAATGTGCGCACCCATCAACCACAAATAAACGCACCAGACGTACATACAGCCGAGCCCCAGATCCCAGAGCCCTCTTTCGACGAAGTTGTAGACGCGATAAATCGACTGAAAAACAACAAGGCTCCCGGAATCGATTGCATACCGGCAGAGCTTGTGAAGCATGGAGGAGGGGCAACCGCTCGAGAGATCTATAGGGTTTGAAATAATAGTGAAGAAGATCGTGTGATTCGAACTGACGCTATGACAGTTTGACTCACGAAAAAAATTGAACCTAAGCGTTACCCATCAGGCTAGAATTTGATTTTTTAAAACTCGACTATACTCCACTGATGTGAATTGTTATGTTATCGCTAAGGTATACGGCTCTGATGTATTTTCTTATTCGATTCTTCGTTCGGTGCTCTTCACTATTTTGCTTGTGAATTGTGTGTGTAAATGTTAGAGTCGCCACAGATCCACCGACTGGTTAAAATAATATGGGACAAGCAAGTCATTCCGGAAGAATGGAAAACCTCAATAGTAATCCCCATTTTCAAAAAAGCCGACAGATCTGACTGCGAAAATTACAGAGGAATATCATTGCTCCCAATCACATACAAAATATTAACAAATGTCATACTGGCACGAATCACACCCTACGCAGAAAAAATATTGGGAGACTACCAATGCGGATTCCGTCGGAACCGGTCAACAAGCGACCAGATGTTCACAATACGGCAACTGCTGGAAAAGAAGTGGGAATACGGAGAGACGGTTCACCAACTGTTCGTGGACTTCAAAAAAGCCTACGACTCAGTCGCAAGGCAAAGACTCTACCAAATTGTGGTTGAGCTGGGGATCCCGAAAAAATATGTCGCCCTCATTCAAATCTGCATGAACGAAAACAAAGGGCGAATTAGAATAGAAAACCACCTCTCATACCATTTGAAATCCGGGACGGACTAAAACAAGGTGATGGCCTCTCACCATGCCTTTTTAACCTTGTCCTCGAGTATGTTATCAGAAAGGTACAAGACGACAACATGGCCGGATCATCCCTGAACGGGGTCACACAAGTGCTCGCGTATCCGGATGACATCGCCGTTCTGGGCGATAATCTCGAAACTATAAGTAGAAGCTGCGAAATCGTCATGCAAGCAGCAGAAGAGGTGGGGCAGAAATAAACGAAGACAAAACGAAATACATGATTACGACGAGAGCAGGTGAACCTCAGAGAACACATATAAACGTCAGGGGCAAGATATTTGAAAATGGCAAAGAATTTAAATATCTGCGAACAATACTGACGACCAGAAACGAAATTGTCGAAGGAAATTAACAAAAGACTACATTCCGGCAACGCTAGTTGGCATGCAGCCAGTAAACTATTAAAATCAAAACTGCTATCACGTAATATAAAGCTCCGTGTCTATAGAACCATAATCATGCCGATTGTTCTATACGGATGCGAAACATGGGCTCTCACAAAACGGGAAGAGAACAAATTCCGCGTAGTCGAGAATAAAGTTTTAAGGGGTATATTTGGCGGTAAATATGACGAGGAATCAGGACAATGGAGAAAACTCCACAACCACGAATTGGAAGAGCTATACCGCAAACCTACAATAGTGAGAGTGATCAAGTCGCGAAGATTAAGATGGGCCGGACACGTAGCGCGAATGGGCGATGATAAGATCGTGCATAGAATTCTTGACGGTAAACTATCGGGGAAGAGACCGACAGGACGGCCGCGACGGAGATGGGAGCTCAATGTTAGATTGGACCTCGATGAGATCGGATCGGATGGTCGAACGTGGAAGGAGAGCGCACAGGACAGGGAACAATGGCGGAGCAGAGTCGGTGAGGTCATGAACTTCCGGGTTCCTACAGGCCAGTAAATAATAAAAAGTTTTATGTTTCTCAACAACTTTACTTGAAAGTTGGTCATCTGGTCCACAGATTTGTATCCAGGGGATTTTGCGTGTTCAACATATGGTTCGTTCTTTCACGTCTTCGATTCAAATTAAATTCAATATGGGCAAATTGAACGTGTAGTTCAATTTGTTTGATATTGAATTGATATCGCGATATTTAATGTATGCGCGATTAATGATGGAGCTTAGCTCCAACGAAGTATGTATTCAGGGGTGGAGGGTTTTGTGCGCAACAGAGTCATTCTTTAGCCGAACCACGCGAATGTGGAATGTTCTGCCTGATCATGGGTTTCTGGTCATTGTGATGTCCAGACATTCAAAAGCAATATTAATCGACACCTCCTTTCCTTATCCACTTCCTCTCCATCCGCTCGCACTGTGCTCTGACATTTAAGAGTACTTCAAAATCCCCTTTTATGCCTGCGTTAGTGTAAAAAAAAAAGAAAAAACCATTCTTGATCACAAAGTGGAACTAATTTCATACTCGGCTTTCATCTGACCATTGCTAGTTTATGGTTGCCCGATATGGTATGACATATCCCCATCATACATGGAAAAGTTCCGGGTGTTCGAGAGGCAATGCTTGCGTGCCTGCCTCGGACTTTACAGAACACCAGAGTCTCAATACAAGAAAGTCTATCCTAATAAAGTCCTGTATAACAAATCAGGGCTAAACAGGATAGATAATTTCATAATTAAAATCATTCGGGTCACACTGCAACAGCAATGGGCCGTGAAAACGATTTTATATCGGGAGCATACTATCCCAATGACATGTATCTGGAGAGTATGCTCCAGAATGGGTTTTCGGGGGTAATATAGGATGTGCCAAGACAGTGGCATGAATTCACTTCACCCGCCAACAACTGCGTCACCAAGGAGAAACGAAAACCGAAACACCAAAACTTGTCCTGCTGTAAATTTATTTTATTTTTAATTGTTTTTTCTTTTTTTTCTTTCTTGTATTTCACAATTGTTTTCGTTTATTTAAATATATACACTTCAATTACTTAATTTAGTACAAGCGCAATGACACCCTTTTCAATGAATATTACTGGCTATTTTAAATGTTCTATTTGGTGCACATTCAATTATAATTTAATGAGGAATTAATTGTTAGCAGCGAAGGAGGTATTTTTGTACTCGCGCAAAGACTTTACTCCGCGGGGGATGAAAAGAACGATTCTTGAAGCGGCGGCGTGACCAACCGCGATGACAAGCGACTGATCCCAATTAGGGATGAAATTTTAATTTTGCAATACGCACGGCTATTAGTCAATCATCATTGCGCTCTTCTCATGAATCTTCTCATTTGCATGTCTCAGTGAGGTGAATAATACTCGCACATCATTCGACCGGCGCTGTGAATGGGGAGGATGAAAAGAACAAAAGAGAGAACGCAATAACTTCGGGGTTGTCTTAGCTTGTGTGGCTGGTATCAATGCAGCAATACTGCCCTAGTGCGATGACTGTTGTGATCTCAGAGTGCATTGAACCCGGGGAAGATAAAAACGGAAGGGGGGGGGGGGGGGGGTATGTTCTGTGGCTATTCACCTGTAAGAAGAGATCATTGATCTCAAGCGAATAGATCGCCTGGGAAGTAGTGAATAGGACGCTAGGGAAATCTGATTATGGGCACTAAATTAAATACTTTGGTTGATTTCCCCAGCGGTTGTATGATTATGCCACCGCGTCGTTTGATCAGACTATGCCGTTGCTAACCGACATGATGCGATTTCCGCAGGAAATCTCATGGGTTAGCGAAATGGAATTGCCATATGGCGAAAAGATAGCTAAACTTCATTATGTATTATCTGCATAGGATAATAAGTTTAGCTATGCGTCCTTATGGGAAACATGTTTTACAGGTGGAATAGATTGTAGGGGGAATAATGGTAGAAATGACGCGCGGTCGAAATAAGGTATGGAATTGTGGGTTGGTTCGCCATGTGGTATAGAGAACCCCTACAGGTTTATTACCTTAGAAGCGTTTCATTTCTTGGATAAAAAAAGACCTTATCCAAGACAAACATGGAGTCCCTATTATTTACCACGCTTCCCGTGGTGCTAGGGATAAACGTATTCTCCATAGCAGTAAAATCTCTAACGCACCAGATCGCCTACGTTTCAGTATGTGATCAGTGAAAAAGATAAATCCATAAAAGATAGAACCCAACCCAATTGGTGGTGCCTCAATAATGAAGAAAGGACTGAACGTCCCCAAATTTAGAATGTATATCAGATGCAGCGCTTCCCTTTTCCGTTACCTTTTTGTTTGTTCTTATCCTTCCTCTTTTCTTTAATCCCCTTATTGGTTTATTGGATTCCCGTTTGGTTATAATTCGTTTGTTTGTTGACTACCCTATATTTAAAAAAAAAAAAAACTTTTTCTTTTACGTAATAAACATACTCATCATCATCGTCGGCACTACAACCGGGATCCGGTCTGGGCCTTATTTAGCAAGTTTTTCCAACGGTATCCGGATCTTATCCGAGACTTGTTAAATTGTCCATAACAATTTGTTTTTCCGGGCAAGGTTATTAGCCTTGCGCCATATAGACATACTAATAAGTAAAAATGTAAGAGAACCTTAACTTATAGTTTTAGTTTTAGTTTAGTGAGGGCAGAACCCTCATATATTCAGCTTAGTACGAGCGATAAAACTTAACAACTATCTTAAAACTATTCTTATATATATAAACTATGTTTAAAGGGAAAAAAAGAGGGGGGGGGTGTACGTTTGGCGAGTTGGTTACTGGGTTTATCCATCAATTATCACTCATTCATTCACCTCGCTTAGTACAGGATGTAAGAGTGTAGACGGGGAGTGGGCGAGGTCAGGAGGGGAAAGAGAGGAGATGAAGTTTGAGAGCAGTAGAGGTAAAGTTGAAATCGAAGGAGGTAGGGTACAAGTTTGCCCACCGCAGCATTCGCGGAATGGGTTCATTAGAGCCGTAAGAAGTGTGGTGGGTGGGCTGATAGAAGAGATGAGGGTTCGCAGGTTACGGGGGTTAGTGTGAAGTGGAATGATGGAAACTTGGGCAGTTGATTGTGTCTGAAAGGAGATGGTGGACGAAAAGGATATCGGCATGAGTTCTGCGCTCCTCAAGTGTGTTGAAGTTGATGAGGTCGAGCCGGCATGTGTATGGGGGGAGAATCCGAAGATTCGCCCAATTCAGTCCGCGGAGGACAAAACGCAGAAAACGACGTTGCACGTTTTCGATTCTGCGTGCATGAGACGAGTAGTGTGGGGACCAGACCTGACTGGCGTATTCAAGAAGGGGGCGGACGAAGGATATGTAGAGAGAACAGGAAACGTAAGGATTCGAGAATTCTTTAGACCAGCGTTTTACAAACCCAAGGACAGAGTTGGCCTTAAGAATAATATCATCAATATGCGGGATGAAGATAAGCTCCCTTGCAAATAAAATTCCAAGCTCGCGTATCGAGGGTACATATGATATCTCCTGGTTTTGCCAGGAAGGAGGAGCATGGCGGCGCAGGGGGACGTTTGCGGGTGAAGGTGATGGAGTGACATTTGACAACGTTGAGTTCAAGACAGTTATTACGGCACCAAGTTGAGAAGCTGTCGAGGTCCGCTTGGAGAAGTGAGGCGTCGGGAGGAGAGATGATCGTTTTGTAGAGTTTGGCGTCGTCCGCATAGACGGAGATGGATGAGTATTTAATAATGGAGTCAACATCATTGATGGTAAGGATAAATAGGAGGGGACCTATATGGCTGCCTTCCGGAACCCCTGACGTGGGAAGAAAAGGATTGGACAGCGAGGATCTGAATTTGACACGGTAGGATCGATCTTTCAGATAAGAAAATAACCACTTGATCAATAGGGGTTCGAAACCTAGGGAGGACAGCTTAAAAAGGATGAGATTATGGGAGATTTTGTCAAAGGCCTTGCTGAAATCGGTGGTGATTACATCGACTTCGTTGCCATTCTCTAAGGCACGGAGAGTATGGGATGAGAACTCGATCAGATTCATTGTGGTCGACCTGCCCGAAAGGAAACCATGCTGGTTGGATGATATGATGGATTTACAACGGAAAGATAACGTGTTATAAAGAATTCCTTCGAACAGATTGGAGATATGAGACAGTTTGGCGATGGGACGGTAGTTGCTTATATCGTTTTTAGGTCCCTTTTTATGTATGGGGGTGACATAGGAGGATTTCCAAATACTAGGGAAGATCCCTTTTGAAAGGGATAGATTGAATATCATTGATATCGGGGACGAAGGAGAAGTGGAACATTTCTTTAAAAATACAGCCCGGAGTCCATCAGGCCCAGGGCTGAACTCGTCTTTGAATAAGTTTAATTTCTCCTCAACTACGTGACGCTGAATAAGTTGAGGAGTGAAGGGGCCGAGGGAGAATTCGGGCAAGTCTTTGAAGCTAGACGGATTGGGTTCGAAGGAGATGTCTGTGAAGGATTTATTGAAAAACGACGCGAATAGATTGGCAGTAGTTAGAGGGTCGGCTGAAGTAGTCGCGCCATAAGAAAGGGAGTTAGGATAGGCGTCGGATTTACGTTTGTAGTTTATGAAGTGGAAAAACGAATTGGGGTCATTGAACAAATTAGATTGTGTTTTTGTGAGGTAGTTGGTGTAGAGGGAGGTGTAGAGCTCGGAAAATTTATAAAAGGAACCGAGATAGTTGGAGTAGTTTTGGAAGGAACGCGTTTTGAGGAAAATGTTCCACAAGTTGTTTCACTTGTTCCTAAGAGCGCGGAGTGTGCGGTTGTACCATGGCGGTGATGAAACCGATGACCTGTGACGAGAATAGGGGACATATAAGGCGATGGCATAGTAGATCTCCTTATAGAGACTGGCAGTAGCTTCTTCTACCCCCAAATGATCAAAGCGAAACGCTGTTTTGCTAAGATGCTCATTAAAAAGGCGGAAGTTAGCTTTGTGGAAGTTGTAGGAAAAGCTGTCATGAGGTAGAGAAGCCCGGGTTTCATGATAATGATATATGGATAAGAGCAGCGGAGGGTGGTAATTATCAATGGTGGAGAGGGCGGGACTAGGGGCAACTGAGGACTTGTGTGGGTCTGTTGTGAACACGAGGTGCAGCTGTCTCCCCATATGATTTGGGACATTGCTTACTTGATGGAGGCATGAGTCGGTGAGACCATTTATAAAAATACGTTCCTTGGAGCTAGTGGGGTTAGAGACGTAGAAGGCTTGTTCGTCAGCCGATGTCCATTATAGGTGGGGGAGGACATGCCCCCCACTGTCTCACAAATGCCGCATTTACCACACCCACATACACTCGCTCTTCCCTAGCCCCCTACCTCCCCTATCATCTTCAACTTCTTGGTTTTTGTTGGAAAGGGAACGCTTACAGAGTGTTCTGGTAACAACCTTAGTAGTTCTAGCGCCGGATAGGTGGCGCTTGGGCCAACAAGCACGGCATATATTATCAGTGGCACCGATTACTTTCTCTCTCTCTCCTTTCGCCGCTGAACCTGTCATCAACACAATTTAACTCAAGATTTAACTTAAGACTAAATGTTAACCTCCGTTTTACAAATATCATTCTTACAAATAAAGTTTCATTTCCAAACTTGTGTGGGTCCGTTGTGAACACGAGGTCCAGTTGTCTCCCCTAATGATTTGGGACATTGCTTACTTGATGGAGGCATGAGTCGATGAGACCATTTATAAAAATACGTTCCTTGGAGCTAGTGGGGCTTGAGACGTAGAAGGCTGGTTCGTCAGCCAACGTCCATTGGAGATGGGGGAAGTTAAAATCGCCAAGAACGACGATATCGTCTATTGAGGTGCTCGGTTAGGTTATCTACCGCTTCTGTTGCGAGTTCGTATGACTCGCTTGGTCGCGAAGGAGATATATAGAAGCAGATAATGAAAAGAGACTTAGGACGCTTGTCGATTTTTATCAAGATCCGTAGAAGAAGAGATGGCAATTAGAGACGAAGCGAGTTTGTTATGAGTGGCAAGCAGCACTCCACGGCATGGGGAGTTGGGATCTTCACGATGAACGTTATCATCGCGAAAAATATTGAAGGGGGGGGGGGGGGTAGTTCAAGACTATTAATACTAGGGATAAGGTTGGTCTCAGTCAGAGCGTATATGTCGAAGGGGAGGAAATGTGCCTTTTCCAGAGTCGAATGTGTTTTGGAGCGGAGGCCTCTAACGTTCTGATAGTAGACGGTTAGGGGGAGCGTATTGGGGGTATTGAGATGATAGGGTTATGTTATATAATTTAAGTTAATTATAAACATAATCATAACACATGTTTCGGACATGTTTCAACGAGCACCAACTAGTGGAGTTGGTCTTGCTGGGCCCAGTGGGCAAACATTCGAGCACCAACTAGTGGATTTGGTCTAGCTGTTCCCAGGGGGCGACTATTTTTCAAACCAACTAGTGGAGTTGGTCTTACTGTTGGCTGTCTCATCAAACCAACTAGTGGAGTTGGTCTTGCTGTTCCCAGTGGGTGCTGACATGCCCCTTCATTGACAGCACCAACGGGAAGGACAACTGCTGGTGCATCGTCGTCGGCCCGGCAAGATGTTGCAGCACAAAGCAACAACAAACAACAATAAAGGATGAATCGATTCCTCAAGACACAACAAAAGCAGAATCGATTCGAATAATTAATTCAAATAATCCAACTGACCACAATAAATCTGATCACAAAGGTATGCAACAGAATTTGCTAAATTGTTTGCATCGGTATCACAACAGAGAAGGTACTAAGTTCCATAGAACAGTTTTGACGGTAATTTCCTGGTACATGAGACGGTGCTTTTTGATCGGATGACACTAACGGCATACGATAGTACGAGGTATATTAACGGGCACATAGAAAGAATTTTGGTCTCTTTTTCGTTTATCATCTGTGCTATGCAATTCGGTATCATCGTTTAGTGTCTAGATTTTGAATTGTTTAAAGTGATCGTTTTAAGTGGCAATTATTAAATATAGTAAAATAAAGTAACTTATTGTAAATTAAAATAATTACAAGTTTTCTTTTGACACAATCATTGTGGAAACGTGTAAAAGGCTGTCCCCAGAGCCAACTAGTGGAGTTGGCTTTTGCTATCACCAGAGCGTGAACCAACTAATGGAGTTGGATGGATTGCTGTTCGCAAACCAACTAGTGGAGTTGGCTTTTGCTTTCACCAGAGCGTGAACCAACTAATGGAGTTGGATGGATTGCTGTTCGCAAACCAACTAGTGGAGTTGGCTTTTGCTGTCACCAGAGCGTGAACAGGCCGAAATAAATTCGTATAACTTAGAATGTTCGCGAAGAGCCAGTAAGCTAATTAAAAATATGTAATTTTATAAATCGAATTTAGCATTTAATCCTAAATAATAAGTAAATAATAAGACAAAATGTAATTTAAACAAAGAAATAAATGCGTTTTTTAAAAGTAAAAATAAAATAAAATAATAGCAGTTATAGATCTGATAAAGGATTAAAAATCAGGCGTAGTATAGTTCGTTGAAATGGGAAGCCTAATATCGAAGTAAACCTTTAGACTTCAACGTCCGTTGGGCATTAAAAAAAAATTGCAAATTTTCAAGGTCTCTCCTATTTAATATTACGCAAAATATTTCAGGAAAACATCTAAATGATTGCGCATGCAAATTAATGAGCTCATATTGTATGTGTGTGTTGAGGAAATTGATTCAACCATGAGCATTTTCAATTGCAGTTCTAAATTCGATTTGTCAATCAAGTGCTTATTAAAATAGCATTTGTTGAGAATCGTGTCAATAACCAACTCAAAAGCGGACAATCGCCTACTGGAGGCTCGTGTCAGTGTTTGTAACGCAATTCCTTTTAAGTTCATTCACAAAGTTGAATTACAATACACACGGAGCGTTATTTTCAGAAGACATCCCTGCTCCTGACGCATATCTTTTTTTTATTAATGAGTACACATGCAGAGTCCTGTTGAGTTAATATCCGCATCATTGATGTAGGTATCTCCATCTATTCAGTACTGCCAATCACGATAGCTTGTTTGAAGTCTAAATCGTTGTCTGTGATGTTGCCCTCAGTTGGACATTAAATTAAGGACTTATTTTGACATAAATCAGATTATGTCGAGACTTCATAAGTGCACGTTTAGTCTTCGTCACTTCTCCACCGACTCCTTTTTTCAAAATATCCAACTTAGAGCAACCCTTTTTTATAACTGCGTTTCGGGAAAATCGACAATACTCAGGAGTAGCCAATAATTACAGATGGTGGGTTTGTGATTTTCTATCCTGCAGAGTA
The DNA here is from genome assembly GCA_963931805.1 of Microdon myrmicae. NCBI lineage: Eukaryota > Metazoa > Arthropoda > Insecta > Diptera > Syrphidae > Microdon > Microdon myrmicae. The sequence goes on along the minus strand of OZ007501.1, from coordinate 32,877,507 downwards.
CAGTTGGCTGTAATTGGGACATTCAGTGTGTTATTAAACGTGTGCGAGGAGCTATTTACAGACTGCGACCTTTATCATTAGAGATCGTCGATCTCAGTTGACAAAGATACAACTTTGGGATTTTCATGTGTAACTGAAATTCTAGAACAGGCATTTGGAACAGTATTCAACATTATAGCTATTACTAGGACGTAATTATCAAGGTGGTCTTTGAAAACATTTGTTTTATTATTTTTTAATTGACCAAATACCCTTTAGCGTGCGTTTAACATTTCCTGTTGTGCATATTGAGTCAATTCAAGTGCAAAGCAGTCAAGGTGACTATTGCAGCATTTATAAGTTGTTTGAAAGTTGTCACCGGAAATTATTTACTTAATAATAACAAAAATTATATAGAAATGATAAACTAGCAGTTTTCAAAAAGGAAAACTCAGTCGTAAAAAAAGAGTTGTAACTAAAAACTATAATAAATAACCAAGATTAAGGTTCGTTAAGCTGCCTACTCTATTTTATCTTAATGCGACAATTAGTACTTCCTGAAGTAAAAGAATTTGCTTTTAAATAGCACAGCATTGTTTTTATAGCAAGTCGTTGAAGTGCACTAAACTTAAGGGGGCGTATGAAATCATGAGGACGATAAGCTTTTTTCGTTTTTTTTCTTTCTAAACTGTTGATAGATCTATTTAAAAACGTTTGCATAATAAATATTATCATTTGAAGGATAATTGGTTATGTTTATATAATAATATTAATAATTATAAAAGTTATTTACAATTATTCTTCGAATCCTAAACAAAGCGACTTTTAGTTGACATGATAATCCGAGACAGGATTATTTAAAATCAAGAAACGAAAGAGATCCTATCAGTAGGGTACTCTATCTCGGGGTGGACGAAGCATTTTGTAAAAATTATAATACATTTTGGAGAATTTTAAATTCAAAATCACGATTTTCGTTAAGAAAAATCGACGATTGTTTTCTTTTTTGTGAAACTAGTAATCGTTGAAAAAAAGAAACCTTCGCCTAACAGCTAGTAAATCTTATTTAGAAGAAGTGGGTAAAGTTGTAGAGAAATCGGTTCATTATGTTTCGAGATATGTCACCGACTTGGAAAATGCTACTTGCAGATCACCGCGTTTAAAGTTTTCACTAAGGATTTGAGCCGGTCGGAATGGCGGGGCTTTAAAATGCTCCATTTCATTCAATTAACTTCGAATTGATCTTAAATTTTTTTTTGCTGGCGCAAGACTAATAACCTTGCCCGGAAAAAAAATCAGTATGGAAAATTTAACAAGCCTCAGCACTTGCTAAAAAAGGCCAAAACCGGCTCCCGGTTGTAGTGCCGATGATGATGATGATCTTAAATTTTGCGAGAACATTTCTGAGATTTTGATATAAAACTGAAATAAATCGATTGTATAAAATGACGACGGTATATCGGGTGTATGCATATGTTTTTTCCTGTTTCTTTGGTAAAAAAATACGTAATTGTCTAGGGCAATTTTTTTTTATTCAAAATATTGACCATCGGCTTTTACATATTTCGCCCATCTTTCAGGTAATTTATGAATCATCATCATCATCATCATCGGTACTACAACACATTTGCAGAAAAAGAAAATCCTGTTTCACCAAGACAACGCACCGCCTCACACCTCACGAATTACGGTTTGAACTGCTTGACTATCCGCCTTACTCACCAGATCTAGCCCCAAGCAACTTTATTTTTTGTTCCCTAATCTAAAAGTTGCGCTCGGAGGACAGAGATTTTCATCAAATGAGGAGGCAATCACCTTCGTGAACAGTTATTTTGCAGAGAAAAACGCCGAGTACTATTTTGACGAGGTAGAGAGATGGGAGCATCGCTGGGAGACGTGTGTAGAGTTAGAAGGAAACTATGTAGAAAAATAAAAATACATTTTAAGAAAAAATGTCTTGTGTCTTTGCTAGGTCCAGGACCACCCTCGTATGTCTTCTTATCATATTGTAGTTTTTGTAGTTTAGCTTTGTTTCGCTGGCCAGAAGGATATCAGGGCGTTCATCATCATCATCATCATTGGCGCTCATTAAAGTCTTCGTAGCTGATGGGCAATCGTTGGTGCTTCGAGCTCTCTGGGATCCTGGATCGGAGACTTCCTTTACTTCTGAAGCTGTCGCACGGCAGTTGGGTCTCAAAAAACAAAGGAGCTATGCGAATGTCGTGGCATTGGAGCAACTAATGCTAGCATTCTAGCATTTGGGATGATAGTGAAGAACGTGTGATTCGAACTGACGCTATGGCAGTTAGAATCACCAAAAATTGAAGCAATGCGTAACACATCAGGCTATTAGCCGTGTGTACGAATTCGATTTTTAAACTCAAGTACGCACAACTGATGTGAATTGTTATGTTATCGCTATAGTATACGGCTCTGATGCATTTTTCTTATTCGATTGTCGTTCGGTGTTCTTCACTATTTGCTTGTGTACTGTGTGTGTATATGTTAGAAACGCCACAGTACTACAATCGGGATCCGGTCGGGGCCTTATTTAGCGAATCTCTCCACCGGTCCTGATTTCGCCGATGTCATCCAGTTTGGCACTCCCTGGCTCTGGTCGTAGTGGTCTAGTTTAGTTTAGTTTAGTTTAGTGAGGGCAGACCCCTCATTTATTTTGCTTAATGCAAGCTCAAAGATTAAACTTAAAATTAATTAATATAAAAAAAGAACCTTAAAGACTATCTTAAAACTAGAGCGAGAAGGAGAATAAAAAAAGAAAAAAGAAAAACCAGGAGGTGAAAAAGACTTGTGGGCGGGGGGGGGGGGGGGTAGGGGGCTCGTGAAGGGCAAGTGTATGTGGGGGAGGCAAATACGACTTTTGTGAGACAATGACAATGAGGGGCACGTCTACGTACTAGTATGGGGCAGGGTTGGAGAGCTGAGGCGAGAGGTTTAAAATTGTGGTGGGGTGGAGTGAGGACGGGTTTCTTCTTAGACGTCGTTTAAGGGCAGGAGTGGAGAGGTTGAAATCAAAGGAGGTGGGGAAAGAGTTGGCATGTCGTAGCATACGCGAGATGGGCTCGTTAACGCCGTAAGAAGTGTGATGAGCGGGCACGTAAAACAAACGAGGGTTCCGCACATTACGGGGGTTTGTATAAAATGATAAAGTGGAGAGCAAGCTTGGGCAATTAATTGAGCCTGACAGAAGGCGATGTATAAAGATGATGTCAGCATGGATTCTGCGCTCCTCAAGTGTGTTAAGATTAATAAGAAGGAGCCGGCCTATGTAAGGTGGTAGAATGAGTGGGTTTTCCCAGTTCAGTCCACGGAGGGCAAAGCGCAAGAAACGACGTTGAACGCCCTCGATCCTACGAATGTGAGACTGTTGATACGGGGACCAGACCTGACTGGCATATTCGAGTAGTGGCCGGACGAAAGTTGTGTAGAGTGATCGGGTGACGTAGGGGTCTAGGAATTCCTTCGACCAGCGTTTTACAAAGCCAAGGGCGGCGTTGGCCTTTAGGATTGTGTCATCGATATGTGCGGTAAATCTAAGTTCCTTGTCGCATAGGACGCCCAGGTCGCGAATCGATTCAACCGATGTTATCGGTTGGTCTAGCAAGAGATAGGAACGTGGCTGGGTGGAGGAGCGTTTCCGAGAGAAGGTGATTGTGTGACATTTGGCGATATTCAGTTCTAGACAGTTATTTTGGCACCATATCGAAAAGCTGTCAAGATCCGATTGGAGTAGTGAGGAGTCAAGGGGAGAGCGGATTGTCTTGAAAATGTTGGTATCATCCGCGTAAAGCGAGATGAGGGAGTGATTGATGCACGAGCCTCTGTCGTTTATGGTTAGGATAAATAGTAGGGGGGCGAGATGACTGCCCTGGGGGACACCTGAGGTTGGAGAGAAAGGATCGGAGAGGGTGGATCTAAATCGCACACGGCAGGTTCGAGAGTTAAGATAGGGTGAGATCCACTACATCAACAAGGGTTCAAAACCAAGGAAAGATAATTTAAAGAGAATGAGGTTATGGGAGATTTTGTCGAAGGCCTTGCTAAAGTCGGTAGTGACTACATCAACCTTATCGCCGTTTTCTAGGGCAAGAAGTGTGTGGGATGTGAATTCGACAAGGTTGGTAGTAGTGGACCTGTCGGAGAGGAAGCCGTGCTGGTTAGGAGAGATGATGAGAGTGGAGCGAAAACATAACGCTTCGTATATTCGAACAGTTTAGGAATATGCGAAAGCTTAGCAACGGGACCATAATTGGATATATCGTTTTTTGACCCCTTTTTATGTATGGGGGTTATATAGGGGGGTTTCCAAGTGTCGGGAAATAGACCTTGTGCAAGGGATAGATTGAAGATTGACGCGAGCGGGAGACAGAGAGAGAAGAGGAGCATTTTTTTAAAAAGATAGCAGGGAGTCCGCCTGGGCCGGGACTGAAATCGTCTTTCAGTTGTTCAAGTTTTTCTTTAACTTGGTGTTGTTGAATGTGTAGAGGGATGAGTGGGCCAAAGGGAGAAATCAGACGTGCCAGTAAAGTAGGAGGAGTTACGCTCGAACGAGTCGTCCGTGAAGGAAAGTTTGAAGAAGGACGCGAAAAGATTGGCTATTGTTTGGGAGTCAGATGAAGTAGTTGAGTCGTAGAAAAGAGAGTTGGGATAGGCATCTGATTTCCGTTTATAGTTGATAAAGTGGTAGAAAGATTTGGAGTCATTGATCAGATTTAGTTGGGCTTTGGCAAGGTAATTGTGGTAAAGGGAGCTATAAAGCTCGGTGAATTGGTAAAAGTAACCCAGATAGTTGGAATAGTGCAGAGGAGAACGCGTATTTAAGAAAGTGTTCCACAATTTATTCCTCTTGTTACGAAGTGTGCGGAGTCTGCGGTTATACCAAGGGGGCGATGAGAATGATAACCTGTTTCGGGAATATGGGACAAATAGGGATATGGCGTTGTAGATTACTGTGTAGAGCGAGGCTGTAGCGACCTCTACACTAATATCATTTAAGCGGGGTGTGGTATTGCTGAGGTACTCAGTTATGACCCGGAAATTGGCTTTTCGGAAATTGAAAGAGTATTGGTAGGGAAGGGGAGTGGGTGTGCTGTGGGCTGAGTAGTCACGGTATAAGGATAAGAGAAGTGGGGGGTGGTGGTTATCAATGGTTGAGAGGATGTAGAGACTAGGGGTAACCGAGGAGTTACAGGGGTCTGTCGTGAACACAAGGTCGAGTTGTGTCTGCCCAGATGATTTAGGATATTGCTGACTTGGTAAAGGCTAGAGTCGGTGAGGTTGTCTATTAAGAGACACTCTTTGGTAGTAGAGGGGCTAGAGATATAGTGGGACTCATCGTCAGACAGCGACCATTGGAGATGGGGGAGGTTGAAATCGCCCAGGACTACAATGTCGTCTTGGGAAGAACTCAGCTCCGTTAAGCAGTCGATTGCAGCGATAGCGAGTTCGTATGCCTCGGTAGCTTGCGAAGGTGGAATGTAGAAGCAAATGATGTACAAGGGCTTTAAGCAGTGTTCAACTTTTATAGCGACATAGTCGAGGTAGGGAGAAGAAGAGAGGGTGATAAGAGAAGATGTTAGTCCGCTTTAGACGGCAAGCAGGACGCCTCGGCAGGGGGTGTCAGGCAAGGAATGATGGACATCGTCGTCACGAAAAACTGTGAGGGAGGGGGAACAGCTCTAGGCTGCTGATACTGGGGGTGAGGTTGGTTTCGGTCAGGGCGTATATATTATAGGGAAAGAAGTGGGTATTGTGTAAAATCGACTGGGTTTTGCAGCGAAGTCCTCTGACATTCTGATAGTATAAGGTTAGGGGACAAGTATTGGGAGACCCCATAGAGAGTGGGTTGGGCAGCCGATTAGGGCCGAAAAAATTTATTTTTAGTGGGTTCGCTGCGTGGTGGACCAGATGCCATTTTCGAGCAAATGTATTGTCGGAGAACCGAGGGGTCTCTTGTTACTTTAAAAGGGGGAATATTGAAATTTTCGTGGAACTTTATGAACAGATTACGAAGGCTAGGGAAATCGGTGGGGAGACCTTCCTGCTGAATGGAGATCTTAACGCTCGTTTTTGTTTTGCCTTCATAGCAAACTGCATCAGATTTACCATGAAGATAAGCTAAATAATTGCGGACGTTATCGTAGGTCCTACTATTTCGAAGCTTTGAGAGGGCATAACGGTATTCGGGTGTCTTAAGGGATTGCCTGATCTTGACGGGAGGAGGTAGAAGGGGATCAAAAATGTTGAGGTGGGGGGGGGGGGTGTTGGGCTGCGGCGTGTTGGGGAAGTGGGGCGAGAGGGTGAGATTCGATCTTGAGCACGGTTCAGAGGAGAAAGGGGCTGAACTTTCGTGGGCGGGGCCTGGGGGATTGAGAGTGTGCGATCTGTAGAAATTGGTATATTTAGCACCTGTTCTAAGGTCAAAGAGCGGAAAGGTGCTGTGGTTGGGGGCGGGGTGAGCCGTGGGGGGTGGGGGTGGTTTGGTTGGTGTTGGGTAGGATGACATTGCGGGAATGTGTGGGGTTGGGTTTGGGATAAGGAATGCAGTCACGGTGAGATAAAGGGAGGGAGGATCGTTTGAACCTAGGCTTGGGAGAAGGTTTGGTGGGTCGTCTTAGGGATGGGCCGAGGACGCGAATGCGCGTGCTTCTGGGAATGAGGAACGGAGTGTGCATAATATTTGGCCTGAGCAGGGATTGTACAGGACGAGTTGTACCTGGACCGCGGGGCCCTCTGCAGGAATTTGGAGGAAGAGCGAGTGTCGATAGAGAGAAGGACTATGCGGAAACTAGATTTAGTCTTACTGTCGGGAAGCGGGTAAGATTCTTTAATAGGAATGCTGAATTTCGTCAGGAAGAATTCAGCAATCCAGGCTGGGTTCGCAGTTCTTGGTGCGCCCTTTAACAGGTATGTAGTAACTGCGAGATTTGAGTGCTCCAGTTTGTTGAGTCGAGATTGCCATTCAGCAGATGTCCAAGATGTGCCAAAGTGGACTATTAGTGGAGAGTCAGTTTGAGGAGTCGTGGAAGCAGGTAGGATGTCGATTGAAGTAAGGGGTGGGGGAGGAATGGGTGTAATGGCAAGAGGCGGAGGTGGGGTTACATTCTGGAGTTCGTCGTAAAGAAAAGAAGTGCACCGAGGGGAGGGATGGGGGTTTGAATTCTTTGAATGCATGGAGGCAAATGCGGAGTCAAGTTGGCCAAGCACAGAACGGAAGGCCGAAAGTTCATCAGCGACAGAATCGAGTTTATGGAGAACAAGCTCAAGTAACGGGTTAGGTTTGGCCGAGATAAGGTGGCTATGGGTGGAGGATTGCGATAAGGCGAGCTCCTCAGTAAGGCTGTTAAGCTTGCCGAGAATGTCATCAAAAAGGAGACTGGAACAGTGAACAGGCGGATTTTTGGATGTCGATTGGTGGATTTTATCCAAGTCAGAACGAATGGCGTGGATTAATTCAAGAGTTGAAGTATTAAGGCATTCGTTGAACGTGTGGGTAAGTTGGTTGACGATAGTTTTGTTGTTGTCTCTGATGAGGGAGGTGATATCGGAGAGCGACTTATGGTGGACAGAGGCAAGGTCGTCAACTACTCTTGAGAGGTGAAATTTTATCAGAGATAGTTTTGAGGTTAGTGTCTAGGGAGCCGTCAATTGCGTCTCCTAGGCACTTGATAGCCAAAAGGACATGGGAAAGCGACACATCGGTGCATTCGTCGCAAAAGAACAAGAGGTTGTCGGGAAATTCTTTTGCGAAGTGCGTGTTACGCTTGTTCAGGCCCACGCACGTGGTGTGGAAATTTTTACCGCAGATACCTTTGCAGCGAACGAAATCGGCATTGGAGTTGCTAATTCTACAAGTTGGGTTGCCACATGACATCTTGGGGTAGCGGTTATATGAGGAAACAGTGAGGAGATAGAAAATAAAGTGAGGCTACACCCTCCCTCCATCGCAGACAAGGTCTGCCACGCAGTCTCTTTCCATACAACCTGCCAGAAAGGACTATCCAGGCAGGCTCCTCTTTGCCCATTCGAACTAGGTGTCCTGCCCACCGGAGTCTACCGCGCTTGATTTTTCTGACCACATTCGCTTCAAGGTAGATCGCGTACAACTCATGGTTGTAGCGTCTCCGGAATCGTGCCCCTCACATACGGGGCCAACACTTCTTAAGACCTTCCTCGAACGCGGCTAAGAGTTTAGACTGCCTTTTATTGAACACCCAGATCTCGTATCCATACATGAGTACTGGTAAGATCATGGTCTTCTCCAGTAGTAGTTTGGATGTTCTGGATAAATTTCGGGATATAAAGAGCCTTGATAGACCATAGTAGGCTTTGTTGGATTTAATCAGCCGTAAGCGTATTTCTTCTCCCACATTGTTATCGGCTGGTACTATTAACCCAAGGCACTTAAAGACTTGCACTACTTCAAATTCGTGCTCCACTACCCCGATAGTGTGACCAACGTTAGGTCTTCTCTTCGCAAAGGTTGTCACCATGCACTTAGTTTGCCCCTCATTAATGTGCAGTCCCATTTTTTGTGCCGCCTGCTCGATCTGGGTGAACGAATCCTCTACAGCCGAAGCGGTTGTTGCACACTGTGATATCTCCCTTCTTATGTATGGGGCAAATTATTCCACGAGGCCAATCCCCTCTTGCTCCCATACGTGCACCACGATCTCATGAATTGCGTGATGTAACGCTGTCCCTCCTTATTTGATCACATCAGCTGGTATGCCACCAGCTCCGGGGGCTTTATTCGACTTGAGCTGTCTTATGGCTTTTAATGTTTCCTCAATGCTTGGCAGCGGCAGCAGTTACTTTTGATCTTGAATTGGTGGAGCCTCCAATTCTTCTGTGAGCTGACCATTTAGCAATTCATTGAAGTGCACTTCCCATCGCTCCAGAATGTCTTCAGGACCGGTGATCAGATTACCCTCTTTATCGTTGCTGTAAGTGCAGCGTGGTGTGTAGCGTGTCATACAACGGATAATTTGGTGCGGACCTCGCTCTCTACTTTTCTCTATTTCACAGACAAGGTTTTCTTCCCAGGCACTTTTCTGTTATGTGTGAAGTCTTTTTTCGAATCCGCTGAGCTCCCGGCGTACCTGCTCCGTTGCCCGGTATGCAGCATTCTTATGTCCAGTCGCTAGTTTGCACTCATCATCAAACCAGTCATTCCGATCTCTACGACTACTGCCTAAGATGGAGTTGCAGTACTAATTACAGTATTCTTAAGGCGTGCGCATTTCTCTTCTACGCCCGGCATTGTGGCCCCAGGACTTACTCTCCCCCCGTCGAGCTCTTTTTGCTGGTATTCTCATTGCGTAAATTGCAGCCGTGTTGATTCGAACCTGATCCGCGGATGGAATACGTCTCCGTAAGACAATCCGCGCTCGGAAAACTGTACCAACAAGATAGTGATCCGAGTCGACGTTGGCACCTCGGTACGTTCGTACCGTTATTCACCAGGCTCGAAAAGTGGCGGTGTAGTGCTCCAAAAATCCTTACCATCTTTTCCCCCCATTCCTAATCCAAAATCCCAGCAATATTACCTTAAAACCCAAAATAATATCAAAACTTGAAAAAACCCGAACATGATCCAAAATTCGCAATAAACGAATCAAACATTCGTTTATCGCATAACATTTGCCCCCACGGCATAATTAAATCCAAAATCAAAATTAAAATTAAAATTCACAATAAACGAATCCAATATTCGTTTATTGTTCTACCTTTGCTCCACAGCATCACCCAAATCCAGAAATTCAGAGATCGTTATCTCTATCCCAAAAATTCCATTGAGTTAAACAAACAAAAAACTCAAAAGCCGATACATTCACACATCTGCGCGATAGTTTCATAAGAATTCAAGAAATTGATTTCTTATCTTGTGTAAATACAACATCTCGCTCGAAATATCCAAAAGATCGAGATTGTGGCCCGAAAATTCCTTTTCCTTTATAAAGTAATAGTCAAGTGATCTCCGGGCCGCAGTATAATACCATTCATTGTCCCTGGAGGAAGTACCCCAGGAGTGGCCGCAGTTAAACATAATTAATGGTCCCGATAGGACTAGTAGCGCCGCAGTCTAATACCATTCATTTGTCCCTGAAAGAGGTGCCCAGGAGAACCATTTAAAAATAAACACTGGTATTTACCAAAAGAAGAAAAGCCAGACTTTTTAATAGTTTTTCATTGAGCTGACAACTGGTAAGTACAGCCGCGGTATCTCCAAAAAGAGAACAACAACTGATACCGAAGCATCACCTGGCCCCCACGGAAGACCAAGTGAAGACATCAAGACTGATGCCAAACCAAAAGGACGTTGCCCTTCCCTCAGGTATATGAGGAAGCAGGGTAACGACCCCTTGTAGGACGAGTTTTCAGGCGCGGTCTGTTTTAAGAGATCGCCTTGTCCTTTTAAGGATCAGGAGATTCGCGTCCTGAAACTAACCCCTACTAAACACAACAAAAAATTTTGGTGGCAGCGCGTGGGATACCCAAAATCCCCTATCAAAGAGAACACTGGTAAAATTATGCACGAAGGACGTCCCGATAATGCAGCATTTCAAAATCCTCTATAACTGATTCCTGAAGACATCAAAGACACGCACTCCAGGCGCTTGAAGGAAGACATTGAAGACTGGCGGGATAATACTTGCGATATCCCCTAACAACAAAAACAGTGAAGCAAAATTTCTTCTAAAGCGTATTCCGGGGCTAACACCGGCAAGGTATTGAAATTTAAAAGCGTTGCCTGGGGCTTGGATACCGACAAAGTAGATAACTAAAATCAAAGTGCTACGAAAACTGCCACGAGTTCCGCGGAAAAGAGGAAAAATCTTTTTCCTTATACAACAGCACAACATAATCATCAGGAAATTTGCTGCTAGATCCTGACGATAGTGATTGGGACCAGAAAGGAAATATAATACATCCAGTGGAGCGAACCTCAGTCAGCAGAAAAACCGTTTCCTGTCGCAGCTACAACAACCACAGGTAAAAGAAATTTTTTTATTATTAAAGTGGAAAGTGAAACAGAAAGTGAACTCAATTTGATAATTAAAATAAAGAAAAATCCATTTAAGTTTGTCATTTTTGCGTTAGTAATCGGCCTCCAAAATAAATAAAATTTTTAAATTTTCGAAATCATTAACTAAAGGAGACGCCAAGAATAAATTGAATGTTCAAATACTTTTTTCAAAATTGTTCTTTTCACATGAGGATCAAGAAAAACCCTCTAAAATTTGATTTTTTCTCGTAAATGAAATTAGTTTATATATTTTTTCCTCTCCTAATGGGAATATCCATATAAGTGCCCAGAAGGGATAAAATTAAAGTGAAGCAATCAAGGGAACTATAGAAAATATGTTTACCTCTATAGAAGAAATTTAAATAAACGTACACTAAAATTTATCAAAAATTTTACACATATTTCAATTTACAGAGGCAAAATTTAAATTAAACAAACATAAAAATTTTCATAAAATTGATACGAATATACATACACACGTGCATACACACTTGTAGTACGCACTTATTTCCTTAAACTATTTCAGCTTGTAGGAAACAATTTTTAAACAGATTTTTTTCTTAATAAACATAAACAATAATTTTCTTAATAAAGATATACGTTTAATCTTTAACAAATTTCTAAAAATTTTACACATATATATATACATATACACATTTGCTTTTCGGAACTATTTCAACTTCTTTGGGGAAGATTTTCTATTGTTTCTGAGTGATAGCTGAAGGAAAACGGAAAGTTAAAGTCGTTTGCAGTTAACTTTGACGTTGTTTTGGACTTTTTGTGTGTTGATTTTCTTTTACATCCCTGCGGAAAAACCTATTTCAGGGTCTTTTCTCTTTTTGCCCGTGACACTTTAGGCCTTGCTCCCCTCGAACGAAAGGAAAATTGTTTCTCTCACCATTAGGAGTAAAATACACTTTGCCCAATAGGATCTAACTAACTAAGTTTGAGGATATATTATTCTTGTTGTTTTCGTCTTTTCTCTTGGCTATCGTATCACGATAAAATGAAAATTACATCTCTTTGTTCTCTACCCCTTTTCACCACCAGGTCTGTTTCACCAATACGTCGTGAGCGACAAAAATAAACCGGGAACGCTTTCGCAGAGACCTGAGCCCGAGCTCATACAAAATCGCGAGGACGAAACGTCGGAAACGTTACGGACGGAAATACGCGAACAGAGTTCTAGAATGAACTACGGATTCGAATTAAGCGACATACTGGGACTCGTGCCGGTATTTAACGGTAATCCTGACGAATTAGAGGGTTTCGTCTCTTGTGGAGACATTTTGTTCTCACAAGCACAAGAAGACAACCAGCAATCCTTTATTCTAAGGGTGATCAAAACCAGATTACAGGGACCGGCGCGAGACTGCATCAAACATAAAATTATTTCTACTTGGGAAGATTTGGTATCTGAATTGGAGGGAGAATTTAAAGTTCTCATCTCTAGGTCTGCTGCTCAAAATAACTTAGTGGCAACAAAACAGGATAGCAAGGAGGGTGTGAAAGAATTTTCAAATAGACTCACATACCACCTGCTTGAATTGGACAGCGCCACATACTCTAGTTCATCTGATCCTGCAGTCAGAACTTATCTTCTGGCTGAAAATCAGAGACTCGCTTTAAATACGTTTGAAGATGGGATACGAAATTCCAGCCTCAAAATCTTAGTAAAAGCGCATATGGCTTCAATTCTTAAAGCAGCCATCAGTTACGCTTTGGAACAATTTCAAAGATTGAACAGCGACCACACAATGGCAGCACCCACTAACAGTTTTAGGAGAAACCAACCAATTGTTTGCCAAACATGCAACAAGAGGGGACATACTTCTGCGACTTGCTATCGCAATACAAATTTCCCAAATTTCATCCCCCAGCGCATTAAGACAGAGGTTGAACGTCTCCAATGCACATACTGTCGAAAGTATAATCACACTCAGGCAGAGTGCAGAACCAGGTTAGCTCATATGCGAAACCCGGACCAACCTTCGACGAGTCGAAATCCCTTTAGAAACCAATCCAATCAATCTCAAAATAGGACGATGACAAACTCGCCTCGGATTGAAAATCGAAATACCCGACAAAATCAAAATATTAACAGGGTATCCAATCAACAACAGGGAAACGAACTCACTCGGGCAGCGAGCAACGGCAATCCTTCTCGAGTTCAGACCATCGCCGATATACACCCCATCCCGATGTAAATTTTCAAATGCGCGTATGTTTCTGCCCTGAATTTAAGGAGCCAGTAATACGTGTAAAATTTAATCCATCGGATAAAAAATACTCGACTTTCCTCATTGACACAGGCGCCGACATCAGTCTAATCAAATTACACAACTTATTTATTGAACGATCTGTAGATAATTCAGACCCAGTGACTATATCCACCATTGCTGGAAAAACGGTCAGCACATGCGGAAAGGTATTGGGGGAGTTCGAATTCAGAACTGACAGGCACTCCATACCCTTGAAGCATAACCTTTTTGTAGTGGGAAGCAATGTAGAATTTCAACACGATGGCATACTGGGAAGCGATATCCTTGCGAACCACCAGTGCCACATTAACTTTGAGAAGCGATTCCTTAAATTCGCTGTGAAGAAGAGAACCATGGTAGAACTCGGGCAGCTTTTAGGAAACAAAAATGAGGTCAAGGAAAATATTCAGAATGCCACGCCTTACGAGGTGTCTTCCACGGAAAATACAGGCATTCATGAAAAATTGGATAACACCGTTCGTGAGTCAACATCCGAATCCGTTTGTCTACGGGCCGGATCTGATGCTGTGACAAACACAACGAAACCAACCACCCTTGAATCTTCCTCTCCCCCTTTAAATAAAGTTTGTGGTAACAGAAAAGGTAAGGAAACTGTCGAAAAACTGAGTTCAGGACAACATGAACCCGAAACTCCAATATCCCCAGAAAATTTAAAACGAAATTCCAAAATCGATCTCATAAAATTGCATTCACGATCTCAACAAATAATGGAGATTCCATTTAAAGGAAAACTCAGTAAAGAACTGATAATAACAAAATCCGAGATCATGCCAGGGATATATCTGGGTAATAGTTTGACAACACCACAGGACAACAAAATAAAGGTATTACTAATGAACACATTAGACACCGATCAAGAAGTAAGCACCAACGACATAGAAGTCGAATGGGAAGATCTGGATGACTACAATTTGTTACAGGCGGATGAAACTAAGAACCTTGTAAAAAATAGGCTTGAACGGCTAGAATCACTCCTAGAGTTGCGTCATTGTAACCAGGAGGAAAGGAAATCTATCCTAGACATCTGCCGCAGATTTAACGATCTCTTTTACTTAGAGGGCGACCATCTCACACACACTGACGCCATAGAGCATCAGATCATCACTGAAGAAGGAAAGCCCCCACTTTACATAAGACCATATCGCCTCCCAGATAGCTCGAAGCAAGAAATCCACAAACAGGTGAATGAAATGCTTCAGGATGGCGTGGTACAACCAAGTTTCAGTCCTTGGAATTCCCCTCTCTTACTAGTACCCAAGAAGGCAGGACCTGATCGGACAAAACGGTGGAGAGTGGTTGTCGACTTTAGAGCACTCAATAAATTAACAGTCGGAGATGCATATCCATTGCCCAATATTACAGATATTTTGGACAAGCTAGGAAAAGCTAAATATTTTAGCACTTTAGACTTAGCAAATGGTTTTCATCAAATATGCATGGACAACAGAGACAAGGCAAAAACAGCGTTTAGCACACCCTTCGGACATTACGAATATAATCGAATGCCCTTCGGACTTAAAAACGCACCCGCCACGTTCCAAAGGCTTATGAATAATGTACTCATGGGTCTCCAAGGAATAGAATGTTTCGTCTATGTAGATGATATTGTAATTTACGGATACGATCTGAACGATCACAATCCCCGACTTACCAGAGTTTTCGAGCGATTACAAAGGCACAATCTGAAAGTACAACCAGAAAAGTGTCACTTCATAAGGAAAGAGCTCACCTACTTGGGGCATGTTATTTCAAAGGAAGGTATAAAACCAGATCCAGAAAAAACCAAAGCGGTAAAAACGTTTCCAACGCCCAAGAAACAAAAAGACGTAAAATCTTTTCTCGGTTTTGTTGGCTACTATAGAAAATGTATCCCTAATTTCGCCGAACTGGCAAAACCCTTAAGCAAATTACTCAGGAAGAATGTTCCATTTCATTGGGATGCTTTTTGTGATGAGGCATTCACAGCTTTAAAAAGAAAGGTTATTACCCCACCAATACTGGCTTATCCAGACTTTAACCGGGAGTTTATAATAACCACGGATGCCAGCAATGTTGCGTTAGGAGCAGTCCTATCTCAAGGTACAATAGGACAAGATAAACCTATTGCTTTCGCTAGCCGAACTTTAAACGACGCAGAAACTCAATATACAACATCCGAAAAGGAATTATTGGCAATCATTTTTGCACTAGCCCAGTTCCGACCATATGTTTACGGACGAAAATTCACAATAGTAACTGACCATAGCTCTCTACAGTGGCTTATAGGACGAAAAGACCCTACATCCAGACTTATGCGATGGAGAATTCTCCTCGAAGAGTATGAGTACACAATCGTCCATAAAAAAGGAAAGCAAAATGCAAATGCTGACGCTCTCAGCCGTATAACAACGACTACCCCAGTCGATCCCATCAAAAACAATATACTCGTCACCACACGAAGTAAAGCCAAACTCGAGGAAGATGTGGCTGCACAATCATACAAAGATACTACCAATCTTGTATGGCAAGAACAAACAGGGTCCATCTATACCAAGAAGAAACTTGGACTACGTATTATAATCCTCCCATCGATAGACTCTGCTGAGGAAGAAAACCTGGCAGGAAGAATCCCAAACTTCACCAAGCCAGACGTAGGTAAAATTACGTTTCATGAGCAAGATGGGTTATGCGCCATCACATGGCCATTGCCTTTCAGAAACCTAAGCGACCAGGAAACCGCTAAGAGTTCCCTTATTGATCTCAAGAAGATTTGCGAAGACCGGAATTTCAATTCCATTGGAATTTTAGTGCCCTTCATAGAAAACGAATCAAAAGTAGCACTCAATAACTTGCTAAAAGAACTTTTGCGCACCTCAACGTGACAATGTACGTTTTCTCCAATAAAAAGAAGCTTCTAACAGATCCTAACGAAATACAAAAGTTACTCGCGGAATACCATAACTCACCTTTCGGAGGACACCAAGGAGCCACCCGAACAATCAATAGATTGAAGCAAAAATATTACTGGCGCACAATGACCGCTGACGTTGCGGCGTATATTCGAAAATGTGCTTCCTGCCAGATAAACAAAAGTGGAAGAAATCCTAGAATTCCTATGAAGATAACCACAACAAGCTCAAAACCTTTCGAAAGAGTTGCTTTAGATATAGTAGGACTGTGGGGGTTCTCTATATCACACGGAGAACCAACCCACAATCCAACCAAATCTAACCTAACATGCAAAAACTATCCCCACAATAGCATACATCTCCCAATCCGCAATAAAATATTTTCCAAACCCCCAACAGAATATAATTCAACCGAATATATTCTAATCATGCCGGCATTCATTTCCCCAAAATTGCTCCGGTCAATTATCTATATTTCCTCAACGCAACCAAGCAATCCACATTTCCCCGAAGTTCATATGCCCTAACAAAGCGCATACCCAAATCCTCAACGGAACATTAGCAAGTATACCAAGCCGCACACATTTCCCCGAGGTTCATATGCCCTAACAAAGCGCATATCCAAACTCTTAACGGAACATTAACAGCCAACCAAGCGGCATACATTTTCCCCGAAATGACTTCGGTTAACATTCTATCTAAACGATATTCCTTGCTTGCACCCAAGCAATTTCAATTTCCTGGTATACACAACCAACGAATCCAACTTAGCTTATACGGCAAGGATTCGCTGGAACTAAACTCATACGCATAGGCATAACAACTCTTCCACTAAATTCTTAGGAAGTGGCAATGAGTTTACGACGCCACTGCCACAACGCAATGGATTTTCTATTCCATGAGTCAGTCGCTAACCAACCGCCATCAAGCGCGCATCAGTCACACTGCTTTAATTGCTTCGCTTCAATTCATTCGCGCAGCCGAAATTTTCTTTTACTCGAAAAAAGTCTTGCGGGATACGGCTTCCCCTTATCGTTTTCGCTTGAACTCCTTTTGCAAAGATAAAATAACGACCAACCCGCCTGTCGCGCTGTGAATAAATGTCGGTTATTGCGTAACCCGCCGTCTCACTTCGAGTCTAAGAGAAAGAAGAACCTAGTCCTAAAAGGACACCAAAACTTGTGTAAAATTGAATAGACTAAATGAAACCAAGAACGTTTGAACAATAAGAACGACGCATGGACTAGTGTAAATTCAGATAAAGGAAATAAAGCTTCAACCACAACAACGATACACGACTGTTTATCTTTTAGTTCCGTGCCAGCTTATCCTCTCGTGGGTACTTTTGCGGACGACTTTCGTCAAACATCGCTGGGGACAAAGCAACCACGCGCCGTACGTCAGCAACACGTCCTTCACCCCCACAGGTCCATTACCAGTCAGCTATAATGGAAATAAATACCTACTAACGTTTCAAGACGATTTGACTAAGTTTTCAGGAGCTTACGCTCTAGCCAGCGCCGAAACTAAGGAAGTGGCAAGGATCTTCGTTGAAAATATCGTCTGCCAGCACGGCATACCATCTTCTCTATTAACTGACCGAGGTGCAAATTTTCTCAGCGCACTTTTTAAGGACATCTGTTCCTTACTCAAGGTCAAAAAACTCAATACAGCACCCTATCATCCACAAACAAATGGAGCACTAGAACGGAGCCATAGAACTCTGGTGGAATACCTCCGCCACTATGTAAACCAGGATCCTCTCACCTGCGACACCTGGATACCTTACGCAATGTTTGTGTATAATACTACACCCCACAGTAATACAGGCTACACGCCGCATGAATTACTATATGGTTTCCCAGCCGAAATACCCAGTTCTCTCAGACAAAACCCCGAAAGCACTTATAACTACGACCATTACGCAAATGAATTAAAAATGCGATTACAACATGGTTATCGTACAGCTAAGGGAATACTGATAGAGAAAAAACAAAAATCTAAGGTATACTACGACCAAAAAGTAGGCAGAAAGAAATTTAATGTTGGCGACAAGGTTCTGTTAAAGAACCACTCAAGACCTAACAAACTAACCTCCCTGTGGAAAGGCCCCTACGAAATAATCAAGATCCTATCCGAAGAAAATTCAATCCTCAGAATAGGAAAAGGAACCCGAATAGTCCACAACAATAATATAAAACTATTTGTGGACTAGGCAATCACGAATAAGAAACCCAAAATAAATAAAACAAAAGTGAAGGGAAGTAAATGTATATATTTATAGTAAACACAAAAAAAAAAATCATAAAGTAACACTGTACCAAAATACTACGATAATATATTTAAAATTTGCCTGCAAATTTTCTTTTCAAATACTGCTACACGAATTAATAATCTTGTAAATATTATACAACATTTTAAATAACCGAAATAAACAAACAAAACAAAAATATATCTATTAAGAAAATATATATACAACCAATAATGTTAAATTCACCTCTAAAAAATTATTGTTCAAAAACGAAATAGATAGATAAAATAAACAAAGAAAAAATATATATAATATTATAACTGTATTACCAATTCAGGAGACAATAAATACAATATAACAGAAATTAAATCTCCACATAACTCATATGTTTCAAAAATAGAAGTTTCAAAACTATACTATAAACAAATATTGACTATCGAAAAAAATGTATTATACAAATATTTTAATCAACCACCACTAACTTAAATAAATAAACAAACAAACAAAAAAAATTTTTGTAATAATCTTAAGTTAAAAAAGAAAAAAAAACACTATATATATGAAGAAAAAAAACAGAAATAATATATGTAAATAATAAAAATTTATTGACACCAAAACAAGAAAAAAAAACCAAAAGTTACAATACGAAATAATGTCAAAATAATGAATTCAAATACTTATGTAATTATAAAACATTCTACAATTAAACTTATACTCAGAAAATAAGAAAATATTTACTTTAAATCAAAACGAAAATTTTTAGATTCAAATGTTTCCTTCTAATACAATGTTTAACCAACATGAAAAAAAAACAAATTATATGAATTTTTAAACCAAATGTCTATTGTACATACAACCAAAACCAAACTAAACGAATATACCCTTAACCCAAACCAAAATACTTTATATAAGAAAACTTTATTTTTGGATAACCAACAACTACTGTTAAACACACCTATACTAAGAAAGTTCAAACCTTAAAAACCAAATTGTATTTGTACAAAATTTCAAAAGAAAATATTTTATTATATAAATAATTATCGTAACTTCGATACACGACCATAAATACGAATACATTAATATTAAGAGAAAACAAAATACAAAAATTACACATTTATAATAATATTGTATACCTAAAGCTACTATGTAAAAAAAAAAAAAAAAGAGATCAGGCCCATGTAACGGAATCACGATACTATCATCCTTATTCCCAATCACACCATTTTCCAGAAAATTAATCTCATAAAGATCAATTTTCTTTTTTTCAAGGAGGGGAGGATGTAGTGCTCCAAAAAGCCCTACCATCTTTTTCCCCCATTCCTAATCCAAAATCCCAGCAATATTACCCTAAAACCCAAAATCCTATCAAAACCTGAAAAAACCCGAACATGATCCGAAATTCGCAATAAACGAATCAAACATTCGTTTATCGCATAACATTTGCCCCCACGGCATAATTAAATCCAAAATCAAACTTAAATTAAAATTCACAATAAACGAATCCAATATTAGTTTATTGTTCTACATTTGCTCCACAGCATCATCCAAATCCAGAAATTCAGAGATCGTTATCTCTATCCCAAAAACTCCATTGAGTTAAACAAACAAAAAACTCAAAAGCCGATACATTCACACATCTGCGCGATAGTTTCATAAGAATTCAAGAAATTGATTTCTTATCTTGTGTAAATACAACATCTCGCTCGAAATATCCAAAAGATCGAGATTGTTGCACGAAAATTCCTTTTCCTTTATAAAGGAATAGTCAAGTGATCTCCGGGCCGCAGTATAATACCATTCATTGTCCCTGGAGGAAGTACCCCAGGAGTGGCCGCAGTTAAACATAATTAATGGTCCCGATAGGACTAGTAGCGCCGCAGTCTAATACCATTCATTTGTCCCTGAAGGAGGTGCCCAGGAGAACCATTTAAAAATAAACACTGGTATTTACCAAAAGAAGAAAAGCGAGACTTTTTAATAGTTTTTCATTGAGCTGACAACTGGTAAGTACAGCCGTGGTATCTCCAAAAAGAGAACAACAACTGATACCGAAGCATCACCTGGCCCCCACGGAAGACCAAGTGAAGACATCAAGACTGAGGCCAAACCAAAAGGACGTTGCTCTTCCCTCAGGTATATGAGCAAGCACGGTAACGACCCCTTGTAGGACAAGTTTTCAGGCGCGGTCTGTTTTAAGAGATCGCCTTCTCCTTTTAAGGATCAAGAGACTCGCGTCCTGAAACTAACCCCTACTAAACACAACAGCGGCGATCTATCAGCACGTGGCCAATTTGGTTGCGAGCGGCTCCATCAGGTGATACCCAGGTGGCTTTGCGGATAACTTTACGCGGAAACCTGGTACTCGCAACGACCAAGTTTTTCGATGCTGCCAATTCGATGACTCGTAGTCCATTGTCATTAGTGTTCTCATGCAAACTATGGGAACCTGTGTAGTGCCTGAAAACCGGCTCCCGACCTATTTTTGCATTCAAATCCCCAAGAACGATTTTCACATCGTATCTTGGGCAGGCATTGAGGGCCCGTTCGACGTTCTCATAGTATTCTTCTTTTTCGTCGTCAGGGGACTCCTCTGTAGGTCCGTGAACGTTTATGAGGCTTATGTTCTTAAAATTGCCTTGCACGCGAAGAGTGCGTAGCCTTTCATTTATTGCATTAAAGCCGATGATGGCAGGCTTCAGTTGTTGGGTGACTAGAAAGCTTACCCCGAGTGCATGGTGTTTTGCATGACAGCTCTAATAAACGCCATACTCGTTTCTTTGAATAACACGCGTTCAACTTATTGCTTGAAATGCTGTTATGTCAGCCTTATATTCGGACAGGGCATCGGCTAGCTGCTGTGCAGCTCGAGCTCTGTATAGTGAGCGTATGTTCCATGAAAAAATTCTTAAATCATTTAGCCATTTTCGTTTCCGTGGTCGTCGTCGTGTATCTGGTCCATATTCGAGGCTTGTTAAATTTGCCATAATAATTCATTTTTACGGGCCTGGTTATTAGCCTTGCGCCAACCTTTCTCAGGATGTCGCTGCATGCATTGGTTCACTACTTGGCGGGTGTCAAAGTAGCTATCCAGGGGTGTCACGTGGAGACTGCATGTCAGCTTGGATTGAACAGGGACAAGGATCGTCCTGGCCTTCGCCGGGTTGAAGGCAATCAGAGACTTTGCCCTGTATGTTCGCACCCACCCCCCAAACTGGTTCTTGGTGGCGGTTAAATCTGTCTCCCATCAAATGAATGCAGGTTTTCCCCAAGGTTCGGTACTCTCACCCACTCTCTTCCTGATCTTTATCCCATAAATGATCTCTTATCTATTACCCACAACCCAATTCACTCGTTTGCTGATGATAGCACATTGAGTTTCTTATACTTATAGTAAATTCCCGACCAAACTCTTCGAATGTCATTACCAATTAGCAGGTCATGCCTGATACACTGAATTCCGACCTCAACAAGATATATCAATGGGGATTATCTAACCTAGTATAATTCAATGCCTTAAAAACTCAGTGCTGTCTCTTGTCGTCAAAGGCGAACCCCAAAGTAAATATACTGTCGATGAACGGCACTTCAATAGACGAAGCCAAGGAACTAGGAATGCTCGGCGTTCGAATTAGTTCGACTCTTACTTGGAGCTGTGGGGAAGAAGTATGGTGCAATGACGAACGGCGCTGATTCACTTCTCGTCCCCAGCAATCGTTCTGCCGAACACTTTACAAAAATGATGTATCGCCAACGGAAATATTTGAGTTTCTCATCTAAAATCACTCGGACAATCTTTCACCAACACAAAAATAAAGCACGGACAAGTTGTTTCGAAATTAGTTCTTTAATTTTATTATTTTTATTGATCCATAAATCTTACTGCACTTAATTAGATTACAGAAACAAAATAATTACACCAAGGATAAAACGGACGCACAGAAACAAAGTATAAGATATTGAACTTTTTTTAATTAAAAGTACGCTTTCTCGACTCGACTTATGGTTATTCCGGTCCCCGTGCGCACCGGGGAGCGGGAGTGGGGCCGACCGGCTCGGTTGGGTGATGTAAAACGACTCAGCGATATCAATCCGCTGGCAAGGGAAATTCGGCCAGTGGTACTGGCTCTCTTAATTTGAGGGTGCATTTTCTATCCCAAGAGAAACGTGAAGTCTCTCTTTGGGGGTAGTTAACCAGATCTCGAAGAAGATATCACACATGTATGTGTGACATTGGTTCTTTCGTGGGACAAGGCCGTGAGAATGAATCTCAAAACAAAGAAAGGGAATAATGTGCGTCCATGAGATGTGAGTTCGGCTAAGTAAACAAGCCGTATCTCATTGGTTAGTAATGGATTTCTGTTTACTCATGCCGCGAGGTCATGAGAAGCAGATCCCGAAATATTGTAGGACAAAGGGATCGTACAGATCATTGTCTTGATGTGCCATGTAGCTGTATAGACCGCAATGCTGGTGAACATGGTGCTAATTGGTTTTAGCATATTCACAGGGAATTGGTGTTTAAGGCATCGCAGCCAAGGGTAAGTATACAATTCCTGTTTGCATTTGCGTATGCTATAGGTTTTGGTTTCAGCGTCGTTTGCGTCAATTGTGTGCAGCTGCGTTGGATTGTTTACAGTAGGGAGAAAAGGTCACCAGCCAATGTGTATGTAAAGGGATTTATTGTACACATGATGAGGCTGGGAATAGGCGACGCGATGTTTATTATCCCTGTTATGATGGTTACATTATATGTAAACCAAATTGTTTCGTTTTCAGGAATTCGTCTAGGGAAAATGCGTATGATAAGATTGGGATTTGCTTGGCAACCGAAGGTGCCGAATTGCACTTGGGATTTATGAAGTTTGGACCGAATTGTTGTAGGTAATTTTGAATTCGAATTAATGAATGAAGGTAAGAATTCTCTTCTAGGAGCTTTTAGCTAAATACATTAGCTACTTGATGCGTGAAGAATTTATATAATGCGATTGCATTAGCGGAAAACTATAAAGATTGGATTGTAGTTACGGGGGTTCTTCGAGTAAGTAGACAGTGGGGTTTGACGGAACCGCCACAGAGCCCCCATATTTTTGAAGCTGCGAAAAGTGCGACCAAATGTATAGGGTTACTTAAGAGATGCAAAAAATATGTCATTCCATCCAACCTGGCCACTATTTACAAGGCGTATATTCGTCCAAAAATTGAGTTCAACTCCCATATTAGGTCAGGCGCATCAAAAACTACACTGCACGTGCTCGATAGGATGTAAAAGCGAATAGTGAAACTTATTGGGGACCCAGCCGTAAGTTGATCAATTCCGTCGTTGGAACATAGGCGCAACGTATGATGCCCGTCTCTTTTCTATATGTATTATCACGGTCATTGTTCAACTGAACTTGCTGAATGTGTTCCGCCTCTTCAGACATTTTCCCGTAATACCCGTTCATCTGAGAATCTGCATCAATCCCCTTTGAAAGTCAACTTCAGGCGGCATATGCGAGCGCTTGTGGGACTCCGTTCAGGGATGATCCGGCCATGTTGTCTTCTTCTACCTTTCTGAAGACATACTCGAGCACAAGGTTAAAAAGACATGGTGAGAGACCATCCCCATGTTTTAATTCGTCGCAGATTGCAAATGGTTCTGAGAGGTGGTTTTCTATTCTAGCTCGCCCTTTATTTTCGTTCAGGCAGATTTGGATAAGGGCGGTATACTTTTTTGGGATTCCCAGCTCAACTAGAATATGGTAAGCTCCTTGCCTTGCGAGTGAGTCGACAATGGAGGAAACTCCACAACCACAAATTGGAAGAGCTATACCGCCAACCTACAATAGTAAGAGTAATCAACTCGCGAAGATTAAGTGGGGCCGGACATGTGGCGTGAATGGGCAACGATAGGACCGTGCGTAGAATTCTTGACGGTAGACCAACGGCAAAGAGACCGACAAGACGGGCGCGACGGAGATGGGAGGACAATGTTAGGCTTGACCTCCGGATCGGATGGTCGAACGTGGAAGGAGAGCGCACAGGACAGGGAACAATGGCGGAGTAGAGTCGGTGAGGTCATGAACTTCTGGGTTCCTACAGACCAATAAATAGAATAGAATAGTTAAGTGTGGCTTAAACTCGAAGTAGCGACTGCTTGAAATACTCCTGTGGATGTTTGATGGTCTTTATTGGAATTTAAACGATTTTTTTAAAATGTGTTATATGTAACTCCACTTGAGAAATGCAATCAGTATGTTTGTGAGTTTGTTCAGCCGGACATTAGTATTAAAATAAAGAAACAACGTATGTTTTCAATAGTAAAAGCAACGTTTTCTTAATTAATATCGGGTTTTCCAATAGGACTTGACAACTTTTTTTTTTAAATAAAACGCAAACCATTTGAGATATTTCAAAAACTTTATTATCGGCTTGAATTACAATCAAAACTTTTATGAATGGAACTCGACTTCGTTCATATGGCCACCGCGGGCACGTTTGCAGCGGTCGATCCGTTGGACCCATTTTTCGATGACTCGACCACACATTTCGGCCGAAACGGTCGCTATTTCACGTTCAATGTTGGCTCTGAGCTCTTCCAACGTCGTCGGCTTGTTGGCATAGACCAATGACTTGACATAGCCCCAAAGAAAATAGCCTGGAGGCGTTAAATCGCACGAACGAGGCGGCCAACCGACTGGCCCATTTCTTGAGATAACACGCTCATCAAACTTACTCTTCAATAAATCGATTGTATCGTGTGCTGTGTGGCTTGTGACACTGTCCTGTTGAAACCACATGTCGCCCAAGTCCATATCTTCCAATTCGGGCCAAAAATAGTCGGTAATCATGGCGTGATAACGATGGCCATTCACAGTAACGTGACGATCGTTATCGTCGACGAAAAAATATGGCCCAATAACGACGCCGGCTTGCAAACCGCACCAAACAGTTATTTTTTTGTGGACAAGGTGGTGATTCATGAAGCACATGTGGATTTTCACCCGACCAATAACGCATGTTTTGCTTATTGACGAACCCATTGCGCCAAAAATGAGCTTCGTCACTGAAGATGATTTTGCGATGAAATTCATCATCTTGGCGCATCTTTTCCAGAGCCCCATCGGAGAACGTACGTCGCTTCAAATGGTCCATCGGCTTCAATTGTTGACTCAGCTTGATCTTGTATGGGTGTAAACCAAGATCCTTACGCAAAATTCGGCATAAAGTGGTCTGGGTGATGCCCAATTCTTGACAACGCCGTATAATTGACTGATTTGGATCGTCTGCTATGGACGCCTGAACGGCAGCGATATTTCCGACACTTCGACCAACCCGTTGTCTCACTGGCACGGCAACATCACACAACGAATATGTAGATTCACATTTTTGCACTAAACTTGTTATTGCCTGTCTATTGGGGCGAGAATTATGACCGAAAATTGGAGTTAACGCCCTTAAAGTTGCGGTCACCGACTCCAAATTTCGGTAGTAAATTTTTATAATTTGCAAACGTTGTTCGTTCGTGTACCGCGATGAAAATGCTGAGTTTACTGAATAAATTGACAGTGACAGTTCGATGATTAGTGAAAGGGTGCGTTCACAAATTAAATTCAAAGTTGTCAAGCCCCTATTGCAAAACCCGTTATAAACAAAAACTCTATTTTATTTATGACCAGAGCTGTGTTGGTTTCGAATTATTATCTAATGATTGGTGGTTGTAATGTAGACATTTTGTTATACCAATTTTTGACAGGTTTCGGGTCGTGATTTATCAAGGATTGTGAAACAGTTGATTATAAAGGGGCATAGTGATGTAGTCATTCCTTTTGGCCATTATTGTCCATAGTGTGCATCATACCAACATGGTATTCGTTTTTTGTGTTGACCGGTTGTAATAATACGAGAGTTTCCTCTCAACAAGTGCACATCCATGACTTGAGATGCCATTTTCCTTCAATGTTTGTCTATCTATTCATGGACCAGTAATTATTTAGCTATGTGAAACCCAGGTGGTTACTTATGCCGATATGTCAAATTTCAAGCTACCCGGATTGATTCCCTACTTGAGTAGGAACCTCGGCGCAAGGCTAATAACCTTGCCCGGAAAAACCAATTATTATGGACAATTTACTAAGTCTCGGATAAGGTCCTGATACCGGTGGAGAGACTTGCTAAATAAGGCCATGACCGGATCCCGGTTGTAGTGCCGATGCTGATGCTGATCAGTAGGAAGCTCTATTGGTTCTCAACCTCTGCCTTAATGTAGACCTTGCTTCAATCTTTTGTTCAAAATACCTTTATAAACGCGCTGCTCCACTGTATTGGAAAAGTATCTTAGCAATTTAAAAAACGCATCCATGTGAAAAGCTTATACATTTTCACAGGACGGTTGTGTGTGTGAGTTTTATTTTTGCTTCTGTTTATTTTTCTTGTCGCAATACCTTCATGTTTTCTATTTGCCTTTTACCCATCACTTCGTAGGGATTTACATGTTGACCTAGTTTGACACACGGCAAGGATTCCGATATTGACACAGTTATTCCAAAACAAACTACAGGTGTATAGCCAGTATAGCCCGGTACCCCCAGACAACAGGATAACAAAAGCAATGCTTCGTATTCCAGTTCACTTCCTGGTTGGGATATTTGACCTGATAATCCCTTAATGGAAAAACCCCACAAAATTTTGTTTACGAACATGGAATTCAACAGAGTAGAGCTTCACACCAGAATGACAATGTAAACTTTCTAGTAAATAAGAAGGGCAGTGTAAGCATATCCTTATCACATCGCCGAAGGTCACACATATACCACCACCGGAAAGAATCCATAAACTTAGACTTAGTTACATCATTGTGATGCGTAGAAATTTGAGTTATTGCGACAGCTTTTTAACATACAGTTTATCATATATCTAGTTTTGTTGTTGTTGATTGTAATTAACAAAGGAAAAAGATTGAGTCACAGGTGCTTATCGTACAGAGGAATAGCCTTAAAATCCCTCAGAGTTCTTATCTGAACGTTAAACTTCTATATATAATAATATAATCACATCCGGATGATTCCAAGGAACGAGTAGCGTATTATAATTATTGTCTGATGCTGCAAAACACAAATTGAAAGTATTAAATGAATAATTCGAGAGGTTAATCTTTGAGGTCAAAAATATACTCGAATCTAATCTTGGCTGTGAGCAGCAAGAGCTTTTATCTAATCTTTGTTTATGTTAAGATTTGTTCCATTTCATTTTGCGAGTACATTGAAAAGACGTTAAAAATGCGATAAGGAATATTGAATATATTTCTGAGCTATTCGAGCTGTTCGGCTTTTGATTGGCTTGGAATATGCATAAATCGTACTGTGTGCCGGTGATGTCATTTGTGAAAATGAAGATTTAACGGTATCTAATGTTCAAATATCAGTACAGATGTTTTTGGATTACAATAAAATTTCAAGGATTTTATCTTAAAAAAAAATTATATATTTTGTACATTTGTGTCAGATTCCCTCAAAGTCGTCAAGGTACTTCAATTTAAGGTTTGTATTATCTATACTAGCACAGGTAATCTATTGGCGTTACACTATCATTTAAATATAATCGAAAAGATCTACGTACTTCTAGCAGATACTTCATGTATTGTTTTTTATTTAGTGATCATTTGTCTGGCGGCTCACAAAGACACTTTAAAGCTAAATTGGCAATCTCTATGACAGGGGTGTCGAACCTTTATAGGTGAATGTTCCATTTTATTCTTAAATAAATAATAATGTGACCTTGACGTGCTGACAAAGAATTTTAATTTGGTGATTTAATGAACAGAAAATAGATGTTACTAATTAAGAACTCTTTATTTACAATCCGAAATGTATACAGCAGTCGTAGTTTTAGTGTTTTATGTTCATTTAAGTAGTAAAAAAAGTTAGTGTGATTTCTGCTGTTGCAAATAAGATGCCAAATATCTTATATAAGGCTTATACTTTGTTACTTTTAGCAGAATGCAAGCTGAGCCGGAGTCATCCGGCGAACAATTCCAATGCAAGATTTTCATGTATTCATTTCTGAAAACAATGACTCACAACCACAGATAGATGAA
Organism: Microdon myrmicae; assembly: GCA_963931805.1. Classification (NCBI taxonomy): domain Eukaryota; kingdom Metazoa; phylum Arthropoda; class Insecta; order Diptera; family Syrphidae; genus Microdon; species Microdon myrmicae. The sequence continues at coordinate 32,848,985 of OZ007501.1, read as the reverse complement.
AATATTGTGAAGATAGTAGAACCCAACTTCTTCCACAACAGTGTATGCCTGGAATTGAATACCACGTTTCCATAATTTTGGTATTGGCATTTTTACTCGTATGCGTGATAGCCTATTTATTTCATTTGATTCCTCGATTTTTAAATTTTTGATTAACTACCCACTTCAGTGATTTTTTCTTCGTCCATTTTTTCTTGTAAATTTAAATCCCGTGTAATTTTTTTCAAATTTGGAATAGAACTCGTAGTTTTTAGTAGTAACATCATCATCATCATCATCATCGGCACTACAACCTGGAACCGGTCTTGGCCTTATTTAGCAAGTTGTTAAACTTTCCATAATGATTTGTTTTTTTCCGGGCAAGGTCATTAGTCTTGCGCCAGAGGCTCCCCGACGAGGAATCGAACCCCGGTCTCCCGCGTGACAGGCGAGTATACTAAGTATACTATTGAGGAGCTTAGTAGTAATATCGCTCCTGTAAAAATCCTCAAAAGGGCCTTTTATTTGGGCTTTGGACCTTTACATTCAATTCATTGAAATACCGGCGCAACAAAAAACAATAATTTTGAAAGCCACATCATTTTTCATTTCATTCTTAAAACATTCTTTTTTATTTTCTTTTTATCTTCTTAGTTTCTAAATTACATGCTCGACAAAAAATGCTTAAATTCTAGCTTAATTATCTTATATTATAACTTACTGGTCCATCGCAGACGCTCTAAGCTAAACATTACATAACTATTGTATAATTTGCCTTTCGGCGACAGAACTTCGTTTGTGGCTGTAATTATGATTAATTGAATTCTATTCTAATTATTGGCCTGTAGGAATCCGAAAGTTCATGACCTCACCGACTCGACTCCGCCATTGTTCCCTGTCCTGTGCGCTTTCCTTCCACTTTCAACCATTTGATCCGATCTCCGCGAGGTCCAACTTAACATTGTGCTCCCATCTCCGTCGTGGCCGCCCTGTCGGTCTCTTTCCCGTTGGTCTACCGTCAAGAATTCTACACACGGTCCTATCGTTGCCCATTCGCGCTACATGTCCGGCCCATCATATTCTTCGCGACTTGATTACTCTCACTATTGTAGGTTTGCGGTATAGCTCTTCCAATTAGTTTCCTGCCTCCATTGTCCTGCCTCCTCGTCATATTTGCCGCCAAGGATACCCCTTAAAACTTTATTCTCGAATACGGGGAATTTGTTTTCTTCCCGTTTTGTGAGAGCCCATGTTTCGCATCCGTAGAGAACAATCGGCATGATTATGGTTCGGAGCATTATATTGCGTGATAGCAGTTTGGATTTCAGCAGTTTACTGACTCCGTGCCAACTAGCGTTGCCGGAATGTAATCTTTTGTTAATTTCCTTCAATATTTCGTTACTGACCGTCAGCATTGTTCCTATATATTTAAATTCTTTAAATTTTTCAAACATCTTGCCTCGGAGATTTATATGTGTCCCCTGAGGTCCACCTGCTCTCGCCATAATCATATATTTTGTTTTGCCGCTTGCATGATGATTTCACTGTTTTTACTTACAGTTTCTATATTATCGCCGAAAACGGCGATGTCATCCGCACATGCGACCACTTGTGTGACCCCGTTCAGGGATCATCCGGCCATGTTGTCGTCTTATACCTTTCTGATGACATACTCGAGGACAAGGTTAAAGAGACATGGTGAGAGGCCATCCCCCTGTTTTAGTCCGTCCCGGATTTCAAATGGTTCTGAGAGGTGGTTTTCTATTCTAACTAGCCCTTTGTTTTCGTTCATGCAAATTTGAATGAGGGCGGCATATTTTTTCGAGATTCCTAGCTCAACTACAATATGGTAGAGTCTTTGTCTTGCGACTGAGTCGTGAGTGAGTCAAGAGCGGTTGCATTGGATATCTCCAAGGCTTTTAACCGCGTCTGGCACGGGGCATTGCTGAGCAAACTTCGTTCGTATGGACTTTCCCAGCAGTTTCCCGACTGGACGAAGAGCTTCCTCGAAAATCGATCGATCCGAGTTGTTGTGAACGGCAAGTGTACGGATCTGTATCCTGTTAATTCGGGGGTGCCCCAAGGTTCTGTTTTGGCTCCAACCTTTGTTTTTGCTTCACATAAATGATTTGTTGGAGTCGACGAATATCAAGGTGTTCAGTTTTGAGGATGATAGTACGCTTGTTTCGTCCTTTTGGAGCGATTGGCCGATTGGTGAATCAACGTCGCACCAGCAGAGATGTAGACAAATTGACTCTCTGAATCAGGATCTGGATAAGGTCCTGCAGTGGGGAAGGGCCAATCTAGTCGAATTCAATGCAGCCAAGACAGAGTATACGAGGGTTGCCTTTTATATTTCGGGATTAGAGAACAAAAACAAATATTGATCATCGAAAATCACTTTATTGTTTTTCAAAATATTCCCCATGAAGATCTATACACTTTTGCATGCGTTTGAACCAATTGTCGACGCACTTTTGCCACTCTGATTGAGGTATCTCCAACACATGCATTCTGAATGCAGCAACCGCTTCTTCAGGTGTCGAAAAACGTTGACCTCTCAGTTTGTTTTTTACGTACCCGAATAAAAAGAAGTCATTCGATGCCAAGTCAGGACTATACGGCGGATGACCCATCAAATCGATGTTTTGGGTGCTCAAAAATGCAGTTGTCGCAGCCGATGTGTGAGAGCTCGCATTGTCGTGGTGAAGAGTGATCCGTCTTCGGCGGTTGGTTTTCCTGATTTCTTGGAAGACAACTGGCAAACAAATGGTTGTGTACCACTCAGAATTGACTGTTCTGCGTTGTTCTAGTGGTACGGTTGCGACATGTCCAGTTTTTCCGAAAAAACAGGCGACCATTTGCTTGGAAGTGCTTCGTGCGCGAACAACTTTTGTTGGATTTGGCTCATCTTGAAACACCCAGACAGTCGACTGCTGTTTACTTTCGGGCTCATATGCGTAAATCCACGATTCATCACCTGTCACGATGTCATAGACGTGTTTCGAAGCACCGCGACCGTATTTTTTGAGCATTTCTTTCGACCAATTGACACGAGCCTTTTTTTGGGCGATTGACAAATTGTGTGGGATCCAACGCGAACAAATTTTTTTGCCAGTCAAATGTTTATGCAATATTGAATGTATGCTGGTCCCACTAACGCCTAAGGTTGTCTCAATCTCACGATAGGTCACATGACGATCTTCCAATATCAGTTCGCGCACAGCATCAATGGTTTTCGGAACAACAACTGATTTTGGACGACCTTCACGAAATTCATCTTGGAGTGAACTACGACCACGATTGAATTCACCATACCATCGATAAACACTGGTCCTTGATGGAGCTTCATCGCCAAAAATTGAATTAAGTTCATCCATGCACTGTTGCTGAGTTAATCCACGCCGAAAGTTGTAAAAAAGAATCGCACGCAAATGTTGACGATTTAATTCCATTTTTGGGCCGAGATGAATCTTTTAAGTTACTGTAAACAACACAAATAGCGCTCGTATGTCAAAACGTTCTGAGTGCGTATAACCTCAAAAATGTCCAACTTTACGACAGAGCTGTCAATTGCCGGATTGCAACACTAGCGTTGCCAAATCCCGAAACGTAAGAGGCAACCCTCGTACAACATCCACAAAGAAAAGTGGGTCATCGGTTCCTGATGACGAATGGCCAAGCTCTCGAATCTGGGGAGAGCTTGAAATTGCTCAGCGCCACGGGCTGCGGGTATGTATCTTGGCATAAACACATGTCGGGCATCGCCAGGTCGGCCTCAGGAAAACAGAGCTATTTTTTAGAGCCAAGAAATATTTTACTCCGGCGCAAGTTCTTCACCTGTATAAATCCCAAATTAGATTCCCGTTCGAATATTGCTCTCATGTTTGGAGCTCTGGTTCTAAGTATAAACTCGATCTACTTGAGAGCATACAGAGCGATCCGCCTGATCGGAGACTCGGCGCTGATGTCGAGACTGCAGCCTTTATCACATCGAAGGCGCGTCGGCGACCTCTGTCTGTTTTACAGATATTATCACGGGTAGTGTTCTTCGGAGACTCGTGGTATTGTTCCGCGCAATTCGGTTTATATGCGCTCCACAAGACAGTCCGACGAATCGCACCAGTTTGCCGCTCATCTCCCGACGCGACGGTGCGAACATCCCTGCATCAGAACTCGTTCCGTTACAGAGCGGATAAGTTGTGGAACTCCCTTCCCACGCGAGTATTCCCGGAGCGTTACAACCTGCAACTGTTTAAAAAGAACTGCAACAGTCATTTGGTGGCATCTCGGGGCGCTCTAGGTTCACCTCTCCCGAGAGAAATGTAATAAAAAAAAAAAAATAACGGGTACTGTTCTTTGGAGATTCGTGGTATTTTTCTAAGGGGACCCCATTTACAAGTTGTGTTCATTATAATTATTTGTTTGGTACTCTTTATTTTGTTATTTAAAAACACATTTAATAAAAATAAAAAAAAATGAAAATGTTTTACATACTCTTTTTTTTTTTTTTAATTATTTACTGGCCTGTAGGAACCCGGAAGTTTATGATCTCACCGACTCGGCTCCGCCTTTAGCATTTATATTATATGCTAAACATATTTTACATAACGGAATCAACCAATCACAAAACTGTCTGAAAAGTTGTTTTAATACGAAAGCTTATCCTTCTAACGCCAGCTAGCATAACCCGATCGCACTTATACAACGCGAGTTACGAATTACTAAATCCATCTGTTGGAAAAATAATGGATTTCTTGTTACTACGCCATATATTTTATAATTGTTTGTTAACTATTTTGCTAAATCTACGACCAATTTAATTCCCCAAAACACTCGTTTAGAGCCTCCCAATGGACTTTCTAGTTGATCAATATTTTTCTGTTGAGGGCTCTTTCTTTAATACTTCTCTTCCCACGATGTTGAGAAAACAGAGTTATAACTAGGTAGGTTAAGATTATGGTATTACCTGATTTCGGCTCGTGCAAGGAGTGTTATTTGCGGTTAGATATGGGGGCTTTAGAATATGATGTAAGTCGGGATCCGCTATGAACGAGCAAACACAATCACTATTGATTTTATGCCCTTATAGTGGCTACCCCACTGTCCAAGGGGCGCAACAGAAGTGCGGAAAAAACTGACCCTATGAAATAAGATGGTTAGGAAACTCTGCCGCATTACACTTCATTCACATATATATCCTTCTTCGAATCGCAGTTTTAACAAGGGCACATCAATATCCTTTTTATGCTCCTATTTAGCTGAAAAAAAAAAAAAAAATAAAAAAAAAAAAAAAAACTAGCACACATTTTTAGGACGATCGCTCTGGAGCTGTTTGTAATAATTTAATTTCACACTTGCTGAATAATTGCGATATGCATCGTCATTTATGTTCCCATTATCCTTCTTTTTCTTCAGCTTCTACTACACATTGACATTTAAACGTCTCAAACAATTTTTTTACACGCACGTATTATAAAAATTAAATAAATGTTTACCATTTTTATGGCAAAAATAAAATGTTGTAGATCTGATAACTTTAAATAGTTGATCCCAACAGAAGGTGATTTTGTATGGACGATATTTAAAATTTCGTTTGTTTCCAACCGTATATCAAGTGTGTTAATTAATTTAAATAATACAATACACTGTTTTTATTAACTATACGGCAAATATACATCTATACCATAGGTACTGGACTGAGTGTTTTTAATATTCAAATCATGAATATCATTAATTCCTAACACAATCTTACCGCTTTAATTACAAATTTGCGAGTATATGATCAGAAAATCAAAAGATAAAGTTCAACACTCGAACGTTGTGCGTACCTTTATCACCCGACGAATCAAGGACACACAAACATCATTATCACTTGTTTATAACCTCATTTCAGTTTCACTTTATTTACTTTTCCTATATATTGTTTTTTTTTCTTACTCTCCACAATAAAAGTGTGAAAGGCCTCCATTATTGGATACCTTTTTATACCTGATTAGCTTATAAACGAAATAAAGTTGTGCGCTTTTGAAATACTCATTTTAGCGCTCCACCTTTTATGAATCTCTCTGTCACATTGATTTATCTTCAACTAGTGTAATTTATATTTGCGTCTGCGACCTTGGGGCGAAATGAAACTTGGCAACTTATTTCGGTCCATTGATTTTAGAATTTACACAAATTATAAAGCTTGTGAAGTTGGACACCAGTGGGTTGTAGAGTAAACGCGCGAGGTACCAGTTTTTACTGTCATCAGGAAATATAGTGGAACAAATTTATAGCTCGCGTAAGGTATATATTATGTATCATACATCAAGTATATTATGAATGTGTACATCGTAAAACTAGTCGTACATACAAAAATAATTTGCAATCGGACGTGTTTTTTGGATCTACATTCATTGCGATTGAAAATATCATCGGTGCGCTTCGCAGTTTAAATCTGTCGATCAAGAGTTGTTAAATCTTTTGGAAACCAGTATACAATATAAAACATTTTTGTTTTTATTCTTTTGCAAAAGTAAATTAATTTAAATTTAATTAAGGTGGGGTAATACATTTTTACATATTTCAATTAAATTCCAAATTGAATTCTAAAAGTTTTTCTTATTATTTTAACATATCGGCCCTTCGCAACGCTCGAAAAAAAAACATTTATTATGATTACTGTCATAGATTTGCAATATTACTCACCTATAGTTGTATTGGAAGATACCTATCCCAGGCTTTTTCCACTGTAAGGTTGTGGATATATTATGTAGGTTGTAGGCGTCGAACTGGTAAAAGTGCTTTCTATCTTCTGCAAATAATTGCGTTTCCAATTTATTTTATTAACCACCGTTATACCCCCACCTCGAACTCTATAGCAACATCCAATTATAACTGCTTAATACTTCAATGGAACCTGAATGGGTTTCATAACAATTATCACGAGTTACAGCTCCTTATAAAAGAACTCAAACCGTCCATCATAGCACTGCAAGAAACGCACTTACCCCACTCTTCAAATGCGAAAGTGCCTTGGGAATACATAGCATACTTTAACAATCTTAAAGAAAATAACTCCTGTAAACAAGGGTCCGGGATATTAATACATCGGGCACTTACCCATAAGCATATCAGTCTTAATACCCCTTTCTCGGCCACGGCAGTCGAACTAACGGGCAAACTAAAGCTAACCGTGATCTCAATCTACATTCCTCCTACTCAACCATATACCCTGTCTGACTTGAATAAAATAATTCAACACATACACACCCCCATTCTTCTAATGGGAGACTTCAACGCTTGGAGTACAATATGGGGATCACAAACAACAAATAAAAGAGGGAAAACCGTGGAACAATTTTTACTACAATCACAATTGGTAATATTGAATAACGGCAATCACACTCATTTTTCCACACACAAGACGTTTACAAATGTAGACCTTTCCCTCGTATCATCCCAACTGTCCCCTAATACAAACTGGGGAATACTAGATAATCTACATGGAAGTGATCACTTTCCAATAAAAATCTGTATTTCAACTGGCAACAATAAAAAGGGAAAAATCAAACTCCTACCTAAATTCAAATCTGACCGAGCAAATTGGAACAAATTTCAAACTATCACCACACAATTCCTTAATCTACATAACACAAAATCCAACATAAATCAAGAAGCTGCCGTTATCACAAAAGCTATTCGAACAGCCGCCAATGGCTCCATTCCACAGACAACGAAAAGGTATCACAAAACCGCCGTACCATGGTGGAATCCAGATCTGGCAAAGCTACGGGCAGAAAAGCAATTGGCATGGACAATTTTTAAGAAGCACCTAACCGACCAACATCTCTTAAGGTACAAAAGGCTTAACGCCATGTTCCGAAGAACAGCCAAAATCGAAAAAGCAAAATCCTTTCAGTCCTTCACGGAAAAACTAAACCCAACATACACCCCCAAAAAGATATGGGCCAACATAAAAACGTTAACAGGCAACTATAACCCATCTACTATCAATTTAATACATACAGGATCCGACGCCCTCACATGTCCGGACAAAATAGCCAAATACTTCGCCGAGATTTGGGCAAATACGTCCTCCAACTTCAACTTCCATCCAGATTTCCATACTGCCAAAAACCAAATAGAGGCACATCCAACGCCCCCAAGCAACCCAAGTAATTCCTATAATAGCGTTATCCAACTTCCCATAACACAGATAGAACTAGAATCTGGTCTTCATACCGCAAAAGGTAAGACACCAGGCTTTGATAGAATTGACTACCAAATGGTAAAAAACGGGCCAACGATTTTGAAACAACGCCTTCTAAATCTGTTTAATGCCATATATACAACTGGCACCATTCCTCAAATGTGGAAAGTATCCACAATTATCCCTCTACCAAAGCATAATAACAAAACTGATACAATCCACGGCTACCGCCCCATTTCCTTACTGCCTTGTTTAGGAAACGTATTGGAAAAAATTGTCCCTAAGAGACTAAACTGGTACCTAGAAAAATATAATCTGATAAGTACCAAACAAGTCGGTTTCAAACAAAGCAGGGGAACAATGGATGCGCTTCTTCATATAGATAACCATATTGTTGGTGCCCTTTCCTGCAAGAAACATACATCCATTTTATCAATAGACTTCGAAAAAGCATTCGGCCGCATCGGTCCACACGTCATCCTCCACAAATTACAAAAATGGAAAATAGGACATCACATGTATAACTTTGTTAGATCCTTTCTGAATAATAGAAAATTCAGGATCAAATGTAACGGCGTGTTCTCTGGCGTCCATAATATAAATACTGGAATCCCCCAAGGATCACCGTTATCAGTAGTATTATTTAAGATTGCGTTTGAAGAGTTAAACAGCATTATCTCTAAACATAAAAATGTAAAACATTGTCTCTACGCCGACGATCTTATATTATTCACAAATGTAAACGACCTACAAGTAGCTAGCAAAACTTTCGAAAATATCCTATCAGACATACAAAACTGGTGTAACTATTCAGGCTCAAAAATTTCGAGGGTGAAATCTAAAATATTACATATATGCAAAAAGAAACATTGTAACAAATCTTTATTAGTAAATTTTGAAAACACACATTAGGAATGTAGATACACTAAAAATTCTCGGCCTACAATTCGATTGTAAATATAATTTTAAGAATCATTGTCTAGCCCTTAAGAAAAATCTAGTGTTAAGGTTAAACATACTGAAATATTTGTCGTCTAAAAACGGCTCAGCCCATACTAACACACTAATAAACATTACTAGAGCTCTCCTACTGTCAAAAATAGACTATGGCCTACTAATATACGGTAATTGCAGCAAAACAACGTTACAGACAATTAAATCCCCCTACCACGCAGCAGCCCGCATAAGTACAAGGGCTTTTCGGACCACCCCAATTACGAACATCCTAACAGAAAGTGGACTCCCGGCCATAGAAAATAGGATAAAAACTCTGTCGTCTAAACTAGCCGCAAAGTTTCCCGCAATGGCCTCAACACCCATTTTAGAGGACATTAAACGAATACTTAAGAGAAAACGCCCTCAAAAATATACTTCGGCCTTAGGACACTCAATAGAACTGGCAAAAGACCTGCTCGCCACACCTACACCACAAAGACAACGAGCACATTCTCCCCCGTGGCTAATACCAACAGATTGTATAATAGAAGACCTATCACAGCTCCCCAAAAGCACGACTAACCAAGAAGTATACCAACAACACTTCCAATTATTACGAAACAAACACCGGGAATGGGACCTACTCTTTACCGACGGTTCCAAAACAAAAGAAGGTACAGCATTCGCCGTAGTAAACAGAACAGATACAGTCATCAGAAAAGGACTTTTACCCGAATTCTGCTCCATCTTTTCAACCGAAGCAACAGCAGTGCTGGAAGCAATCAAATTAGTTGAGAAAAATAAAACACTAATTTGCACCGACAGCCTGTCCGCCATACAAGCAATACAGAACCCGAATAACAAAAACCAAATAATCCACATGATTCAGGACAACTTAATCCGGAAGCAATCCAAAGTAAAACTGCTCTGAGTCCCTGGTCATAGTGGTATAAGGGGAAATGAAGCAGCTGATATCGCAGCCAAATTGGCTATAAAGGAGCCATTAACAACTTTCTACGTGTACAACAATAAGGACATAGACAAGTACTTTGAAAGGAAACTACGAAAGATTGAACAATTGAAATGGTTAAATTACAACCATACATATGTAGCAATAAACCCTAATAGACAACCCGTCACCTACCCGACAACATCGCCCGTGCAACAGATCAAATGCTTTCTCCGCCTGCGCCTTGGACATACACGTATAACCAACCAGTATCTCATCAATAAAACCAACCCACCCACATGTCACATCTGCAGATCTAACTCCACATTGTCATCCAAACACATCCTCTTGGAATGCGAAGGCATAAAAGCCCTCGCTCACCGACATCTTCAAGACGACATCAGAAGCATCATCTCCGACCCAACCGCAACCAACATAGCCAAGCTCTACCACCTACTAACCCTAGTTAAGCTTCAAAACGTAATTTAACAAAAAAAAAAAAAAAAAAAAAAAAAAAAATGTACACATAAATATTTAATGCCAAACTAGCCGAAAGCCTTAGTTGCTAGTGCTATTAGATTTAAGTTATTATGTAATTTACTTACATGGTAATAAAAAAAAAAAAAAAAAAAAAAAAAATAGTCGTACATACAAAAATAATTTGCAATCGGACGTGTTTTTTGGATCTACATTCATTGCGATTGAAAATATCATCGGTGCGCTTCGCAGTTTAAATCTGTCGATCAAGAGTTGTTAAATCTTTTGGAAACCAGTATACAATATAAAACATTTTAGTTTTTATTCTTTTGCAAAAGTAAATTAATTTTAATTTAATTAACGTGGGGTAATACATTTTTACATATTTTAATTAAATTCCAAATTGAATTCTAAAAGTTTTTCTTATTATTTTAACATATCGGCCCTTCGCAACGCTCGAAAAAAAAACATTTATTATGATTACTGTCATAGATTTGCAATATTAGTCACCTATAGTTGTATTGGAAGATACCTATCCCAGGCTTTTTCCACTGTAAGGTTGTGGATATATTATGTAGGTTGTAGGCGTCGAACTGGTAAAAGTGTTTTCTATCTTCTGCAAATAATTGCGTTTCCAATTTATTTTAATTTTGGCGTCAGATTACAGCGTTAAAAGTGGCAGATCTATTCATTCCTCCTATTCACATATTTAATGAGTTTTTCAATTAGCGTAACATGGTTTTGAAAACCCATAGGAGCCTTATTTATTTATTATTATTATTATTATTATTATTATTTCGCCTTTATGTATTCCAAGCCCTATGCATTTTTAGAGATTTGCCCATAAATAATTTGGTGTACTAATTCAAGAGAGTGAGCTACCGAGGAAGAGTCAAAATAAGTCGAGACGCAAACAGTTGTCTGGTCACAGAAACAAACAATATCGTGACAAGATGGAAGCAGTGCTATAGCGTTTGAACTAATAGTGAAGAAGAACGTGTGATTCGAACTGACGCTATGACAGTTTGAATCACCAAAAATTGAACCTAAGCGTTACCCATCGGGCTACTGGCCGATTTTAGAATTTGATTTTTAAACTCGACTATACTCCACTGATGTGAATTGTTATGTTATCGCTAAGGTATACGGCTCTGATGTATTTCCTTATTCGATTTTTCGTTCGGTGCTCTTCACTATTTTGCTTGTGAATTGTGTGTGTATCTCTTAGAGTGGCCACACCACTCCCTCCGCAGTAACTTCGTTACGATCAGATTCGTATGCGAACGAACGAGAGAACGAAAAAACGTCGGAGGCTGTGCTCTATGCGGAAGTCGTGATCGTGTGTGAAGTTCTGTTTACTACGGGAAGTGTGTGCTGCGTGTGCAGATCACGTCGGGGTCACCAATTTGGCGGAAAATTATTTGGTGTTATTTGACTTTGACGAATGTTTATTGCCCTTCGGTTGAAGGTCCTGGTTGCAGCGTTCCGCCGCACACTGCTAGCACACAACGAATCCACCGAGCGAAAATCACAAATAAAACACGCAGATCGTTTCCGGATTTAATTTTTTTTATTTCGTACAACTAATTGTTTATAAATTGCGCACTATTCCGGATTCAACTTAAATAAGTGTCTCGACAATATTTTAATTAACAACGCAGCGAAACACCTGCACGAAACACACGTTACTCCCTTAGATTAAATTAAAAGAAATTAGGATACAATTAATCATTTGTTTTTTTTACATCTCCCTCTCCGTACCAATTGTCGTCCCGTTGACGGTCCAAATTATACTATCTATCTCAACCCCAAAAATATCCTGCTACAGATCGTATCTATATCTGCACAGAGAAATTTCCTATTCAGTCTGCTAACAGAATTTCCGAATCTCTGTTAGCAGCGTGTTATTAAGTCCCAGCGGTAATTTCGGTGCCTGAAAAGGAAAAAGTCAATCGACGCATACATCCTTAAACGTCATTATCACCATCCGTGGTGGTGATCGAAATTTGGTTCGACGGCTGTCGATTTTGTGCCGCCTTTATTTGCACAAAACATCTGGCGCGCGGCCGACGGATATCGTGCAGTTTGAATGGACGTGCGGTTCATGGTTTTGTTTAACTTCTTTCGGTTAAAACTAACAATCCATTAGACATTTCTAATGGGTGTGAAAATCGAAAGGGATCGTGGGATCGGAATAGATGCTTTGTAGGTTTTTAGCCTCATACATTTTCAGAATTATCTCTCTGAGATAATTACGGTTGCCTGCAATTTGGTAGCGGTCAGGTTGTCGCTGCCTTTGTTTGCTTGACGGATTTGGGTGGTCTTTTTGGCAGCTACCCGCGCGTGTAGCCGCTGGTCGGCTAATTTACCGACGATAGCGATTCCTTGTAACATCGTGTAGAGGTTCAGGATTTCCAGTTGTGCAAAGCTGGGATGCGAGGCATTTCGATCTTTCGGAATTTCTGTAGGGAGCCGGATGAATCTATGGTTTTTACCTTTGTTTCAGGTATGCTACAATCGACATGTTGAGCTTGACATTGAAAGCTTTGGGACGTTCAGTTCCTTGCTTTTTCGTGTCGGGCTCAACGTTGTGGTTAATGTTTCAGGCCCCTAGCGGACTTAGTGGCACACGTCTGTGGGCGCGTGTAACGTTTTCAGGTTAGGTATGTTTCTTGAAACGTAGTAACCCTACCTGGGTGGAATTGTGCGTTCCTAGAACGCTACAGTACTTTGAAAACCTGGTTAATGTGCGCACCCATCAACCACAAATAAACGCACCAGACGTACATACAGCCGAACCTCAGATCCCCGAGCACTCTTTCAACAAAGTTGTAGACACAATGAATCTATTGAAAAACAAGGCTCCCGGAGTTGACTGCATAACGGCAGAGCTTGTGAAGCATGGAGGAGAGGCAACCGATCGAAAGATCCACCAGCTCATTCAAACAATATGGGCTAAGGAAGTCACTCCGGAAGAATGGAAAACCTCAATAGTCGTCCCATTTTCAAAAAAGGCAACAGATCTGACTGCGAAAACTCAGAGGAATATCATTGCTCCCAACCACATACAAAATACTAACAAATGTCATACTGGCGAGAATCACACCGTAGTATAAGAAATATTGGGAGACTACCAATGCGGATTCCGTAAGAACCGGTCAACGAGCGACCAAATGTTCACAATACGGCAACTACTGGGAAAGAAGTGGGAATACGGAGAGACGCTTCACCAACTGTTCGTTGACTTCAAAAAAGCCTACGACTCAGTCGCAAGACAAAGACTTTACCATATTGTAGTTGAGCTGGGACTCCCGAAAAAATATGCCGCCCTCATTCAAATCTGCATGAACAAAACAAACGGCGAGTTAGAATAGAAAACCACCTCTCAGAACCATTTGAAATCCGGGACGGACTAAAAGAGCAGGATGGCCTCACCATGTCTTTTTAACCTTGTGCTCGAGTATCTCATCAGAAAGGTACGAGAACGAGAACGTGCCCGGATCATCGCTGAACGGGGTCACACAAGTGCTGGCATATGCGGATTACATCGCCGTTCTGGACGATAATCTAGAAATTGTAAGTAAAAACAGTGAAATCATCATGCAAGCGGCAGAAGAGGTGGGCCTAGCAATAAATGAAGACAAAACAAAATACATGATTGCGGCGAAAGCAGGTGGACCTTAGGGAACATATAACCTCAGAGGCAAGATATTTAAAAAAGTTAAAGAATTTAAATATCTAAGAACAATACTGACGGCCAGTAAAGAAATATCAAAGGAAATCAACAAAAGACTACACTCCGGTAATGCTAGTTGGCATGCAGTCGGTAAATTGCTGAAATCCAAACTGCTATCACGTAATATAAAGCTCCAGGTCTATAGAATCACAATCATGCCGATTGTTCTATACGGATGCGAAACATGGGGTCTCACAAAACGGAAGAAAACAAATTCCGCGTATTCGGAAACAAAGCTTTAAGGTGTATCTTTGGAGGTAAATACGGCGAGGAGGGAGCGCAATGGAGAAAGCATCACAACCACTAATTGGAGGGGCTATACCGCAAACCTACAATAGTGAGAGTAATCAGGTCGCGAAGATTAAGATGAGCCGGACATGTGGCGCGAATGGGCAACGATAGGACCGTGCATAGAATTCTTGACGTTAGACCAACGGAAAAGAGACCGACAGGACGGCCGCGACGGAGATGGGAGGAAATTGTTAGGTTTGACCTTGAGGAGATCGGATCGGACGGTCAAGCGTGGAAGGAGAGCGCATAGGATAGGGAACGATGGCGGAGTCGAGGCGGTGAGGTCATGAACTTCCGGGTCCCTACAGGCCAATAAATAATATGGTACAGTATTTTGGCTCCAACCTTGCTTTTCCTTCACATCAATGATTTGTTGGAGTCAATGGATAACAGAATGTTAGGTTTTGCGGATGATACTATGCTTGTTTCCTCTTTTTCGAGTGACCGACCGATTAGTGCTTCACCGTTGCACCAGCTAAGATGTAGACAGATCGACTCTCTGAATCGAGAGCTGGATAAGGTCCTGCAGTGGGGAAATGCCAATCTCGTCGACTTCAATGCAACGAAGACAAAGTATACAACATCCACAAAGAAAAGTGGATCATCGATTCCATAGCTGATGCTGAATAGCTTATCATATGCATAGAACACCTTTCCTGCCTGCTGGAAAACCGCTCGAATTCAGCCAATCCCAAAGAAGGGGAAAAGGTGTCTCCCGCAAGACTACCAGTCCATAACATTACTGTCTATGTTATCCAAGGTGATGGAAAAGGTCACCAATGACACGTTGATTAAATATTTGAATTGCAATGGTCTTTTAAAAGATCGTCAATACGGAATCCGTAGCAGGCGTTACACGAAAGACCTTTTAACCCTTATAATTTATATCTAGAAATTCGCAAGTGAAAAACCTGGTGACTCAAGAGCGGCGCGTTAAATATCTACAAGGCTTTTGACCGCATCTGGCACGGTGTTGATAAGCAAGCTTCGTTCATACGGAGTTTCTCAACAACTTTGCAACGGGACTTAGAGCTTCCTCGAAAATCAGTCGTTCCGGGTTGTTGTAAACGGCGTGTCTTCGTATCTGTATTCTTTTAATTCCGAGGTCCCCCAGGGTTCAGCTTTGGCTTCAGCCTTGTTTTTGTTTCACATTAGTGATGTATTAAAATGAACGGGTAGCAAAATATTCAATTTTCGGGATGATGGTACACTTAATTCTTCATTTCCGAATGATCTGCCGATTAATGTATAAAATCCTGCAGTCTCTGTATGTTATGATCCATTTGTTATGAAATTTTGACACATATTGATTAAAAGTTAGTTCTTTATAAAAGTCATAAAGATTTTTCATTACAGGCACCATCTCTGAATTAGTTTCAGGACGTATTAACTTTACTTATACTTTACTTTTTTGAAATAAAACAGGAATTTTAAGATTTTTCGATTTTATATAACAACGGTAAAAGAATTTCGTAGAATGATATAATGATTTTTGAATGAAAGTTTGAAATTTCATGCAAAAAATCCTACGTAAGTCATCGGAGAAAACAATTTTATACAGTCCACATTTTGATGAAGATTTGTAAGAGTTATGTTTCCGTTCAGCACAAAAAATATGGTTTTCATAAAAGCGTTTAAAGTTTAAAATGTGATTCGAACCAAGGTTATGGCGGTTAGAATCACAAGAAAAGTCAGAAAGGAATTACCAACACATCAGAATACGGCCGCGTGTGACGACATTGTATTTTTGCGCGCTACTATATAATCTGTTAGATTGTTATGTTAATTCCTTTGCTTTCCCTTTCAATTCTCAATTTGGCGTCATATTCTTCATTATGGTTGCGTGTCATATCTGTTGGAATCGTCACACTTTATCTCGGAGTCTGAATTACCAGTTGTGAACGAGTTTGGAGAACGGCTCGTTGGACTGTCCCTGTTTCATACAGTCCTCGTCGACATTCGATTGAGCTATTTCGGGTAGTTTAAGTCAAAGAACTTTTCTATTTACGGTTGACCTTGAGAATTCTTTGATGTAATCTCCTCTATTTGACTAGATATATCGGTGCTCACTCTTCTAGGTCATAGAATCCCGTGGAGTCATAACCTTGATAAATGGGGAGATTCTTCCGTCTTATCGTGCAGAGTTTGGTTTTCACCCCATTGCTGCCCACTGTACTTCAGCTTCATCTGGAAAAATGTTCTCCTCTTATCCGCCTCGGTGAGAGGCTTCTTAGTCCATCGGCTTTAAATCTGTTTCCATATCAACCAGGTAACTTTTTCCCATCTTAGGTGTCCCTCTTCTTTGACCGTTCTATTTTTTTTTTTTATTACACTTCCCTCGGGGGAGGCGAAGCTATGGCGCCGAGTGGGCGCCTCGAGATGCCACCAAATAACTGTTCCAGTTCCTCTTCAACAGCTGCAGATCGTAACGCTCCGGGAAGACGCGTGAGTTATGGTTTGTGGATAACCGTTGGAACCAAAGATCACAACACCAAGAAAAAGACGACCAAAACCTCTTTTACACCAATTAGTGAGAATTTTTCAAACACGGAGTCTTTCTTTTATTTTCTTCCACTATTTCTTTTTATTATCATTAAGAGAGTTTTCAGTTATACAAGTAACTTAATTATCTTACAGAGTTCGCATTCTCCTTGATTACGCCAATTACACTTAACTATTTGTGTCACGGTTCATTTTACAGTTCTCTTCTGTTTTCAATGAATTTCTAATATTTCTTAATTCACATGATTAGATTACCATTCATTCTTTTCAGCCTGCACTTTATCTTACAATTCATTTCTGGTTTTAGTTGAGTTCAAATGCTTCTAAACTTATACAACTAGATTATCGTTCATTCTTTGCAGCTTGCACTTAATTTCACAATTCACTTCTAGTCTTTATTGAGTTCAAATGTGTCTTAACTTACACAACTAGATTATCATACATTCTTTTACAGATTCCACTTTATTATACAATTCACTTCTGGTCTTAACTGAGTTCAAATGCTTCTTAACTTATACAACTATATTATCGTTTATTATTTACAGCTTGCACTTAATTTCACAATTCATTTCTAGCTTTAATTGATCTCAAATGTTTCTTAACTTACACAACTAGATTATCATACATTCTTTTACAGATTCCGCTTTGTTGGTTCTTTAACCTACATCAAATATTATTTTAACTTTCTGATTCTCTGCGACTTTTCTTTAGGATGCTAATTCATCTAGGACCGCAATAATTTCGAAACTCCACTATTCGCTCTACGATAACCATCAACCCAATCCATCTATTTCTGCACTCTCTCGGTCCATTCACTCTACCAACGATTCACAACACCACTCTATGACCAACCACCGACTGCCGCTAACTTGTTCCTAATCAAAACTCGTCACCTCGGGGTCAACACCTCCCGATGACGATAATGCAATTACCTTTCGCAGTGACCTAATTTCCGTATTTTAACTTCAATTCGCAATTACTTTGTACTGCAGCGTCAGCCGATATTTCTTCATCGATTTGCGCCACAGTTCAATATCCGTAGCTGCGAACTGACCCAATTAGTCCTTTTATGTTTCGTATGCAATTAATTGCTTTTCCGTGATTTGTTAATCGTTCCGGAATATGCAATTAATTAGTTTTGCATTATTGGGCAATTGTTTTTGAATATGCAATTAATTGCTTTATGTGGTTCACCGATTGAGATGAAATGTGCAATTAATTGCATTATCATTCCGGGGGTTATTTGAGTTTATAATCGGATAGTGTTTTTTTTTTATTTGAGTGCATCAATGACCTCATGTACATCATCTTTGTCTATGATGTCACTGACACACTTAACACGTGCGAAGGGAGCTCCACAGCTTCCCCGCTCTGTAAGGGAATGAGTTCTGATGCAGGGATGTTCGCACCGTCGGGAGATGTATCGCGTGTGATCTGTAGGATTGTCTTGTGGGGCGCATATAAACCGAATTGTCAGCAACAATCCCACGAATCTCCCGAGAACAGTACCTGTGATTATATCTGTAAAACAAACAAAGGTCGGCTACGCGCCTTCCATGTGATAGCGACTGTAATCCCGACGTCAGTGCCGAATCCCCGATCTGGCGGATTGCTCGTCTTTGTGTGCTCTCAAGTCGGTCAAGAGTATGCTTAGGAGCCGAGCTCCAAACATGAGAGCAATATTCGAGCGCCGGTCTAAATTGGGATTTATACAGGAGAAGAAGTTGGGCCGGTGTAAAATAATTCTTGGCTCTAAAAATATAACTCAGTTTTCCTAAGGCTTAGCTGGCGATGTTCGACTCGTGTTTATGTCACGATACATTCCCACTGACCGTGACGTCGAGCAATTTCAAGCTTTCCCGAGATTCGAAGGCCTGGCCATTTATCATCAGCTGTGGAACCGATGATCCACTTTTCTTTGTAAATGTTGTATACTGTGTCTTCGTTGCATTGAATCCGACGAGATTGGCCCCTCCCCACTGCAGGACCTTATCCAGATCCTGATTCAGAGAGTCAATCTGTATACATTTTAGCTGGTGCGACGTTGATCCACCAATCGGCCGAAAACTCGAAAAGGAGGAAACAAACGTACTATCATCCGCAAAACTAAACACTTTGTTAACCGTTGTCGCCAACAAGTCATTTATGTGAAGCAAATCAAAGGTTGGAGCCAAAATAGAACCTTAAGGCAACCCCGAATTAATACGATACAGATCCGAACAAGTCCGTTGCACTCCAAATACTTAATTAACTCACCATTGGTGACTTATTCCACCACCTTAGATAACATAGACAGTAATGCTATCGGTCGACAATTTTGTGAGACACTTTTTTCCCCTCTTTGGGATTGGCTGAACTCGAGCAATTTTCCAGCAGGTAGGAAATGTCCGTGCATAAGATAAGCGTAAGAGTCTGCCAAGAACCGACGATAGTTCTGGAGCACAGTTTTAAGGACTATTGCTGGTATTCTGTCCGGGCCGGTTGCCTTCCTACAGTCCAGTTCACGTAGAATGCGTTGAATAGTATGCGGGCAGAAACTCACATCCCGTACTGGCGCGATCACAGGTGGCTCCAAAAGGTTTGAAATCGCGGAAAATAATTCGCGAACACGTCGGCTTTATCCTTTGAATTTGAGACTAACGTCTCCCTGTCTGTCACCAACGGGGGGAAAGAGGAGGAAGCAAAGTTACTGCTGTCGGCTCTTGTCATTGACCAAAAAGAGCGCGTACCAGTCGGGCACCGAAGGAGTTTATTGGTCACTCTGTCGTTGTGAGCTTTATTCGCGGTATCAATCGCCTGGTTGCAGGCGTTTCTGATTCTAACGAAATTCGTTCTGAAAACATCGGTGGGATTGGAGCGCCATTGTTTAAAAGCTCTATTTTTGCCGCTGTAATCTGCTCGCATTTTTTATCAGACCAAGGTTTATCAGATGAACTTCGTTTGATGGAATGTGGAATGTAGATCTCCATTCCGAGAAGAATAATCTCTGTGACCGACTCCGCGCAAGCGTTAACATCGGAGTCTCCGGAGCACGCCTCCGACCATGGAAAGGATGCGAAGAAATCTCGCAAATCATCCCGGTACTCGCAGATCGGCTATTCGTTTGAAATGCAAGTGGTTGCACGACCGAAACCATGCAGTGTTCTGAGTTTCCCGCTGGCGCAGAAACCTCTACGGTATAAATACTCGGTGCGGATGTCAAAAACATCACCTGGTGTTCGCATCATCACCTCGGGCAGCCGGCACTCGGGTAGGTCCCTCTACGACTTGAGTCAAGTTGTGGTTAACAGCAAACATCTCCGCCAGCCTCCCAGCCTCGTCGGTTCTGTTAGAATGCACCAACCAGTCCGAATTGTGTACATTAAAATCGCCAAGGAGGATAATTTCAGTAGCCGGGTGGTTGATCTGCATCCTTTCGATGGTACGTGAAAGATCTTCGAAAAATGTCGCTGGTCGATCGTCGTTCGGGGAACGGTAAAAACAACAAAGAAATTTAACGGAATTCCTCAGCACGATCCTCAACCAATGATGTCCATTTTATTGTGTTCCAATGCCTCCATCCTCTGGCAAGCCAGATCGGACCGTGCGAAGCCGCAGACTCCGCCCTTAAAACGGAATCTCGAATGTAAGTCGTATATATGTTGAATCAGTTGACGAATCGACCTCAATTAGGGCAAAGATTTCAGGTTTCGCTGTTTGCAAATATTGTTGTACCAATTCCACTTACTTGGGTTTTCATAGCCATGTAATAACTTTATTTTCATACCACACAATTTAAATGAAGCACATAGTTTTCCTTACGTGACTGTATTATTTTATTTTGGTTAGGTTACAAACTTGTTCACTTCACTTAAATAAGTAGTCTTAGTAAAAGTTAAATGCTCATCTCCTTCGGCATTACATTACTTAGTTCACATTAATTAATCTCTTTGTTTTCTGTTAAATGAGTAAGTCTCTAAACACTAGTCCATCGTTAACACATTTCAAAATAATACACGCATTGTTTTTTTAATTAAAACGAATCTTTATTAATAAACAAGCACACAATAGTAATTACTTATTTTGTTGTTTTCCCACCAGTAATCAAACACACATCATCAGTTGTCAAACGCACCTCATAAGTCACTTCTGCAAGACGTCCATGAGGTTAGCTCCACATATACTTATTTCGTACTTTTTATCCTCACGCACTTTCCTCACCACTTTATAACCGACTCGTTTAAAATTATCAAAACCAGCTTTTGTTC
Organism: Microdon myrmicae; assembly: GCA_963931805.1. NCBI lineage: Eukaryota > Metazoa > Arthropoda > Insecta > Diptera > Syrphidae > Microdon > Microdon myrmicae. The sequence goes on along the minus strand of OZ007501.1, from coordinate 32,827,671 downwards.
GCGGACGACCGTTTCGACCAAGATTCAAAAACCAACTCTTCAAGTCTCGCTCGAGATTCAAAAACCAACTGCTCAAACGAAGACCTGTTTTTTTCTTCATCCTGAAGGTCGAAGGATATCTCGTTTCTTTCTTTATCTCTCCCGGCTTGGGATCAAAAGCGGAAACACAAAGGGAAAAATCAACAGAGGATCGTGCGAATGCACATTTATAATCCTCTATGTTGATAGGCGCTAAACGAATGTGTAACTCGTTTTATGGTGCCTGTTGTTTGTTCTAGCCGACTCGGCAAGGATCCCTTTTGTAAGAATACGATAGGGAATACAAATGGGGCATTGTGCTAATGAGCATTTCTGATTCTCTATGTTGTTTATTGTAGCCGAATGGGCAAGGATCTTTTCCGTGGGGAATCGATACAAAGGCGAATATTTTCCTTTTGTTTGTTTTAACTTAATTTTGTTAAAACGGAAACTGGTGTTGGTTGTTTTAATTGTTTTAGATAACCATTTTTCTGAGGTCTCGTAAAATTGCTGGCGCGCAATTTTTTATGATACTCAGTGGTTTTGTTTGAAAGACGGCATCTGGTCCGCACATTTGCCTTTTAGGAGTTTTTTGTGGTGTACCCTTGGTTCATTGATTATATTTTCAAGTTTTTTTTATGTGTGCAAATTGAACGTTTAGTTCAATTTGCTTGGAGTTTAATTGATTAGCGCAAATTGAACGTTTAGTTCGATTTGCTTGCTTTCCATTTATGTGGGACCATTTGTTGTATGTGGTAATGCTTTGTTTGATTTAGGCGAACGTGCAGTTCAATATATGCTGCCTGTTTTTTGGCTTCGTTAATGTCACATCCTTTAAGTGGATGTTCTTGGCGTGTATCGCCGCTAGCGGTGGAGACTGGCTCCAAATAGGTAATTTTTATGGGATGGGTGGTTGTGGCCGTAACAGCCATATTCGCACGCGTTCCGCGTTTTTCCATATTTGTCCATCGTGAATCAAAGATTACATCATAGCTCACGTCTGGTTGCGAGTTTTTAGCCCAATTGGCTCCCTTTTACCTACTATGATTACTCATCCATTTCCTTCAGGTGTTTTTTTTCTTGCTATATAGTAATGTCGCCTATCGCCCTCTTAGCGTCGGTTATTTTGTGCTGGCTCTCCGACAGCTCCTTGTCCTGCTTGCGATCATTCTCTCTGGGTGAAGGATCACAACGTCCCACTGTACAATCCTTTTTGGGCTCCTTGGGATTTTCCACTGATTCTTATAGGGGGTGGCAACGTTGGTTAAAATCTCTGCCTCAAGCACAAAATTCGCTAAAGCCCTCGATATTGGTTCGACGCGTCGTCTTCTGCTGCGAAGTGTTTCCTACTGCAAATAGGAAGAGATGCTTTTGCAGTGGCTGAAATTATGGGTCCTTTGAGACCTCTTTACCGCTGGTAGGAAGTATCCTTGTCGCACCTGAAATTTAGAAGTCGATCGAAGGCGCTTACTTTGCGGATGGACCTTAATTTTTCATGGAGCTTTAACAGATATTTTTTGAAGGTTACTCAAAATCGTATAGATACTTTATTAGAGGCGCCATCTATATGTCAGTATCTCAACTTATCGAAAAACCTGCTAAAAAGCGACTTACTGGTGTATCTTTTTCCACTTTATTCAAAAAATACGAAGCTGCTTAAAAACTTACCTATAAATCAATCCCGGATTTAGTATTGTCTAGTTAGGAATAACATGACAGTAATATCAACTTCCATCAGCAACGATGCATGTCGTTGAAAGATAGTAGTTATTTATGGTATGAGCTGGTTTTAATATGGAACAATTTATTGTGTTCGTCACAATGTTGACCGTGATAATGAAATGTCCACTTCATTATAATCAATGTTAGCTGGTGTGTCTAAAACACCCGAATGTCGTTCTTTTTTTAATGTGTTCATAATACCAATCTTCGTTGTGTAACCATTAAATAAATCCAAACAGATTTCAATAGAACACTTCGAAAAAATAAAAAGGTGATATTTGGTCTGTTTCGAAATATTTATCAACAGTTAGCCACGGACGATCCAGTATTTCTACATCAATCTAAACAAATGGCAAATCGTAAAATAAAAATACATTAATATTAAAACGTTCCTTGTTTCTAGCATTTGGGTTTAGGATAGTCTGAACTTTGAATGAATTTGCGCTAATTGTGACGAATCGTCAGCAATACCGTTTCGATGCTGTGTATTAATTAACGACAAAACATTTCATAAAACGTTTGAACCTTATTTTTCTTTATGTTTTATTGAATACATTTGCATTAAAAAGAAGTAGCTATAATTCAGCATTTGCATTAAAAAGAAGTAGCTATAATTCAGCGCCAAATTCGTTCTCTGCAGTATGAGGTGTTAGCAAAGATACTTCTTTTTTATTTAACGATTTGATATTGACGACATATTTTCAGTCCAGAAGTTTCTCAAATAATTTACGTACGAATACGTTTTGCAAAGAGAATTTTGACGAGAACAAGATAGAAAGAAAGAGAAAACGACATATCAGAATGTATAGTATTTGTGTAGAGTGAGGGAATGGATGACCAGGGCAAGTTATGTTTCCAAAAACTTATTTTCATTTCACAGCTTCGCTAACGATCTTACTGCATCAACCTTCTTATTGATGCGCAATTTCATCCAATTACTATTTACCTAATATCTTCATAAACCTTTGCCTTAAGTAAGTTTTCCTAATTACTTAAAAACTTAATTGGAATTTGTACTAGTTGGACACCTATTAATAATTCCTTGCCAGAGGTTGAAGCGGCTTGGTACGCGCACCGCGAAGGCGATTAGAAAAAACTCAGAAAAACGATATATATAATATATATATATATATATATATATATATATATATATATATATATATATATATATATATATATATATATATATATATATTAAGTTTTTAAGTAATTAGGAAAACTTACTTAAGGCAAAGGTTTATGAAGATAATGTGCAGTGCGGCGCAAATACCGAGTGGTAGGTAGGTTCAAAAGCCTGCCGACCGGTGAAATGCCACCCCATTAAGCTATCATCATCATCGTCACTACAACAAATGATTTGTTGGAGTCAACGGATAACAAGGTGTTCAATTTTACAGACGATAGTACGCTTGCTACCCCTTTCTCGAGTGATCGGTCGATTGGTGCATCAACGTCGCACCAGCTAAGATGTAGCCAGATCGACTCTCTGAATCGGGAACTGGATAAGGCCCTGCAGTGGGGAAAGGCCAATCTCGTCGACTTCAATGCAACGAAGACACGGTGTAAAACATTCACAAAGAAAAGCGGATCATCGGTTCCATAGCTGATGATAAATGCCCAGGCCTTCGAATCTCGGGAAAGCCTGAAATTGCACGCGTCACAGTCCACGGTTTCACAGCTAATAATGGACGTTCCGGTCCTTGAATTTGGGTAAGCATGAAATTTCTGGGCGTCACGGTGTGTGGGAATGTATCGTGGCATAAACACGTGTAGAACATCGCCAGGTCCACCTCTGGAAGACGGAGTTATCTTTTTAGAGCCAAGAAATATTTTACTCCAACCCAACTTTTATTTCTACCATCATCATCATCATAATCATCGGCACTACAACATCGGCATACATCCTGCCACAAAGGACTTTCCGGGCAGGTTCCTCTTCGCTCATTCGAGCTAGGTGTCCCGCTCACCGCTATCTACCGAGCTTGGTTTTTCCTACAACATCACCTTCAAGGTAGATCGCGTAAAACTCATGGTTGTAGCGTCGCCGGAATCGTCCTCCCTCACATATGGGGCCAAAAATTCTCTTTGAGACCTTCCTCGCGAACGCGGCTAAGAATTTAGAGCGCCTTTTATTGAGCAGCCAGGACTCGGATCCATACATGAGTACTGGTAAGACCATTGTGGCATCTCTAACAGATACACACAATTCACAAGCAAAATAGTGAAGGACACCGAACGAAAATCGAACAAGAAACTACATCAGAAGCGTATACCAAGCGATAAATAAAAATAATTCACATCAGTGGAGTATAGTCGAGTTTAAAAATCAAAATCAAAACACGGTCAGTAGCCTGATGAGTAACGTTTAGGCTCAATTTTTTTCGTGATTCAAACTGTCAAAGCGTCAGTTCGAATCGCACGATCTTCTTCACTATTATTTTAAACGCTATACCATCGTCTTGTACAGTAGTAGCTTGGATGTTCTGGATACATTTTGGGATTTAAAATTTATTCGGTAGAACTTCCACGCCTGGTGCGGACCTCGCTTCTACTTTTCTCTATTTCACAGACAAGGTTTTTTTCCCAGGCACTTTTCTTTTGTCTGTGAAGCCTTTTTTCAGATCTTCTGAGCTCTGTTCACGTCCGCTGCCGTGCTTCCTCGGTTGAGGGAAGAGCGGGGACCTTTTGTTTTTCTTTTAGTTATTATTCCTTTTATTTTTCCTTTTATTTATTATTCCGCTCCGATAGAAAGTACGTTTGAGCGGAAATTTGTTGCAATTGATAATTAATTAATTGAGAAAAAAACGAATTCCGTCTCCTTAATATTGTTTATTTTGTGTATCATCTTCTTCACTCAAGGAAAACTTATTCTCAACTCAAAACATAAATTTACTTGAGACTGTAAGCAATTCAACTAACTCTGTTCTCTAACTCAACTCCAAACTCAAACTGATTTTACTATTGAATTTTTTCTCTACTTATAGAACATTGTGTTCTAATTTACTGTAAATTATAATATGAACAAAACAAATCAAAGTATTCCTTTAGTTTCTGTGACTTTTAAATTGAATAAAATTTGAACGAAAATCAAAGTGCTCTGTTTTGAAATAAAAAGGGGCAAGTGGTGAAAAGGGGCATGTTATTAAATGTGCTGTAACTGGCAATATTGTGAATGTTTATGAATGGTATGTATTAAGTGAGAATGTAATATATATTAAAGGAAGTTTTTAAGGATGCGTAAGGAGATTCAGTGTTAAATTTAATAAGGGTAGTATTCTGGAATACAACAGCTCTTTGTATTTCTCCCCGCGTATTCGCGTCCTATGAGAGTGCTGCATTGCCCGATATGCAGCATTCTTACGTTCAATCGCTAGTTTGCACTCATCATCAAACCAGTCGCTTCGATCTCTACGACTACTGCCTAAGACCGAGTTGGCAGTACCAATGACAGTATTCTTAAGGCGTCTCCATTTCTCTTCTACGCCCGGCATTCTAGCCCCAGGACTTACTCTTCCTCCGTCGAGCCCTCCGAGGGTGATTTCTAGCGCATGCCCGTAGCTGTTACTGGTATTCTCATTGCGTAAGGCAGCCGTGTTGATTCGAACCTGATCCATGGATGCAATACGTCTCCGTAAAGCAACCGCGCTTGGAAAACTATACCAACAAGATAGGGATCCGAGTCGACGTTGGCACCTCGGTATGATCGTACCGTCATCAGGCTCGGGGAGTGGCGGCGATCTTTAGAAGTAGTAAGAAATTTTTGACTTGGTATTTTTTGTTGTAGGTATCCGCGACTTGGAAATTTTCTTTTTTCAAAAAAAAAAAAAGTTTTTTTTTTTCTTTGAAAGTTTTCTTTTCAGTTTTTTTCGACGACTTTTCCTTTTTTTTTTTGTTTTCTATTCGAAAATTTTACAGCAATTTATCTTTTCCATGCATATATATTAAATAATAAAATAAAGGCCTTTCATAACAATATTATTAAGAAGTATAACAAATTTTCGCCATACATTCTTCTCAATTTTCACAATTTCGAGTCCTTATTACACGAGACAGGCGGCTAGGCAGGGGGAAGAACAAATCCACTTTCAACAGATACACTATAACCCCCCTGAAATGGCTCTCTCTGTCGGTATTTCTGATGTTTTCAGAATCGTCCCTACCTTTGACGGGAAACTCTGCGACCTAGACAAATTTATTTCCGGGGGAGATGTTTTATTTAGATCCATAAAAAGGGCAGACCCAGATATATATGAAACATTTTTAGATCTAGTCAAAAATAGACTAGAGGGTCCTGCGTATGATCTTATTAGGTATAGCAAAATCACTAAGTGGGAAGACATTAAGGAAAAGCTGGAATCGGAATATAAAGAAGAGCAATCTCGGTCGACAGCACACAATGAGTTGATTTCTCTGAAACAACTCTTCAGAGAAACCGTTCGGGAATATGGAGATAGAGTTGCAAATGCGCTGAGGACTCTGAACTCTGCCACATGCGAAATAATAGCAGACGCGGTAGTTAGGTATTTCTTGATGGAAGAAAACACGAAATTGGCCGTACAAATATTTGAGGATGGATTAAAGAACGAACAACTGAAGATAATAGATAAAGTCCATGGGGGAAACAATTTAAAGCAGTCGATTGCCCATGTAGTAGCGCATGCTGCTCGAATGGATAACTCTCCCAAGTCGTACTATTATAATGAAAATCCCCACAGATTTAATCGAATAGTCTGCCAAACCTGTGGTAAGCCAGGGCATTCACAGGACACATGTTATCGGAACATGCAGTCCAACACTTTTCCGAATAGACAACCCATAAAAAGGGAATACAACATTACATGCAATTTCTGTGGACGGAATAATCACTCAGATAACGAGTGTAGATACAGGTTATCTAGGACTGGGTCGTCTTTACCAAATTACCAACAAGGTACAACGCGTAACCCATTCCGAAATAACCCTGCAAACACCGAAAATCGTTTTGGTGAAATTTCTAGGACCACAAATAGACAAAATGATAGGCAAAATGTTCACTTTTCTCGGGTGCAAGAGTCGGAAAACGAGGCCTGACGCCAACCAACATTTTTTGAAGACAAACAAATTTTTTCAATTTATAGCATTAGATCTTTTGCAATAGATAACGACAATTTTGATTCATATAACTCTAGGAATGAAGCTCCTAGCCAAATTTACCTTGAGCCAGCATATGATTATCCTAACCATATGACTAATTCCGATAAAGCTATAGATATAAATATAAAAGAAGATAAACCAAACCCTAATATAATGACTCCGATTCAGACTACAATTCTGGAAAATAATTCAGCAACAAAGACTGAAAATTCGGAATTTTCAGCAAAAATACAAACAGAAATCCCTAATATTTCGGCTATCCCAATTGACAACCCAGACACTTCAGCAACAAAGACTGAAAACTCAGCAGTATTAAAGACTGAAAATCCAAAAGTGTCTGCAATTAAAATTGAAACCCAAGTCAGTTCAGCAACTAATACTGAAGAACAAAACTTTTCAGTAGCAAAGACTGAAGGATTGAATGTTTCTACAGCAGATAAAACTGAAGAAATACTTCAAACAGCAAATAAGACTGGGAACCAAGATGTTCTAACAGCTAATAAGTCTGAAGAACTATACGAAACAGTAAATAAGACTGAGAAACTAAATGGTCCATCAGCAGTGGGTAAGACTGAAAATGTAAACGTTCTGACAGCAGTTAAGGCTATGGAAAATGAAGACATTTAGCCAAAAACATTAAATATTTTAAACAACGATAAGGACCACAAACACTTACTCAAACGCGAAATAATAAAAATGAAAATAATAATTCAACTAAAATAAGTATTAAAAAGAAAAACCATATAAATACATGACAATTTTTTTTTTCAACAATAAACATTTATTCAAACACAAAATACAAAAAAATAAAATGTTACACAATCAGTTAAGATATTTGAGATCGTTTCTTAAGAAGAATTTTGGTAATATTCATTTTTATACAATTATCTTAGTAATAGGCCCAAAACGGTTTAGGAAGATTTTCCATAAATTTAAAGAAAAGGTACACACCTAACAAATGGCCTTTGGTTTTTTTATTCAATATATATGGAAAAATCAAACAATTGTAGGAAATGGTAACAAAAAAACAAAAACAAAAAAAAAAAAATGTTAAAGAGGGGGGAGAAGAAAGAAATTTTTTTGAGTTAATATATATATATATATTGAAATTTTTAACGAGTTATATATATATTTGAAATTTGAAATATATATATATACGAATGCAAAAGAAAATTTTGAAAGTTACATGAAACATATTTTTTTTAATAATATAAATTGTTTGATGAGAAAAGAAAAGGTTCCAAGGAGAAATATTGTAAATAGAGATTGTTAAGTAATATATATATTGTAAATAGACAAATTTTATAGTGTTAAAAACTTTTTGAAATTACTGTAACAATGTATAAACCTTTGATAGTAACAATCTATAAACCTTTGATAGATTAATTTTGAAAACCTATTATTTTGAAAACCAATTGTAATTGAACGAAAACCCAAGTCCTTAATTAATCTATAGTTACAAGAAAATTATTCTCTTCAAGGATAATTTTCTTTCTCGAAGAAGGGTGGGATGTATTATTCCCAGAATACTACTGTCCTTATAACTATTAAATTTAATACTGAATCTCATTATTTATCTAACACATCCTTAAAACATTCTCCTAACATATCTAACATTCTCATTTAATACATATCATAATTAAACATCCACAATATTCTATATCAAATCAATTTCAGTACATTTCATAACATGCCGCTTTTTTCATAAACATGCCCCTTTGTTCATAACATGCCCCTTTTTTCATTTGAAACATGGCTCTTTGATTTTCGTTCAAAGTTTGTTCAAAATTAAAAGTCTCAGTAGAGTAAGTAATACTTTGATAAAATTGATTTTGTTCAAATTATAATTGACAGTAGATTAGAACTTAAAGATATAAGAAGAGGGAACATTTTATTGTAAAGTTAGTTGAGATACAGACGAGTAGAAGTTTCATTCTAGGCCCCATCTTATTCAATATTTACACCTCCGATATTCCCCGCCCTGTGGACGGGAGAGTAAAACAGATATGCTACGCGGATGACGTCCTGGTGTACAAGTCAACCAAAGGCCCTAACCTCGCAACAAATCGACTCAACCGTCACTTGGACGAACTGTATCAGTATTACAGTCGATGGAAAATTCGACTTAACCCATCCAAAGCAGTAGCTATAATTCTGAGTAGTAAACACTCCCAACCTGCTTCTCGATATTCACAGAATCTTCGAATAAAAATGAGAGATACTACGATTAGACCACAGAACAAGATAAAATATCTTGGGGTCACTTATACCCCAAAAATGAATTTCATCAAACACGTGACCCACATTCTCCAAAGGGGCAACGGTCGGTCTAAGCAACTGCATAACATCTTGAAGTGGAGGAACAAAGTTGACACCAAAGTTAAGCTTCTCTGCTATAAGCAGCTAATCCGATCTGGAATATCGTACGCCTTTCCTACGAGGGTTGCCTTTTATATCTCGGGATTAGAGAACAAAAACAAATATTGATCATCGAATATCACTTTATTGTTTTTCAAAATATTCCCCATGAAGATCTATACACGTTTGCATGCGTTTGAACCAATTGTCGAAGCACTTTTGCCACTCTGATTGAGGTATCTCCAACACCTTTTTTTGGGCGATTGACAAATTGTGTGGGATCCAACGCGAACAAATTTTTTTGACGGTCAAATGTTTATGCAATATTGAATGTATGCTGGTCCCACTAACGCCTAAGGTTATCTCAATCTCACGATAGGTCACATGACGATCTTCCAATATCAGTTCGCGCACAGCATCAATGGTTTTCGGAACAACAACTGATTTTGGACGACCTTCACGAAATTCATCTTGGAGTGAACTACAACAACGATTGAATTCACCATACCATCGATAAACACTGGTCCTTGATGGAACTTTATCGCCAAAAATTGAATTAAGTTCATCCATCCACTGTTGCTGAGTTAATCCACGCGGAAAGTTGTAAAAAATAATCGCACGAAAATGTTGACGATTTAATTCCATTTTTGGGCCGAGATGAATCTTTTAAGTTACTGTAAACAACACAAATAGCGCTCGTATGTCAAAACAATCTGAGTGCGTATAACCTCAAAAATGTCCAACTTTACGACAGAGCGTCAATTGGCGGATTGCAACACTAGGGTTGCCAAATCCCGAAACATAAGAGGCAACCCTCGTATAAGGTCCTGCATATCTTCGGCTCAAATGGAAAGACTTCGAGTTTTCGAAAGGAAACTCCTCAGAAGATGCACCAATCACACTAGAAGGCCTGACGGTCGCCATTACCCCTATCGACGAGTATTTGCTTCAGTTAGCATACAAGTACCTCGAAAGCATTCAGAACAGCGAGATCCTACTTATAGGGGACTCTTGCGTTCTTGACCCTTCTCTCTCTCGATCTCTTCGGATCAAACCCCCACAATTTCTTCTTCAGTACAAAACTGAAGAAAGCACCCTTCCCAACAACATTCCCCTCTACAATAGAGGATTCCTGGACCCATCCCATAGGGTCTACTATTAACAAACCACACACACGAACGCACAGTACAAGACGGCACAAACACAAACACACACACCGACCAAAGCGCAGATTATCAGATGCCAAAGACGTGATCTGCGTTTACTACCGCACCCAAGACCTACCGGTCTTGTACGATTTCTTTCCCACCATCCCTCTATAAAAGTAGTTAGAGAACACCTGGACTAACACTGTCCACACTATCCTTGGATACCCCCCTTTTTTCTTTTCAGATATCGCGAGACAGAAAGAAGAAACACAGTTGGAAGAAGAAGTTAGTTGAGAAATACAGTTCAGGAAGTACAGACGAGTTGAGATTAAGATAAGATTAAGTAAAGTTCGGAAGTTCAGAGAAATGAATTTAAGTTTGGAAAAGTTAAGAAAAAGAATAAATTAGAAATAAAGAAGAGAATTAAAATTCGCAATCCTGAGTTTTAATTAATATTAATAAAGAAAAAATAAAAGGTCCACGCTCTTCCCTCAACCGAGGAAGCACGGCGCTGGATTATAACAACTTCATCAGGTGATACCCAGGATGCTTTGTGGATATCTTTACCCGGAAACCTGGTACTCGCAACGACCAAGTTTTTTGATGCTGCCAGTTCGATGACTCGTAGCCCATTGTCATTAGTGTTCTCATGCAAACTATGGGAACCTGCGTAGTGCCTGAAAATCGGTTCCCGACCTATTTTCGCATTGAAATCACCAAGAACGATTTTTACATCGTATCTTGGGCAGGCATTGAGGGGCCGTTCGACGTTCTCGTAGTCCGCAGTCTTCTTTGTAGGTCCGTGAACGTTTATGAGGCTTATGTTTTTAAAGTTGCCTCGTACGCGAAGAGTGGACAGCCTTTCGGTTATTGCATTAAAGCCGATGATGGCAGGCTTCAGTTTTTTGGCTGACTAGAAAGCCTACTCCGAGCACATGGTGTTTGGCATGACAGCTGTAATAAATGTCATACCCGTTTCTTTGAATAGCACAATCCCCGTCAATCTTATTTCTTGTAATGCTCTTATGTCAGCCTTATATTCGGACAGGGCATCGGCTAGCCGCTGTGCAGCTCGAGCTCTGTATAATGAGCGGACGATCCATGAGAAAATTCTTAAATCGTTTAGCCATTTGCCTTTTCGTGGGCGTCGTCGTGTATCCGGTCCATATCCGAGGCTTGGTAAATTTGCCATAATAATTTGTTTTACGAGCAAGGTTATGTCGCTGCATGCATTGGTTTACTACTTGGCGGGTACCAAAATAGCTATCCGGGGGTGTCACGTGGAGACCCCAAGTCAACTTGGATTGAACAAGGACAAGGATCGTCCTGGCCTCCGTCGGGTTGAAAGCAATCAGTGACTTTGCCCTGTATGTTCGCTCCAAAGGTCTGAGGCTTGCTGGTGTACACTTTACTTTTCAAATAGCCAAAAATAGTCCGGAGAGGTTAAATCTGGAGATCTGGGCGTCCAGTCAATGTCGACATTTTCGGACAGCACACGTCCAAGGAATTTTCGTTATAGGAACTGCATTGTGGCCTGGCGCATCGTCTTGTTGAAGCCAGTAACCATCCAGACCTGTTTCACACATTTGTGGGTAGACCTAAACAGCCAACATCCACCGATATCGATTCCCCTCGACTGTTTCGCTTTCTTTGGCGAAAAATGGCCCAATGGTTTTGGGGCAATCAGTCACTTTTTGGTCATGCAATGGTATTTCGTGGACCTTGTGTGGATGTTCCTTTCCCCAATGCGGCAATTTTTGCTTGCTAACGGCGCCAGAGAGTGTGAAAGGGGCCTCGTTGGTTATCAAAACTTACTTCCACAAATCATACGCCTCTTTGGGCGTATTCCAAATGACGTGGACAGTCTGTCGGCGATATTCTTGCACTCTGTTGCACTTTATACTATCCTTCAAAATGCGCCGCAATGTGGTTCCGCGGACCCAAAAATGTTTAGCGCGGCGATGTGACGATACATGTGGGTTCTTGGCCACACTCTCTCTCACTATAATACGTCAACCAATCACTTGCATTTCGATGATCTCCCACTGTCCCGTGCTCAACAAAATTCGACACCAAACGACGAATAGTGTCGCCCAACGGTGCTTGTTGGCCATGATATTTTCGAAGATATGAACGTTGAGTTAACACAACTGTACGACTATGTTACTATACTGTAAGGTGACTTATAGTTAAAATTGTACTGAATTGTCGTTTTAAAAATATGTCTACTCAAGTCAACAATTGATAAATGTCAGTGTTATTCAATGCTTACATACCGACATAAAACAATCCGCATGCATATATAGGGTGGGCCATAAATGTTTGCACATTTGAAACATGAATAGAAATACTACTACAAATGTTATTTTGTTGATCATTTATTTAACGTAATAAATGTTTATTGCATTTTTTTTTTTTTAAATGACGTCGAGATGTGTCCAGTTTCGTCACTGGCACTCCTGCAATCGACTACGCAAACTTTGGAAAACTCGCTGACACATGCTGCGAGGTAGCGCTCCTCCTGCATGTTTTCTTTTAATCGGGATATGGTCGTCGGTTAATTAAGGTACACTCGAGTTTTCAGGTATCCCTTGACCCAAGCTTTGATTAATTTAACACTTGGACACTCACTTATAGGGCGTAATCCGTATTCAATTCTAAGGCAAGGTACAATAACGTAGGAATCGTTGTTTTTGTAAAATTGTTTTACACAAAAAGCAAACTGTTGTCCCGTGAAGCGCTCGATAATGACTAAAATTGCATGAAGCGACGCACAATTCCCCATCAGTCACTCGCCTGATTTTAAGAAAGCAAGTGTTGCCATTTGCAAAAATACCACCCGATATAACTTTTTTTTTTTTTTGCAGTTGACTGGCAAAAATTAAAAAACGATAAAAAACGTACAAACATAAACAAATAAAAATAAAAATAAAAAAAATATTGAGTATGTGCCCTAAGACGCATATTATATTTAGGGACGGTAAGTCCTCTCTTCGTCACTAGTCCACCAATTTGGTTTAGATCCATCTTTTATTGATTTATCTCTTTCCCTGATCACCATATGATGATACCCATCAATCTGTGAATGCGCATCAGTTCACGTTAAAAGTGGACTTCAGGCACACAAATAAACATAAAGAGTCATTCTTTAGCCGAACCACACTAATGTGGAATGTTCTGCTGAGTCGTTATGATGTCCAGACATTCAAGACCAATATACATCGACACCTCCTTTCCTTATACACTTCCTCTCCACCCGCTCGCACTGTGCTCGGACATTTAAAAATATTGAGTATGTGCCCTAAGACGCATATTATATTTAGGGACGGTAAGTCCTCTCTTCGTCACTAGTCCACCAATTTGGTTTAGATCCATCTTTTATTGATTTATCTCTTTCCCTGATCACCATATGATGATACCCATCAATCTGTGAATGCGCATCAGTTCACGTTAAAAGTGGACTTCAGGCACACAAATAAACATAAAGAGTCATTCTTTAGCCGAACCACACTAATGTGGAATGTTCTGCTGAGTCGTTATGATGTCCAGACATTCAAGACCAATATACATCGACACCTCCTTTCCTTATACACTTCCTCTCCACCCGCTCGCACTGTGCTCGGACATTTAAGGGTACTTCAAAACCCCCTTTTGTGCGCGCGTTAGTGTACAAAAAAAAAAAAAAAAAAAAAAAACACCATACTAAACCGTAGGCGATATGGAACATTAGACATGTCGATATCGTGTAGAATTCGTTTGTCCCTGGCACCACGGAATGTGTAATAAATAGGGCCTTCATGATTGTCTTGGATAAGTCTTTTTCTATCGAAGAGGAAAGATTCTTGAATAAAGCCATTCTGAAGAGTACTCTCCAGATACATATCATATGGATAGAATGCTCCCGAGATAAGATTATTTGCCCTTGCAATGTGGCCACGGATAATTTTAATTATTAAATTATCTATCCTATCGCTCACGCGCACACGTTCACACTTAAACGTGCGACTATTTTGTATTCAGTCAACCACTTGCTCGATGCACCGTTTTTTTTTTTTTTTTTTTTGCGCGTCCGCTTGCATCCGATTCCGACGACGTTTTCATTGGTTGAGTCCCAATGGTTAACTAGGTTACCACGATCTCCAGTGCAGTTTAGCTGGAATTTTCGAGTTTGGTACGCAAAACCAAGGTCTTGGCGAGATATAATGGAATTTCTTTCTTCTTTCTTGACAGGTTTTGATTTTTTGACTGTTTCCTCTCTTTCTTTTTTACTTTATCGCGAACGTCTTCAATCGCGTTATTTTCGCCTTTACGATTATTAACAGCATTATATGTTTCCAGTGTTCATTTTCCTCATGTGGTTGAATGTGATATATTCTTCCAAGGACCTCATCAATAGCTCATGGAATCGATGTTCCTCCCTAAAACTTTCCTCCATCCGAAAATTTAACGTTCTGGCACAGATGTTCACTCGAGAACTTCTTATTTCCGACTGAGCGGAAAACGGACATTTCATGCGGTAAAACCCAATATCTGAAATCTGATGTGAAGATCACTTGCTACCAAGCGTTTGTACATCCAATTGTCACCTATGCGAGTGCAGTATGGTGGAACATTAATCAATCGAACGTGAAAAAGCTAAGAATATTTGAAAGAAAATGTCTTAGAGCCTGCCTACAGATGCACTGAAGCGAGCATTCTAACATTTCCAATAAGAGATTATATGAGTCATCCGGAGTGTCCAGAATTGATAATACTATTTTGGCCCTGGTGAGACATCATTTCATCCGGTCGGCGAATGTGAAAGACAATTGTATGGTTATATTTTATTGGTATTAATAATTTTGGCTTACCTCCGTACCTTATAAGTAGATCCGCTGGGACTGCTTCCGGTGACTGGAGGCCTGTTGGATCCCCCGGCTCCGTTACGAACAGTCCTGCGGGTCTTTAATGGCTGGATTGGACCTGATGTGGCCGAACTTCCAGCGGGCGCCCCTTTTGACCTAGTCGTTCCAGGAGCTGGTCCCCACCAGGTAATGGGCGTCCTATTTTGCCGTTATAAAGCCAACAACCCGAGTCGCTATTGATGATGTCGCATCTCGCTTCACAAATTAGCGTCGACAAGATTGAATGCCGCCAAAATTCGACCAGACAATATCATCAACATTGTATTGACACCTTAACTGTCAATAGTACGCCACAACATTCATCCAGTTTCGTCCAGTTATCGTTCTGGAAGGCATAGCCCCGCCTACTTCCGCTCATCAAAGGATCAAGATGGCGGCCATTAAGGATTCTTGTCGGTGAAGATCTCTTCAACTCGGTCACTTCGTCGTTCGCTCGCAAGAATACAGTCGAGTTCGTTGAAAAATCGTCTGTCGTTCGTTATCGATTAGTTTTTTGTTTCGATTCGGTTATACTCAATAAATGTTATTTGTGAAAGCAGTTCGTTCATAATTAACTTTGAAAACGATTCTTGTATTTCAAGATATCTTTATATTCGCTTAAAGTAAGCTATCCAATAAAAGGAAGTTATATAAAATAAACATTGTCTTAATTTGTTTCGCTGATCTAATCCGCACGGTAAACGCATCGTGCTACAACAGATGATGATACCCGTACTCTTTTTAGTGGGCAAATAAAAGTATTGTTTTGTTTTTGTTGCTTTTGCTGGCTTAACTTTATTTTACTTTTTTGCCGTAGGTCTCGGCTTCTGGATTTCGACTGATCACGAATCCAAAAAAAAAAAAAAATTGGAGACCGACTTTGGCGAGACAAGGACAAATGTGTCCTTCATCTTGTCTCTGGCTTCTGGTCATCTTGTGATAACCAGAATCACCCACATCCGTGAGCATGTTGGGCTCGGTCTCGAGATATCTGAAAAAGAAAAAAAAGTGGGGGGGGGGGGGTATCTAAGGATAGTGTGGACATGGTTAGTTCAGGTGTTCTGCAACTACTTGGATGGAGGGATGGTGGGAAAGAAATCGTACAAGACCGGTAGGTGTTGAGTGCGGTAGTAAACCAAGATCACGTCTTTGGCGTCTGATGATCTGCGCTTTGGTCGGTTTTTTGTTACTTTTTCCTGAAATAATATTTTTTTTCATAAGAAAAAAAAAGAACAAAATATGTAAGTACTGCGTGCCACAACAGCCTTCTACATTAAAGCAAAAACAACCAATGATTATCAATCCAAATGCACTCCATCAGTTCATGTTGAAAACGAACTTCAAATGTTTCAGTTAACAAAGAGAATCTTTCTTCAACCGAACTTAATCATTATAATATCCAGGCATTTAAGATCCCAATTTAAGAGAAGCCCTAACGTTTGTCAAACTATCAGGGTAGTGGAGCATGAATTTGAAGTAGTGCAATCCTTTAACTATCTTGGGTCAATAGTATCAGCCGATAACAATATGGAAGAAGACATACGCGAACAGCTGATCAAATCCAACAAAGCCTACTATGGTATATCAAGGCTCTTTAAATCCCGAAATTTATCCAGAACATTCAAGACTAGTGACCTCACCCGGAAAAAACAAATCATTATGGAAAATTTAACAAGCCTCAGGACATACTAAATAAGGCCAAGATCGCTTCCCGGTTGTAGTGCCGATGATGATGATGATGATTCAAGCTGCTACTGTACAAGACCATGGTCTTACCAATACTCTTGTATGGACCCGAGACCTGGGTGCTCAATAAAATGCACTCTGAACACTAAGCCGCGTTCGAGAGGAAGTTATTAAGAGAATTGTTGGCCACGTATGTAAGGGAGGACGATTCCGGAGACGCTACAACCCTGAGTTGTACGCGATCTACCTTGAAGCTAATGTTGTAAGAAAAATCAAGCTCGGTCGACTCCGGTGGGCGGGACGCCTAGCTCGAATGAGGAGCCTGCTCGGAAAGTCCTTTGTGGCAAGATGTATGGAAGGACACAGTGCGGAAGACCTTGCCTGCGATGAAGGGATGGCGTAGATCAGGACAAATCATTATGGAAAATTTAACAAGCCTCAGGACTTGCTAAATAAGGCCAAGACCGGTTCCCGCTTGTAGTGCCGATGATGATGATGATGACGATAATAATTTAAGACCCCACTATAAATTAAAATCTTTGTTGCAATTTCCACGGATTACGCACACACAACACCAGTGAAGAACACTGCACCAAAAGGAATTCGAAAAAGAAGTAGCGTGGCAATCGCAACTTATGTGGCGAATGGTATGATGCGTTGTTGCTTAGTTTATAACATTTTCCCACGGTGGGCTCGAATCACGTTCTTCACTACCATCGCAAAACTCTGCATCTTCTTTCCCTATCGCTTTCCCCCTCTTCTGGTCGTACTATGCTCGTTTTGTCTGGTCGCACTGTGTGAGTTAATAGTACTTCAAAATCCCTTTGGTCCGCGTATTTCTTGTTAATCACAGGAGCTCGTTGACTAACTTAGTGACGTTGTGGCGGATCCCCCAAACCCCACGGCCCACTTACCTGAAAACACCCATTCGAGCGCCCTTTCAGCTCTACCTTCTTTATTTCGTTACTACGTCCCGGGGGGGGGGGGGCTGTGTCGGTGCCGCCAAATCCCACGGCCCACTTACCTGAAAAACCCACATAACTGCTACACAACTTCCTTAAGTTCGCTAATGCAATCACATTAGCACCTTAAATGCTTCACGCATTAAATAGAGGAAATTTATAATCTAAAAGTCCCTGCAAAGAATCCTTACTTTTCATGCATCTCCTCGCATACAAACTCCCTGTAAGAATTCTTTCCTAACTTATCAGGAATCCCAATCTCACCAAGTGCATTTCCCCCTAGACGAATTCCTGAGAACAACATGATTTGGTTTACATACAATGTAACCATCATAACAGGGACAAAAACAAATATACGCATCTTGCGTCTTAATGCATCAATTAAATACTACAGCATAGGCAAATGCAAAAAGGAATTGAATACCTACCCGTACCAGCGATGCCATAAACCTCATTTCTCGGTAAACAAGCTAAAACCAATTAGCACAATGTTCATGATGCATTGCGGCTGTCAATACAGCTGCTATGCATATTGTAGACAACGATCATCATATTCCCTTTGTCTTACATATTCCTGGATCCATTTACCATTGACCTTCTCACATAAGCAAACACAAACCCAATTAGCATCCAATGAGATTCGGCTTGTTTGCTTAGCCGAACTCACATCTCATGGATACACATTTTCCTTTTCTTTGTTTTAGATTCGTCCCCATGGCTTTGATCCAAGAAACAATGTGCACACATACATCTCATACATCATCTTTAACTGGCCGAATTTCTTTTGATAGCGAATGAATCTCGGTGAGTCTTATTACATCCGACGACCATCAGGGTCGTGCCGCTCCCGCTGTCCGTAGCGCTAGACTTTTCTTGTCGTTTAATTGTGCTGCTCACCTTACCTGGTTTCTATTAACGTGGATATTTGTGGAATCAATGTATGACATCCCACTTAAATGAAACTCTCAGTGAATGTTTGTACTGAGTCTCGAAATGAAACAATAAATCTGTATTACAAATCAACTAAGTCAGTGTGTTTAATTTTCCACAGTTCCTGGGAGTGTTACGTACAATTATAGCATTAAGATGTACAAAATATTTTTGGCACCGATGTCCATTAAAATGTAATTACCAAAAACACTCGTGGTAAATACCAATCCTAAACATTACTAAAAAACCCAAGTAATGTTTAATGACCTATGGAAATTGTCGATCCTAGGAAATTTACCGAAGGATCAAACAAAAGATCGCTGGCTCACTATAGAGATCCGGATACAAAGGATTTTATGTGAGGTCAGCGAGAAAGCAAAAAAGAAAAATAACACGTTGCTTTTAGGTAACGTAGAAAAAGGGCTTCCCTCCGATCAAACGATCGATATAGAGTTGAGTTGGTTTTTTGCATTTGTCCAGACCGGACACAGGCGCTGTTTTTCGGGAGTTGATTTTTGGCCGAGACGGTCAGTGGTGCGTGGAGTTAATTTGAACGAGTGTCCGGGAACAAAATTAAGAAGTTGCAGTTGTACCGTTTGCAAAGTGAATGTCTGTGAAATTCATAATTAATCGAAGTATAAATTTCGGAAAAGTTCTTGTATAAAGAGGTCAAATGGTCACTCTAGATTTAAACCCAATATAATAAAAGAGAGTATAGAAACTATTAAAACATTGTGTTTGTTATGAACTACAGTGGGTATAAAGTTTTAAAAGTGATTACTGTGTGCGTATTTTGTTAAGATAAAGATTAGAATAAAGTTTAGTTTAAATAAACAAAAGTGTGTTTTATTTAAAGTGAGTGGAAAAGGGAGACATTACAGGAGCATTTATTTCTTTTGTTGGTGGGTAATTTTCGGCGGAACTTTCGTTCAGTGGATGATGGAGGAGGAAGGTGAACCGAGTGCCCATGCCTGGCACAATACACTTCCTCCCCACAACGTTTCGTAACCTCACACCGTTTTATTCACCATTTGACCTAACAGGAATGATAGAGTAAGCTTACTGATTAGAATGAGCCGGGCAAATCACGAGAATGGACAACGACAGAACCATCCATAGAATTTTTCACGGAAGTACAACGGAAAGGAGACTTGTGGGAAGACCATGAAGTACATGGGAGGTCAATGTCAGGCCTGACCTAAAAGTATGCAGAACAGGGAACGTTGGCATAACTAAGCTAATGAGGTCATAAATTTGCCCGTTCCTACATATCAATAAATAGACAGATAGATAAAAATGTATTGCCCAAATGTCGTAATAGTGCGTTGGTTAAACCTTCTCTACCCTCTAAAGCAGCACAATGATAATATTAATACCACCGATTTTTTTAAGTACAAAGAATATTTACGGGACCAAGAAATATTATACGTTTTTTTTTCTTATTTTTGGATCGAAAGTGAAGAGAAACATTTCCAAATCCACCATTCAAGAAGGAAATTCGATGTATATTTAGGTGGGCATTCAACGCATCTATTATTAAGAAACAATAGAGATGAAATGCACCCTTCAATGTTCCAAAGTGTGTCTCACGTATAGCAAATATTACTTACTACTCGTTTTTCTAGTGCAGATGAAACAAAAGAATCGAAAAGAGGATTTAATACAAAAGATGTCTTATACACACATGTGCCAGTATAAGACCTGTCGAACTTAATACCCCAGAACTGTTGTGTAAATAGCTTTCAGAAAAGGTTTTCAATGGATTTATTTCTGCTAACCACAATAGGACACGATGCCCATTAACGCTTTTATTTCGCTTTTTTTTCTCTGTTCACGTATAAAACATGAGAAGAGATTACATGACGGACGTTTTATGAGTCCTGTAATCTGATAACAGCAAGTTTTAGAACCCAGTACTTTTGGCTGCAGTCTTAATAGTGATGCTCTCGTCAGTGTGGCAACATCACGTAATTGTCATTTTATATCCCTTAATAGTGTTGTTTGTGGATCAATTCATATATAAAGTGTGACCTGGAGAAATTGGAGACCGCAACCATGGCGAAGATGGAACGGTTAATAAATCAAAATCCCAAAACCCCTAATGGATTATTTTTTTCTATTTTTTTTTTTGTTTAATTAGTTTATCCTTCTTGGCTTGAATCTTACTTTAAAAGAAAAGTATCTATACATTATGTAATTGTATTGACTGCCTGAAACTACCTGCTAATTGCGCGGAGACAGATTCATATACAACCACATTTAATTTACATCAAAGTCCTTATAATATCTAATGTATTATGTTCTTGCTTCTTTCTATTTGTAGCCACAACACAGCAACAAACGATTCTCTGCCGTTTCTTTTTTTATATTATTTTATATCGCCATCAACTTATGAATGGTAACCTAATTCAAATGTAACGGTGCCTAACACTAAATACGTTCTTACGAGTATTACTGAGGTCTCTATACAACTCAACAACGTTTCTCAAACTGTCCGGCAACATGAGTCAACAACGTAAAAACCAAAATATAATCATCATCAAACAAATCCCAATCAAATCAAAACACCTAATTAACGCAATTAGTCGTGAAAGTCTGCCAGATAGCACTGCAAATCGGATCATTGTTACTAGCACTTCGCCAACTGTAAATTCATTATCGTCAAACACTTCTATAATTTCCCAACAAATTCTACATCAATCAGGTACGAATATAGTATCTGGTATAGGAACAGCAATGCCAGTTATATTAAGTGATACGATACCAAATACAGTGACTACCTTAGCCGTATTAACCTCAAACCCTGGAGTATCGAATGACACAGCGATATCACCTGGACTTTCGGTTAAGTCATCGTCATCCGTATCAACATCAGATGCAGAAACCTCAACGGATATGATAGCAAGCACCTCAGACCTCTCGGATAATCAATGCGATGACAAATTACTGAAGTGAGTACATTTTGTTTTATTACAATATATATTCGTTTACCATAAATGAAGGTGCGTATTGTATCTTATAAAGCGATGCTTTTAAGGGCAAATCCTCATCTAAACAGACGATTTGAAGTTGTAAATACGAGTATCCATTCCGATCTGATTATCCTATGGACTATGTAACTGCATCTGTTGGTATCTGCCATAAGATATTCTCTGGTTTAGGTTCTCATTCGTGTCAATGAAAAAGTGAAACATATCTCGGAGTCAAGTGTTTCACTTGTTGTTGTCGAAACTTTATACCTAATTATGTTATCTACAATATATCTATACTTTTGTCTTTAAATGGTTCCTAAACATAAAACACGGTGAATATGTTCACCTGTTACATTTATAGTACGTGTTATATTTATTACTTTCCATTTTACTGCATAAATATTATTATGATTATTAATACTCTCTCGAATGTGAATGGGGACTTGGTGACGAATTTTGTGCCCGACACTTATGTCTACTTTTTGTTTTAACTCCAGGCAACCTTCGCCGGGATACATCCGTCGAGGACTCGCGCGAATTAAGTATTCCGATAACAATTTTATATTCAATTAAAAATATATCTTTATTATTTTTTTATTCTTAGGACTACTTATTTTAAATTCTTATGTTGCGGCTATGCCGATCAGTGTCTCCAAGAAGAGTGAGCTACTTAAAAAACCATGCTCACTCGATCAGTATCCCAGAAGAAAAAGGAAGTAGAATCGCTCTACCACCATTATCTGACTGTC
Source organism: Microdon myrmicae (assembly GCA_963931805.1). Lineage (NCBI taxonomy): Eukaryota > Metazoa > Arthropoda > Insecta > Diptera > Syrphidae > Microdon > Microdon myrmicae. The sequence goes on along the minus strand of OZ007501.1, from coordinate 32,805,110 downwards.
GATTCGTTAAGACTATCCGAGGCGACATCTAGTAGTTTGGATCGTGGTGTACTTTCGTTAAGTTGTATGGAATTAGACGATTCATCTTTTGGGTGTCAATAAATGATCACCGCTTGGGTGATTCATATTTTTATATAATTCTATATATTCTATAATCCCACAAAGATATGAGTAAATGGGGCCTTAACTCCACCCTCCGGTAGATTAAACCGTCCTCGCTTTTGAGTTTTTCCGCAGCCTTCGTGTACTGTGTACCCATGCTGTTTTTAATTTCAACAGTTACCTATATGCTTAGGCCGACTATTATAATTATCAGGAGAGTTGCAAAAAAAGCCTATTGTGGATTTGTACAATTATCCTCTTCTGTTTGTGTATGTCTTACGTTGTCTTTATGGATTTTCTTGCCTCGTGTTGAAATTATGTAGTTACCCTTATCTTCTTTTACTTTCGCCTCGATGAAACGATCCGTGTTCCTGTTTCGTCGCTTTGACTTGTAGAAAATGGTGTCATCAGGTTTATATGTTTTCGCCTCTCGATTTTTGTTAACGTGGTTTTTGTGGAGGAGGGGGGGGGGGGGGGGTAGGAGGCTAGGGAAGGGCAATTTTATGTGGGGGAGGCAAATACGGCATTTGTGAGACAGTGACAGTGAGGGGCACGTCTACGTACTGGTATGGGGCGGTGTTGGCGAGCTGGGCGGAGAGGTTTAAATTGGGGTGGAGTGGGGTTAGGACGGGTTTCCTCTGAGACGTCGTTTGAGGGCTGGAAAGGAGAGGTTGAAATCAAAGGAGGTGGGGAAAAAGTTGGCATGTCGTAGCTTACGCGGGATGGGCTCGTTAACGCCGTAAGAAGTGTGATGAGCGGGCACGTAAAACAGACGAGGGTTCCGCACATTACGGGTGTTTGTATAAAATGATAAAGTGGAGAGCAAGCTTGGGCAATTGATTGAGCCTGACAGAAGGCGATGGATAAAGATGATGTCAGCATGGATTCTGCGCTCCTCAAGTGTGTTAAGATTGATTAGAAGGAGCCGCCCTATGTATGGTGGTAGAATGAGTGGGTTTTCCCAGTTCAGTCCACGGATGGCAAAGCGCAAGAAACGACGTTGAACGCTCTCGATCCTACGAATGTGAGACTGTTGATACGGGGACCAGACCTGACTAGCATATTCGAGTAGTGGCCGGACAAAAGTTGTGTAGAGTGATCGGGTGGCATAGGGGTTTAGAAATTCCTTCGACCAGCGTTCTACAAAGCCAAGGGCGGCGTTGGCCTTTAGGATTGTGTCATCGATATGTGCGGTAAATCTAAGTTCCTTGTCACATAGGACGCCCAGGTCGCGAATCGATTGAACCGATGTTATCGGTTGGTCTAGCAAGAGATAGGAACGTGGCTGGGTGGGGGAGCGTTTCCGAGAGAAGGTGATTGTGTGACATTTGGCGATATTCAGTTCTAGACAGTTATTTTGGCACCATATCGAAAAGCTGTCAAGATCCGATTGGAGACGTGCGGAGTCAAAGGTAGAGCGGATTGTCTTGAACATTTTGGTATCATCCGCGTAAAGCGAGTTGAGGGAGTGATTGATGCACGAGCCTATGTCGTTTATGGTAAGGATAAATAGTAGGGGGGCCGAGATGACTGCCCTGGGGGACACCTGAGGTTGGAGAGGAAGGATCGGAGAGGGTGGATCTAAATCGCACACGGCAGGTTCGAGAGTTAAGATAGGATGAGATCCACTTAATCAACAGGGGTTCAAAACCAAGGGAAGATAATTTAAAGAGAATGAGGTTATGGGAGATTTTGTCGAAGGCCTTGCTAAAGTCGGTAGTGACTACATCAACCTCATCGTCGTTTTCTAGGGCAACGAGTGTGTAGGATGTGAATTCGACAAGGTTGGTAGTAGTGGACCTGTCGGAGAGGAAGCCGTGCTGGTTAGGAGAGATGATGGGAGTGCAGCGAAAACATAATGCTTCGCACAGAAGGCCTTCGAACAGGTTAGGAATGTGCGAAAGCTTAGCATTGGGACGATAATTGGATATATCGTTTTTTGGCCCCTTTTTATGTATGGAGTTTATGTAGGAGGATTTCCAAATGTCGGGGAATAGACCTTGTGCAAGGGATAGATTGAAGATTGACGCGAGCGGGAGAGAGAGAGAAGAGGAGCATTTTTTTAAAAAGATAGCAGGGAGTCCGCCTGGGCCGGGACTGAAATCGTCTTTCAGTTGTTCAAGTTTTTCTTTAACTTGGTGTTGTTGAATGTGTAGAGGGATGAGTGGGCCAAGGGAGAAATCAGACGTGCCAGTAAAGTAGGAGGGGTTAGGCTCGAACGAATCGTCCGTGAAGGAAAGTTTGAAGAAGGACGCGAAAAGATTGGCTATGGTTTGGGAGTCAGATGAAGTAGTTGAGTCGTAGAAAAGAGAGTTGGGATAGGCATCTGATTTCGTTTGTAGTTGATGAAGTGGTAGAAAGATTTGGGGTCATTGATCAGATTTAGTTGGGCTTTGGCAAGGTAATTGTGGTAAAGGGAGCTATAAAGCTCGGTGAATTGGTAAAAGTAACCGAGATAGTTGGAATAGTCCAGAGGAGAACGCGTATTTAAGAAACTATTCCACAACTTATTTCTCTTGTTACGAAGTGTGCGGAGTCTGCGGTTATACCAAGGGGGCGATGAGAATGATAACCTGTTTCGGGAATATGGGACAAATAGGGATATGGCGTTGTAGATTACTGTGTAGAGCGAGGCTGTAGCGACCTCTACACTAATATCATTTAAGCGGGGTGTGGTATTGCTGAGGTACTCAGTTATGACCCGGAAATTGGCTTTTCGGAAATTGAAAGAGTATTGGTAGGGAGGGGGAGTGGGTGTGCTGTGGGCTGAGTAGTCACGGTATAAGGATAAGAGAAGTGGGGGGTGGTGGTTGTCAATGGTTGAGAGGATGTTGGGACTAGGGGTAACCGAGGAGTTACAGGGGTCTGTCGTGAACACAAGGTCGAGTTGTCTGCCCAGATGATTTAGGATATTGCTGACTTGGTAAAGGCTAGAGTCGGTGAGGTTGTCTATTAAGAGACACTCTCTGGTAGTAGAGGGGCTAGAGATATAGTGGGACTCATCGTCAGACAGCGACCATTGGAGATGGGGGAGGTTGAAATCGCCCAGGACTACAACATCGTCTTGGGAAGAACTCAGTTCCGTTAAGCAGTCGATTGCAGTAATAGCGAGTTCGTATGCCTCGGTAGCTTGCGAAGGTGGAATGTAGAAGCGAATGATATACAAGGACTTTAAGCAGTGTTCAACTTTTATAGCGGCATAGTCGAGGTAGGGAGAAGAAGAGAAGGTGATAAGAGAAGATGTTAGTCCGTTTTGGACGGCAAGCAGGACGCCTCGGCAGGGGGTGTCAGGCAAGGAATGAAGAACATCGTCGTCACGAAAAACTGTGAGGGAGGGGGGAACTGTTCTAGGCTGTTGATACTGGGGGTAAGGTTGGTTTCGGTCAGGTCGTATATATCATAGGGAAAGAAGTGGGTATTGTGTAAGATTGACTGGGTTTTGGAGCGAAGTCCTCTGACATTCTGATAGTATAAGGTTAGGGGACAAGTATTGGGAGACCCCATAGAGAGTGGGGTGGGCAGCCGATTAGGGCCGAAAAAAATTATTTTTAGTGGGTTCGCTGCGTGGTGGACCAGATGCGATTTTCGAGCAAATGTATTGTCGGAGAGCCGAGGGGTCTCTTGTTACTTTAAGAGGGGGATATTGAAATTTTCGTGCAACTTTATGAACAGATTACGAAGGCTAGGGAAATCGGTGGGGAGACCTTCCTGCTGAATGGGGATCTTAACGCTCCTTTTCGTTTTGCCCCCACAGCAAACTGCATCAGATTTACCATGAAGATAAGCTAGATAAATGCGGACGTTATCGTAGGTCCGACTATTTCGAAGCTTTGAGAGGGCATAGCGGCATTCGGATGTCTTAAGGGATTGTTGTGTGATCTTGAAGGGGGGCGGTAGAATGGGGTCAAAAATGTTGTGGTGGGGGGGGGGGGGGGTGTTGGGCTGAGGTGAGGTGGGGAAGTGGGTCGAGAGGGTAAGAGATTCGATCTTGAGCACGGTTCAGGGGACAAATGGGCTGAGCTTTCGTGGGCGGAGCCTAAGGGATTGAGAGTATGCGATCTGTGGAAATTGGTATATTTAGCACCTGTTTTAAGGTCAAAGAGCGGAAGGGGGCTGGCGTTAGGGGCATGATGAGACGTGGGGGGAGTGGTTTGGTTGGTGTTGGGCAGGATGACATTACGGGAATGTGTGGGGCGGGTTTGGGATAAGGAATGCAGTCACGGCGAGATAAAGGGAGGGAAGATCGTTTGAACCTAGGCTTGGGAGAGGGTTTGGTGGGTCGACTTAGGGTTGGGTCGTGGACGCGAGTGCGCGTGCTTCTGGGAATAGGGAACGGAGTGTGCATAATATGGCTTGGACGGGGATTTTACAGGACGAGTTGTAACTAGACCGCGGGCCCTCTGGAGGATTTTGGAGGAAGAGCGAGTGTCGATTTGGGACGGACAGTACTGTTGTTATATCCATGAGTTGGTATAGGTGAAGACGGCAATGGTTTTGACGGTTTGTTGGGGTTGCTTAGGGATAACGACATCCTGCCGACCCTACAATGCGCATTATTATCCAGGTGCAAAATCCAGTCATATCTAGAGGGAAGGACACCAGTGGTTTAGAAACCAACAATGGCCGGGGAGGTTGGGGGTGTGATTGGGGGTAACAAGGAAAGAAGAGGAAGTAATTATAAATTATAAAAGTAAAAATTAAGAAATTAATGATTAAAGATTAGGCAATTCAAATTAAATTAAATTGGAAAGTATGTAAATGTAGAGAACTTAAGATACTAGGGCAAATCAAAAAAAAAAAAAAAAAAAAAAAAAATATAATAAAAAAATAAAAATAGAAAACAGTCAAGATTAAAAATTTCAAATTAAATTAAAAATTAAAAATAAGTAAATGTTGAGATCTTAAAAACTAGGACAAAATAAAGAAAAAGAATAAAAAAAAGAAAAAAAAAGAAAAGAGAACAGGAGAAAAGGAATGAAAAAAGAAGAAGAACTTAGAATTAGGATTACAAATACACTAACAAATTAATGAAAAGCGAGTAAGAGTAAGTGAAAAATATTAAAAAATGAAGAAAAGGAAAACGAGAGTTACAAATGAAAAACTAAACAATAAAAAGATTAACAGTGAATTATAATAGCAAAAAAGAAAAAAAAAAAACACCAATAAGACTCAGGCGTGAGTCGAACGTAAGTCCTTCTGCGCCTAGGTGCACCGTCTTGTTCGGCGCTGCGTCAAGCTGCTTAATAATGGATGGATTGTTGAGTCTTTTATGTGACAATCTCAAAATCGCATAAATATGAAGACTAAAACGTAAAAATATTAGGTGTAGCGGAATCCATAATATTCTGCAATTAAACAATTATTCCGTTGTCTATATATAGGTGTTAGGTGTTGCGGATTATATTCAATTTTTAAAACGATTCTGTTGTTTCCCTTTCCTTCCCACTCTTTTTCAGGAGCACACAGTTCATCTGAAGTGACGATAACAATAATTGATGCGAGTTAATTTGTGACCACCAGTTTGTTTTCGATGCTTGATTATGATATCAAAGTTTTATCCTTGGATGAGCAGGAATATCTCCTTTATACCACTTTAATAGCGCGTTCGAAACGGATAATCCACCTGAACGCTATGCAGCCTCGTGCTCTCCAGTTGTTAGATCTTATTGTTGCTTGAATTGCGATTAATTGTTTGCCCTTTAGGTCTTCGACATTCAAGGATGTCAGTTCAAGATTTCGGCACTATATTTCTTGTATTTCCGTGAATATATTTAGTCTGATTGTCTGTTATTAACCATTAGAACAGATTATTCACTGCGTGCGCAGTTCCCCAACACATCCGTGTTCGGGTCAGACTCGTGTCTTCACTATGAATATACGCCAATGTGAAGTAACTACAAGGCTCCGAATTTACACAAATTTAGATTAGAGTATATGGATTCTAGTAATTCAGCGAGACACGTATTCATTAATCACTGGCGAAAGACAGTCCTCTTGATGGAGCAGAACATTTCTTTATTTGTTTAACTATATTAATGTCTTAGAGTCTTTTTGTTTTAAACAGATTAAATTATTTTATTGCATTCGAGTGTTTAGTTTAAATTTGATTAACTTAATTATCGATATTTTAAACTCCGCTCACCACCAAATGCGTCTTGCTTAGATAACAGCCAAAATAGAATGAATTTAGAGTGCTCATACAGAGCCAGTAAATTACATCTAAATGTAGTATTTTAAAATAGGCATAGGCATTTAGCCGCCTGGGTATCACCTGATGGAGCCACTCGCAACCAAAGTGACCATGTGTTGATAGATCGCCGCCACTCTTCGAGCCTGATGACGGTACGAACGTACCGAGGTGCCAACGTCGACTCGGATCACTATCTTGTTGGTACAGTTTTCCGAGCGCGGATTGCCTTACGGAGACGTATTACATCCACGGATCAGGTTCGAATCAACACGGCTGCCTTACGCAATGAGAACACCAGCAACACCTTTGGTCATGCGTTAAGACTCGCCCTCGAAGATCTCGACGGAGGGAGAGTAAGTCCTGGGGCCAGAATGCCGGGCGTAGAAGAGAAATGGACACGCCTTAAGAATACTGTCATTAGTACTGGCAACTCCATCTTAGGCAGTAGTCGTAGAGATCGGAACGACTGGTTTGATGATGAGTGCAAACTAGCGACTGAACGTAAGAATGCTGCATACCGGGCAATGCAGCAGTCTCATAGGACGCGGGTACGCGGGGAGAAATACAAAGAGCTCAGAAGAACTGAAAAAAGACTTCACAGACAAAAGAAAAGTGCCTAGGAAAAAAATCTTGTCTGTGAAATAGAGAAAAGTAAAGAGCGAGGTCCGCACCAGGCGCGGAAGTTCTACCAAATAATCCGCAGTATGACGCGTTACACACCACGCTGCACTTACTGCAAGGATAAAGAGGAAACATTAAAAGCCATTAGACAACTAAAATCAAATAAAGCCCCTGGAGCTGATGGCATACCAGCTGAGCTGATCAAACAAGGAGGGACAGCGTTACATCACGCAATTCACGAGATCGTGGTGCACGTATGGGAGCAAGAGGAGATGCCGGAAGATTGGCGTCGTGGTATAATTTGCCCCATACATAAGAAGGGAGATATCACACTGTGCAGCAACTATAGGGGTATAACATTGCTGAGTACCGCCTATAAGATACTCTCCACTATCCTACAAGACCGGATATCCCCATACGCTGAAGCCATCATTGGTCAATATTAGTGTGGCTTCATCCCAGGCAAATCAGCAATTGATCAGATATTCACGCTTAGACAAGCGATGGAAAAATGTCTGGAATTTAAGATTCCACTATATCATCTGTTATAGACTTCAAGGCCGCCTACGACAGCATAGCCAGGGTAGAACTATATAATGCCATGAGAGAATTCGGCATTCCAAATAAATTGATACGACTTTGTAGGTTGACCATGACCAACGTAACTAGTCAAGTAAAAGTAGCGAGATTGCTGTCCGGTGGGCGGGACACCTAGCTCGAATGAGCGAAGAGGAGCCTGCCCGGAAAGTCCTTGGCAGGATGTATGGAAGGAGACAGCGCGGCAGACCTTGTCTGCGATGGAGGGATGGCGTAGACCAGGACGCCCAGAGCCTGGGAGTGCTAAACTGGATGACATCGGCTCGAAATCGGGACCGGTGGAGAGATTTGTTAAATAAGGCCAAAACCGGATCCCGGTTGTAGTGCCGATGATGATAGGCATTTAGCATTTAGTCGAATATTGTAAAAAATCCTTACATGTATTTCCTTTCTGTTGCAAAAAAATTGGAGAGGAAAATCGGAAATCTGAAATTGGAGAGGAAAATCGGAAATCTGAAAGCGTCACAATTCAGTGTTGACACATAGTAGAAATAAATGAAGGGGCTGTCAAAAATACCAAACAATGTTTTTTCGATTATTGCCTTATTTATAGCTGTTCAAAGTAATAAAAACGTGTATTCTTTTGTTAAAATTAAATTATGTAATAAGATTCCTATACCATCATTTTTATTGCACCCCCCTTACTCAATGCTGAATTTTTTCATCTTCCCTTGTCTTCTGCTCGTGTCACGTCTTTTGACATATTAAGGGTATTAGGAATCACTCGAACGTGTGTAGATTATTAAAACAGAAACCGAAGAAGAAGAAAGCACAGTACTAGAAGATATTAATTGATTTCAAAATAGTCGACAAGACCAGAATTTTTGCGCTGTTCATTCAATTAAAACTCAATTTTATAGTATAAACGAAACCAGATAGTTCATTGACACATTGTATACATTGTACAAATACGTATAGACATCGTAATAAAACATATTTATGTAAAACTTTTCACAAATGCCAAATCATTTGTTGCCAACATGAACGCTCTCGAATCGATCGCCTGCTTTGGAGAAATAAAATTTATTGTGGTTATAAAAATGTCTACATGTAATTGCTCTAAAATATGTTTAATTAATTATCATCAAACCGATGAGAGACAGTTCCATGTTTTGAAGAACGACGGTCCATTCGATTTTGTCCGGGTTGTTTTTATACGAAAACTGCTTGCCATCCCAGCAATCGGTTAATTCTACAATTAAATGAATCTTTTTGGAACGGGAGATGATATCAAAATCAATTAATATTTACAGATTGATGGATTCGAAAAGAGCGAAGTATGTGTAACATGGTTTCGAAAAGGGCGGAGTCACAAGTCCACAAGGTAGTAAATATTTGCCGTTTATTATAAATTATCTATTATACTGCGAATAGGAAGGTCTTATCTTGTGCCACTGGGTTGCAAAACCGAAATGTACTATTAATCTTCATGTGCACGCAAAGCGTAAGAAAGAAGGAACGTTTTTTTATACATGAAACGCGACCACATCTTGAGGTAGAGAGTACTCAGTATTTAAGAACCATACACAATAGATACTGGTTTATCAAGCAAGTTCGTGGTTTTATGATTGCATTACCCTATCAACCTACAATACAAAGTATCCACTCAGATAAACGCATGTTGATACGTTGACCGCGCGTATTATCTGCCCATTCATACGACGTCACTAGTGGAATATCACAACTACTCCCCAAAACTTCTTTTTTCTCGAAGCATTAACGCATTATAATCATTTTGTTAAACAAATATTTTCTCTAGAACGCACTTCATTTGTTTTATTTTGGCCTGGAACCGTTTTGTGATGGGAAACACCCAAATTACTGACCTTGGTTATATCTGCCCATTCCCCACCATTGCCTTGTCGTAAGGTCGTCGAAGCAAACGAACAGTGAACACACTGTTCTCCACAGATATTGTTGGTATATGTTGGTAAATAGCGCAAAACCAAAACACCCCACGCACTAGAATTTCACCGTCTACCTCTATGTACCATTGGATTGTCTACTTCACAGAAGGGGAAGTTGAGAGCTTTCGGGTGCCACCCAACAACGGAAGCCGAAAGAGGGAGCTTTATCTGGGGGTAAAGATAGAAGGTGGTTGACAGTGACAATGAATGTGGTTTATTTAAGATTTACTTTAAGACTCAACTTAACATTAAATTTAAGAGAGCTCTCTTAAGTGTTTGTTCTCTTTTATTCATAAAAGCCTTCTGGAGTGTTTTGTTGTCGCCGGCTTACTTGCCGATAGTATTCAAATATTGCGTAGTTTAGATTGAAATTGAACGCAATTTGTCCCCTGAATATAAATACGTTCTCATTGGAGGTTGAGTTGTTTTCTTTTACTTCCTTGGAGATGTGGGGCGTTTGTTCCCTTATAAATTTGCGCAATCTAAATAGATTCGTTTGTTCAACTCATACTCGAATACGATGTATTTTGGCTGGCAATTTATTATTGTATATAAAATATTATTGATTTTTCTACAATACATTTACAATTTTTAGCCGGATTTCAATTGCAATTAACATTTTTATTGAATGGAATGCTCAGAGGGTCTTCTATTGAAGTATTTGTTGTTTTCAGGAATCTAATATATATTTTTCGTGGGCTTTCAACTCTCACCATGTCATGAACTCGCCCACTCCAATAAAATAGTTAAAATATAAATTTAGACAATAATCTTAAAATATGATTTATTTATTTAACATTTTGTTTACCCTAATACAAATGTTATCCTATTACAATAATTTTAAATTTATAACTATTCCTATGTCTAGCTTACAATTATTCTTAGCCTACATGGGGAGGGTCAGAAACGGATATATGGAGTGGTAGGTAACGATTTTGTTAGGAGATTGAAGGCACCGAAAGATCGGTTCATTGAGACCGTAATCAGTTCGACTAATCTGGGATTATCTAACCGAGTAAAATATTGTTAGTATAAAAAGTTGAGGACCTGCATTGCTGCCTTGAGGGACCTCAGAGACACCCATGAAGGGATTAAATAGCGCGGTTCTGAAACTTTAGAATCTATCTTCAAAGCAGAAAAAAAATCCCTTTCAGCAAGGTACATTTAAACCCGATGGTGGATAATTTGAATGAGTTTATGGGAAATTTTGTCGAAAGCCTTGCTGAGATCAGATATAACCATGACTTTTTTATATATATTGTAACTCGTTCTAAAATTTACTATGATCGTGTATAAAATTTAGTACTGCAAACATGACAAGTGGGTGGCATTTGACGTAGTTTAGTTTAATGCCCATTTGGCGGTTTTTTATTCGCTATGTTTTGCCGAACATAGTCCACACCGAGCAGAAAAAGGACGCAACAGGCGTGCTATTCAAACATATACGGTGGCAGACCACGACAAAATTAAAGAGGTTTCAAAAAGAGCCACCGCGGAATTTCACTCCTTCACGCCGAAACAAACGAAGAGCGTAACGGCTCTATTAAAGGGTGTCGACCCTGAAATGGAACCGGATGCTCTGCTCAAAATGCTTCAAAACCTGAAGCACGAAGATCTCGAGTTTACCGCGGTAAAACCATTCACCACAGCCAAGGCAAGAAGGGAAAACCGCGTAAAATTGGTGGTCTAAGAAAAATTACAGTCTTGGATCATCAAATGGTCACATGGGACAAATTAAAAAACGGCAGAGACATCCTGCAATGTGTCCGCTGCCAAAGGTTTGGTCACGCGGCGGCTAACTGTGAAATGCAGCGCCGTTGCGTAAAATGCGGAAAGGACCATAAGGCAGAAGAATGTGTGGGGGTTGAAGTATTATACCAACGTATGGCAAGTATTCACTTTTTCCCAACGATGATCCGCAGGAGATTGTTCGCCAGCATATCCAATTAAAAAAAACACTGATGAATAAAACGCGCGACGGTTTCTGATGTTAATTCGTTTTTTTTTTATTTATTTTATGCTATCCGCATTTATTTATAAAATCACGTGCAAATTGGAATTAAGAAAGTTCACTTCTTCTTTAGTACATGAGGTTTTCTTGTAATATTAGTTTTCTTATCATGCAGATTCTATCTCACGTTCTGCTTCATTAAGTACGGAAACAACGCATGTCTTGAAAATATCACTATTATCCTTAAGCACTTTCCTCCTTATGTATATATGAAAAGTATAAAATAAAAGAAAACCGAGGGACTCGACTTCGATGTACGGCGGAACTAACCTCTATAGTGGTTCGATAGCAACTCTTAACGCCAGCGAGACTGACCACAATGACGGTTGAATAGCGACTAACTAAATTAGGGTGGAAATCGTAATTTCTGCTTTTTACACATTGATCTGCCAATGGTAATCATGCTCTCTTGTGTGTTCCCCAACTCACCACACTCATCCAGGTCGAAACGTACTTGTGTATTCGTTCGACGTCGATGGGCGTAGCCAGAATGGAGAAATCAAAAGGGAAAGCACAATAACCCAGGGTTGATTTGGCTAGGTGTGTGTGCGTCAGTGCCGTGTATACGGCTGGTCTACTGACCTAGTGATAATCTCTTAGGTCAATAGCAAGACAGAAATACGAGAGAGAGGAAAACCTAGCAAAGGTTATTCACCAGCAAAAAGAGATCATTGATCCCAAGCGAATGGGTGATCTGGGAAAAGTCAATAGGACGCCGCATCGGCTGGGGATATAATACCATTCTGTGGAATGTTCGATAAATACCCAAGCCTATGGACTATGATGCAACCGCGGCGCTTGGTTTGACTTGCTTGTTGCTAACCAATACGAATGGAATTTCCGGTGGAAATCCCATGGTTAGCGCAATAGTGTTGCCGTATGTCGTTGATTGTAGCTAAACTCAATTATGCATTATCTGCATAGCATAATGAGTTTAGCTATGCGTCCCTTTAACATGTTTTACAGGTAAATAACTTATCAAGGAAATGGGTAGGTATTGTGGTTGGAATTGTGGGCTGTTTCTCCTATAGGATAGAGAAACCCCTACAAATGCCCTCTGGGAAAATAAAGGGTAGAAGACAAAGCCCTTCTAAAGTGCGCAGTGTGCCGGAATGAGGGACACCCGGTTAATTATCGAGGATGTCCTAAATTCCGAGAAATAATGACAAGAAGTGTGACTCGGCACAAAAACACAGAGCCAGCTCGTACAACAACAACACCCGTAACATCACAGCGGTCGTACGCACAAGTTGCATCGGGTGGGAGAACACCAAATCAGGCTACATCACAGGTAGCCACAAATACTCCCGCACGGACTGAAACAACACCGCAAGCAGACGTGTTCGCAATCCTGCTCAATCTGCAGAGACAGATGACTCAGCTACAAAGTCAAATAAACAAGATCTACACGCATTTGCCCAGTCTAAATAACAAGTCGGTGAGGCCTGCCTCCCAGGGGAGGCGCGGACTATTGCCAGGGGGCGCGCAACAGTTTTTAATAAATTTATTTTTTTACCACGATATCTACAAATAAATAAAACTTCGTATCGAAACGTAACAGTGAAAATTCAGTGCATGACTGTTTATTTTTATTTTTTTTTACATTTACATATATTTAATTTCTATTAAAAAAATTATCTGGAGCGGAGAAATTTAAAAATGGCGTGTTTGCAAACGCTCTGTTTCGGTAATGCACAAAACGACCGCTAGTTGCATGAAAACAATAACCTCAAATTTAAATGTCACTCGCAGCTAAAGTGTCAACTGAACCGTGTCGGCAGGGTGTAATATTGTTTTTTTTAAATTGTTTTTGACGTGATTTCTCTCTGAAAATAATCGTTAGTATATTTTAAACTTTATTTTTTTTATTTAAACTATTATTGATTTTAATTTATATCAATAAAATATTTTTTAGACGAATGGATACATTTTTGAGTGGTTGCAGAATGAGTTGGACATGTTTTCCCTGTCAAAAGATTTCTGGACCACAGATAATATTGAAGCAAGTAAGAATCTTTTTATTGAACACTTGGATGGTTTAGTGCTGCATTTTTCAAATTATTTTAAAGACTTTGATTTCTCAAAGTTTTTGTGGGTATAGAATCCATTTATCGACAATGAAGATGACGAATTTTAGCTGACAACCATTGGAAAGGAAACAGTGATAGAATTATCATGCGATAGCCTACTAAAACAAAAGTTTCAAAATGAAACCTTAATTCAATTTTGGATGAATCTTAGCGGAGAGTATGAATCTTTGTATTGAAAAGCAATGCAAGTGCTTCTGTGGCGATTCCACTACTTACCTTTTCAATCACCCCAATAACTTCCTCCCAAAGCTCCAGAAATCTCATAGTTTTTCGCTTATGCAATCGCATTCACACCCTCAAGCATTCCTCCCATCAAGGGCATTTACGCATTTAATACGTTATTCACTTTCCCTGAAAGAAATCGGTACACCATTCTCGCATGCATCAAGGCATCTCGGCATTTTTCTGAAAAGAAAAATATTTCGGTTGCCGTACTAGATAACCGCAATAAGCTATGGAAACAATCAACGGCACCCTGCCTGCCTACGTTTTCTGTCTCGCACATGCCCGGCAGATTTTCTGTATCCACCGCGGGTTTTATCCAACCAACAAAGTATAGCGCATCTCGCGCCTAGCTGCCAAGAACCGAATTCTCTAGTAGTGTAAATATTCACACTGAAATCTAACCCTTGAGTCGCTATAGATGCCATATTCAATCGGCATAGATGATATACACAACCGTCATTGTGTAACCATCTAAATTGCTTCTCAATGAGTTGCAACTATTGATTCAGCTGCAAGCACTTCTCCCAGAAATGCTCCTTTGTTTGAATCTCCAAACAATCACCAACTTCGCGTTTAGCCGCCGGATTCGAATTCAATAGCATAAACAAATGCAAATAAAGAATCCTATTCTTACAACGAACAAAGATACGATATGCAAATTGTATGGTGTATCCCAAACCTATTAGCACCTAATGAGTGGCAGCGCATTTATTTAGCTGAACCCTCATTACAGAACGATGCCTTAGGTCGCTTCTCCTTTATTCGTTTTCCCTTGTTTTAGGTTTCGTTTATCCTTTGCCGAAACGCATCGATAAACACGATGATCTACACGATCACACATACACATATATTACCAAGTCCTTCTTCCTTGTTTTCACCACGAGGGAAAGACTTTCTCTCTCGAGGAAACTCACCCCAGTTGCGCAGTTGCTCTGCATCGAGCAGAGCAACGCGGAGTCTCATTTCAACCACCAACGATCGCACATCGCTGGTTCGCGTTTCCCCCTTAGTAGAGTGAGCATCGTGTGCATACCGGAGTGCACCCCAGAGTCGAAGGCGGACACAGACAATTACGTTATCCTTGAAACTGTGCAACTTAATTTAACAATAGTTTTGTGAAAACCAATAAACCATTTGTAAATTGCATTAACTGTTCGGGTGTCAAAATTTAGTTGTAAATCAAAATAAACAACATTCATACGAAACAATACCACCGTGCGTTTTATTTCTTGCTTGGTGAACGATTGTCCGAGGTATTCCGTGGAGTTTCTTTTCTCATTGTATTGAACAGTGAACTTTCGATCGTTGGAAAATAGGGGGAGTATTTCATGACCGTGACAATGAGTTAAAAGTACAGCTCACACATGAACATTTTTTTATTTTTTTTTATTAGACTTCTCTCGGGAGAGGCGAACCTATAGCGTCGAGTGGGCGCCCCGAGATGCCATCAGATAACTGCTGCAGTTCTTTTTGAACAGTTGCAGGTTGTAACGCTCCGGGAACACCCGCGTGGGAAGGGAGTTCCACAGCTTCCCCGCTCTGTAACGGAACGCGTTCTGATACAGGGATGTTCGCGCTGTCGGGAGATGAACCACAAACGGGTGCGATCCGTCGGACTGTCTTGTGGAGCGCATATAGACCGAATTGCGTGGAACAATGCCAAGAATCTCCGAAGAGCAGCACCCGTGGTAATATCTGTAAAACAGACAGAGGTCGGCCACGCGCCTTCGATGTGACAGCGATTGTAGTCCCGACGTCAGCGCCGAGTCCTCGATCAGGCGGATCGCTCGTCTTTGTACGCTTTCAAGTAGGTCGAGGGTATGTTTAGGAGCCGAGCTCCAAACATGAGAGCAATATTCGAGCGCGGGTCTAATTTGGCATTTATATAGGAGAAGAAGTTGGGCCGGAGTAAAGTATTTCTTGGCTCTAAAAAGATAACTCAGTTTTCCTGAGGCTGACCTGGCGATACCCGATACGTGTTTATGCCATGATACATTCCCACAGACCGTGACGCCGAGCAATTTCAAACTTTCCCCAGCTTCGAGGGCCTGGCTACTCATCATCAGCTGTGGAACCGATGATCCAGTTTTCTTTGTGAATGTTGTATACTGGGTCTTCGTTGCGTTGAAGTCGACAAGATTGGCCTTTCCCCACTGCAGGACTTTATCTAGATCCTGGTTCAGAGAGTCAATCTGTCTACATCTCAGCTGGTGCGACGTTGATGCACCAATCGGCCGATCACTCGAAAAGGAGGAAGCAAGCGTACTATCATCCTATCTAATGCGACCGCCCTTGACTCACCATGCCGTTCAATCGCAGATGTCCATATATCGGTTATAAGTGTCAAACGGTCTCCTGTGGACCGCCTGCCACGGAATCCGTATTGACGATCATTCAGAAGACCGTAGCACTCCAAAAACCAACTCTGTATTGATGACTTTTTCCATTACCTTAGATAAAATAGACAGTAATGCTATCGGACGGTAATTTTGTGGAAGACACTTTTTTCCCGTCTTTGGGATTGGCTGAACTCGAGCGATTTTCCAGCAGGCGGGAAAGGTCCTCCGTGCATAAGATAAGCGGAAGAGTCTGCCAAGAACCGGCGATAGTTCTGGAGCACAGTTCTTAAGGACTATTGCTGGTATTCCGTCCGGGCCGGTTGCCTTCCTACAATCCAGTTCACGTAGAATGCGTTGAATAGTGCGCGGACGAAATCTCACATCCCGCATGGAAGACTGTACCGGCGAGAGCACATGTGGTTCCAAAAGGCCGGGATCGAGGTTTGAATTCGCGGAAAATAAATTCGCGAACACATTAGCTTTATCCTTTGGATTCGTGACTAACGTCCCGCTGTCTGTCACCAACGGACGGAAAGAGGAGGAAGCAAATTTACTGCTGACAGCCTTTGCCACTGACCAGAAGGAGCGCGAACCAGTTGGGCACCGAAGGAGCTTATTGATCACCTTGTCGTTGTGAGTCTTCTTCGCGGTATCAATCGCCTGGTTGCACGCGTTTCTGATTCTAACAAAATTCGTTCTGTTAACATCGGTGGGATTGGAGCGCCATTGCTTAAAAGCTCTATTTTTTGCCGCTGTAATCAGCTCGCATTTTTTGTCAAACCAAGGTTTATCAGACGTACTTCGTTTGATGGAATGTGGGATATACATCTCCATCCCCAGGAGAATAATCTCTGATACCGACTCCGCGCAAGCGTTAACATCGGAGTCTACGAAGCACACCTCCGACCATGGAAAGGATGCGAAGAAATCTCGCATATCGTCCCAGTTAGCAGCCCCATACTTCCATACATGGCGAAGCTGCCTAGGCCGGTTATTCGCTTGGTATGCAAGTGCTTGCGCGACAGATACCAAGCAGTGATCTGAGTTTCCCAGTGGCGCAGAAACCTCTACGCTATAAATACTCGGTTCGGATGTCAAAAGCAGATCCAGGGTGTTCGCATAATCGCCCCGGGCATCCGGCACTCGCGTTGGTTCCCCCACGAGTTGAGTCAAGTTGTGGCTTACAGCAAACATCTCCGCCAGCCTCCCAGCCTCGTCGGTTCTGTTCGAATGTAACAACCAGTCGGAAGCGTGCACATTAAAATCGCCAAGGACAATAATTTCAGAAGCTGGGTGGTTGATCTGTATCCAGTCGACGGTATATGAAAGATGTTCGAAAAATGTCGCCGGTCGATCGTCAGTCGGGGAACGGTAAAGACAACAAAGAAATTTAACGGAATTCCTCAGCACGACCCTCAACCATATGATGTCCATATTATTGGGCTCCAACGCCTCCATCCTCTGGCAAGCCAGATCGGACCGTGCGAAGACGCAGACTCCGCCCTTAAAACGGAATCTCGAATGTAAGTCGTATCCTGAGCAACGAAGATATGTTGAATCAATTGACGAATCGACCTGGGTCTCAGTTAGGGCAAGGATATCAGGTTTCGTTGTTTGCAAATATTGGTGGACGGCGTTTACATTAGTATTGGTGAAACCGATGCCCCTGATGTTACAAAATGCCGTCACCAGTCGAGCGTGGGCCGAGCCTCGAGAGCTAGCCCGGTTATGCGATGACGAACCTCTCAAAGTTCCATTATTTATCATGATATCTGCATGATGTTCCCCCTGACATAGTCCCCCCCGGAGATCCGAATGGGAGACTAGTTTACCTCCGGAATTCTTTATATCAGAAGACACCATCATGACTTATCCTCGTGTCAGTCCGGGCCATCAGCCACACATCCGAAACACCGTCGAAGATCTCTCTCGGCGATATCGCGGAATGTACAGCGTAACGGTATGGTATCTCACCTTGGGACCGACTACCACCTAACCAACCTTTTCTCGAACCGGTCCATCAGCCAAGCTCCGAAAGATGGCCAGGGATTTCTCCCGACCATTTCACGGAGCCTATAGCTTGATGGGGTGGTATTTCACCGGGCGCACAGGGCGTTGGGACCCCGGCTACCACTCGGCCTTTAGTCGCCTCTTACGACAAGCTGGCCTAGCTGTGAGTATATTCTCACAGAGCTAAAGATGATAGGAAATCTTTGTGAATCTGTTCCAAAGCCGGCACATGACGAAGACATTTCCTACACTTCTACCGTTTGTAACGTCGTATTTATGCGAAACGGGCTTTTCGGCACTGGCTGCAATGAAAACCAAATATCGAGCCAGGTTAATAGTCGAAAAAGAGATACGAGTGGCACTCTACACATTGCCCCCAAGATTTGATAAACTTTGTGCCAGTAAACAACAACAACCCTCGCATTAAATTTTTATGCGATAGATGTAGTTGGTTAAATGTTTAAAAATAATTTTATATAAAAATAAATATACACGTATGTGTATGTTATAGCTCGGTCTCCTCGATAGTATAGTGGTTAGTATCCCCGTCGGTTTGATTCCCCGTCGGGGAGCCTCTGGCGCAAGACTAATGACCGGAAAAAACAAATCATTATGGAAAATTTAACAAGCCTCAGGACCTGCTAAATAAGGTCAAGACCGGTTCCCGGTTGTAGTGCCGATGATGATGATGATGATGATGTATGTTATAGCTAAACCTTGTTATTATTCTGTTGATTGTAGTTCTCAGTTTTTTTTGTAATAAAGTTTTTATTATTTAAAACGTGTCTATATTATTTAATCTATTAAAACAATAAAAGGTAGGGGAGGCGCGGAAAAAAATTGTTTTCGGGGAGGCGTGGTAGCATAAAGGTTGAAAACCGCTGCTCTAACCACAACATCAATAAAAGCTCTTGTCGTGAATGTAAATTCACTAATAAAAACTGAGAGAAGAGCCAATCTTTTTAACCTGTTGCAAGAGGAACAACCTGATGTACTTCTGGCGGGGGAAACAAAGTTAAACCAGAGACATAAGATAGGACATAAAAACGACGATATTATACGAAGAGATCGACCCAACTCCTCTCAAGGGAGGGGGGGTGTCGCAATCTTTATTAGAAAAGGGATCAATCATAAAGTAATATATAGTGGAGAAGTGCGCAGGTTCCGGGTGATGGAAGCCTGTATCGTACACATACCCCTTCAGCAAGGAAGGGGTTTGTATGCGATTGCGGTCTACGCATCTGAGGAACACCAACATAACCTCGAGACACCTTTTCGATGCTTACAATTGCACCTGGACAAAAACTACTTTATCCTAGGGGGAGATATGAACGCCAAGCATAGAAATTGGGGAAATTATATATCTAATGCCAGAGGAAATCAGTTGGCTGGTTGGTTAGATCAGTTTCATATTGAATATAGAACAGACGTGCTAGCTACCGAATATCCATCGTTTCCCAGAGGTAGATCGTTCTTAGATATCTTGCTAATCGACTCACGACTGAGATTACTTAACACCAACAGACGAAACACAAACTGTTTACGGACAACTGAATACGACAGTGACCACTGTGCATTCACGGCAGTAATAGAGCTTCCGAACGAGCTCGCAGATCTGGAGGAATTCGTGATCCCGCAACCCTATAACTACGGGGCAATGCGATGGCCGCGGTTTACCAGATCATTAACAAGAGAACTTCGTTCGAATGACTTTAATCTGCCAGTAAACAGAAACCTGACAAATGACGAAATCGACAAATACATTCAACAAATGGACGAAACCGTAAAACGAACAATGGACAAAACAATTCCCAAAACAACAGTTTACAACAGGAGATAATATCACTGAAATCCCGATTAAAAAACCTCCAACAATTGCTTAAAGCTGATTATAGATTAGCAACAAATTTGTATTGGAACAACAGAATTCGAGCTATAAAGACTATTAACCCGAATCATCATCATCATCATCATCGGCACTACAATCGGGAACCGCTCTTGGCCTTATTTAGCAAGTCCTGAGGCTTGTTAAATTTTCCATAATGATTTATTTTGTCTGGGCAAGGTCATTAGTCTTGCGCCAGGGGCTCCCCGACGGGGAATCGAACCCCGGTCTCCCGGGTGACAGGCGGGTATACTAATAACCCGAATATGTTCCCACAAATAAATAAAATATTCAGGAGAAATAATCAAAATGAGATTCAGTGTCTCCAAATCCCACGTACTGAGGTAAACAAGCAGCTGCTAACCAACATTGGCATAGATACACAAAACGCTATCCTCAATAGTGAGCTCTTCGTGATCGAAGATCCTTTGGAAAAGGTGAACGCTGTGGGAGCTGTCTTTCAGGAAATGTACAAGGTGAATGAAAGCATTCGCCGAAATCACGACCTGGAGGGCAGAGTTCTACTGAATCACCTGCACCTCCGGAATGAAATTTCACTTCGGCAATCGAAGAATCCGGGTTTTACCGAATTCAGTGACGATAATCTGTCAATTGACATTAATGCCAATGGTGAGGCTAATAGCCTTTTAATCACAAAGGAAGGAATCCAGAGTATCTTCGACTCATTAAGAAGCAAAAATTCGGTGGGAATAGATGGAGTACCTAACATCGTACTCAAGAACCTGCCCCCTAAAGGCAATAGATATATACACGGTTCTGTTTAACAACCCGTTGAATAATGCATATTATCCTGTGCGTTGGAAAACGGCTATCATTCAGCCTATCCCAAAAAAGGGCAAAGACTGTACAAACCCAATGAACATGCGTTCTATAATTTTACTCCCAAGCATCAGTAAAGTATTTGAAATGACTATTAACAAAGCTCTGCTAAAATGGGTAGACGACAACAGCATTATTCCAAATAACCAGTTTCGCTTTAGGGCGGGTCATGAAACCATACATGCCGCAGCTAAACTGGTCTCCGACATACAATGGAATAAATGTAGGAACCAATGCACAGGTGCCTGTCTGATCGACTTGGAAAAAGCCTTTGATACCGTCTGGATCGAAGGGTTGTATTACAGGTTGGTCAGACATGGCATACATAAGCCTTTACTATATGTACTTTACGATATGACAAAGGACAGGAGGTTCGTGGTCAAAAGTGGTAATGTGACCTCTAATAAAACGTATAATATCAAGAATGGCTTGAAACAGGCAGTGGTACTTTCTCTAACTAACTAACATTTACATTAGCGACTTATTAGATGCACTCCCACAGGCTATTGGGTACGCAGACAATCTCATAATTTACAGAGCAGCTCCGAAAGTTGAGATCATAAATAGATTAATACAGCGAGACTTCAACAAAGTGCAGCGCTATTGCGATGACTGGAAACTTAAGATCAACTTCCAGAAATGTGAAGCCATCCTATTTAGAACCCCATTATATAAAGCCACGAACGACACGAGGAAAAACTGGCGAAAGCTAGTTATCGTGGGACCGCATGGAGATAAACTGGAAACCAAGAGTTTAGTTAAATACCTTGGCATCTGGCTAGACCAATATCTGTATTTCAACAGACATGTAGAGGCTGCTCTGGTCAAGGCTAGAAAAACGTTTGCTATGACAAGGAGGCTATTTCACAGTAGCCAACTTGACAGCAGGGTTAAAATTACATGCTACATGACGCTAATCAGGCCAATGCTCATATATGGTGGTCCAGTATGGTTTAATATAGGTCCACATTTGATGGAAAAGATTCGGGTGTTCGAAAGGAAGTGTCTCAGAAGTTGTCTCAGATTATATCGAACACCGGAATCGGAATACAAAAAGTACTACCCAAATGAGACTTTATATAATGTAGCCTGCATAAATAGGGTGGATTTCATTCAATTCAATTTTTATTTAGTAGATAATTACATTTATGGTATATTTTACAACTAGTACTTAAGAGATTTAGGATAGCAATTCCTTTACAACTATAATCTTAAATCTATATAACGACAATAGCACAATTTTAATGAATAACAAATAATAAATTAAGGGAAAACTACAATAAAAAACCCTTATTTGAATGTTAAGACTAACATTGCACGACCTTCCGGTTATTTTATATAGTAATGACCTCGATATAATTTTCATAGACAGAGTACATATGTAGTGATTTAGGATAAAGCAAGACGGGAAACGAGAACATTGTCAGAAAAAGAACAATTGACGAAGAAGTTTCGATTGATTTTGTCAATAAGGAACTCTACCGGTTTAACGTTGGCGTTTGCATGTAGTTCATGTGTGGAATAATGCCATGGCAAATTCAGCAACATTTTCAAGCGAGCACAATTACACCATACAGGGGCCCCGTACAGGAGTATCGCTTGAAAAATGGTTTTAAATATTATAATTTTATTTTCGATGCTAAGCGTTGACTTTCTACACACTAATGGATACATAGGGTGGATAATTTTATGATTAAATTAATCAGAAGACATATTGCGAGAGCAATAAGCTCGTCCAATGACCTAATTTTCGGGGCTTATTATCCCAAGACCCTGTACTACGAGAACGTGCGTCGCAGCGGTTTTGTTCCACCAGAGGCGTTCCTTGACTTGGACATGAAAGGGCTTATACAGGATAGATCCGGAATTCCGCTGATCTATCATGTAAGTAGATCATTCGTAGACGGGCGATTGTGATACGACCGGGAAGTAACGCGCACCGAAGAAGAGCTCCTGCACTTCAGTAGGGCTATATCCCACAGAGACCGACACGATAGTATTGGACAGCCTCAACAGTTCTGGTGGTTGAATGGCATAAAAAGACCTGGATACCAAAGTCGGTAAAGAATCACACTATCATCAGCCAGCCTACATAGACTTAGATTTTCTAGAATTAGGGTAGTATAAGATTTAAGGTAAGTTAAGTTAAGTTTTGTAAATAAAATTATATCACAAAAAAAAAAAAAATATAAAATAAAATTTTAAGAAAAAAAAACAAAAAAATTTCGACACAAAGTTTTCAAAATTTTTCTTTGTCATTTAAATAATTATAAGTACTCCCACAAGCAAAATTCCTGCGCCGAAACGCAAATTATACAAATATTAAGTAATGTTTAGCTTAGAGCGTCTGCGAAGGACCAGTAAGTTATAATATAAGATAATTAATCTATAATTTAAGCATTTTCTGTCTAGCATGTAATTTAGAAACTAGGAAGATAAAAAGAAAATAAAAAAATGTTTTAAAAATGAAAAAAAAAAAAAAATGAAATGACCCCTAACCAGTTTAAATACTGTAACGTTCAACCATTTTCCAACATCCTATGTTTCTCCAACGAACAACCGGAAAGAAATACTATTCGTCAAACCCATAACTGACCTCATTCCACATCCTTTA
Source organism: Microdon myrmicae (assembly GCA_963931805.1). NCBI lineage: Eukaryota > Metazoa > Arthropoda > Insecta > Diptera > Syrphidae > Microdon > Microdon myrmicae. The sequence continues at coordinate 32,781,679 of OZ007501.1, read as the reverse complement.
ATTCATATATCCCATTAATTATAAAACTTTGTTTATGGCTTTAGGAAAATCATACTGTAATCAGCCTAAATTAGGTTAAGTTATTTATATAATTAGGATTAAGTTTAGATTAAGTAAAGTTGAAAAAACAAATTCCTGGTTTTCTGACCTTTTCCAGGAAGATAATACCACTAAATATATAAACACGCATCTATCTTATATCTCATAAAATATTAGTTGGAAAATGTATATATTATTATTTTTATAATTATAATTACATATAATTACATGTAAGCAATTGTTACGAAATTAATTTTAAGTCACTATATTACTTAAATGTACAAATTCTAATTATGGTCAATAAATACAGATTTGAAAAAAAAAAAGAGAAAATTATATCGAGGTCATTATTACATAAAATAACCGGAAACCTTAAGATTCAAATAAGGGTTTTTTCTTGTAGTTTCCCTTAATCATTTATTATTTATTATTCATTAAAATTGTGCTATTTTCATTATATACATTTAAGATTAGAGTTGTAAAGGAATTGCTGTCCTAAAACTTGTAAATACTAGTTGTAAAATATCGGGTTTTCCAATAGGGACTTAACAACTTTGAATTTAATTTGTGAACGCACCTTTTCACTAATCATCGAACTGTCACTGTCAATTTATTCAGTAAACTCAACATTTTTATCATGGTTAAGTACACGAACGAACAACGTCCGCAAATTATAAAACTAAACTACCGAAAAGAAGTTGTCAAGTCCCTATTGGAAAAATTGAATTGAATTGAAAAAATTTAATGAACGTTTCGTTAACTGGGGTAAGTTATAAGTCCTAAAAGGAAAGATGTATTCTGTGTGATAGAAAGCCAGTAAATGATTGTTGTTAAGTAGAAACATGAATTGTAGCAGTTTAAGGTTTAAAAAAATAAGCAAATGGATTATATGTAATAAGATTTTGTTTGTCAATACTTTTCCTTCTATGTATTATTTTTATTTGTTTTGTTTTTATTTTAATCACCTTTATTTTGGTTATTATTTTTGTAGTTTCTGTTTTCCCATTTTCATATTTTGTTTTCAAGCCACCCAATTTGCCTAGTGACCTGTTGCTTAAGCAAACTATCAATTCATTCTTACAAATCTTCGTCAACGCATCAACCGCCCCAAAAAAGTGTCATATCCCTCAACCCGGTTCAGAGAGAGGCGCAACACACAAATTGAGGCAAAATGGAAATCATATACAAACATAACCTTGTAGTTACTCAACTTGGAAAGCTTTAGCCCAACACCAAAAAGATCATATAATTCAGATACTCGCTGTAGCTAAAAACTCGCAATTTATTTACATTCACATAAAACACTTGTGGATTCTCATGACATGCCGCTCACCGGCAGGAGCAAGAACTGCTTATCAAATAACCTTTTATACGGCTTTGATATAAACAATCTTATCTTTCTCTCTGGCCTCTCGCAAATATCTCTTCCTACAAAAGTTTAACCGTCGCCATACAATCGAGTTAAGTTAAATTCTCTCAAGAGCCTTCCATCCAATCTCCCGAAGAGAATTGAATAGACTGTTGAAACCAGCTTTTTTAGTATCGTGACGTGGGACAACCTGCTAAATCAAAAAGAAAAAAACTTGAGTGAAAAAGAAATCAGAATAAAAGAGAAAGAAATAAAAACTTTCAGAAAATTAAAGAAACCAAAAGAAACAGCAACGTAAAAATCCGCCAATACCCGAGTTCAAGGGAAATGTCAACGGATTTGAAGATAGTTTCAAAATACTAATTCAAATGATCGGGCGGGTGCTATACCAATATTAAAATCTTCATTAACTGAATATTTTACAAATGAGATAAACATCGTCAAGGCGCTACCGCGATGTGTGTACTCCGGTTTTGTATGCAATTTAAAATATATTAAATCAAAAGGTGTTTAATATGAAATCGTCAGATCGTCGGTTATAAAAATTTATAAGTGAATTTAAATCAGTTTCACGATTTTCTCTTGTGTATATTTTTGTTTTTGGTCTCTTTTTTATTTTTGTTTTAATGTTATGTTAGTTTTATAAATAATTTATTATATGGTGGAGTCATGCGGATGAAACTTATTTTTGGAACAATTAGATAGTGTGATATATTAAGTTTTCCAAGGTTCCAAGTTTTTTACTTTCGCATCGAATTCAAATTAGTTGTCCCCGGTTTATTTGTTCGCTTAAACATCGATTCAACGGTTTTCAAAAGTGTAAATGAAAGTTTTCGAAACAAAACTTGAGGGAGGAAATTATAATAAAATCTTCAGTGTTGTGTATCAAAGTGTCAGGAAATTTATTAGTGTATGTAACAACATACGGGAGGCAAATATGTTTCTCCACAAAATATGGTTATCAAAATTTCAATTGCATCTCTAACAGATATAAGCTTCGCATTTTACAAATTTGAATCCAAATCCAAATCCAAAATAGATCTTATTCAAGAAAACGACAAATATTGTTATTAAGGTAAAAGTTTACACACTCGGTAAAGTTTGAATCCGCTCTTGGTGGCAGCACAGTACAAATCATAACAACACAAACAACCAATTCTATAACATCCAATTGTAAGCACATGATATGGTACATAGTATTACCAGAAAACTAATTACGCACATCGTCTTCTAACTTCATGACAACCTGTTTCCGTGAAAGTGTACGTATATATATCACATGTGTACGTATTTTTTTCCTTTAGCCGACTAAAATTGAAGGCTTTTTAAAAACGGTGGTAAATTAGTTTTTAATTTAAATGTCTATAATGTCAACAAAAAAAAAAGTTAAACAAGTGGAATTTAAATGTTTTAATGTAATGCAACACAAAATAAAGAAGGAAACATCACCAGAATAACAAACAGTCATGAATAATTAAGGAACTCATAAACGTGTTTTTTTTTTTTTTTTTTTTTGTTTTTTTGTCATCTCTAGATAAGAAATCTCTGATTATTTTCAGGGACCAAATAAAATTAATTACAAAGTTAATCTTCCAACTTCCCCGAAATTCGTACAATATCAGTGGAACGTGCATTTGATAAAATTAAGAATAGTTTGTAACTATTTACAATTATAGTAAACGAACGGTTTCAAACAAGAGTATTCGAAAATTTATTGCCAATTTTTAGAAGTAAAACATCGAAGGCGCGATCTTTAAAACGCCCAATCTACAATTTTATAATATTATGAAAATTCAAATTCAATGTGATATTTTCATCATTAAACCCCAAATACTTGAAAGGCCATTATTAAATCCAATGTCAAAGTTCTTTTTAAAATTAATTTATTGATGAACTACGTGGTGAATTAGAAAATAAAATAGAAGGAAAACAATCGAATTGGAAATTGTACGATTAGACTTGTGTGTAAATAAATAATTACATGCCCTGTCGAAAAATTGAAATTTCAAGGTTAGTTCACCACAATTTTGTTTTGCCATTTTGCGAATATTAAGTACTTTTCTACTTTGAAACAGACATAAAATGTCAAGTTGTTGCCCTGGTAACCAGTTGAATTTGATATTTCTCTACTTTAGATATTTTAAATGTTAATTCTCTTAACACTATGACACAATTATGCACAGGTCTTTGTCTTATAAATTAGATAACAAGCCAAGAGCTACACAATCGTTTAGTTTTGCAACTATATTCACAAGCGTATTCGCGCTTGAAACACTATGCCTTATTTATCTAGCTTTTTAATAAACACTTCTCATAGGATCACTTTGCTACTTAATGTATTCCGAAAACAATAATTTCGTTTTATATATTGTTGGTTGTTATTGCTGACTTTTTGAAATGAGGGCTATAAATCTTGTAAGGGAATTGCTGTCAATTGATATTCTGTTATATAAACATATCAGTCGCTCTTTTATATTCGTCGCTCTTTACACATTTTTCGTTTAAAATAAGATATATACACGAAAAATCTCGCTGATTTATGCAGTCCACATTGGACACCTTTAGAGTTTGTGACGGTTCACATATTTCGCGAATAGCTCTCGAAATGAAAGGTGTACAATTACGAGAGTTCTGAACAAAAACTCTCTCATAATGTGTTTATACATTTACTAGTCAATATATTGCATAAATAAATTGTTTGCGTTTGAATATGTAATTGTTATTCTGGCTTTGACTTGAAGGAACATTGCATCTCTCTTCAGTATGTCGCATCAAATTATCAAATTCAATTTGAGGTCTGACCTATTAGTTATCCTGTCCGACGCAATTGTAAGATAAAAACGAAGAGTATGGGCCAACTCATTGCAATAATTTACAATATCCACGTCACGCTAGGAGTTTCCGGTCTGAAATCAACACACGATTTTTGTATCTATATAATCACGTTTTTTTATCTCCATTTAGATATAATATTTACAATTATTACATAGTAATTACCATATATTCACATATCAATAGAAATTGCACTTTGCAACTCTGAACTCTTCGCTTTCTCCAACATGAAAAACCGACACTAGATGTCTAATAACCCCTCAAATTACAAATTGTCGTGTAAGTAAACACCCTACACCACTATCAAAGTCCAGAAATGATGAAAGCAAACTTATTAAGTCGAAAATAAATATTGACTACTGGCAACAGCACAAATTGCTTTGAAATTCCTACTTATCGGATTTCGTTATTTGAATCCATCGTGTTTAAAAAACGGTTGTACTTATAGAATTCTGCGTTTGGTTTTGCGAAGATTAAAAGAAGTAAACATTCCATATAAGCGCGTCTAAATGTGTGTTTCGCGCGGTCGAAAAAAGCAAATTACCGATCACCCGCACCGTTTCCGTTTTTATCCGATTTCTGTATCTGCTTTCCCTTTCTTTCTTTTGTCGTTTGGGTTTGGATCCTTTTGCAGTTCTCTAGCACCAATATCCTTAAGATGATTTCTATCGCCCATCTATTGTGGTTTTCAGCATAGTATTCCAAGCCGTCATTGGTTTTTTTTTTGTTTGGATTGTTGCAACGGCACTAGAGTTTGGCATCGATCAGTGCAACATTCATTTCATCATATTTTATATCAGCAGCAGAAAAAAACACCAACAATACAAAAACGATGTCATTCTTTTTCATTTTTATGTTTTCATTTTTATATCATATTTTATTTCTTCCTCTTATTATAATTTTCTTACTCGCGAGACAAAAGTGATTAAACTCTAGCTGATGGTATCTTATTCCCTAACTTATTGGTCCCTTGCGGACTCTCTAAGTTACATGCATACGCTTCATCATCATCATCATCGGCACTACAACCGGGAACCAGTCTTGGCCTTATTTAGCAAGTCCTGAGGCTTGTTAAATTTTCCGTGATAATTTGTTTTTCCGGGCAAGGTCATCAGTCTTGCGCCAGTGGCTCTGTGGGTAAAGGCGTTAATGTGCCTGACATGGACACGGGTTTCCACCTATCATCCACGAACGATTTCCTCACTAAAATTGTCTTCAAAAACACAAGCACAAATAACAAAGATAAATAAAAAGGCACTGGAGGATTTGTGGTGTATACTCGTTTATTATTATTATTTTTTATCTCGAAAAGTAGCTGACAAAGAGTTCGTACTATACGAGGGTTGCCTTTTATATTTCGGGATTAGAGAACAAAAACAAATATTGATCATCGAAAATCACTTTATTGTTTTTCAAAATATTCCCCATGAAGATCTATACACTTTTGCATGCGTTTGAACCAATTGTCGAAGCACTTTTGCCACTCTGATTGAGGTATCTCCAACACATGCATTCTGAATGCAGCAACCGCTTCTTCAGGTGTCGAAAAACGTTGACCTCTCAGTTTGTTTTTTTACGTACGGGAATAAAAAGAAGTCATTCGGTGCCAAGTCAGGACTATACGGCGGATGACCCATGAAATCGATGTTTTGGGTGCTCAAAAATGCAGTTGTCGCAGCCGATGTGTGAGAGCTCGCATTGTCGTGGTGAAGAGTGATCCGTCTTCGGCGGTTGGTTTTCCTGATTTCTTGGAAGACAACTGGCAAACAAATGGTTGTGTACCACTCAGAATTGACTGTTCTGCGTTGTTCTAGTGGTACGGTTGCGACATGTCCAGTTTTTACGAAAAAACAGGCGACCATTTGCTTGGAAGTGCTTCGTGCGCGAGCAACTTTTGTTGGATTTGGCTCATCTTGATATACCCAGACAGTCGACTGCTGTTTACTTTCGGGCTCATACGCGTAAATCCACGATTCATCACCTGTCACGATGTCATAGACGTGTTTCGAAGCACCGCGACCGTATTTTTTGAGCATTTCTTTCGTCCAATTGACACGAGCCTTTTTTTGGGCGATTGACAAATTGTGTGAGATCCAACGCGAACAAATTTTTTTGACAGTCAAATGTTTATGCAATATTGAATGTATGCTGGTCCCACTAACACCTAAGGTTGTCTCAATCTCACGATAGGTCACATGACGATCTTCCAATATCAGTTCGCGCACAGCATCAATGGTTTTCGGAACAACAACTGATTTTGGACGATCTTCACGAAATTCATCTTGGAGTGAACTACGACCACGATTGAATTCACCATACCATCGATAAATACTGGTCCTTGATGGAGCTTCATCGCCAAAAATTGAATTAAGTTCATCCATGCACTGTTGCTGAGTTAATCCACGCCGAAAGTTGTAAAAAATAATCGCACGAAAATGTTGACGATTTAATTCCATTTTTGGGCCGAGATGAATCTTTTAAGTTACTGTAAACAACACAAATAGCGCTCGTATGTCAAAACGTTCTGAGTGCGTATAACCTCAAAAATGTCCAACTTTACGACAGAGCTGTCAATTGCCGGATTGCAACGCTGGGGTTGCCAAATCCCGAAACATAAGAGGCAACCCTCGTACACATGGTTCATTTTAAACGTTAATGTTCACAACGATAACCGTTTTGCAAAGGGCTTGTACCATAAGCAGAGTTTAAATTTTCACATAATAATTCACAGACGATAGTCTTTTCGCAAAGTCTTTTAATTAACACTGCGCACTTGTTATTTACTGTGTGGTACACGAATTCCTTGAATCAACGTCGCACTCGTATTCGGCAACCGACCTTAAGTAACTTTATTACTATAAAATATTTCTTGTCGAACTTATGTTTCCCCGCGAAGGCACGACAGCAGAGACTCCACTTCTCTCCTTGAAGAAGGTATTTTGAGTGTCCGCACTTGACGGAGGATGAAATCAGACTCCACGATGTCCGTCGAGATCAACTCCCACCAGCCGCCATAAAGATGGATTCTTCCTATATCCCTTCAGGTCAATGTACTGGTGCACAAGGCGGAAAATCATTCATGATGGTGAGGGATTGACCTGCAGATGTGCAGGTTAACGTCTCATTCAGGGGAACCATGGACCAGCGAATAGTAAACAAAACAAACGCAGTTAGGTACTGTGTGTTTGCTTTGATTTGCTGGTTGGTCATCATAGGGCATGGCATGGGTAAGATTGTCTCAACAATGATCATATCCATGCCCAAATTCCATGATCGGTTGATAAGCCATGAAAGGGAATTGGTATTAGGGGCTGCAAGCATCGTTGAGATAAGCGATGGAGAAGATCGCCGAAGGGAGAAATAGGTTTCTGTGTCTTAAATAAACAGAAACGCTATTTCGAGAGCCATAAATCTTTGATGACCTGCGCCTGAGAACGAAATAGGTTTTTGCTTTAAGATACACAAATACGCTATTTCAGGGGTCACGATGATATGCACATCGTGTTTGTTTGTTTAACACGCCGGAGCATCGTTAGGCATGATCTGGGGTATGATTGTCTAACGTCAATCATATTAGTGCCCAAATCCCATGATCGGTAGATAACCGATAAAGGAAATTGGTCGCAAGTGTTGCGAACGTCGGGAGTGGGGCAATAAATGGTTATGAACCGTAGCAAGACCCATCGGCTACGACTGTGTCAACAATTACGCTGGCCAGCAAGTATTTATCTATTATAATTGCTGACAAGCCGAGCCGATGGGGATATGGTACTATAGCGTTTGTAATAATAGTGAAGAAGATCGTGTGATTCGAACTGACGCTATGACAGCTCAAATCACGAAAAAAATTTTACCTAAGCGTTACACACCAGGCTACTGACCGTGTTTGGAATTTGATTTCCAAACTCGACTATATTCCACTGGTGTGAATTATTTTTTTGTTATTTATCGCTTGGTATACGGTTCTGATGTATTTTTCTTATTCGATTTTTCGTTCGTGTTCTTCACTATTTCGCTTGTGAATCGTGTGTATCTGTTAGAATCGCTACACCACTCCCGCCGCAGTAACTTCGTTATGATCAGATTCGTATGCGGACGACGAACGAACGAGAGAGAGAAACGGGAAAACGTCGGAGGCTGTGCTCTATGCGGAAGTCGTGACCGTGTGTGAAGTTCTGCTTTACTATGGGAAGTGTATGCTATGCTGTGTGTACAGATCACGTCGGTGTCACCAATTATAGCGTTTGTAATAATAGTAACGAAGATCGTGTGATTCGAACTGACGCTATGACAGCTCGAATCACGAAAAAAATTGTATCTGTTAGAATCGCTACAGTACGGTTCATATAATAATTCAATGTGATGCATGCCTTGATGAGGTTTAACTTTCAGGTGTGATGCTGCAGGGGAGCTTACGCTGCCCCTAATTGCAGGTAAGTACTATGGGTTTGGAAGGTGGTTAATTTAAGAGAATGGGCGGTTCTTTGGGAATGTATTAAAGAACCGCCACAGCTCATCCCGACGGGGAAACGAACCCCGGTCTCCCGCGTGACAGGCGGGCATACTAACCTCTATACTATCGAGGAGCAACATGCATACGCTTAAAGTGTGAAAATTTGTCTTTCGACATTATGATTGTTTTATTCACATGAATTTTAAAGAACTTAATTACATACAAAGAAAATGAAGAACAGAAAAAACGTTATTTTTGTTATTGTTTTTACCTTATATCTAACTTAAATACTAAACTAACTATTTATAATTATTATTATTATTATTATTATTATTATTATTATTATTATTATTATTATTATTATTATTGTTATTATTATTATTATTATTATTATTATTATTATTATTGTTACAATTTTTTATTTTTTTTTATTTTAATCTTCATCATCATCATCATCATCGGCACTACAACCGGGTACCGGTCTTGGCCTTATTTAGAAAGTCCTGAGGCTTGTTATTTTCCATAATGATTTGTTTTTTCCGAGCAAGGTCATTAGTCTTGCGCCAATTTTTAATATTAACTCTATCTTAAACCTAACATCTAAACTCAATCTTCGAAATACTAAATCTCTGTAAGCTTTCCGTTGTTTGTTGGGCTTTTTTTTATTATTTTTATTATGGAACTATTCCATCCACTACTTCGAAGAAAGTAAGGTTGTTGCATTGGATATCTCGAAAGCGTTCTACAGAGATTGGCATCCAGCTCCTTTATCAAAATTACATTCATATCATTCATATGAAGTTGACAATTCCCTGGTCCAATTTATAAGAGGCTATCTTTCTGGCCGTTCAATCCAAGTGGTTCTTGATGGTGTCAAATCTGTCTCCCATCAAATTAATGCAGGTGTTCCCCAATGTTCTGTACTCTCACCCGCTCTCCTCCCCATCTTTATAAATGATCTCTTGTCCATTACCCACAACCCAATCCACTCGTTTTCCGGTGATAGCATATTGAGTTTCTCATACTCATACGAACACTCCCGTCCAAACTCTTCAAACGTCACTACCAACCAGCAGGGTATGCTTCATAAACTCAATTCCGACCTCAACAAGATATATCAATGGGGATTATCTAACCGAGTAGAGAGCAATGCCTTAAAAAGTCAGTGCTGTCTCCTGTCGTCAAATGTGAACCCCAAAGTAAATATACTGTCGATGTACGACACTTCCATTGACGAAGCCAAGGAACTATCAATCCTCAGCATTCAAATTAATTCGACTCTTAATTGGAGCGACCACATTTTTGAAGCTGCGAAAAGTGCGGCCAAATGCATGGAGTTCCTTAAGAGTTATAAAAAATACTTCACTCCACCAACCTAGCCTCAGAGTCAGTCGCAAGGCAAAGACTCTACCATATTGTGGTTGAGCTGGGAATCGCGAAAAAATATGCCGCCTTCATTTAAATTTGCATGAACGAAAACAAAGGGCGACTTAGAATAGAAAACCACCTCTCAGAAACATTTGAAATCCGGGACCGACTAAAACAGGGAGATGGCCTATCACCGTGTCTTTTTAACCTTGTGCTCGAGTATGTCATCAGAAAGGTACAAGACAACAACATGGCCGGATCATCCCTGAACGGGGTCACACAAGTGCTCGCATATGCGGATGACATCGCCGTTTTGGGCGATAAACTAGAAACTGTAGATAAAAACAGTGAAATCATCATGCAACCGGCAGAAGAGGTGGGTCTGGAAATAAATGAAGACAAAACGAAATACAAATGATTACGGCGAGAGCAGTTTGAACTCAGGGAACACATAGAAACGTCAGAGGCAAGATATTTGAAAAAGTTAAAGAATTCAAATATCTGGGAACGATGCTGACGGTCAGTAACGAAATGTCGAAGGAAATGAACAACAGACTACACTCCAGCAACGCTAGTTGGCACGCAGTCAGTAAACTGCTAAAATCCAAACTGCTATCACGTAACATAAAGCTCCGTGTCTATAGAACCATAATCATGCCGATTGCTCTATACGGATGCGAAACATGGGCTCTCACAAAACGGGAAAAAAACAAATTCCGCGAATTCGAGAATAAAGTTCTAAGGGGTATCTTTGGCGGCTAATATGACGAGGAGGCAGGATAATGGAGGAAACTCCATAACCACGAACTGGAAGAGCTATACCGCAAACCTACAATAGTGAGAGTAATCAAGTCCTGAAGATTAAGATGGGGCGGCCACGTGGCGCTAATGGGCAACGATAGGACCATGCATAGAATTCTTGACAGGACGACCGCGACGGAGATGGGAGAACAATGTTAGGTTTGACGTCGAGAAGATCGGATCGGATGGTCGAACGTGGAAGGAGAGCGCACAGGACAGGGAACAATGGCGGAGTCGAGTCGGTAAGGTCATGCACTTTCGGGTTCATACAGGCCAATAAATAATAATAATAAGTCCAACCTAACCACTATTTACAAGGCGTATCATCATCATCGGCACTCCAACCCGGATCCAGTCTCGGCCTTATTTAGCAAGTCTCTCCACCGGTATCCGGTGCATATCCGAGACTTGCTAAATTGTCCATAATAATTTGTTTTTCCGGGCAAGGTCATTAGTCTTGCGCCTGAGGCTCCCCGATGGGGAATCGAATCCTGGTCTCCCGGGTGACAGATGGGGTATACTAACCACTATACTATCGAGGATTACAAGGCGTATATTCGTCCCAAAATGGAGTTCAAATCCCATATTTGGTCAGGCGCATTCAAAACTGCAGTTCACGTGCTCAATAGAATGCAAAAACGAGAAGTGAAACTTATTTGGGACCCAGCTGCGAGTCGATCAATTCCGTCGTTAAAACATAGGCGCAACGTATCGTGCCTATCTCTCTTCTATAGGTATTACCACGGTCGTTGCTCAACTGAACTTGCTGGATGTGTTGCGCCTCCTCAAACATTTTCCCGCGATACCCGTCAATCTGAAAATGCGCATCAGCTCACGTTGAAAGTCAACTTCAGGCGCACAAGCAAACATAGAGAGTCATTCTTTAGCCGAACCACATGAATGTGGAGTGCTCTACCTGATCATGTGTTTCCTCGTCGTTGTAATGCCCAGCCAGTTAAGACCAATGTACATCGATACCTCCTTTCCTGATCCACTTCCTCTCCTTCCGCTCGCACTGTGCTCTGACATTTAAGGGCACTCCAAATTCCCCTCTCGTACGCGCGTTTGTGTAAAAAATAACTTTTTTTTGTTGCCACTCAGCCGCCAAAATCACTAGTGTTGCATATTCGTATCATTTCCGTCTTTCTGTGCTACTGCTCTACTGAACTGCAGGCGCTCTTTATCTGTGGCAACCTCTCAATAATAACATATTTGTATATCTATGCCTGACCGACGCACGTGGTAAATCAACGGTGTGGCAGATTCATTTTGTATGAGGTCGTACATGTCAAGACTGAGGAATGCTTCTGGTGGAATAAGGCCATTGCGACGGACCCCCTCGCAATACATATTGTTTGGATAATATGCACCAAAAATTAAATCATTCGGCGAGCTCTTTGATCTCACAAGATGCCTTCGGATCAAGTTCATCATAAAGTTATCCATGCTGTTTATATTGGCCCCGCTGTACAACGCTGCACTGGGATAGCATTTGTTTTTTTTTTTTTTTGTGATCAGATTCACCAATCCGATGTAACTTAAGGCAGGTCCTGAGGCATTGTCTCTCAAAAATCCGAATCTTTTTCATTAAGCTAGGTTCCACAGTAAACCACACTGGACATCCATATATGATCATCGGTCTGATGAGAGCCTAGAACTTTAACTCTGCTGTCAAGTTGGATACTATGAAACAGTCTTCTTGTCATGGCATAAGTTTTCTTTGCCCTGGGCAGGGCAGCCTCCACATGTTTGTTAAAATATAGATACTGATCCTGCCAGATGCCTAAGTATTTGACTACATTTTTGGTTTCCAGTGTTTGTTGGTGTGGTCCCATAATACCTAGCTTTCGCCAGTTTTTTCCTGGTGTCTCTGGTAGCTTCAGCCAGTGGTGTTCTAAAGATTGTGCTTTTATCACGATTGATAATACACAATGGTCGCTGTCATACTCAATTGTGCGTAAGCAGTTTATGTTTTGTCTGTTAGTATATGTATGTTTGAGTCCTGTGGCAATAAGCGTAATATCTGGGAACCATCCTCCTCTGGGGAAGGACGGCTATTCTGTAGCTAACAGGTCAGCCTTATATTCAATGTGATGTTGAGCTAGCCAACCAGCTAGTTGATTTCCTCTCGTGTTGGATATGCTACGAGGGTTGCCTTTTATATTTCGGGATTAGAGAACAAAAACAAATATTGATCATCGAAAATCACTTTATTGTTTTTCAAAATATTCCCCATGAAGATCTATACACTTTTGCATGCGTTTGAACCAATTGTCAAAGCACTTTTGCCACTCAGATTGAGGTATCTCCAACACATGCATTCTGAATGCAGCAACCGCTTCTTCAGGTGTCGAAAAACGTTGACCGCTCAGTTTGTTTTTTACGTACCCGAATAAAAAGAAGTCATTCGATGCCAAGTCAGGACTATACGGCGGATGACCCATCAAATCGATGTTTTGGGTGCTCAAAAATGCAGTTGTCGCAGCCGATGTGTGAGAGCTCGCATTGTCGTGGTGAAGAGTGATCCGTCTTCGGCGGTTGGTTTTCCTGATTTCTTGGAAGACAACTGGCAAACAAATGGTTGTGTACCACTCAGAATTGACTGTTCTGCGTTGTTCTAGTGGTACGGTTGCGACATGTCCAGTTTTTACGAAAAAACAGGCGACCATTTGCTTGGAAGTGCTTCGTGCGCGAACAACTTTTGTTGGATTTGGCTCATCTTGAAACACCCAGACAGTCGACTGCTGTTTACTTTCGGGCTCATACGCGTAAATCCACGATTCATCACCTGTCACGATGTCATAGACGTGTTTCGAAGCACCGTGACCGTATTTTTTGAGCATTTCTTTCGACCAATTGACACGAGCCTTTTTTTGGGTGATTGACAAATTGTGTGGGATCCAACGCGAACAAATTTTTTTGACAGTCAAATGTTTATGCAATATTGAATGTATGCTGGTCCCACTAACGCCTAAGGTTGTCTCAATCGGACGATAGGTCACATGACGATCTTCCAATATCAGTTCGTGCACAGCATCAATGGTTTTCGGAACAACAACTGATTTTGGACGACCTTCACGAAATTCATTTTGGAATGAACTACGACAACGATTGAATTCACCATACCATCGATAAATACTGGTCCTTGATGGAGCTTCATCGCCAAAAATTGAATCAAGTTCATCCATGCACTGTTGCTGAGTTAATCCACGCCGAAAGTTGTAAAAAATAATCGCACGAAAATGTTGACGATTTAATTCCATTTTTGGGCCGAGATGAATCTTTTAAGTTACTGTAAACAACACAAATAGCGCTCGTATGTCAAAACGTTCTGAGTGCGTATAACCTCAAAATTGTTCCCCAATCTGGGTGTTTAGCATTCAAATCGCCACCTACGATGTAATAGTTCCCTTCCGAGTGAAGTTGTAAGCATCGGAAAAGAATCTCTAGCTCCACTATGAATAGATTTTGTTGATATGCTTCTGGTGCGTAGGCAGATATCACATACACCCCCTTCCTTGTCGAAAGGGTATGCGGATGATGCACGCTTCAAGCACGCGAAATCTGCGCATCTCACTACTATATATTACCTTATGTTGAACTCGTTGCCGCCCCTCCTCCTTGTGTGGAGTTGGGTCCCCCCTGTGTGGAGTTTTTGTAACATAGTTTATGCCTCTGCTTCAGCTTAGTTTCGCTAGCCAGAAGCACGTCAGGACTTTCGTCTTGCAACAGTTTAAAGAGGGCGGGTCTTCTCTCGATTCTGATAAGTGAATTTACATTCACGGCTAGAGCGTTAATTGTGCTTTCTGTTGCGTGGTTTATATTGACGGATGGCTAGACAACTGCGAATAGACTCAGTCTAGTCTAGTGTTCTGCTCGTTTATTTGTTTTTGCATTTGTGTCATCTGTGTCTGAATAGCGAGCAAGGCGATGAGCACATCTGCTAGTGTTACTATTTCTGGAGACATCGTAGGTTGCGGTACCCATGTGGTATGTTGCGGCGTGTTTCTCCTACCAGCTGTTACCTGAGCATACGAGAACTGGGGTGCTACGTTTAATGCTGGTCGAGCTTGAACTATTGGGCGTTCTATTTTTCGTTGTTGTGAAAACCTTTCTTCCTGTATTTCGCGGAATTTAGCACGACCTCGATAATTAGCGGGGTGTCCCTCGCTCTTACAGAATGCTCACTTTAGAAGAGATCTGTCGTCAAGCCCTTCTTTACCTAGCGTGCATGTGGTCCTGTCCGCAACTTACGCATCGATACTGCATCTCGCAGTTTGCTGCTGATTGCCCGAACCTTTGGCAGTGAAGCCACTGGAATATATTGTGGCATTTCTAACAGATACACACACAATACACAAGCAAATAGTGAAGAACGCCGAGAGAAAATCGATTAAGAAAAAGCATCAGAGCTGTATATAAATCAGTTGAATGTACTTGAGTTTAGAAATTGAATTCGCCCACACGACAGTGGCCTGATGTGTTGAGCATTGGTTACATTTTTAGTGATTCTAACCGTCAGCGCCAGCTCGAATCACACATTTTTCACTATCGTCGCAATACGCTATAATCATCATCATCATCATCGGCACTACAACCGGGAGCCGGTCTTGGCCTTATTTAGCAAGTCCTGAGGCTTGTTAAATTTTCCATAATGACCTGTTTTTTCCGGGCAAGGTCATTAGTCTTGCGCCAGAGGCTCCCCGACGGGGAATCGAACCCTGGTCACCCGCGTGACAGGCGGGTATTCTAACAACTATACTATCGAGGAGCCCAATACGCTATAATATCCCTGCCTTTTTTCAATTTGTCCTATGTGACAATTTGATGGTTTAAGATAGTGATTTTCCTAAGTCCACCAGTTTTGCTACCGGGGCCCCGCTGCACCAGGCAGAATAGTAGTTTAGGATTCTCCCGTCTAGCCCTAGCTGTATTGAAGGGTTTTACCGCGATAAACTCAATATCATTATAGTTTAGCTCTCGTAGCGTTTGTAATAGAACTTCTGGTTCTGCTTCAGGGTCGACGTGTAATACTCATTTCTTTCACTTCTTTCAAACACCTCACACACTTTAAATAAAACACACCTTTTATTTTCTTTAATTAAATTTAGTCATGTAATTTTGTGTTTTGTTTGACACACACAAGTCTTTCAGTTCACCATGCACTTTACATTTATTGGTCAATGGTTAATTAAACAGGTCCGGACTTACAATTTAGATATTTATGTTATTATTGTTTATATAAACTTTATTTTCGCTATTTATATAGCAGAGTTCAGGCACCAACGTTTAATACTGTTTCCTTTTTAAATGTATTTTAAATCACCCTTTCAAAACGTAACGTAAGCATCTACCGCAGTTAAGTCACTCCTTTTCAAACTCCGACAACTTCTTTAATTTTCCCAAAAACCAACTCAAGAAATCAAACTTACCTCCGTTCTGGACTTGACCCGAAACACAACAAAATTGTCCTTTTTTTTTTGGACTTGATCCCAAAACCAGCCTCGTCTTCAACAATGACCCGAACAACAACTCTCATCCCACTATCGTTGTTCGTTTTCCATTGTACTTTTTCCTAGGTGTGAAACCTGGTTTCTTTCACGAGATCAAAGGATCATTCCTTTTTGCCTGGTCCCCTTTTTTTTGTGTTAAACTCAAAGAAAAATCAATAGCGCGTTTATTTCGCCTATTGTTTTTCTTTTGCCTAATGAATTTTTCCCGTGGGAAACTCATGAAGGAGGATCAATGGTGCCGAGGCGCATGTTTATTTTGCTTTATTGCCTTTTCGTTTGTTCTAACTTAATTTGGTTAGAACGAAAACTGGACGACGGCATCTGGTCGGCACATTTGCCTTTTAGGAGTTTTTGTTGGGTGAATCCTTGGTTCAATGATTATCTTTCAGCTTTTATGTGAGTAAATTTAGCGTTCAGCTCAATTTACTTGGCATTTAATTGATTAGCGCAAATCGCACGTTTTAGCTTGATTTGCTTGCTATCAATTTATGCGGGACGAGTGGGTGTATGGGGTAATGCTTTGTTTGTTTTAGGCGAACGTGCAGTTCAATATATGCTGCCTGTTTTTTGGCTTAGTTAACGTCACATCCTTTAAGTGGATGTTCTTGGCGTGTATCGCCGCTAGGGGTGGAGACTGGCTCCAAATAGGCAAGTTTTATGGGCTGGGCGGTTGTGGCCGTAACAGACGCCCTTTAATAGAACCGTTATATTCATTATTTCTTTCGGGGTGTATCTATAAAATTCCGCGGTGGCCCTTTTTAGCACATTTTTCATTTTTTCAAAGTCTTCAATCGAATTTGCATGTATAACAAACCTGTTCCCTGTCAGTCTTTTAATTGAAAAATCCTCCCCAATAGAAAGCTAACATAGACTTACCAGTCCGTTACAATTCATATCTGTAGTTCTGATGGGTGGCATCTTCGCTTTCCTTTTTGCTGCTTGTTGCTCTTGTTGTGGTTGTTGCGTCATCTGTTGCGGTGGACATCCTTTTTATTGGTTAGTATTTTGCTGTGCACATTTAGTTGCTCCCTTTCAGTCAATTCCTTCTTTTTGCGCCACTTCTCAGCTAATTGTGCATTTGCTCGGGATAGCCTTGCTTCAAGGGTGCTAATTTCCACCTCCTCGTCCTCAGTCCCGTAGTCGCTAAACATGTAAACATGCTATTTGTTACATTGCCGTCATTATATGGAACCGGGGGAAATGTATTGTACTCTTTTTTCTTTGCCTTTTTTCGAGCAAGTCTGTTATTGCCTTGTGTGGGTTGTTGACTTTTGTTGTCACTCCTGTCAGTGGGGAGCTCGCAGGCCGTTTTATTAACGCGGACTTTGGTTTTAACTTTTTAATTATTTGTTTTTCTCTGCCATTTTGCATTTTAACTTTTTTCTTGTTTTGCCAAGCACGTGCTCACATGCGCACTCAGGTAGTTAGTATTAAACTGTATTCTTTGTTTTGACTGTCACACAACACGTGACTTCGTTCTCTTTTATTTGATTATATTTATATATATTAACTTTGTTTTCACTCTTTTTATCACTGGAATTTATTTATTTATAAATAGTCTTTATATTTCAACCACTCGCGACTCATAGAAACAACTTTTTCATTTAACTCGATCGCCGAATTAAAAACACGTCCGCGCTCGGTCACTGTGTATCGTTGAATGATCAGTGCAACATTCGTGGCCTAATATGCCATTTTTCTTCTGTGTCTGCCCATATTCCTACTCAAGAACCAGCAATCTTTGCACGAAGCAAAACTTGACGCCCTTATATCGGATTTAAATTGGCCATATTATAACTTATTGACTCTGTTCGTCCCTAAATAACATACATTCTGTCAAAAAGGTTCTGGGGATTGATCATTTGAGGCGGTATAGGAAGATTAATCATCTGATAAAGACCTATGAAGATGTGAGGTATTGAAATCGCCAAAAACCACGATATGTATAATGTGTCAAAACGTTCCAGGAATTGGTCGTTTAAAAAGCGCGCCTCATGAAAAATGAAATTTTTTAGCCAATTTTTGTTTTTGCCTAAATTGATAGGAAATTTCCTCAAAAATACGAGAAAAAAAGTTAGAAAGTGATCCGAGACCTCCTTGTACTTTATTGTCAAAAGAAAGTAAACAGTCCCGCCCTCTTGATGCCACCAAAGAGGCTCGTACTTTTCGACAACAGGAAAAACGACTCGATTAGAACAGTTTGAAGAAGAGGAAGGTCTACTCTATGGCCCTGGAATCGCAGATTAGCAAAAAACTGCGGTAAGTTAGAACGAATTACGAATTTGTTCACGATTTTTCTATTACTCAAACTTTAAACGCGTTTTTCTCAAAACCCAAAATTTCGCAAGCCGTGCAACGTAGCTCAAAAACTAATCATTCGATCTTTATGAAGTTTAGTATAGAAATTCTATAGATATTTGGCCTCAGCATGACGAGCTCCGATTTTAATTTTTTTATTTAAAACATTGTTACTAACAATTGTTTATAAAAGAAAATCCTTTTTTTTCAAAACTTCTCCATTTTTGCAAATTTGCATAATAATAAAAGGGGAACGTCATGCTGGGCGTTTTTGCATAAACTAATGAACCCATTTTGTATTTTTTGTTCCAGATCATTTTTGTGACCTGTATGCTGCACGGCGCATTTTCAAGACGCTGTGTTCAAGCCTCCATTGCACCGTTTTATTGTTAACGATTAGTCTATTTTCTTTAAATATTATAACGTAAATAAATTATGCCTTAAATTGCAAATTAATCTACGCATTACATTTTTAAAAAAAAATTCCTCAAAAACAGGCTATTTACATGAGGAATTGTCAAAATTTTAATCGTTGGCACAATTTAGTAAACGTGAAGTTTGAGTGTGATCTGTTATTAAGTTTGTTACAATGCTCAATTTTGTCAGTTCATCCCAAGTGTGTTCTGCAATTTTTTCCCGAATATTCTTCACAAATTCAATTGCGTAAAGATCATTGAACATATACCAGAACGAGTTAATTTTGATCCCCCTTTCATGAAACGCATTATGGTACAACTGGTGATGAGACATTATAACTGGTCTTACATGCAAATCAGTCAACAAGCTCCGGAATGTCGCCATTCCAATTGAGCCGAAGCTAAAAAAACGACGCCAAAGTCGATCAAAGGTCAACGTAATGTTGACTGTTTATTGTTTTGTTTCTCTCGGTGTTTTATTATCCCGGTGTTGTGTACTTGGAATTCTTCTCAGACAGTCAACGGGTAAATAAAGAATATTATTTGGGCGTTATGCGGCGTTTGAGAGAGCAAGTTCGTCGAGAAGGGCTAACTTTGTGGAAAGAAAACTGATGGTTTTTGAACCACGATCACGCGTCATCTCTCAAGTCAATCATTGTTAACAAATTCCTGGCCATGAAATCAACAAATATTTTCAAACAACTAACGTATTTACGACTTTTTCCCTCTCCAAAATTCAAATACTAGTCTGAGACATCCATTTTCAGTCGATGGAGGACATAAGAGGTAATTCGCGACGAGAACAGAAGACCATTCCGAAAAACGGTCATTGGAAACGAACTATAATAAATAACAGATCGTGTTCAAACTTTACTTCCACTAAGTTGTGCCAACGTAGCGGGAAAAAGAATTTTGACAATCTCCTTAAGCGGGGTTTTTAAATGATCAATTCCTGGAACTTTTTTGACACAATATACATATCGTGGTTTTCTGGCGATTTTAACCTATTACATAATTTTAGGTCTTTATCAGTTGATTTATCTTTCCATAACGGCTCTCCCGCCCATGTGTCTTCAACAACCAATTAATATATTCAAGTTCTCGTCGGGATGGAGGTCAATCAACTCTTCCACTTGTGTCTCTTCATCGACCAATTAACATATTCAAGCCTCTGCCAAGTTACCAATGTCTCCATCCTCATAAACAGACAACTAAACCTTTATTTGCACGTGTGACTCCATTAATTCCTCTATTACTACTCTGTCCTCGTGCTCACAACCCCTGACTATCACCGGCTACTTTTCTTGTCCTTTTTCACAATTCCCCGCTGCAGTCCACCCCGTTCCGAGACCAAACCTCGTTTTTTTTTTTTTTCGTTTTACCTTTCAATTCAGTGTATTCGAATTTCTTCGTCCCATTCCATATAAAGTGAAAAGTGGGACAAATTTTTTGTCGTTTTAATTAAAAATCCCAGAATACTTCACGCCATCTTATCTCGTCGCAATTTATAACGCACATAATCTTCCAAAAGGGGAATTTCATCTCAAATTCCAAACAATAATATACCTGTTTGGTACCTAACAAACTTGTGTTCAGCAATAATTGCGAACAAAAAGTGTTTAATGATAGTCTCTGGACTTTCCTTTCCCTGCTGAGGTAGTATAGCTATTTATGCATTTTCGTCATTTTCTGCGTTGAAAATTTCATTCCATAATTATGGAAATCCTATAAAACAAATACGAGCACTCTTTCCAGGTAATGCCTGTATCGTTTTTGGTAGTGCCGGCTACTAAGGTACACAAATGTTTAATGTTGTTATGCAATAAGTTTCAAAGTTCATAACATAATACAATATCCCGGGAATAAATAATAAATTCGTTGCCCACCTGCCACAGTAGCAAGCAGGTAACCGTTTGTAGGTACAAAGCCTTTGTATCAGCTATGTCCTTAAAGTTTCTGCTGAGGTGGACAACGTTGTTTAAGCAAAGAATTTCATTAACTGAGTTGCAAGAATCCTGTGATTAGCTTCAAGTTGTCAAGTAGGTTCATGAAAAGGTGTATTTATCTGGTCACAAATTGGCTACCCCCCAAAGGAATATGAGGAGATCAGTTTTACCTTGACGCCAAACAATAGCTTAAGAAAGGGATGTTTCTATTGGCTAACCTTACAAATCGCTGCTTGTGCTTGTGCAGAATGAAAATGGATTGAAGCAAGTCGACGTAAAACAAATTTTGCATTCGTAATTAGTACGGAAACTTTTAATAAAGAAAATATACATCCTCCATATTTACATAATCAGTATACAAAATCTTCAATATAAATCTATTTGAACCCTCAAAGAACTCGCCTGAATAAGAAAGGCATCACGTAGTCCTCCGGCCCAAACCACTATGCATACCAGTTTGAAGTGAGCGTCAAGATACAAATGTATCGATAGGGAACGTTTGTTGTGATCGAGCCCTTATATTTTTTTATTTGGATGCTATGACATCTGTCAAACATATTTAGTATGCATCAAGTCATTTTACAAACAACATCATTTTTTTAATCCTGTTAAAAATGGTTAATTTTGTAACAGAAAATGATGATTTGCGGAGAGCATTAATTTTTTGTTTTCATTTAAAGAAGAGTGCTGCAAAGTCGTATCGAATGCTTGTCGAGGCTTATGGTGATCATGCTCTATCGGAAGCAACATGCAAAAGATGGTTTAAGCGGTTCAGAGATAATGATTTTGATGTGAGAAATGAAGAAGAAGAAGACCATCAAAAAGTTTG
The DNA here is from genome assembly GCA_963931805.1 of Microdon myrmicae. Taxonomy (NCBI): domain Eukaryota; kingdom Metazoa; phylum Arthropoda; class Insecta; order Diptera; family Syrphidae; genus Microdon; species Microdon myrmicae. Next base: position 32,759,815 of record OZ007501.1, on the reverse strand, counting down.
AAGACGCCGAATTGCAAGCAATATTGGATCAAGATGACACTTTGAGTCAAAAACAAATAGCACAAATGTTAAATGTAGCACAAAAACAATTTCTGACCGTTTAAAAGCTATGGAAAAGATCCAAAAGTGTGGAAACTGGGTGCCACATGAATTGAATGACAGGCAGATGGAAAAACGAAACACCACATGTGAAACGTTGCTTCTACGATACGGATGGAAGTCAGTATTGCATCGAATTGTGACTGGTGATGAAAAATGGATTTATTTTAAAAACCCTAAACGCAAAAAATCATTGCTACATCCAGAAGAAACGTCAACATCCACTGCACAATGCTCTGTGTTTGGTGGAACCAGAGGGGGGTGGTGTATCATGAATTTCTAAAACCTGACGAAACTGTTGATGCGCAACGCTGCCGACAACAAATGATCAATTTGAACCATGTAGTGGTCGAAAAACGATCAGAATAGGTGTTACGGCCACAACCACCCATCCCATAAAAATTACCCTTTTGGAGCTAGTCTCCACCACTAACGGCGATACACGCCAAAAACATCCACTTAAAGGATGTGACATTTATCTAAATCAAAACATTAGCCCATACAACAAATGGTCCCACATAAATTGATGACAAGCAAATCAAACCAAACGTTCGATTTGCGCTAATCAATTAAACTCCAAGTAAATTGAACTGAACGTCAAATTTGCTCACATAAAAAAAACCGCAATATAATCATTGAACCAAGGGTTCACCACACAAACCCCTAAGAGCCAAATGTGCTGGCCAGATGCCGTCGTCCAAACAAAATCGATGAGAATCATAAAAAATGCGCGTCAGCAATTTTATGACTCCTTAGAAAAATGGTTACCTGAAACCATTAAAACAATCAGCGCCAGTTTTCATTTTAACCAAATTAAGTTAAAACAAACAAAAGGCAAACATTCGCCTCGGTGTATTTGATCTTGCCTTTGTATCGATTTCCCACGGCAAAGATTCTTGCCCATTCGGCTACAATAAACAACATAGAGAATCAGAAATGTGCATTAGCACAATTCTCTATTTGTATTCCCTGTCGTTTTCTCACAAAAGGGATCCTTGCCGATTCGGCTAAAGAAAACAACAGGCACCATAAAATGAACTACACGTTCGCCTAAACAATAACAACATAGAGAATCACAAATGTGCATTAACACGATGCACTATTGATTTTTCTTTTGTGTTTCATCTGTCGATCCCAATTTCCGAAAGATAAAGATTTCCATCCAATGGGAAATTAAAAATGAGAAAAAAATTAGACACGGTGGGTTTTCGAGTTTTTGGCGGAGACGGTCATTAAGGGATGTGTGTTTCGAATTTTGACCGGGACGGTGCGTTAAGGAGTGCTTGGTTTAGTGTAACGAATTGATGTAAATATATTTGTAGTGAATATCAAAACCAAAAAAGTTAAAGAGTATAAGTTGTATCGAACTAATGTGCATATATAATGTAATGTGAATATCAAAAACCAAAAGTTCAAGAGTATAAGTGTGATCGAGCTAAACTGCATATATTTGGGAACTAATATCAAAAACATCACGTTAAATAGCATAATCTTGAAAAAACGAATGTACATATATTCCTAAGTGAAATTTAATAAAAGTTATCGCTTAAGAACAGCAAGGTGTGTTTCAATTCACATAAAGTGTTTTAAAGGTGCAAAGTGGGTGGTGCTGAGGAAAAATAACATTACATAGGCCACAAGACACCGAAAGGTAATTTTGTTGCATGATAATGCTCCGAGTCATACATCAAAAGCCGTCAAAGAAACAATAAAAGATCTCGGCTGGGTGTTACCCCACCCGCTGTATTCACCAGACTTGGCTCCTTCCGACTACCATTTGTTTTCATCGATGGGACACGCAGAGCAGCACTCCAATTCCTACGAAGAAGTCGAAAATTGGGTCTCCGAATGGTTTGCCTCAAAAAACGGCCGGTTTTATTGGCGTGGTATCTACAAAGTGCCAGAAAGGTAGTCGAAATGTGTAGAAAGCAATGGCCAATACTTCGAATAAAATGTTTTTTACTTTCCCAAAAAAACCTTTTTTACCTATAAAAAAAAAAACGCTCACTCCATACCGGTACACCTGTTATATGGACAGATTCTACAAAATATCTATCACGTAACACAAACTAAACATAATGCGCAATACTCGTTTGCACTCTTTGTAAATTTATCTGTTTAAGATGACCTTGTGCTCTAAAATTGATAATTATATTCGCCGAATACCTATCATATACAATGACTTGTAATGATAGTTGTCTCTTTTATAATGTTCCCCAACACCTTGTTTCAGAGGATTAAAGCTTCTCTCATACAACAGTTCAATTTCCACAAACCGCCGATGCTAATAAATCATAACTATCAAACTTCCATAGTAGTTGAAAAATCTGGAAGCAGCTAAAATATCAATTTCAGGGTTATTATTCACACAGCCAAATATAACCTTTAAATCCTGACAGAATAGTGATATACAGGTATCAGGCACATTGAGCGCCAATAAGTTACGAATGAAAATTTACGAGGAGATCGTGGTACATGAATTAATTAATCAACCAACCGTGTAAGTATACTCCATTACAAAGTAAAGCCTAGAACACCAGATAAGTCTTTGTCACATGAAAAGGAAAAACAAAATCTACACAGTGCCAAACCAACCATCCCCATCAAAAAGCATAAGGAAACAATAACTAAAAACCTACCCAGAGCATCAGATTGAAAAAGGTAATATAGACCTTAACACAATTGAAAGAAGACACATTGTAAGCTGATTTCCTTAAAAGCAAGTCAAACAAAAGCATTAAATGAAGGACAACAAAGGCACATAATTGAGATTGTCAAGTGTTTATAAACGTGATACAACAATAAAAAAAGGACAAAAATCACAAATTGCAAAACCAAATAGGGCAAACGGAAGTAACAAGCATCTATTGTAAGGGAGGCAGACGCAAAGACAAATAAAAGCAAATGCAATATTAACACAGTAAAAGGACCATTTGTCCTGCTAAAATAAATCTTGCCACTGGATGTCTCCCGTCCCTACCTTCCTTTTTTAAACACATACTTACACACGTCTATGCCCACAGAAAAGGAAAGATGTACAAAATATAACCACAAAATAAATGATTCTTGTGTGGATGGACAATAGCAAATGAAAAACAACAATCAGTAATCACACAGGTTGTCAGTGCTTGATAATAGCGGAAATGTATTGTGCTTGTGCCATTCGACTGAAGAAGGATAAAAAAATGAGTTGGCGAGAGGGCCGACTTTAGCGAGACAAGGACAGATCTGTGCTTCATCTTGTCTCTGGCTTCTGGTCATCTTGCGATAACATCCGTGAGGATGTTGGGCTCCGTCTCGTGATATCTGAAAAAAAAAGAAAAAAGGGGGTTATCCAAAAACAGTGTGGACAGTGCTAGTCCAGGTGTTCTCTAACTACTTGTATAGAGGGTTGGTGGGAAAGAAATCATACAAGACCGGTAATAAACGCAGATCTAGTCTTTGGCGTCTGATGATCTGCGCTTTGGTCGGTGTGTGTATGTTTGTGCCATCTTGTACTGTGCGTCCGTGTGTGTATGGTTTGTTAACAGTAGACCCTATGGGATGGATCCAGGAATCCTCTATTATAGAGGGGAATGTTGTTGGGAAGGGTGCTTTCTTCAGTTTTGTACTGAAGAAGAAATTGTGGGGGTTTGATCCGAAGTGATCGAGAGAGAGAAGGATCAAGAACGCAAGACTACAAGTAGGTTCTCGCTGTTCTGAATGCTTTCGAGGTACTTGTATGCTAATTGAAGCAAGTACTCGTCGATAGGGGTAATGGAGGCGCCTTCGTATAGGTGAGAGTTGGGGTAATGTCCGTCAGGCCTTCTAGAGTGGTTGATGCATATTCTGAGGAGTTTTCTTTCGAAAACGCGAAGTCTTTCCATTTGAGCCGAAGACACGCAGGACCATATGGGAAAGGCGTATGATATTCCAGATCGGATTAGCTGCTTATAGCAGAGAAGCTTAACTTTGGTGTCAACTTTGTTGCTCCACTTCAAGATGTTGTGCAGTTGCTTAGACCGACCGAGGCCCCTTTGGAGAATGTGGGTCAAATGTTTGATGAAATTCATTTTTGGGGTATAAATGACCCTATGGGTAGTTATTTAAATTAGGGTGCCGGCGTACGGCAGAGGTTACTAAAAACACCCAACGATCGACGATGTTAAATAGTTCACGCACGGAAAATGAGGTACTAAATCGTTCCGTGAAGAAAACAAAGAAACCAGCACACAAGTTGATCCTCGAAGGCAGCAAAGGAGAACAAAATGAAACACTTAATTTCGGATGTAGTTCGTATATTTTGTTACGTTGATGTATTATTATTTATTTGTTCACAATAAGTTTTAGTTAAACATTTGCTCAATTTTGATTTCAAAAGTAGTTCATATATTTTGTTACGTTGATGTATTATTATTTATTTGTTCACAATAAGTTTTAGTTAAACATTTGCTCAATTTTGATTTCAAAAGTAGTTCGTATATTTTGTTACGTTGATGTATTATTATTTATTTGTTCACAATAAGTTTTAGTTAAACATTTGCTCAATTTTGATTTCAAAAGTAGTTCGTATATTTTGTTACGTTGATGTATTATTATTTATTTGTTCACAATAAGTTCTAGTTAAACATTTGCTCAATTTTCTACTTTACGTATAGTTCGAGGATAGGAAACAGTATTAACAAAAAAAAAAAAAATAATAATGTGGACACTTGAAGTGACATCAAATAAGCGGCGAACTTGACATCCTTTTTTATGTATAACAGCGCGATATCGTTTACTTTAATACCGGTTAACTCGAGACTCCTTCGTCTCCCTGGCACATGAACACTCCGTGAATCTGACTGGTTTCTATTCGCAACCATCAGATCGACATTTCGCAGCCATTAGTTTCAAAAGGGGAGGAGCGAAACGATCAACCAGAGGCAGTCAATCGTGATTGGGTAAGATGACATGGGGTGGATTTTCCATGTATGAGTATCCGCTACTGAAAGCCAGCAAGGAACGAACATAAGAGGATGCAGGCGTTGTTGTTGTAACCCATCGTAATGATCATAAGAGGAAGAAATATTCTCTGCAATCTTATGTAAACAGAAACGCTATTTCCATGATCAGTCGATGGGATACGCATTGTTTGAGTTCGCCAACGCTGCATGGGGTCGGTGGCTGTGTACACAATTGATTAGTGTAACGCTTGCCGGCGATAGACCTTTCTGGTGTGAAAAACACACCGAAGATCTGCTCGCCCTAGGAGAGGTCATAAATCAACATTTAATTGATGGACATGTTGGTTTCTAGGTCCGCGAACGGTTGCCGGCCGTTAATAGAAAATTTGGATGTACTGTAAACAATCCGGAAGATATGGGTGCGACGTTTGGTTTTGCAAACGAATATAGGATGCAACCGTTGTCAGTTGTTTAAAGTAACCAGTTGGCGGCCACATCCAATTCGTTGCTTGTTTGCGGCCCATGATCGGTGCAAACCGATAATGGAAATTAGCTGCTGCTGAACTTACGGGAAATGTTTGCTTTGAGTCGGCCGAAACCTTGTCGACGGTAGCAAACTGGTGCGGCTGGGTGGCCGCACGATTAGATTGACATGGGCAAACAAAACAAGCACATTGGGATACTCTGTGTTGATTTAGTTTTCATGGCATGACATGGGTAAGCATGAGATTATAGGAACGTGGTGCAATGCATGCCTGGGGGCGAACGTTTTGCTGCCACGGCCAGGTGGTAATCTTTGCCGTCGGCTTAACGTTTTCAGGTGAAAGATACTCTTATGTAGGTAAGACGATTAAAGGTATTTGCAGTGGGATAGAGGGCAAGAGCGATGCGCGGTTCTTCGGGCCCCGAAAAACCCCACTTCGCTCCCTCCCTGACGTAGTCACGAAATAGGTAGGGGAGGTTGGGAGGAGGTTAGTTGCTGGTGGGCGCTCGCTGGGGCGGGGGGGGGGGTGTGTGCCAGTGGGGTGGTAGTCGTGTCAGTGGCTGGGTGTTGTTCTGGAGCGGAAGCTTCCAGAAAGCAGGGCTTAAGCCTTTCGACGCTGGCCGTGGATCGCTTGCCTCTAATGTCGATCTCGAAGACGCGGTCGTTGATGCGGCGGAAGACTTTGAATGGGCCATCATAAGGTGGGTCGAGGGGTTTTTGACCTTATCCACCCCGACAAAGACGTGCGTGCAGCTGTGCAGTTCAGGGTGGACGAAAAGTTTTTTGGAGCCGCGCCTGGTTACAGGGGTGCCCTAACCTTACATAGCAGGTCACGGAGATGTCCCAATTCGCGAAGTTGGTCACACGGTGTTTCGCCGTCCAGAAAAAGTTCTCCTGGAAGAAGGAGGTTGGTACCGTAGGTAAGCTCTGCTGCCGAAGCACCCAGGTGCTCTTTAATACTTGTCCTCAGGCCGAGGAGGACGGTGGGAAGGGCGTCGAACCATTGGGTGTCGTTGTGACACATGAGTGAGGCTTTGAGGGATCTATGCCGGCGCTCTATCATCCCATTGGATTGCGGGTAATAGGCGGTGGTACGACTTCTTTGGCAGCCAAGGAGATTTGCTAGCTGCCTGAATATTGTTGCCTCAAATTGTGGACCTCGGTCCGAAGTTAAGGTGGTTGGTACACCGAAGCGTGTGACCCAAGTTGAATAAAAAGCCTTGGCGACTGATTCGGCAGTAACTGCCCGGAGAGGTGTCGCCTCTGGCCATCGCGTGCAGCGTCCATCATAGTGAGGATATAAGAAAATCCTCTTGATGGAGTAAGCGGTCCCACTATGTCTATGTGGACATGGGCGAAGCGTGCCGTGGGAAACTTGAGGTGCGCTGGCTCCAGTACATTATGTCGCGCTACTTTGCAGCGCTGGCACTGGATACAAGCACGGGCCCAATCGGTGAGATCTTTGTTCATCCGGGGTCAAATGAATTTGCGACGGACAGCAGCAGCTGTCGCTCGGCCGCTGGGGTGGGCTGGGCTGTGGTAAACCTGGAACACGCCCTTACGAAGTTTCTTGGTCTAGCTATCCCAGTTGAGACATCACACCAAATTTCGCCCAAAGGGTCGCTAAGAATAATTTTCTTTAGCTCAAGTGCCGTTTCCGCAGTTAGGAGGGACTTAAGTTGTTCGTCCTCCCGTTGAGCTAGGGCAAGCCCAGTGTTGTTCAAAGCGATACGCAAGTGAATCGTATCGCTTCGAGAAAGGGCGTCTGCCGTGACGTTCTGTTTACCGGAGATGTGCTTGATCTCCGTAGAATATTGCCCAATGAGGTCTAATTGACGCTCTTGTCGGGGGGAGGCATTTCCCGACTTCTTCCGGAACGCGTAGACCAATGGCCTGTGGTCTGTTAAAATAGAGAGCGAACGTCCTTCCATCATATGACGGAAGTATTTGACAGCGCTGTAGATCGCGAGTAATTCACGGTCGTAGGCGCTGTAAAGTCGCTCAGTGGGACTCAGCTTCCTTGAAAAGAAACCGAGTGGTTGCGGTCGGCCTTCAATGTCCTGTTCAAGGACGGGTCCGATTGAGGTATCCGATGCGTCGCATTGGATGGAAAGTGTCGCTCCCTCGAGGGGGTATCGGAGTAAGGTGGCATTTGCCAATTGTTCTTTGGACAGTTAGATTGCTCGAGCAGAGACTTCTGTCCAATTAATGGGGCGCTTATCATTGCGCTTAGCTCCTTTTAAGAATTCATTTAGGGCAGCTTGAATCTGGGCAGCGTTCTTCAGCGTCGGACGATAGAAGTTAAGCATGCCCAGGAATCGACGGAGCTCACTCACGTTAGTTGGACGTGGATACTTCATGACGGTCTCCACACGGTCTGGTAGTGGGCGAATGCCATGGTTGGCAACGACGTAACCAAGATAGGTGATTTGCTCCGTGGCGTATTGACACTTCTCTGGGTTGATGACAAGACCGAATTCACGGAGGCGCTCGAGGACCTGACGTAAGTGGCGTTTATGTTCGGCATGGTCTTTGGAGGCGATGAGGATGTCATCGAGGTACGCATGGCTGCAAGTGAGACCACGCAAAGCCATGTCGATATAACGCTGGAATGTCTGTGCGGCGTTCCTGAGGCCGAAAGTCATCACTTTGAACTCGAAGAGTCCGAAAGGTGTGATGACTGCGGTCTTGGGGATGTCTTCTGGTGCCACCGGAATTTGGTGATAAGCCCTGGTGAGATCCAGGGTGATGAAGACATTGCAACCTCGTAGTTTATACCCAAAATCGTAGAGGTGTGCGATAGGGTATCTGTCCGGGACAGATACTGCGTTCAACAGCCTATAATCACCACATGGGCGCCACTCACCGGAACGTTTCTTCACTAAGCGCAGTGGGCTTGCCCAGGGGCTGTCCGACGGTTGGCAGATACCTAGTTCGATCATATGATCGAATTCTGCGCGTGTCGCGCGTAATTTTTCGGAAGCCAGTCGGCGTATGCGCTGGCTCACCGGGGGACCACGTGTTTCTATATGATGAAACACGGTGGCTTTGTGTCGGCGCTGGTGGTAATCTTTCCCGTGGGCTTAATGTTTTCAGGCGAAAGATACTCTTATGCAGGTAAGACGATTAAAGGTATTTGCAGTGGGATATGGGGCAAGAGCGATGCGCGGTTCTTCGGGCCCTGAAAAACCCCACAACCCCAAGATATTTCATCCTGTCCTGTGGTCTAATCGTAGTATCTCCCATTTTTATTCGAATATACAGTGAATGTCGAGAAGTAGGTTGGAAGTGTTTACTACTCAGAATTATAGCTACTGCTTTGGATGGGTTAAGTTGAATTTTCCATCGACTGTAATACTGATACAGTTCGTCCAAGTGACGGTTGAGTCGATTTGTTGCGAGTTTGGGGCCTTTGGATGACGTGTGCACTAGGACGTCATCCACATAGCATATCTGGTTTACTCTCCCGTCGACAGGGCGAGGAATATCGGAGGTGTAAATATTGAATAAGATGGGGCCTAGAATGGAGCCCTGTGGTACGCCTGCAGATTTCCATTCACTCTAACTTGGAAGGTTCTGTTTAGAACGAACTGGTAGATGATACTACATAGCGTTCTACTGAGGCCAGTATTCAATAATTTAAAAACGAGACCTTCGGTCCAAGTCGTGTGAAAAGCTTTTTCAATGTCCAGGCTCACCGCAACGGTGGGTTCCTTATTAAAGAGCCGCACGCAGACGTGGTTCTGAAATATGTTGAGAGCCATAGTGGTGCTGTGCGCTCTTCGAAATCCGAATTGGAAATCAGGTATTAGGTTCCTGGGATTGACAAAGTTATTTAGTTTCTCATATATGAATTTTTCATATATTTTGCTGATGCAAGTGAGAAGCGATATAGGGCGAAAGCTTGAGGGGTGATACGTTGATTTCCGAACTTTTGCTATTGGACAAATAATAGCGTGCCTCCAAGCTTGGGGAAAGTACCCCATGTTGTAAGCATGGTTGAACAGAATGGAGAGCTTTATAAAGAATAAGGCAGAAAGCCTTCGCAACGAGTGGTATGACATGCTGTCGACACCGGGTGACTTCTTAGGGTTTCGAGATTTAACCAGGCGCTGTAGCGTATTTGGTGCCATGAAACCGTGACCATTATCATGTGTGTCATCGAAGTATGCACTGTTAGTTGGGTTAAAGACAACAATTGGCTCGTTGAAGTCGTCCAACTTACTGTGGACCTCTGAGCTAATGATCGCATTAGTATCCGGGTCGTCATCTTGGAGAGTAAGTTTGTGATTGTTTTCGACGGTCTCTCCGATGATATTTGCTTCATTGGTGTCGTTATTAACAACAACACCACTGTGTATGATTGGCCCAGTGATACGGGAAGAGCCACATATCTTTTTAACACTTTTATAAACGTTCTGGTCCATCTGAATACCCTTCAGTTACGTGCTTTCCGTGTACCATTGGTACAGTTTTGTGCCATTTGGGCAAGAGACAGAGTTGTTCCAGTGGGGATGTCTGGAGTTAAAATCGCCGCATATGATGAAGGGTGTATGACCCGAGGTCCTTATTAGTTTGCCGATATCTTCGAGATTAATTGGGCCATTATTGGTTTTATGCGAGTGGCATACGGAGTATATATTCACTCTACCATTATTAGCCTGATGCAGTTCAACCCCAGACACCTCTATGGACTCAAAGTGTGGAAGGTCAATAGCTTCATGGCGAAGTCCGCTATTAACCAGTATACAAGTGCCACCTTCGTTGATGGTGGGACCGCCAGTGAGGGTTCGATCTCTTCGAATCATAGAGAAGTTTGGGAATACGGAACGGTGACATGGATGCAACCTAGTTTCGGTTACAAGTACCACGTCCGACCGGTTATCCTTTATGAAGTCAGAGACTATCATACGCTTGGAAAGCGAAACAAGGGAGTTGACATTTATAAGGACAACTTCAATTTTAGAATCCATTGTCTCTTGCATATGCCGTGAAAAGGAGTGCCTCCCTCTCAGCCTCGGTTGTTAGTTTCTCATATCGGGGTCGAATATCTTATATCAAGCGGGAGAAACTAAGTAGCTTCTCGAGCATTGAAGATTGCCCCCTCGGAGGCTTTTGCACCGCCGCTTGAATTTGAGGCGTCGTGTCAGCCTTTACCGGGGCTCGCTTAGGGACTTGAATATGTTTTTGAGGGGGAGGAGTTGGGAGAGTTGACGAAAGAAGGATTGTAAAAGTTTCAGTATTTATATGAATCTGACTAATGCCTTTTGTTGCTTATTTTTCCAGTGTTTTAAATGAGATATTTTTCACCGAAATTGGCTTTATTCTTCCTCTTTGATATTGCATTTTGGCAACGAACTGAATGAAGTGATTCGATTCCACACTACGAATCTGTCCGAATAGGTTTTTAATGCTCAGTTATCAATTATAAAGTGTCAAATATAGAAATTCACTCAGAGAAATTTCGGTATATTTTACAATTTTTCTTTAACAAAGGAGAAAATTCATGTCAGGGGGCTAAATATGTGGAAGGGTTCCATATTTCCGCCACAGTCACTGGCAATTACGTGTAATTTTGATTTTATAGATTCCATTCCTTTGTTTTCGTTATTAAGGATGCATCTTGCACATAATTTAAGTTCTGACCGCCGACGAAACAGCACGTGCGCATCTGCCCCGTGATCCGTACCATCGGCTCAATGGTGCAATCCGTTTTGGGAATCCTAATTATTATTAATATTATTTATTACAATGTAATTAATTACACAGTAACTTATTTCTAAATAGCGCTAGCTGCCAGGGCTTTCGGCTAATATCGAGTTACTTTAAATTTTGTTGTGAAGGTTGGTAAGTGTTAGTAATTCGTATGTGTAGTTGATATTCTGTTCTGATGGTTTTGCCAGAATGTTCCTGAACGGGTCGTTTCCAAACAGTTGGTTTGCGATGGTTTGTACTTTTGGGCAGTCGAATATGGTGTGATGTGGAGTAAGTGGGGCTTGGTTGTTGCAGTTGCTGCATTGCGGGGGGCTGGTTTTTGTAAGGATGTGTTGGTGTGTGATTTTGGTGTGTCCTAGCCGGAGTCGTAGGAAGCATTTTATTTTTCTGTTTGGGACTGTTGTTGGGTAAGTAACGGGTTTCATCATCATCATCATCGGCACTACAACCGGGAACTGGTCTTGGCCTTATTTAGCAAGTCCTGAGGCTTGTTAAATTTTCCATGATTTTTTTTTCGGGCAAGGTCCTTAGTCTGTAACGGGTTTGGTGTCCTGTTTAATAGTGCTGTACAGGTGGGTGTAGTGATGCCATTCTTCGTCCTCCATGTTCTTAACCCCTTAATGCACATTTGAACGGTAAACGGTAAACATTGCCCGTATGTGTCACGGAGGTGTGCATTAAGCGGTTAAGGATATTTTTTATCTGCCTTCTTATGTCCGTTTTATTAGGACAATAGAAGGGGACGAGAGGCGACTTTGTCGCTAGTTTTGCGGCCGCATCGGCTGCTTCATTTCCACTAATGTTACAATGCCCGGGCGTCCAAATTAGCTTTATTTTATTAGCTTTCTTAAGGGGACATTCCGGTTTGTTCGGTTCAAAAAACCAATTTTTTTTGCCTAATCGATAGTTTTATCCTTCAAAAATAAAGTGTTAAAATTTGGAAACGAAATCTTAGGCGGTTCCAAAGTTATAGGTCATTAAAGGGTCGGGTCTCCCGCGGATACAAATTCGTATCATAGGTGGCAACTACTGTGTATTTAGAAAGATGCAGACTATCCATTTATGGGCATTAATTTGCTTCGCTGTTGGCTTGGGCCAACTGCCACTTCTTTGAATATGTCGCAATCTTGTGCGGCTGAACAACATGTTCATAAGCGGTAATGTATAGTCGCTCCTGTGTATGTTGTTTTTACATTCGGGCGTACTGCGGGTGACCTGCGATTGCCTGAGTTTTAGTTAGTTTCATATATATGAAACTAACTTGCCCGTTGCACGGTGCTGGTGGGTTTTTCTTGTTTGGTGACGTTGCGGGGTAGGTATTTTTGATGTTTCTTTGTTTCTTTTTCATGAGGAGGAAAAAGTATTTAGTGTAAATGTGGTCTCAGAGCGTGCTCGCGTTTAGGCGTCTAACATAATGTTTAAAAACGTTAAAGGTTCGCGTAAGTCAGGGGTGCGTCCAGGGAGTCGATATAAAAAACGAAAAGGATTTACCTTAGATAAAATAGACAGTAATGCTATCGGACGGTAATTTTGTGGGAGACACTTTTTTCCCGTCTTTGGAATTGGCTGAAGTCGAGCGATTTTCCAGCAGGCAGGAAAGGTCCTCCGTGCATAAGATAAGCGAAAGAGTCTGCCAAGAACCGGCGATAGTTCTAGAGCACAGTTCTTAAGGACTATTGCTGCTATTCCGTCCGGGTCGGTTGCCTTCCTACAATCCAGTTCACGTAGAATCCGTTGAATAGTGCGCGGACGAAATCTCACATCCCGCATCGAAGACCGTACCGGCGCAATCACAGACGGCTCCAAAAGACAGGGATCGAGGTTTGAATTCGCGGAAAATAAATTCGCGAACACATTAGCTTTATCCTTCGAATTCGTGACTAACGTCCCGCTGTCTGTCACCAACGGAGGGAAAGAGGAGGATGTGAAGTTACCGCTGACAGATTTTGCGATTGACCAGAAGCAGCGCGAACCAGTTGGGCACCGAAGGAGCTTATTGATCACCCTGTCGTTGTAGGGCTACTTCGCGGTATCAATCGCCTGGTTGCACGCATTTCTGATTCTAACAAAATTCGTTATGTTAACATCGATGGGATTGGGGCGCTATTGCTTAAAAGCCCTATTTTTTGCCGATGTAATTAGCTCGCATTTTTTATCAAACCATGGTTTATCAGACGAATGTGGAATATACATCTCCATCCCCAGAAGAATAATCTCTGATACCGACTCCGCGCAAGCGTTAACATCGGAGTTTCCGAAGCACACCTCGGACCATGGAAAGGATGCGAAGAAATCTCGCAAATCGTCCCAGTTAGCAGCCCCATACTTCGATACATGGCGAAGCTGCCTAGGCCGGTTATTCGCTTGATATGCAAGTGCTTGCGCGACAGATGCCAAGCAGTGATCTGAGTTTCCCAGTGGCGCAGAAACCTCTACGGGATAAATTTCCGGTTCGGATGTCAGAAACAGATCCAGAGTGTTCGCATCATCGGCTCGGGCATCCGGCACTCGCGTTGGCTCCCCCACGAGTTGAGTCAAGTTGTGGCTAACAGCAAACATCTCCGCCAGCCTCCCAGCCTCGTCGGTTCTGTTAGAATGTAACAACCAGCCGGAATTGTGCACATTAAAATCGCCAAGGACAACAATTTCAGAAGCTGGGTGGTTGATCTGTATCCAGTCGACGGTATGTGAAAGATGTTCGAAAAATGTCGCCAGTCGATCGTCATTCGGGGAGCGCTAAAGACAACAAAGAAATTTAACAGAATTCCTCAGCACGACCCTCAACCATATAATGTCCATAGTATTGGGTTCCAACGCCTCCATCCTCTGACAAGCCAGATCGGATCGGGCGTAGACGTAGACTGCGCCCTTAAAACGGAATCTCGAATGCAAGTCGTATCCTGAGCAACGAAGATATGTCGAATCATTTGACGAATCGACCTGGGTCTCAGTTAGGGCAAGCATATCAGGTTTCGTGGTTTGCAAATATTGGTGGGCGGCGTTTACATTCGTATTGGTGAAACCGATGCCCCTGATGTTACAAAATGCCGTCCCCAGTCGCGCGTGGGCAGAGCCTCGAGAGCGAGCACGGTTATGCGATGACGAACCTCTTAAAGTTCCATTATTTATCATGATATCTGCATGATGTTCCCCCTGACATAGTCTCCCCCGGAGATCCGAGTGGGAGACTAGTTTACCTCCGGAATTCTTTATATCAGAAGGTACCATCAAGACTTATCTCCGGGTCAGTCCGAGCCATCAGCCACACATCCGAAACACCGGTAACGATTTCTCTCGGCGATATCGCGGAATGTACAGCGTGACGGGGTGGTATCTCACCTTGGGACCGACTACCACCTAACCAACCTTTTCTCGAACCGGTCCATCAGCCAAGCTCCGAAAGATGGCCAGGGATTTCTGCCGACCATTTCACGGAGCCCAAAGCTTAATGGGGTGGTATTTCACCGGGCGCAGGACCCCCGCTACCACTCGGCCTTTAGTCGCCTGTTAAGGCAAGTCGGCCTAGCTGTGAGTATATTCTAACGCCCTACTCACAGGGCGTGTTAGTTTTATATTCTCTAGTTTGTAAGGTTATATATACTTTAGCTTATAAGTCCTTATATTGCTGGTATTAAGCCATATAAGTGGGGTGGTAGACCCACTAAACTAAACTCTGAGATCCAGAGTTTTTTCTACTAATTCTCTTATTGAAGTGATATTTTCTTATCGCTCGTTGAGGTCGTATTTAACTATTTCGGCAAACTTTGGGGCGCTTATCTTAAGATTTTACTTTATTTCGCCTAAAATACTTCTATCATCAACATTGTTTACGATTTTCGACCCCAGTTCTTTGGCTTATTTTCAACGCGCTTTTCATTTTTGATTCCTTTTATAATGCAGTTTATGGTGGGTTGTAATCAAATTACGCGGTTCAAAATTTGTTTCTTTAAATGTTTTTCCAAATTTACAAACAAAAACTTACACACAGCGGTTTAATAAATTTCGTTTTATTGTACCAGTACGACAATGACTGACTGTATGTGAATTATAGTACAGAAGTATGGTATTATTGTAGTAGTATAGTATTTTTTTTTTGTGTATTACCTTGTCCTGTAGACATCTAAATTGAGTTGAGTTGAGTTGAAAATATGTTCGCACTTTACTGCCCTTTCTATTGTTTTTTCAGCTTCAACTATATATCTCCGGAGTTAAAAAAAAATTGTTATAAATTATTTAAACACGATCGCATTATAACAAAAATGCATTCAAACACAAAAGTATTTTCAAGGGCATAAGTCCCGCATATAAAAGAAGATATTGAAACAATATACTGAAATAAATAGCATGCAGAAAGCGAAATCGTAAACTACAATTTATCCCACTAGGTTGATGATGCACTGTTGGCTAATGCGACTTATCAAATGCCCAACGTGCACCTTACACTCCAAATACGCCTGAGTGGACATTTGCGGCGACACTCAATGCAATAACTATCCACCAATAATTGCGTTAGATTCGTTTCTGGCATCTTCTTTCAGCACGTAGAATACAACTTTTGTTTTACTTTTGCACTCGTGTTACTGCGTTTCCCAATGCGCAACAGCGATACAATTTATGTAGCCAGCCATTTTTCCTATGAATTGCCATGAACCACAATAATTTAAGCCAGTTAAAATTAGATCCCAAGACGTTAGTTTTTGCGCATTCACATTCATGTCTAGGCAGCAAGTAAGCTTTCACTAATCAGATACTGCACCTTCAGATCGTGACGAAAAGAACTGTCTGAGCACCGTCAAGGTCGAAACTATTGCTCATAAAGTGTTGCAATAATGTTACTAGACGCTGAGTCATAGACTATGTGTTTCTATGAAATCCATCAAAACAGATTGTTTCTGAAAATAGTTTTCTTGCTGTTTGATCTGCCGGTTTATTCTTTGTTACAAATGCGATTGGTCTATAAATTGCTCGAAGCTTTTGAGCAATTTGAAAAAGTCTTACTTTTTTAAATGGTAGCGTCTTGTATATAAGTACTTAGAAGGCCGTTCATTGCCCTTAATAATGCCAACTCGTAGCAGTATCAAATGTCAATGCTTATCGGTATCAGATGGCATTGTAAATATTATTCACTTCACACCATTTTTGCGAATTAATGCGATTTAGAGTCTATAAAATTGAATAAACCTGACCCTAACAAAACTGATTAGTATATTAAATACAAAAAAGGAAAGTAGCAATATTGAACAAACAGAAGTCGGAGAGGAGGAAGGATTTTGAAAACTCAGTCTGAGAGCAAGAAGGATTTTGAAAATGACAGTAAAATGAATACTGATATCACTTCATTATCCTCATAGCTCCTACAAACACTTATGTTAAACGTTTAGATCGTAAACAATATAAAACACTCGATCAAATACTGAATCAGCGAACGGGATGTAAACAGCCAACAATCAAGATAACGAAACTGACAGACATAATTTCATTAGTAAAATGCTAAACGAAAATTAGCATACCCACTAAGAGCAATAAAATTCGTCTCATTTCTAACTAAATCCTAGAAAACACTGCGCTTTCGATTCGACTATATTAATTCATACGTTAGTATGTTAATCCGCTACTCAGGAACTTTCTACCAAAATGCGATTGACAATAATAGTCCTATAAACATAATTTGGAATGTCAAAACTGTCTAACGCGCGAATTAATGTACATATTTCAGTTTGAGAATAAAAAACTTCATTTTTTTTTATCTCCACATTTATTAACAGTTTAATAACAGATTTTACTTAAGACTAAATGTTAAATTTTATTGTATTCAAATGTTTACTAAGCACTTATCCTATTAATTTAGATGAGGGTATCGTCGAATCTCCTATAACGAGTACTGCCGCTGAATATTTTATGTAGTATTAAAATTAAGGAGTACTTATAGATCGTAATACAATCCAACAACTCTCTCCAGTTAGTCTGCTCTTTACCTACCTTTTACTTCTTTTACACACTTGCACTTAAGTAATTCGATGTGGCCTTAAAAAATGTTGTATCCACTCTAACGCGCGAATTAATGTACATATTTCAGTTTGAGAATAAATATCTTAATTTTTTTTTTATCTCGGCGTTTATTAACAGTTCAATTCACAGATTGACGGGTATCGCGGGAAAATGTCTGAAGGGGCGGAACACATTCAGCAAGTTCAGTTGAAAAACGATCGTGGTAATACCTTTAGAAAAGAGATAGGCATGATACGTTGCGACTGTGTTCTAACGACGGAAGTGATCGACTTACGGCTGAGTCCCCAATAAGTTTCACTGCTCGTTTCTGCATCCTGTTGTTGTGTTGTGAGGGCGGCGTAGTGGATGTGCCTTGCCTCTTTACGGGAAACTCCCCGATGTTCCGATCTCCTGACGGAAGTCCTTTTCATAATCAACATTGAAGATTTTGTAAATGTATGAGAATAGGCGAATCATCGTGTTTGTGCAATATAATCAATTTTTATTGCTGAGCAATGCGTTTTTCTAACGGCTCATACATCCAGTCAGTTTCTTTTAAATAGTTAACTTCCTTACGCAGATTCTGTAAGCGCTTCAGGTGATTTTCAGTAGTTGAAATTTTGTACCCACATTCAGTGGGTTCATGCAGAGACACCCACTAGAAGGTTAGTGGTGATAACCAGCTCCAACCGGAGAGAGTGGTTAAGGGCAGTGGCAGCCAGCGGAGAACCCGGTAACTGCAGGTGAGTCGTGTTCTAGCTGTTAAGAAGTTTAAATTGGTTACTCTTCTCGATTTCCCTACTACATTCCCTTGAAGTTTCCATATATGTCTGCCCCTTCAATATCCTTCTATTTGATAACATAGGTTGAACTTTCGTTTAATATTTTTTCGTTTAATATTGTCGATTCTTTTAAAATGGCCGAAGATCAAATCAGATCCCTGACCAATAAAAGAGCTGTCGCCAAACGCACGTTGACCAAGCATGTCAACTTTTTAAGCAAATTTGATTCCTCGACTTATGATTTTTTCGTTCTAGAAAGGAGGTCGTCTGAGATTGAAAAGGTTCGGGAAAATTTTCTACTCTATCAGGAAGCTCTCGAGGAGTTGCTCGAGCCAACTGATGAGCTTGATGAGCATCGAACTGCCTTTGACGACCAATATTTTCAGGCTTGTGGCACTGCCGCTAGACTTTTAAGCGAGCATGCCAAAAGTGTTGCTTCGGTAGCATCAAAGATAATTGAGCCGAAAGATGTTTGTTGACGTCGAAGTTAAGACTATTGATGCCGACCATAGTCTCCCTCTAGCCCTTCAAAATTGTCTTCGTCGCTTCACGAGGTGTCCCAACTCCAAATTAACACCTCACAAAACACGGAGAATTTAAGCCAGCAAATACTCTCTCAATTGTCGCAAACCATCTTAGACAATTTTCAGTCGTCCCAGTTGCCCACTATTTCGTTGCCGACTTCCGATGGTTCGACTGAATCCTGGCTAGGATTTCATGATTTATTCAATGCCTTGGTTCATCATGATTTGAAGATTGCACTGATCAAAAAATTATTCTATTTGAAAGGCTGTTTGAAAGGTGCTGCAGCAGAGGTTATTTCGTCCATCGAATCCTCAGATGTAAATTACCAAGTCGCGTGGGATTTCTTGAAAGAGAGATATGACAATCGCAAAGTCATCCGTGATTGTCACATTAAGGCCATTGTCGAATTGCCGGCCATATCCAAAGAGTTCTCGTTTCGAGCGTTTATAGACACGTTACAGAAGCATCTGCGGGCGCTTCAAGCTTTAAAGGAACCTATCGAATACTGGGATTCCATCTTAATTGTAGTGCTGCGAGAAAATCGTAATTCCTCATCTCGTGAGCGGTGGGAGGACTGTAGTTGTAGCATAACGCAGCCCACCATCAAAATGTTTATCGATTTCCTGAAAAGGCGTGCTCAAGTAGAAAGCACCCGAGCGCAACCCACTTCTAATCCACATTCGGAAAAGCCCTTTACACGTCGCGACCATCGGCCACAACAGGTATTCATGGCTACCACTCAAACTTGTGTTTTTTGCGAGGGCACTAGTCAGCAAGTGTATTCCTGTGACAAGTTTGAGTCTTTATCTCCTCAAGCTCGATTTGAGGCAAGCAAGGTTGGCCGTTGGTGCATTCAATGCTTAAGGAAAGGGCATCAAGTTTCAAGTTGTAAGGCACAAACATGTGCCAAGTGTAGACAACGTCATCATACACTATTACATTTCGAAAGGGTAAATTGTTTGAATTCGGTTACGTCGCACTTCGCGACTAACATTACGAGCATGCAAGCTCAAACTACCTCCCACGGGGTTTTATCCACTGCTTTAGTTGATATTGTCAACAGTGAAGGCAGGAGGAAGCTGTGCCACATATTCTTAGACGGAGGTTCACAAGTTCATTTCATGACTCAGGAAACAGCTGCGTTTCTGAATCTCGTCCAAAAACCTGCCAACATTTGTGTTTCCGGAATTGACAATACCTCGACAATGGTTAGGCATTCAGCTCAAGCAACCCTGCGGTCTCGGTTCACAAAGTATGAGAAGGCTGTTGAATTCTTAATCTTACCTCAGATCGGTCATCCAATGCCTTCGACTACAATTGATACAAATAGTTTCGAACTACCAAAAGGATATCTCATTAGCAGACCCTGAATTCTTTAGAGCTTCGAAAATTGACGCGTTAATCGGCGTCAAATTATTTTATAAATTGCTCTGTACTGGGCAAATATCGTTGGTGAAGCACCCCAATCTCGTACTGCAAAAAACGCAACTAGGATGGATTGTCGCGGGCGATTTGGATCCCCGTTTTATGGCATTAAACGTGTCGTGCCACCTAGCCATACAGTCCAATACTTCAAATGTTAATACAACTCGCGTCTGGGACTCGGAGGAGCTTTCCATTAAACAAACTCGATCAGCCGAAGAAATAGATTGTGAGGATCACTACGCTCTTCACACCAGTAAAAGCCCTGACATTAGGTTTGAGGAACAACAACAGCTAGCTATTGAGAAAGATTGCGGAGAAAGTGTGGTTATGACAGTTCCAAATACCACAGACGAAAATGATTCGCATCTACAATTCAAAGGTGTTCCGCCAAAGATGCCGTTGTCCGCATTGGAAATAGCATGGTTCCATTAGTAAAAAGGTTGAAATCGGATAATTTATCACCAACCTCAGACGACATATGTGAAATTATCTTCGAGCCTGGAACACCAAAACAGAAAGCACCTTCTCACATTCCGGCACGTGCAACACCCCGGATGATTCTTCGAGATCGCTTGGATTTGCAAAATATTCCCAAAGGGACTTTGCCTCGTGCATTGGCAGAATACAAAGAAAATATCGATGATAGTAATTTCATAATATCGGTGGCCTTGAAACAAGGCCCACAACTATATATATAATGAACTATTTGTTCATAAATCGTTAAAAACACTTTCCGTTCCACAAACATTCTTCGTTGGATCTTCTTGTGAGAAACTCGCAGTTCACAGAGGTCAATTAATCGATTATCACAATAAGTGTATTATCCAGAACGTGTGCAATAGCTGTTCTAAACTTTCGTGTCGAACCTTCTATATTAAAGAAAGGCAACATCGTAACAAAGTTCGGTGGAAGGCTTACGCAGCGGAGTACGTTAGCCTTACGAAGACGGTCCATTTAGAACTACTCGGTGGATTGGCCACCGAGTATTTTATCGCAAGCCCAAAGCGCTTCTTTTCAGGACGGAAAAGGTCAGTCGAGATCCACTATGATAATGGAACTTTGTTCAAAGGGCCTCAAAAACCCGTAGTTAGTTTTCTTATTGGTCAAGAAATTGATTAGTGCATTATTCCGCCAAGAGCGCCTCCTTTGCTTACATATGAGCAATTAGTAACTTATATTATCGAATTGAAAGCAATATTTAATATCACCCATGTCCTCCTCCTATCCAAATAATCTTGAACCTCTCACTCCTGCGCACTTCCTAGTGAGTAGCCCTTTAGCTTCTTTCCAGCTTTCTCACTGTGCATTTCGTTCCTTTTTTTGTGGAGCTGCAGAATGTTCCGATATACTTGGTGCGTCGGACGAATTTATATCCTTTGACATCACTAATACTTGGTTGATTAATTATACAAATACATCACTGTAAAAACTATTAAAATCCCGAAACCAAGCTGACCTAAGAAACTGTAATCAAATATGGAGGACAATGCAATTTCAAACAATAGGAAAAGTCGGATCAAAAGTCAAACATCAGAAAAGAGGAAAAGGCAACTTTCTATTTTTTAGTAAGCAGCTTTAATTGTTTTATTTCGTTAGGAAGTACTTTTTCTATTTAGCCGTAACTCGGTTTTATATTCAGTTCATGCGAGGCCAGGGGTTCGGCCTCTGGAATCTAATTAATTTCGAAATTGAAAACTACTGCCCTTTTATTGTTTTTTTAGTTGAGAATTGTCAACCATTTGAGTGTCAACATTCCAAGAAGCACACACAAGACTTTGTGTGCTTCAATTGGAATTGTGTTCTGGGAATTTGTTAGAGGTTTGTTTGGATGGGTTCTGGGAAGGGGAATCATGAAATGCGTTTTGAATTAAGCATTTCATGATGTCATGATTTAATTTGTTGTTCATGGGACTCAATATGGATTGGAGTATGGATTAATGTGAAATTGAATTAATGTGCGACAAATTAACTTTTGGTTTAATTTATCGCTCATATGATTCAATATGAAATTGGGATTTGCGTTATGGGAGGTATTGAGGATTTGGATGGAATTATTTAGGTATGTTGGGGATTTGGATGGGAGTGGCGATTTCGGATCGCTACACTGTCGAGCACGTGTAGTGCAGTTTTGGATGCGCCTGACCAAATATGGGAGTTGAACTCCGTTTTTGGACGAATATCATCATCATCATCGGCACTACTACCGGGAACCGGTCTTGGCCTTATTTGGCAAGTCCTGAGGCTTGTTAAATTTTCCATGATAATTTGTTTTTCCGGGCAAGGTCATTAGTCTTGCGCCAGAGACTCCCCGACGGGGAACCGAACCCCGGTCTCCCGCGAGTTAAAGTTTTACTAGACTTCCTTGGATAGTCTTTAAAGTTTACCACCGAGGGAATGACAGGCTCCACTTCCTTTCCACTAACACCAGTTATGCAATAACAAAACTCAAAACTTTTCTTAGTTTTCAATCGAATAGTTTATTTATCTCCAATTATTCTTTATTTAGTTTCTTTCACTACAAATAATGTTTCTTCCAGTTTCTTAGTGTAAGATTCACAATTTAAATTATTTCAATCAGCACCGCTTCAACAATTTCACTTCTATTGTCTTCCTTCTTTTCAATTCTTATTTTTCTTTACTTATCGCACTTTTGATTCTTGTTTAATCTATTTCTTGTGTCCCTCTCCACTTCATATCATTACATTCCTTGTTTACTGTGCAAGATCTTTCACATAACCTTAATTACTATTACACTAATATCTTTCTTCTATTATTTTATTTAACATCTCAATAGTTCGCCAAACTGTCTCTTCTTATTTTTCTTAACACATTTTTATCATCATCATCATCATCAACGGCACTACGACCGGGAACCGGTCTTGGCCTTATTTGGCAAGTCCTGAGGCTTGTTAAATTTTCCATGATAATTTGTTTTTCCGGGCAAGGTCATTAGTCTTGCGCCAGAGGCTCCCCGACGGGGAATCGAACCCCGGTCTCCCGGGTGCAGGCGGGTATACTAACCACTATACTATCGAGGAGTCCACACTTTTTTATATATATGTATATATATATATATATATATATATATATATATATATATATATATATATATATATATATATATATATATATATATATATATATATATATATATATATATATTTTTTTTTTTTTTTTTTTTTTTTTTTTTTTTTTTTAAATATATATGTACATATATCGGACCTTTCGTTCTACTTTCACTCTTTAATGTTCGTTGACATCGCTCACTTGACCTTTCTTTACACTACTGGATCTCACTTTTCGTGCTTACATTCTGTTACTTACATTACCATTATTCTATCAATTAAGTCCGCTTCCGTCTTTATACAATTTATCTAGGTAATTAGTTCTTTTTATGTATTTGTAATTATTTTACCACTTGTCCACATATAAACAATTAATTTATCAATGTTCACGCTCCACTTGCCTTTAGAACCTTTTTGTTTTAACCTTTTCCTCACTCTTAATCTCTTTTGATTATTATTATTACCGAACACTCTTTTTCCTTAAACAAACTTCTCACTGTTCTATGTTAACCACTCTTGTTCACGATCAACCAACGACCACCTTGACCATTTGCCACCTGGCCAAAGAAACTTCTTATTCGACCAACCGTTTACTCATCATCTCTCGGGGTTAATACTTCCCGATTATGACAATGCAATTTAACTTTAATTGCCCCAATTTCCGATTGTTGGCTTCAGTTCGCAATCGCGGTGTATCGCTGAGCTAGTCAATATTTCTTCATTGACTTGAACTCGGGTTCAACTTCTGCGGTTGCGAACTGACCCAATTAATTGCACTTCTTAATTGTGCTGGAACATGCAGTTTAAACGTTTCTGCAATTTAATTGTTCCAGCCTATGCAATCGTTAATTGCTTTAGGAGCTACTTAAAAGTACAATAAATATACCTGAAAAATCGCGTGTCTAGATTTATTACTTTCCTCAACAAAAAAAAAAAAAAACATGAAAATAGCCTATTTTTTGGCCTTACTGATGAGAATGTGCCCTTAATCGTTTTCGATTGATTTGCTTAATGGGCTTACGGACTCGATTGCGTTGTCGTTCTGTGGGGTCGTTTGGGTTTACGCTTTTTTGTTTGAGTGTGTCAATGATCTCCTGTATGTTATCCTTAGGTATGACATCATCGATACACTTAACACGCGCGACAGGCGGGGATACTAACCACTATGCTATTGAGGAGCCATTTGGACGAATATACGTCTTGTAAATAGTGTCCAGATTAGATGGAGTGAAGTATCTTTTGCATCTCTTAAGGAACCCCATACATTTGGCTGCATTTTTCGCAGCTTGAAATATGTGGTCATTCCAGTTAAGAGTTCAATTAATTCGAGTGCCGAGGATTGATAATTCCTTGGCTTCGTCGATGCAAGTGCCGTTCATCGACAGTATATTTACTTTGGGGCTCACTTTGACGACAAGAGACAGCACTGAGTTTTTTGGGCATTGAATTCTATTCGGGATCAGTATCAAGTATCAAGCATAAGTTGCTGGTTGGTAGTGACGTTCGAAGAGTTTGGTCGGGAGTGTTGGTATGAGTATGAGAAACTCAACGTACTATCATCAGCAAACCAGTGAATTGGGTTGTGTGTAATTGACAAGAGATCATTTATAAAGATGATGAAGAGAGTGGGTGAGAGTACCGAACCCAGGGGAACACCTGCATTAATTTGATGGGAGACAGATTTGATACCATTGTTGATAAACTTTTCTTCCACTTACTTTAAACACCGCACACACTTGTCACACCTTTCAAATAAAACACTCTTTGCTTGTTTTATATTTAAACCAATTTTTATTTCTAACCAACACACACATAAGTCACTTAAATTAGTTCTTAGTTTCACATATATTCCTCGGTCAACACACATAGAAGTCACTTAACTTAATTCCCTGTTTCACATATATTCCTCGCTCAATACGCATAGAATTCACTTAAATTAGTTCCAAATTTCACATATATTCCTCGGTCGACACAGTTAATTGACGAAAATCTATTAAGTTTAACACGACTTTTTCTTTGTAAAACCCTTCAGAATGTTTTGAACACTTATCTAGCACTTTTTTCCCGGCCTCACACCGCGCACCACTTGAAGGCCGACTCGGTCAAAATTCTAGAACCAACAACCCGACCGTTCCGCTCAACTCTTGAAAAACAACTCCGTGTCTGAACGTCTCGGGCAATATCTTGAAAACCAGCCATCTCTAGTGGTTTTCTCATTTTTTTCTTCTTTGGATGGAAATCTTTTGTTTCCTCCGGCAGAAAAAAAGGATATCTCCTTTTTCCGGCCTGGTCCACTTTGCGGTATATCAAACACAAAAGAAAAATCAATAGCGCATCGTGTTAATGCACATTTCTGATTCGCTTTTTTTGTGTTGTTGTGGTTTAGGCGAACGTGAAGTTCATTTTATGGTGCCTGTTGTCTTTAGCGGAATGGGCAAGGATCTCTGCCGTGGGGAATCGATAAGAAATACAAAGAGGAAAATCAATAGTGAATCGTGCTAATGCACATTTCTGATTCGCTTTTTTTGTGTTGTTGTGGTTTAGGCGAACGTGCAGTTCATTTTATGGTGCCTGTTTATTTCTTCTAGGCGAATGGGCAAGGCTGTTCCGTGTGGGAAATTGTTTGGGTAAACAAACCTTTAAAGGATCATAAAATTGCAGACGTGCAGTTTATGATTCTCAACAACTTTACTTGAAAGTTGGTCATCTGGTCCACAGATTTGGATCCAGGAGATTCTGCGTGTTGAACATATGGTTCGTTCTACCACGTCTTGGATTCAACTTAAATTCAATATGGGCAAATTGAACGTGCAGTTCAATTTGGTTGATATTGAATTTATATCGCGATATTTAATATATGTGCGATTAATGATGGAGCTTAGCTCCAAAGAGGGAGGTTTTATGGGATGTGTGGTTGTGGCCGTAACACCAATAAGATTGAACCGCCAGAAAGATAGTCTCTTATCCATTGGATCAGGGAATTGTCCACTCCATATGAATGCAATTTTGGCAAAAGGGCTGGATGCCAAACTTGTCGAAGGCTTTTGAAATATCCAATGCGACTACCTTGCTTTCACCGAGGTAGTGGATGGAATGGCTCCACTTTTCGGTAGGGGTACGCCATCAGATTTCCTGTGGAACTGTTGCTACGAAAGTCATTGAGGAGGTCATTTGATTCCAGGTATTTCGAAAGTTGATTCCATTACCTTGGAGAGAATAGAAATTAGTGCTATGGGTCGATAAGAAGAAAGGGATGATTTGTCACCCTTTTGGGGAATTGGCTGAATGTTCGCTGACTTCCATCTATTTGGGAAACGGCCAGTAGAATAAGACAAATGGAAGAGTTTCCGCAGTGGTTTGGCGAGTCAAGAGGAACATCTCTTGAAGAGCATTGGGTGAATGCCGTCCGGACCAGCGGATTTGTGTGCATTTAGCTCTTTGAGTGCGCGGTCAACAGTACGCATTCGGAAGCGAATCTGGCTCATGGTGTGCTGCTTATGCTCAAGTTGAGGTGGAGCTGATGCGGTATCAGGCAGCGTTGAGTTGGCTACAAAATGTGCAGCAAGTAGAATCGCCTTCTCTATTGCGTTGTATTAAATCTTAAGACTAAATGTTAAATTTTATCTTACAAATATCATTCTTACATTAACTTACTGGCGCTTCGCAAACACTATAAATTATACGTTATCAATCTTTTGTATTGCTTATGCCCTTCGGCGTACAATAACTAGTGTTTTTATAACATCTCACAATAATTGATGTTTTCTTTTTAAAATTTGGTCCATTTTTTTCTATATCCTTTTTTTTTTTAAATGAGTATATAGGGGCGTTAACAAGCAAAAATAAAAAAATGAAACAAAACGTACAAACATGAACAAGGAATATAAATAAAAAATAATGCGACTCCTATCGCCAACGGTAACAATTTCAATGCCAATCTATAAAGATCAATAATGGCCCATTATAGTAAAGCTAAAACCTTATTCCAATCAATCCTAAACATTTGTTATCACCAAGGGGTATCACATTCCAAAAAGGCTGATCATTACATAAATATATATAAATAAATACACAATATGGTCAGATACAGAGTCAAATGCCGATTGTTTTAATACATGAAAAAACATATGAACAAACTAACATTGAGCCTCAAGGAATAGAACTACTGTAATGTAAGCAAATAAAAAATGTGTTACTAGATAAACTTAACTAAACAACCAAAACCATGTACCAAAAAAAAAAAAAAGAATTTATTTTTTCCTCAAACAAATACCAATTATTATCTAGATAATAAGAAAGTAAACCTCATAAATAAAACCTTGATGTACCTATTAGATAAATAATTTCTTTTATGTTATCATTATTATTATCATTATTGTTAAAATTAAATAACAAGATAAATAAATCAAATGGAAAAAAAGCAAAACTACTATACCAACATTAATGTACAATTAATTTCTTTTATTTTAAAATTATCACTATTATCAGCCTTGCTGTTAAAATTAAATCAATTAGAAAATAAGCAAAACTACTATACCAACATTAATGTACACATAATTTCTATTACTATCATTACTGTTAAAATTATAGAAAAAACAGACAAAACTATTATACAAAAACCAAACAAAACTTAAGATGAACAGATTAGATAAATAATTGCTTATACTATTTTCATTTTTACTGTTAGAATTAAACCAATTCGAAAATAAGCAAGGCTATTGTGCCAACACAAAATGGCACACTAAA
The DNA here is from genome assembly GCA_963931805.1 of Microdon myrmicae. Lineage (NCBI taxonomy): Eukaryota > Metazoa > Arthropoda > Insecta > Diptera > Syrphidae > Microdon > Microdon myrmicae. The sequence continues at coordinate 32,732,061 of OZ007501.1, read as the reverse complement.
CGCTTCAACACAAAGTATAAATTCAATAAGAAAAAAAAACAAAAAAACAACACTAAACTTAGCAAACAAACAAAAACACGCAATTACACATGAACTGATTATAGATAAGATAATAAGATAACAAATATTTTTATGTTAAAACTGTGAAACAGATCCCAGTGCCAAAGCTTGTAAAATAGAACCCAGTACTAAAGCCCACCAATAGAACCCAGTACTAAAGCCCACCACCAGAAACCATTGCATTTTCGAGAATTATTCCTCTTCCAAGAATAATTCTCTTTTTAGTGGGAAGAAGGAATTTGTGGCATACATATGTGACACTAACCGTCACAAATTAAACAAAACGAAATCATAATGCCGCAAATGAATTATGTTGCATGCATATATGACATTAACGGTCATACATTAATGTTTTAATAACTTTAAACCAAAAGAATTCTTTCGGTTCAGCATCAAACATAAAATCCGCCTGCAACCGACGGAATCCTTTCAGTGAAGCTGTGAAACTTTATACATGTCTACCTGTTGCTAAACTTGCAATTCTGCAATTCCCACGTTCCATCCATACCCATGCCCATGTATATACTCTAATATTGCATGCTAGTTCTCATTACCTTGATGATCAACTGACATCCCATCACCTTAAAGAAAATTCCACCCATGCCCCTGCGCATGCATGCTATTTGATATGGGCAAATCAGATTCGCATCACCTTGAATCGAAATGTTCCCATGGCCTTGGGGTGAAGCTGCAGCTAGAGTAGTCGTAAGGTTATCACCTCAGGGAGAAGGGTGACAGAATTGCAACGTTGCAGTTCCCATCGTCGTTGGCATGGCCTTGGACTGGGGCTAACATCAGGTGGCTGTCTCAAGGTGAGCGATGAATGCTGAGAAGGAATGGCCTGGGGTGGGCGTAAGGTTGCCACCTCAGGGTGAATGGCGACAGAATTGCAACGTTGCAGTTCCCATTGTCGTTGGCATGGCCTTGGACTGGGGCTAACATCAGGCGGCTGTCTCAAGGTGAGCCATATATCCTGAGAAGGAATGTGAATGTCGACTTAAATTTTGGGTATAAAAATGAAGTTCTTTTGTATGAATAAATCAATTAGAAGCAGGCAGCCTAAGTGTGTGCGGAGATTCAAGCAGTAAATTATACGTAGTAAAACTGGAGAAAATAAACACTCTGACTTAAAGAGGAATCATTGACTTTTAAATGGGGTGGGGATACTGGACCGAACGATAACTGGAGTAAATGATCGAAATACCAAGAGTCATGAACAAATAATTCATTGGTGAAAGATTGTTTGAAATGAGTGGCAAAGAGTTAAGTTTTCCGACTTGTATAATAGATAAGCGTAATGGAATAGCCATCGGATCGTAGTTTGTAATTGATGAACTGGAAAGAGGCTTGGGGGCCCTTTGTTAAGTTGGTTTTTGTATCGATTAAGTAGTTTTGGTGGATTATATTGCTAAGCTCAGTAAACTAAATTAGATAGAGATAATTAGAATAGTATTTAACTGTTAGCTTCCGGAGAAAAGTGGCCCGCATCTTGTTCCTTTTGTTTCGTAAGAAACGAACCCTGTGATCGTTTTTTTAATGTTCTTTTTCTTATATTTATCTTACTTGCTAGACAAAAATGCTTAAACTCTTGCTTATTTAAATTATATACTAACTTATTGGTTGACGTTTTATGCCAAGAATAAGGATCGTAGCACGTAAATTTCTCTGTAAAAAAAATGCAATAGTACTTGCGGTTTTTATTTTTATTTTCTTTTTTACTTTCCCCAGACGAACTTATAGTGCTGTCTCGGCGCACTGAGATAATTTTTTTTTCTGGACCAGGTCTATCAGCCAAGCTCCGAAAGATGCTCAAAGATTTCTCCCAATCATTTCATGAAGCCTATAACTTAATGGGGTGATATTTCAACAGGCGACTGGGCTTTGAGACCCTACCAGTAATTGTGCCGAAATGGAAAATATTAAGAGCCGTCAGTTGAACTTAGGTTTACACAATCAAACGCAAGACTTTATGGAAGTAATGGCAGAGATTACTAAAGGCCTTAAACGACGAAGAGGAGTAGCAGAAAAAGACAAGGGGAGGAGGGTAGTAGTTATAGACAATTGAGAGGACCAGAGAACTGAATGAAACTAAAGAATAAATTGGGTCGCCTGTGAAGATAAGTCTAGCCCAGGAAATTCAAAGTCTTGCTAACTTGACAGAGGCTCAATGAAAAACATTCCTTTTGTAAAAACGGGATAGGAAATCTAGAAATGTCTGATCATGTCTATTTCCATATTAGGACTCGGATCCAGTATACAAATGTATTAAAGTATTCGGTTCTAGTGTGTAACAGCAGGTTTACAAAAAAAAATTCTCATTACGAGCGTAAAAACGGGATAGGAAATGTAGAAATACCGGATTATGTCAATTTCCATAATGAGACTCGGCTCCAGTGTATAAATGTATTAGAGTGTTCGGTTCTAGTATGTAACATCAGGTTTATAAAACAAAATTCTCAATATCAGCATAATGCACCTGAATTATGGCGCAAGCAGTGGCGCTTTATTAATGGGGAATTTGAGGGATTTAAAATATTAATTTTGGGTATATACTTCCGGCATCCAGATGTGGCTTCTTCTGACATTCATGTGGTCCCAAATCTTAAGAAGCTTGTGGCTCGACAACGTTTTGAATCACGTGTAGAGATGATAGCTGCGGAAAATTGGTTTTTTAAAGACGTTCGAGAATTGCAATTCAGGCATGGAATTTTGCTGGATTTTTGGATAAACAGCGGACAAACAAAATTATTTTTATTACACTTCTCTAGGGAGAGGCGAACCTATAGCGCCGAGTCAGCACCCCAAGATCCAACCGAATAACTATTGCAGGTCTATTAGAATAGTTCCAGGTTCTAACGCTCCGGAAACACTCGCCCAGGGGGCGAATTCCGCAGCTTTCGCGCTCTGTAACGGAACGAGTTCTGGAGCAGAGATGTTCGTACCTTCGGGAGATGAACCGCAGAGTGGTGCAATCCGTTGGATTGTTTTGTGGAGGGCATATAAACCGAATTCCGCGGAATAATACCACGTATCTCTGAATTACAGTACCCATGATAATATTTTGAAAACAGATAGAGACCAGCTACAGCCACAGATGTGATAGCGAGTATAGTCTCGGCGTCAGCGCCAAATCCCCGATCAGGCGGATCGCTTGTCACTGTATGCCCTCAATTGGGTCCAGGGTATGCTTAGGAGCGAAACTCCAAACATGAGAGCAATATTGGAGCGCCGGTCTAATTTGCAATTTATATAGGCGAAGAAGCTGAGTCGGATTAAAATATTTCTTGGCTCTGAAATGATAGCTCAGTTTTTCAAAGGCGAACCCAGCGATGTTCGACACGTGTTTATGCCACGACACATTCCTACAGACCGTGCCGAGGGGCAAATTCAAGCTTTCCTTAGATTCGAGGCTCTGGCCATTCATCATCAGCTGTGGAACCGATGATCCACGTTTTTTTTGTGAACGTTGTGTACTGTGCCTTCATTGGATTGAAGTCGACGAGATAGGCCTTTCCCCACTTTAGGACTATATCTGCATCCTGATTCCGATAGTCGATCTGGCTACATCTCCGCTGATTCAACGTTGATGCACAAATCGACCGTTCTCCCGAAAAAGAGGAAACAACCGTACTATCATCCGCAAACTGAACACATTGTTATCCGTTGAGTCCAACAGATCATTTGTGGGAAGCAAGAGCAAGGTTGGGGCCAAAATAGAACCTTGAGGAGTCCTTGACTTAACAGGATACAGATCCGAGACTCGCCGTCTACAACAAACCAGATCGATTGATTTTCGAGAATGCTCTTCGACCAGTTGCAAAGCTGTTGGGAAAGTCTGTAGGAGCGAAGCTTAGTCAGCAATGCTCCATGCCAGTCGCAGTCAAAAGCTTTGTAGATATCCAATGTGACCGCGCTTGACTCACCATGCCCCTCAATCTCAGATGTCCATATATCGGTTATAAAGGTCAAAAGGTCTCCCGTGGACCACCTGCCACGGAATCCGTATATATGATCATTGAGAAGTCCGTTGCACTCCAAATATTTAATTAACTCGACATTGATGACCTTTTCCATCACCTTAGACAACATAGACAGTAATGCTATCGGCCAGTAATTTTGTGTATTGACTGTAATTCCGACATCAACGCTGTGTCCCCAATCAGGCCGATCACTCGTCTCTGTATGCTCTCAAGTCGGTCGAGGGTATGCTTAGGAGCGGAGCTCCAAATATGGGAGTAAATGCTATCGGCCGGCAGTTTTGTGCGAGACACTTTTTCCCCTTCTTTGGGATTGGCTGAACTGGAGATATTTTCTAGCAGGTAGCAAATGTCCTCCGCGCATAACATAACCGAAAGAGTCTACCAAGAACCGGAGATAGTTCTGGAGCACTTTTCTTAAGGACTGCTGCTGGTATTCCGTCCGAGCCGGTTGTCTTCCTACACTCCAGTCCACGTAGAATGCGTTGAATAGTACGCGGGCGGAAGCTCACATCTCGCATCGAAGACCATATCGGCGCGATCACAGGTGGCTCCAAAAACCGACATCGTGGTTTGAATACGCGGAAAATAAATTCGAGAACATATTAGCTTTATGTAAATCTCCATCCCGAGAAGAATAATCTCCGTGACCGACTCCGCACATGCGTTAACATCGAAATCTCCAAAGCAGACCTCCGCCCACGGAAAGGATGTGAAGAAATCTCGCAAATCGTCCCAGTTGGCAGCCCCATACCTCCATACATGGCGAAGCTTCTTAGATATGCTATTCGCTTGAAACGCAAGTGGTTCCGCGACCAATACCAAGCAGTGATCTGAGTTTCACAGTGGCGCAGCAACTTCCACGGTATAAACGCTCGGCTCGTATGTCAAAAACAGGTCGAGGGTGTTTGCGTAATCACCTCGGGAATCTGGTACTCGCGTAAGTTCCTCCACGAGTAGAGTCACATTGTGGCTAACAGGGAACGTCTCTACCAGCCTCCCAGCTTCGTCGGTTCTATTAGAATATACCAACCGACCGGAGTTGTATATCTTAAAACCCCAAAGGACGACAATTTCAGAAGCCGGGTGGTTGGTCTGTATCCAGTGAACGGCACGTGAAAGATGTTCGAAAAGTGTCGCCGGTCGATCGTCATTCGGAGATTACCACTCCCAGACAACAAAGAACAGATTTCCCCAGTATGACCCCCGACCACAAGTTGTCCATGTTATTGGGTTCCAGTGCCTCCATCCTTGGGCAAGCCAGATCGGGTCGCATGAAGACGCACATTTCAGCCTTAAAACGGAATCTTGAGTGCAAGTCGTATCCTGAGCAACGAAGATATATCGAATCAGTTGACGAATCGACTTGGGTCTCAGTTAGGGCAAGGATGTTAGGTTTCGGTGTTTTCAGTTATTAGTGGATGGCGTTTACGTTCGTATTCGTGAAACCGACGCCTCTGATGTTACAAAATGTCGTTATCAGTTGAACGTCGACAGAGTTGCGAGAACGAACTCGATTACGCAATGACGAAGTTTTTAAGATCGGTTATTTATCAAAATATTTGCATGATATTCCCCCTGACATAGTCCCTCCCGGAGATCCGAATGGGAAACTATTTAATCTCCGGAATTCTTTATCTCAAAAGGCACCATCCTGACTTATCTTCGTGTCAGTCCAAGCCATCAGACATACATCCGAAACATAGTCGCAAATTTCTCCCGACGATATCGCCGAATGTATATCCTGTTGGGTTGATATCTCCCCTTGGGACCGACTTACCTCAAAAACCAACCTTTTCTCGAACCGGTCCACCAGCCAAGCTCCGAAATATGGCCAGAGATTTCTCCCGATCATTTCACGGAGCCTATAGCTTGATAAGGTGGTATTTCACCGGGCGATAGGACGTTCGGACCCCACCTACCACTCGGCCTTTAGACGCCGTGTAGTGCTCCAAGAAGCCCTACCATTTTTCTCCCACATTACATTTTCCTCCCACCTATGAGAAAATTCATTTGATATTCCCAACATAACATTGTCAAACCAAATCGAACTAAACGTTCAAATTCTCATTTATTGAATTCACATTTATTTATTCAATTTAATGCATTTGTTCGATTCAATTTCGTAAAATCAAACAGCATGATGCATTATTTTCCTATGTATGCTAGAAGCAATTAGCACCTAAAATTCCTACAAGATCCAAAACCTAAAGTGCATGTGTCCAAACAAAGGCATATCTATTCGATACGCCGACACACAATTCTAGCAATCATAAACATCATATTCTCACATACCAGATGTTTTATGACTTGCTAATAGACACGGATTCCCAGATCCTAAGCTAACAACCAATTCCCACGGATCTTGTAGCCAGATGGCTCACACAAACAAAAACCCCAAGAAAGGATCAAACGATAAGTGGCGATGCGTCTTGACCTTCAAAAGAAGATAAAGATATTTGAGTATTAGATTTTTGAAGTAAGAAGGTGAACACCTTGAAAGAGCGACTTGACTGGAGTCGCTTGGGAGAGTCAGTCAGTAGCGCGCGTGAGGAGAAGACCTCCTCAAAAATAATATAATATAAACTAGAATCAGTATATTTAAACTAAAAATAAAATCAGTTTGTAACAGAAACGGAAGTGGTGTTTTAGTGACTGCTCAGCAGCAAACTCTTTTGTGACACTTAATTCAGAACATCAGTGTAATCGTGCGGCAACATGGTCGATAGTGCGCGGAAAGTGTAGGTCAGGAGGACAACAACGGTAGCCCACTCTTCCCGGGAAACCGGAAGCACGGTGGTGCACCCAAAATATTACAGCCGCTTACGACAACCCGGCCTAGCTGTGAGTATGTAGCGATTCTAACAGATACACACACAATTCACAAGCAAAAATAGTGAAGAACACCGAACGAAAAATCGAATAAGAAAAATACATCAGAACCGTATACCAAGCGATAAATAAAAATAATTCACACCAGTGGAATATAGTCGGGTTTGGAAATCAAATTCAAAACACGGTCAGTAGCCTGGTGTGTAACGCTTAGGTAAATTTGTTTTCGTGATTCGAGCTGTCATAGCGTCAGTTCGAATCACACGATCTTCTTCACTATTATTTCAAACACTATAAGTATATTCCAACGCCCTACTTACAAGGCTGAGTGTATTGAACTAAAGGAAGACCACATTGAGAATTAGAACATTTCTAAATTTAAAACATTTTTTTTTTGTTACTGAGTCCAGAACTTAACACCTTGTTTATGGTGTAATTGGCATGTCAATCTATAATGCATTACACACATTAGGAATAGGGATCTGTACGCTAGCAAATAATGAAAGGGTGATTGAAAATTAGGGAACATTGCTTATGGTTTGTTTCCTTTAACAAATGTTTGCACTTACACTCTTTTTAAAGAAAAGCAGGCCTAAGATAAGGACAGTTGTATCTGTATATTATTTTTACATTTTCAAAGACAGTAGATTGCGGATTGCTTTCATTTAAGCAGATTCGTTATAATGCCAGCATAATATTTCTCTATTGAAATCTAATTGCAACTTGCGAGAACAAATATTTTCCGCATGCGGTTTTAACATAGTGACTCGTGTATGAATTTAAACCTCATTTCAAAATTGAGTATCTCCCATTCAGAAAAGTGAGCAGAACTTCGGCTTACCACTATATATAAAGATTCCAATTGGTTTTTTTTTATTACTTTAGATTCATAGCTATGAGTCTGTTAGCTCGCATCTGAATCGTTACTTATCGATCTCTATTTTGGTATGATGAAAATGAAATCCCCTTCCAATCAACATTGGGCCTGCATTTATGGAAGTTTCATTTTATTACCGCAATGTCAGTCGTTGAACCCAATTGAGATCTTTAGTTTTCCTTTTTTTCTTTTTTGCTTTACAATTATTATAAAAGAAAAGAAATACTTTAATAACCAATCCAATGAAAACCTCAGTCGCCGACAACAATGTATATTATCAGCTTCATAGTTATGTATTGTCAACTTGATTGTGACATTAATTGCAATTTCTTATAGTCTCAGTCCAAGGCTACAACTTATAAAACGCTACTTTAAATTGTGTACGTAAAAGGGCTGGCTAAATATTTATTAGAGGCATATGTAAGTTGGTTCACATCTATCTTATCAGTTGTCGGGCAATTTTGTTGCAATATCAATAGATTTAAGTTTACAAGCTTATGAATTAAATTTTATAGTTTTTATTAAGATTAATAGACCTACAGGAACATTCGCAACAAAAATCATATTGATAACGTATTGAACATACGCAACGAACATTACGTGATATTCAATTTCATTCGCATGTAATTAAAAGCAAATAAAAGTGAGACATTATTTTGAGTTACACGAGTTAACTCTTCGGCGTAGTACACTTTCAACATTTTTTAAGTTCTATGAACCTCATGTGACCTCTTATTGGGTTGATGACCTTTTGTAATAAAACTTCTTGCTCTCAAGTAGTGTATATCGACATCGTAGCAATATACGTAAGTCATGTTTGCACGTATTTCTAGAAAATTAAATTTGGTCTTAAAAAGTCTCATGAATTGCAGAAAAAGGTTTTTTTTATGCGTTTACTAAAATTTTAACAGAACATATGGTGTACGATATAGAACCTTTCAATAGACTTGCATATTTTTGCGAATTCATTTTCCGTGAATTCAACTTTAGATTCGGATCTCTTTTTTTTTACACTAACGCGCGCACAAAAGGACATTTTTGAAGTACCCTTAAATATCAGAGCACAGTGCAAGTAGGCACATTAAATTGGGTCAGTAAAATCTTCGATGGCCAATGTAAAGTTTCGTTCACACGCTGTTTAATTCGACTGCAAGAAAGCAAACGGACTGTATAACAAGTGTACGAATATGTACTCTAAAAACTGCAATACAAAACTGTCTCATGTGCAGAAAAAAAATTCTTTTTGTTGAAAACTACTAATATGTAACCGATCCTAAAGGAAGAAGTCAGAGGATACTGTGGGGGTTCTCTATACCACACGGAGAACCAACCCACAATGCCAACCAATCTTGACCGCTAACAGCGCGTCACCTCAACCCAACTTCCCACCCCAAACCTGCAATACACACATTCGCAACCATGCAAAACCTGCAAGCGCATCTATCCCAATATGCAACAGTATCCGTCCCCAATCCGCAATTGCATACATTCCCCAATATACCAGGAACCCATTTCCCAAGCTGAAATAAATGCATATTCCAATTTACAACGGAATATTAATCATATCCCCCAATTACATCACCCCACATATAATTTTTCCCAAAATTACTTCGGTCAGTTCTTTACTAAAGTTATATTCCTTCCTCCACCACCACCAACTATACCGAGCCGCATACATTTCCCCGAAATTTCTTCGATTAATATCTTATCTAAATGATATTCCTTGCTTGCACCCAAGCAATTCCAATTTCCCCCGAAAACCACTTCGGTTCATTTCCTCCTTAAATTATACTTCTCGTTTGCAACCAAGCGACAGCTAATTTTTCACGAAACAATCACATCGATCAAGACCCTTGATCATACTTGGCTATGCCAATTTCCCGGTATACACAACCAACGAATCCAACTCAGCTTATACGGCAAGGATCGCTGGAACTGAATTCCTATGCAAGCATAGCAATCCCCTTCAAGTTCCAAATAAGTGGCAGTGAAATTATTTTAGCTATGACTCCGCTGCCAGACGCAATGAACTTTTTCTTGCCTTTAACCAGTCAGTCGTCATCCAACTACCAACGCGCGCACACCTTCGGCAAGACCGCGGATTTACCCCAACCACCAGAGGCGGAAGGTCGTGCAGTGTCTCGAGGCGTTATTTTCGAAAGTCCTCATGCATTGTTAATCGAATTCAGTCTGCAAAATTTCGCGTCGGATATCGAACCAAGATTAAGTGCTCTTGGAACCGCTGTTAAGTGAGTATGAAACTCAATTGTTAAGAAGGAATAAGTAACGAAACTCGAAATAAAAAGAACGCTTAAACAACCTTTATATGGAGAAATAGAAGCGAACATTTCGATAACAGTTAAACCGGAAGAATAAAAAAAAGGGGAACATTTAAACAAAGAGCCAGTGCGTTTTATTTCCTTTCTCTCTTCCCCGTCGGTGAACATTGCAAGTTTTAATTTTCCAGTGACGTGTTGGGGGCGCAGTGAAACCGTGTCCGTGCTGGCGCATACATAGATCCCCCACAATACCACAAAGCTAGCGGCCAATAACCTTACTCTAGATGTTATCCCATGTGAAAAGGGGTGGTTAATTTCAGGTTAAAATCTGAAGGACTCTGCAATCGAGTATTCGCATTTAGCTAACTTTTAGACATCAAGAAACAGGGTGAGTTAAGAGCAGTTAAATTGGATGCCTCCGAAGCTTATGACCGCATCGGGCACACAAACTACTATCCTTCTTTTTTATGGACTTGTGGTGGTTCCGCCAAACCCCACGGCCCACCTACCTGAAAAACCCCCATAACTGCTACTCAACTTCCTCAAGTTCGCTAATGCAATCACATTAGCACCTGAAATGCTTCACGCATCAAATAGATCAAATTTATATATCTAAAAGCCCCTGTAAAGAATCCTCACCTTTCATGCATCCCTTCGCATATAAATTCCCTATAAGAATTCTTCACTAACTAATCAGCAATCCCAAAACCAATACGGCACCTTCGGTGCCAAGCGAATCCCCCTAGACGAATTCCTGAAAACAAAATGATTTGGTTTACATACAATGTAACCATCGTCCTCACCAAGCGTATCATAGATCACCATACAAACACATTGGCTGGCGACCTACACCCAAGGGACCAAAACAATTATACCCATCTCGCGTAAGATAGAATCAATTAGCTCCATGTGCATGGGCATTGCGGCTATCGTTACAGCTGCAACGCATAGCTTAGACAATGATCGGCCCGATCTCTTTGCCTTCCCATATTTCTGGATCTGTTTCTCATGACTAGCGGCATTGAACAAACAGAAACCCCAATTAGCACCCAATGATATTCGGCTTGTTTACTTAGCCGAACTCACATCTCATTGATGCACATCATTCCTTTTCTTGTTTTCAGATTCGTTCCCATGGCCTTGTGTGTGAAAAAACCAATGTGATCTTCACCCACACATACACATACATTACCAAATCCTTCTTCCTGGTTTTCACCACGAGAAAAACATTTTCTCTCTCGGAAAAACTCACCCCATTGGCGAGTCGGCTCTGCACGAGCCGTTTATCGCTGAGTCTAATTACATCTGCCGGCCACGCTGGTCGTGCGATCTCACGCTCTCCGTCGCGCGCGGAGAAGCGTAGATATACAGAAGTCGTGTCGAGAAAGAGGTGTCTCATCCGGTGTACAATTTATAAAAATTGATTTAATATTAATAATAAGTTCTAAGTAAAGAAATAAGAAAACGGTGATCACCAATAGGCAGTGAGTTTAATTTTTCGTGCTGCAGTGCCTGGCAGTTCCGAGATGTATTTACCTAATCGTTGTTCCCCTGGTGTCTTACGCAAAACTGTGGACAAACGTGTCGGCGTTTCGTTCTTTTGTCGGTATTTATTTTTTTCGGTGATGGACAATTCGCGCCGGAGTTGTTTAGTGTATAATGGAGGAGGAAGGTGAACAGAGTGTCCGTGTTTGGCACAATACTTCCTCCCCACAGACTTGTGGCCTTTACGATTAGCTTAAAGGTATCCTTGATCAATTTCAGATCTTGTGGGTGTCATATATTTGAATATATTTTGTATAAAATCCAGAGTACAGCGGATAGCGAAATATTGTCAACAATAGACAGCCATTTTTTTTTCACAATTATTGCATCCTTACTCCAACTAATATGCAATCAAGTCGGTCCGTTACAGAACGGGAAAGCTGTAGAATTTGCTCTCCGCGCGAGTGTTTCCGGAGCGTTACAACTTGCAACTGTTCAAAAGGAACTGCAATAGTTATTTGGTCACATCTCGGTGCGTCTATGTGGCGCTATAGGTTCGCCTCTCCTGTGAGAAGAATAATAATTTAAAAAAGAACTCCCTTGAGAAGACTGCGAAATTGCTTTGTAGCTTTTTTGCCAATAGGGATTCGGTTATAGGTCGTTTAAAAAAAAAGTGGAGCTGATAAACGTTTGAGAGCGAGTCCTGATGTATGGCACCCATTCGGCCGGCTGGCAGTCAAAGGACTGGGGATCGGCGGGGCCGAGGACGTGTGTCAGGACCTGATCCACATATCCATAATCTTAATAAGTATTCGGTTTTTTTTTTTTTTTTTTTAAATTACAATTCTCTCGTGAGAGGCGAACCTTTAGCGCCGAGTGGGCGCCCAGACATGCCACCAAATAACGATTGCAGTTCTTTTTGAACAGTTGCAAGGTGTAACGCTCTGGGAACACTCGCGTGGGAAGGGAGTTCCACAACTTCCCCGCTCTGTAACGGAACGAGTTCTGATGCAGGGATGATCGCGCCGTTGGTCGATGAACCGCAAACTGCTGCGATCCGTCGGATTGTCTTGTGGAGCGCATATAAGCCGAATTGCATGGAACAATACCACGAATCTCCGAAGAACAGTACCCGTGATAATATCTGTAAAACAGACAGAGGTCGGCTACGCGCCTTCAATGTGATACCGACTGTAGTCCCGACGTCAGCGCCGGATCCCCGATGGCGGATCGCTCGTCTCTGTATGCTCTCAAGTACGTCGAGGGTATGTTCAGGAGCAGAGCTCGAAACATGAGAGCAATATTCGAGTGCGGGTCTAATTTGGGATTTATAAAGGAGAAGAAGTTGGACCGGAGTAAAATATTTCTTGGCTCTAAAAAGGTAACTCAGTTTTCCTGAGGCTGAGCTGGCGATGCTCGACACGTGTTTATGCCACGATACATTGTCACAGATCGCGACGTCGAGGAATTTCAAGCTTTCCCCAGATTCGAGGGCCCTGCCACTCATCATGAGTTGTAGAACCGATGATCCAGTTTTCTTTGTGAATGTTGTATATTGTGTCTTCGCTGCATTGAAGTTGACGAGATTGGCCGTTCCCCGCTGCAGGACTTTACCTAGATCCTGATTCAAAGAGTCAATCTGTCTACATTTCAGCCGATGCGACGCAGATGCACCAATCGGCCGATCACTCGAAAAGGAGGAAACTAGCGTGCTATCATCCGCAAAACTGAACACTTTGTTATCCGTTGTCTCCAAGAAATCATTTATGTGAAGTAAAAACAAGGTTGGGCGCAAAATAGAACCGTGGGGCACCCCCGAATTAACAGGATACAGATCCGAACACTCGCCTTCCACAACAATCCGGATCGATCGATTTTCGAGAAAGCTCTTCGTCCAGTCGCAAAGATGCTGCGAAAGATCATATGAACGAAGTTTGCTCAGCAATGCCCGGTGCCATGCGCGGTCAAAAGCCTTGGAGAAATCCAACGCGACCGCCCTTGACTCACCATGCCCCTCTATCGCAGATGCCCATATATCGGTTATAAGTGTCAAAAGGTCTCCCGTGGATCGCCTGCCACGGAATCCGTATTGACGATCATTCAGAAGCCCGTTGCACTCCAAATACTTAACTAACTCAATATTGCTGATTTTTTCCATCACCTTAGATAACATAGACAGTAATGCTATCGGACGGTAATTTTGTGGAAGACACTTTTTTCCCTTCTTTGGGATTCGCTGAACTCGAGATATTTTCTAGCAGGTAGGAAATGTCCTCCGTGCATGAGATAAGCGAAAGAGTCTAGCAAAACCCGGTGACAGTTCTGGGGCACAGTTCTTAAGGACTATTGCTGGTATTCCGTTCGGGTCGGTTGCCTTCCTACAATCCAGTTCCTACAATCCAGTTCACATAAAATCCGTTAAATAGCACGCGACCGTACCGACGCGATCACAGATGGCTCCAAAAGACCGGGATCGAGGTTTGAATTCGCGGAAAATAAATTCGCTAACACATTAGCTTTATCCTTTGAATTTGTGACTAACGTACCGCTGTCTGTCACCAACGGAGGGAAAGAGGAGGAGGCGAAGTTACTGCTGACAGCTTTTGCCATTGACCAGAAGGAGCGCGAACCAGTTGGGCACCGAAGGAGTTTATTGTCACTCTGTCGTTTTGAGCTTTCTTCGCGGTATCAATCGTCTGGTTGCAGGCGTTTCTGATTCTAACAAAATTCGTTCTGTAAACATCGGTAGAATTGGAGCGCCATTGTTTAAAAGCTCTATTTTTCGGCGCTGTAATCTGCTCGCAATTTTTGTCAAACCACGGTTTATCAGATGAACTTCGTTTGATGGAATGTGGAATGTAGATCTCCATCCCGAGAAGTATAATCTCCGTGACCGACTCCGCACAAGCGTTAACATCGGACTCTCCCAAGCACGCCTCCGACCATGGAAAGGATGCGAAGAAATCTCGCAAATCGTCCCAGTTAGCAGTTTCATACCTCCATACATGGCGAAGCTGCCTAGGCCGGTTATTCGCTTGAAATGCAAGTAGTTGCGCGACCGATACCATGCAGTGATCTGAGTTTTCTAGTGGCGCAGAAACCTCTACGCTATAAATACTCGGTTCGGATGTCAAAAACAGATCCAGGGTGTTCGCATAATCACCTTGGGCACCCGGCACTCGTGTTGGTTCCCCCACGAGTTGAGTCAAGTTGTGGCTAATAGCAAACATCTCCGCCAGCCTCCCAGCCGCTGTTAGAATGTAACAACGAGCCGGAATTGTGTGCATTAAAATCGCCAAGGACGACAATTTCAGAAGCCGGGTGGTTGATCTGTATCCAGTCGATGGTACGTGAAAGATGTTCGAAAAATGTCGCCGGTCGATTGTCATTCGGGGAGTGGTAAAAACAACAAAGAAATTTAACAGAATTCCTCAGCACGACCCTCAACCATATGATGTCCATGTTATTGGGTTCCAACCCCTCTATCCTCTGGCAAGCTACATCGGACCGCGCGAAGACGCAGACTCCGCCCTTAAAACGGAGTCTTGAATGTAAGTCGTATCCTGAGCAACGAAGATATATCGAATCAGTTGACGAATTGACCTGGGTCTCAGTTACAGCAAGGATATCAGGTTTCGCTGTTCGAAAAATGTCGCCGGTCGATCGTCATTCGGGGATTACCGCTCCCAGACAACAAAGAAATTTAATAGATTTCCTCAGTACGACCCTCAACCACAAGTTGTCCATGTTATTGGGTTGCAGTGCCTCCATCCTTTGGGAAGCCAAATCGGACCGCATAAAGACGCAGACTCCAATCTTAAAATGGAATCTCGAGTGCAAGTCAGTAGTAGGGTTTGGGGTGTTCCGGGACAGTTTCTGCCTCAAAGTTCTATTTATAGACATGATGACTCATCTCAGCCGAAAGCTGTATGTCAAGGTTGAGATATGTTTGGTGGGTGGCGAAGGCAGTTTGTGGGAGTGATTCATGGTTGGCGGGGGGTTGTGGGTTCTTATCAAGGTGTAGTAATTGCTGTTGTGTGTGTAGTACGTTTCTTATCAGGGATAGTAATTGCTGTTCTTATCAGGGGTAGTAATTGCTGTTGTGTGTGTAGTACGTTTCTTATCAGGGGTAGTAATTGCTGTTCTTATCAAGGTGTAGTAATTGCTGTTGTGTGTAGTACGTTTCTTATCAGGGGTAGTAATTGCTGTTCTTATCAGGTGTAGTAATTGTTGTTCTTATCAGGGGTAGTAATTGCTGTTGTGTGTAGTATGTTTCTTATCAGGTGTAGTAATTGTTGTTCTTATCAGGGGTAGTAATTGATGCTCTTATCAGGGGTAGTAATTGATGCTCTTATCAGGTGTAGTAATTGTTGTTCTTATCAGGGGTAGTAATTGATGCTCTTATCAGGTGTAGTAATTGTTGTTCTTATCAGGGGTAGTAATTGATGCTCTTATCAGGTGTAGTAATTGTTGTAGTTTGTAGTATTCTTATTGGCTGTAGTAATTGTTGTTCTTATCAGATGTAGTAATTTGAGTATCGGGGCTTTTTGTTAATGGATTGTCGGGCTTTTTGCTAATGGTTTGTGCTTTTTTTTTTGTTGAGTCATTCGATAGAGTAATATATATGGGAATTTTGTGTTGTTCGTGTATTTGTATGGAAATGGTTCATCATCGTCATGGAAATTTTTGGTGATTCTTTATAGCGATTCTGGCTCAGTTTTTGTATGGGAAAAAAAGCCACGCCCATATATGGTAATTCCGGAAGTGCTCCCCTAGGAAATGAGGTAATCGGAGGGGGGCGGATGATTCATGATCGTTGTCTTTGTGTGATCGATATTTTTTTAATTTTGGGTTGTGATTAATGGTTGTTATCAGTAGTTGGCGATTGATATTTTTTCAATTTGAGGTGTGTGATGCATAGTTGTTTTGGTCTGTTGTATATTTGTTATCAGGTGTATACATCTTCAGTGGGTTGGGGACTTGTACTTGTTATCAATTGTTTTAATTTTGTTCAGATGTGGTTCATGGATGTTTGGCTTGTTGTGTATTTGTTATCAGGTGCGTACATATTCAGTGGGTTGGGGATTTATACTTATTATCAGTATTTTTTCAATTTGAGGTGTGTGGTGCATAGTTGTTTTGGTCTGTTGTATATTTGTTATCAGGTGTATACATCTTCAGTGGGTTGGGGACTTGTACTTGTTATCTCGGTAAGTGAATTATGTATTAGGTTTGGGTGATTAGCGTTCAAGGTTAATTGTGTGACATGAACAGTTGGTAATTTTGAGTTGTGTGTGAATATGTGATAGGTGATTCATGATTGTTTGGTAGTGAATATATTATTATTTAGTCATTGGGTTTGAGTAATATATATGGGAATTTTTAGGATGATTCTATCGTGAAATGGGTGTATGTTTTAGCTGTTTCTTACTATATGGACATTTTTTGTGATTCTATCTGCTTTTGGCTTTTGTTTCGGTTGTCGAAGACTTTTTCAGTAAATCTAAGCTGGTTCTTAATATATAGGAATTTTTTGGATGATTCTATGTTGAAATGGGTGTATGTTTTAGCTGTTTCTTAATATATGAAAATTTTTTGTGATTATATCTGCTTTTGGCTTTTGTCTCGGTTGTCGAGAGCTTTTTCAGTAACTCTAAGCTGTTTCTTAATATATGAGAATTTTTTGGTGATTATAACTGCTTTTGGCTTTTGTCTCAGTTGTTGGGGGCTGTTTTTCTTTTTATGAATATACCACTTGGCAGTAAATCTAATTTTATGAATATATACCACTTGGCATTAAATCTGGGTTGAACTGGTTTGTGATTTTGCTAATGGTTTGTGTCTTTGATCGCTAGACTTTCGGGTGGGCTGTCTCAGTTGTTGGGGTGATGTTTTTCTTTTTATGAATATACCACGAGTCAACGAATGATTATTCAAGTCCATATTGATCAAAAAAAGTGTTGATATAAAAAAAGGGTGTTGTTGTCCAATCCCTTGACCTTGGAATCTATATTAAATTCTTGATTTCTAAGTGTTTTTTAGTGAGTCGCCATTACCCTTATCTTATTTTGCATCCAGTATCACGACCAAATACTGATTTCTATATAATAAGTTGTTGTTCATTATTCTGATCCCTTGACCTTGAGTGCTATATTAAATTCTTGATTTCTAATTCTTATTTTTCCATAGAACAATTTTCTAAGTACAAATGATTATTCAAGTCCATAAAATGCGTTGTTATCAAAAAAGCATGTGGGGGTGCTTGCCCGATCCCATGACCTCAGATGCTATATCAAATTCTTGATGTCTAAGTGTTTTTAATGAGTCTCCATTATTCTTATCTTACCTATATGAATAAAAGCGCTGATCATTGTTCTTTAAACATTAAAATTAATTGAGGCCATTTTTTTTCCATGAGTCTTAGAGAATCAAATATAGTCCACCATAACATCATATGACAAGACCTGCTTACAGCATTGAAGAGTTATCAGAGAGGGATACTTATAATACACCCTGTTTGGAATCGCCCTGTTTAAAGAAACCGCCTGTTTGGAATCGCCCTGTTTAAAGAAACCGCCTGTTTGGAATCGCCCTGTTTAAAGAAACCGCCTGTTTGGAACCGCCCTGTTTGGAATCGCCCTGTTTGAAGAGACAGCCTGTTTGGAATCGCCCTGTTTGAAGAAACCGCCTGTTTGGAATCGCCCTGTTTAAAGAAACCGCCTGTTTGGAATCGACCTGTTTGGAACCGCCCTGTTTGAAGAAACCGCTTGTTTGGAATCGCCCTGTTTGAAGCCACCCTTTTTTGTTATACATCCGATCCATAGAGATCTGTTTACTGATTTGAATTCTCATAGATCTTGGATGAGGAGATGTTTTTCTAAGAATAAATCAAAAAAAAAATATGCTTAAACATTAAAATTAACTGATGTTCTCTTATCAAAAAATATGAATACTTACCCAGTCCAATGACCTCATATTTAACCATAAACATTTTGAATTCTAAGAAAATATTAATTGAGTCCCACAGGTCTCTTATCAAAAATATGAATACTTACCCAGTCCAATAATCTCATATTTAACCATAAAAATGTTTGAATTCTAAGAAATATTAATTGAATCCCATAGTTCTCTTATCAAAAATATGAATACTTACCCAGTCCAATGACCTCATATTTAACCACAAAAATTGTTTGAGCTCTAAGAAAATATTAATCGAGTCCCACAGTTCTCTTATCAAAAATATGAATACTTACCCAGACCAATAATCTCATATTTAACCATAAAAAATTGTTTGAATTCTAAGAAAATATTAATCGAGTCCTACAGTTCTATTATCAAAAATATGAATACTTACCCGATCCAATGACCTCATATTTAATCATAAAAAATTGTTTGAGCTCTAAGAAAATATTAATCGAGTCCCACAGTTCTCTTATCAAAAAATATGAATGCTTACCCAGTCCAATAATCTCATATTTAACCATAAAAAATTGTTTGAATTCTAAGAAATATTAATTGAATCCCATAGTTCTCTTATCAAAAATATAAATGCTTACCCGATCCAATGACCTCATATTTAATCATAAAAAATTGTTTGAGCTCTAAGAAATATTAATCGAGTCCTACAGTTCTATTATCAAAAATATGAATACTTACCCGATCCAATGACCTCATATTTAATCATAAAAATTGTTTGAGCTCTAAGAAAATATTAATCGAGTCCCACAGTTCTCTTATCAAAAAATGTGAATGCTTACCCAGTCCAATAATCTCATATTTAACCATAAAAAATTGTTTGAATTCTAAGAAATATTAATTGAATCCCATAGTTCTCTTATCTTATTTTTTCTTTTTTTCGTTATATTGTTCAAAAATGTTTTACTGGTCCGGTGATATGACTAAATAATGATTTCTATGTCGCTGGTCATTATTCTTATCATAGTTTCCATATTGTACAAAGAATGTCTCGTTTCCGGTATTAGAAGGGATTTCTTGTATAAAAGCTCGAGTGTTTAAGCCAGTGCGTATCACTTTACTTTGAACTACAATCTGCAAACAACGTAACAGTGTGAAGAAAAAATCAACATCATCAACATCAAACTAAATAGGAAAAAAGGTAAGTTATCTTATATTTATATTAATTATGAAAACATTTTTTAGAAACAATTACGTGGCGATAATGTTTCGCGGTTAAATTTTAGTTAATAATTACGCGGTTCTAGTGTTTTTGCGAATAAATTTTTAGTTAACAATTACGTGGTTAAATTTTAGTTAATAATTACGCGGTTTCTAGTGTTTTTGCGAATAAATTATTAGTTAACCATTAGGTGGTGCTAGATTAAATTTTTAGTTAACAATTACGTGGTGATATAGAGAACAATTACGCGGTTTCTAGTGTTTTTGCGAATAAATTATTAGTTAACAATTCGGCGGTGCTAGATTAAATTTTTAGTTAACAATTACGCGGTGATATAAATAACAATTACGCGGGCGGTTCTAGTGTTTTCGAGGATAAATTTTTAGTTAACAATTACGTGGTTAAATTTTAGTTAATAATTACGCTGTTTCTAGTGTTTTTGCGAATAAATTATTAGTTAACCATTAGGTGGTGCTAGATTAAATTTTTAGTTAACAATTACGTGGTTAAATTTTAGTTAATAATTACGCGGTTTCTAGTGTTTTTGCGAATAAATTATTAGTTAACAATTAGGCTGTGCTAGATTAAATTTTTAGTTAACAATTACGTGGTGATATAGATAACAATTACGCGGTTTCTAGTGTTTTTGCGAATAAATTATTAGTTAACAATTACGTGGTGATAATGTTTCGCGTTTAAATTTTTAGTTAACAATTACGCAGTTTCTAGTGTTTTGCTATTGGAATTTGTTTATCCTTTTTTGAATATTGTTTTAATGAAGTTTTTTATCCATATAGATATTCAACAACAACAAAATAAAAAAAATCGACGGGGGAATTAGTGATAAAAATCATCACCAAAAACGGTAAGTTATCTTATATATTAATTATTATTTCTTTTTTTTGATGCGGTGTTAGTATTTATTTTGTTCTGGGTTTTAAATGTAGAGAGCAATATTTAATGAAAATTGTTTTGTTCTTAACAATAATACGGTGTTATCGTTTTAGAGAGAGAGGAAGTAAATATTAATATGAAATTTATAGTGAAAAAATATATATAGCAAAGAATTATCACTTTTTAATAGACAATCGCGGTCTATCGTAGTGATGTTTTGTAATAGCGATTTTTTTCTGCTTTTTTGTTCGTTCTTATTGCTAAAATGATACCGCCTAATACCTACTCAACCTCTCTTCCAAACAAAAAAACAAAACTGTAGTAGTAACAATAAAATTTTATTCATTCCTTTTTAGATAAAAAACACCAACCAAAAAAATTTAATTTAATAATATAACAAAAATATTTAATAATATGAAGCGATCAGGACAACAACAACAACCACCAACAATGTCAGGAGAACAACCTGCAAAAAAATCTAAGCAGTCGACATACAAAAGATGCTTGTTTTGCTATGAGAATGTTGAAGAGCAGCTTTGGGTTCAACATCAAAGAAAAAATACCCATAAAGCAAACGCTCAACAATCTCTAAATGAAAATGTTTCCTTGATAGCAAACGCATTCAAAAATCGTGTAAAAACATTCTCCATCACCAACAAAGATGAGAGTATGATAAATGTGAATAATCTGTTTGAAAAAAATATTCCATTGATTAATGAATTATTGAAAAATCAATTGGAAATTTTGAACACATTTAAATTTAGCATGGAGCTTTTTGCTAAGTTTGCGAAATTCACCAAAGAATGTGATGAGTTAATGCAAATAGATATAAAAAGCATGCAAACTAAAATGCACACGATTGAGAAAGAGGAAGACATAAGAGAAAATTTGAGCACGGCAATTGAAAATATCAAAGCAAAATTGGAAGAGTTTCAAGAAAAAGAGAGCGGATGGACGTTGTTAACATTTCAGAGCATTGAAATTAATATCAACAAATACGAGCCACTTCGAGCTTCTTCCCATTTTATCCTGCCTAAGCAAATATTGACCAAAAAAGCCTGTATCAATGTGAAAAACAACGATGATTACTGTTTTAAATGGGCCATTATATCGGCTTTCGCGAATGATACAACTAATGCTGATAGACCATCTCATTATAAAATTGCCAACATAGCGAGCGAAACAATAGTATACAATGAACAAGTACTTTGTTTCAAGAATATGCAATTTCCTCTGGCAGTCGAAGACACGAGCATATTCGAAGCAAATAATCCAGCCATTAGCATAAATGTTTTTGGTTATGAGATTAATGATAAAGGGCAATATCAGATAATTGGACCCTACTATCATACTCGCGAGGAAAAAGCAAAGCATATTAACTTGCTTTATTGCATAAGTAGTGATGATGAGAATAAAACGCATTATGTATACATTAAAAACATCTCGCGTTTATTGAAAACCCCACATTTTAATTTGCCCGAACAAATATTAAAGAAAAACGCATGCATCAATGTGAAAAACACCGATGAATATTGTTTTAAATGGGCCATTATATCGGCTTTCGCGAATGATCCAGTTCATACAGAAAGACCATCGTACTATAAAATTGACAACATTGCAAGCGAAACAATAGTATACAATAATCAAGTACTTTGTTTCAAGAATATGCAATTTCCTCTGGTAGTCAAAGACGCGAGCATATTCGAATCAAATAATCCAACCATTAGCATAAATGTTTTTGGTTATGAGATTAATGATAAAGGGCAATATAAGATAATTGGACCCTACTATCATACTCGTGAGGAAAAAGCAAAGCATATTAACTTGCTTTATTGCATAAGTAGTGATGATGTGAATAAAACGCATTATGTGTATATTAAAAACATCTCACGTTTATTGAAAAGCCAATTAACGAAAAGCAAACAAACTCGACTGCATCTATGCAACGGCTGCTTGCTGCGATTCGCTTCAGAATCTACCCTACAAATGCATAAGAGCGAATGCAAAAAAATAATAACAGTTATGCCTGATGAAGGTAATAAAATACTTAAATTTAAAAAGCATAATCGCAAATTAATTGTTCCTTTTGTGGTGTATGCGGATTTTGAATCCATTCTACGCCCCATTAGCCAATGTGCACCGAATCCGGAAATTTCTTCAACGACAGACGTTCAACAACATATCCCGTGTGCTTTTTCATATCATATCAAATGCTCTTTTGATGATGATTTAAGCAAGCACCGCATATTTGTTGGTAAGTCAAAAACATGTTTAATAAGAAAAAATCATAAAACTAATAAAACATTTTTTTCTTTTTTGCAGGAGAAGACACACCAAACCGGTTTGTGCAGATGCTATTCAACGATTTAATTCGTATTCACAAGGAAGTCATTGGTCGACCAAAGCCAATGGCTCCTTTAACAAAACAACAGAATCAACATCAAATAACATCGCCAGTCTGCAGTATTTGTAAGGTTAGATTTAATGAATTAGATGTAAGAGTAAGGGACCATTGCCATTTCACTGGTGTCTATAGAGGACCAGCCCATTCTCAGTGTAATTTAGATTTTCGCGTTCCAACCTTTTTCCCAGTCTTTTTCCATAATTTGACGGGTTATGATTCTCATCTATTTATGAAAAGTCTGGGTTGTATTAAGGGGGAAATACGTATAATTCCACTAAATAAGGAAAATTATATATCAATATCCAAACGCATATATTTAGATGAGCACAATTCATTTGAGATTAGGTTTTTAGATTCATGTCGATTTCTACAGTCTAGCATAGATTCGCTAACTAAAAATTTATCCGAAGACGATTTCATAATTAATAGGGGATTTTACAAAAACGATTCCTCTTTGAAGTTAATGATGAGGAAGGGGGTATTTCCCTATGAATATGTTAATTGTTGGGCTCGTTTAGATGACTGTTCTCTTCCTCCAATTACAGAATTCTATAATAGACTAACGAATGAAGATTGTTTAGTTGAAGATTACGATCATGCTCAAAAAGTGTGGAAGCATTTCAATTGTAAAACATTAAAAGAGTACATGCTTTTATATCTGCAGAGCGATGTCTTATTGCTGGCAGATGTATTTGAGAATTTTCGTAAGGTTTGTCTAGATATATATGAGTTAGATCCATGTCATTACTATACATCTCCCGGCTTATCTTGGGATGCAATGTTGAAAACAACAGAAATCAATCTGGAACTTCTAACAGATGTTGAGATGCTTAATTTCTTTAAGAATGGCATCCGTGGCGGATTATGTCAGTGTAGTCATCGACATACCGTTGCGAATAATAAATATTTGAAAAATTTCGATGCTAGCAAGCCAAATAAATATCTTATGTATTTAGATGCAAATAACCTGTACGGTTGGGCAATGTCGCAACATCTTCCAGATGGAAATTTTCAATGGAGTGATCCACAAATCTTCACAACCGATTATATTTTAAATTGTGATGGAAACGATAAAATCGGCTATGTATTGGAAGTAGATTTAACTTATCCAATTGATCTTCACGATCAGCACAATGATCTTCCATTTTGCCCAGAAAATATGATAACGCCTGGGTGCAAAACTCCTAAGCTTGTCGCTAGTCTACATTCAAAGACAAAGTATATAATTCATCTAAAGAATTTACAACAATGTCTGAAGCATGGGCTGATTCTCACTAGAGTTCATAGAGTGTTGTCTTTTACACAATCTGAGTGGTTGCAAAAATATATAACCCTCAACACGGAGTATAGAAAAAAGGCGAAAAATAAGTTTGAAAAAGACTTTTTTAAATTAATGAACAATAGTGTGTATGGCAAAACCATGGAGAATGTTGAGAAGCGACGAGATGTAAAAATTGTCTCTCAATGGGAAGGAGAAAGAAATTCACACAGCGCCAGAAAACTGATTGCTCGTCCCAATTTCCATAGCCTCTCAATATTTACACCTCAGATGTGTGCTATTGAACTGAGCAAGGCGCGAATAGTATTTGATAAACCCATTTATTTAGGATTCGCAGTATTAGAACTATCAAAATGGCTCATGTATGACTTTCACTATGATTACATGAGAAAAAAGTTTGATACGGCGATTCAGCTGAATTACATGGATACAGACTCTTTTATCTATACAATATCAACTAATGATTTTTATTCGGATATATATAGCGATATTGTTGATCCCGAAAAATCTAGGTTTGATACATCGGAATATCCAATAGATAACATTCATAATTTCCCTCAAATAAATGGAAAAGTTCTCGGAAAATTCAAAGATGAGAACAACGGTAAAAACATGACTGAATTCATTGGGTTAAGAGCTAAAATGTATTCTTTTGCTTTAGACACCAGTGAAGTAACAAAAAAGGCCAAGGGGGTAAAGAAGTCTGTTACCAATAGTTTAGATATAAGAGATTATAGAAATTGTTTGTTAAGACGTAAGTTATTATATAAGCCTATGTTAATATTTAGAAGTAAGTTACACAATATTTATACACAGTCTGTAAATAAGTTAGCATTAAGCGATAGCGACACAAAAAGGTATATTTGTGAAGATCGCGTAAGCACATATGCTTGGGGGCATAATAGATTAAGTAATGTTTAAGTTAAAAAATTATGACTCATATTTATATTTAATAATAGGATTGTTATATATTTTTTTAAATAATGTAAATAATTTTTTGTAGCTAATAGGTTAGATATAAGAGATATTTGTAGTAAAAATAAAAAAAAGTAATAAATTATAACGTTATGAGAAAAAAAATTAATTATTGTTTTCTTTATTGATTCGCTTGTGTGTCCATGGAATGACTGTTTTAGACTAACTGAATACATTCGATAGTCTATCATTATAAATAGGACTTTATTCCTCGTGCTGATTACTGTGGAAAAACTAATATTGATGTCAATGGTTAAAAAATGAAATCCAAACAATGATATGGAGAACAATGTATTTTCTTAGAGCTCAAACAATTTTTGTGGTTAAATATGAGGTCATTGGACTGGGTAAGTATTCATATTTTTTGATAAGAGAACTGTGGGACTCGATTAATATTTTCTTAGAGCTCAAACAATTTTTTATGATTAAATATGAGGTCATTGGATCGGGTAAGTATTCATATTTTTGATAATAGAACTGTAGGACTCGATTAATATTTTCTTAGAATTCAAACAATTTTTTATGGTTAAATATGAGATTATTGGACTGGGTAAGCATTCATATTTTTTGATAAGAGAACTGTGGGACTCGATTAATATTTTCTTAGAGCTCAAACAATTTTTTATGATTAAATATGAGGTCATTGGATCGGGTAAGTATTCATATTTTTGATAATAGAACTGTAGGACTCGATTAATATTTTCTTAGAATTCAAACAATTTTTTATGGTTAAATATGAGATTATTGGTCTGGGTAAGTATTCATATTTTTGATAAGAGAACTGTGGGACTCGATTAATATTTTCTTAGAGCTCAAACAATTTTTGTGGTTAAATATGAGGTCATTGGACTGGGTAAGTATTCATATTTTTGATAAGAGAACTATGGGATTCAATTAATATTTCTTAGAATTCAAACATTTTTATGGTTAAATATGAGATTATTGGACTGGGTAAGTATTCATATTTTTGATAAGAGACCTGTGGGACTCAATTAATATTTTCTTAGAATTCAAAATTTTTATGGTTAAATATGAGGTCATTGGACTGGGTAAGTATTCATATTTTTTGATAAGAGAACATCAGTTAATTTTAATGTTTAAGCATATTTTTTTTTTGATTTATTCTTAGAAAAACATCTCCTCATCCAAGATCTATGAGAATTCAAATCAGTAAACAGATCTCTATGGATCGGATGTATAACAAAAAAGGGTGGCTTCAAACAGGGCGATTCCAAACAGGCGGTTTCTTCAAACAGGGCGGTTCCAAACAGGTCGATTCCAAACAGGCGGTTTCTTTAAACAGGGCGATTCCAAACAGGCGGTTTCTTCAAACAGGGCGATTCCAAACAGGCTGTCTCTTCAAACAGGGCGATTCCAAACAGGGCGGTTCCAAACAGGCGGTTTCTTTAAACAGGGCGATTCCAAACAGGCGGTTTCTTTAAACAGGGCGATTCCAAACAGGCGGTTTCTTTAAACAGGGCGATTCCAAACAGGGTGTATTATAAGTATCCCTCTCTGATAACTCTTCAATGCTGTAAGCAGGTCTTGTCATATGATGTTATGGTGGACTATATTTGATTCTCTAAGACTCATGGAAAAAAAATGGCCTCAATTAATTTTAATGTTTAAAGAACAATGATCAGCGCTTTTATTCATATAGGTAAGATAAGAATAATGGAGACTCATTAAAAACACTTAGACATCAAGAATTTGATATAGCATCTGAGGTCATGGGATCGGGCAAGCACCCCCACATGCTTTTTTGATAACAACGCATTTTATGGACTTGAATAATCATTTGTACTTAGAAAATTGTTCTATGGAAAAATAAGAATTAGAAATCAAGAATTTAATATAGCACTCAAGGTCAAGGGATCAGAATAATGAACAACAACTTATTATATAGAAATCAGTATTTGGTCGTGATACTGGATGCAAAATAAGATAAGGGTAATGGCGACTCACTAAAAAACACTTAGAAATCAAGAATTTAATATAGATTCCAAGGTCAAGGGATTGGACAACAACACCCTTTTTTTATATCAACACTTTTTTTGATCAATATGGACTTGAATAATCATTCGTTGACTCGTGGTATATTCATAAAAAGAAAAACAGCACCCCAACAACTGAGACAGCCCACCCGAAAGTCTAGCGATCAAAGACACAAACCATTAGCAAAATCACAAACCAGTTCAACCCAGATTTAATGCCAAGTGGTATATATTCATAAAATTAGATTTACTGCCAAGTGGTATATTCATAAAAAGAAAAACAGCCCCCAACAACTGAGACAAAAGCCAAAAGCAGTTATAATCACCAAAAAATTCTCATATATTAAGAAACAGCTTAGAGTTACTGAAAAAGCTCTCGACAACCGAGACAAAAGCCAAAAGCAGATATAATCACAAAAAATTTTCATATATTAAGAAACAGCTAAAACATACACCCATTTCAACATAGAATCATCCAAAAAATTCCTATATATTAAGAACCAGCTTAGATTTACTGAAAAAGTCTTCGACAACCGAAACAAAAGCCAAAAGCAGATAGAATCACAAAAAATGTCCATATAGTAAGAAACAGCTAAAACATACACCCATTTCACGATAGAATCATCCTAAAAATTCCCATATATATTACTCAAACCCAATGACTAAATAATAATATATTCACTACCAAACAATCATGAATCACCTATCACATATTCACACACAACTCAAAATTACCAACTGTTCATGTCACACAATTAACCTTGAACGCTAATCACCCAAACCTAATACATAATTCACTTACCGAGATAACAAGTACAAGTCCCCAACCCACTGAAGATGTATACACCTGATAACAAATATACAACAGACCAAAACAACTATGCACCACACACCTCAAATTGAAAAAATACTGATAATAAGTATAAATCCCCAACCCACTGAATATGTACGCACCTGATAACAAATACACAACAAGCCAAACATCCATGAACCACATCTGAACAAAATTAAAACAATTGATAACAAGTACAAGTCCCCAACCCACTGAAGATGTATACACCTGATAACAAATATACAACAGACCAAAACAACTATGCATCACACACCTCAAATTGAAAAAATATCAATCGCCAACTACTGATAACAACCATTAATCACAACCCAAAATTAAAAAAATATCGATCACACAAAGACAACGGTCATGAATCATCCGCCCCCCCTCCGATTACCTCATTTCCTAGGGGAGCACTTCCGGAATTACCATATATGGGCATGGATTTTTTTTTTTCCCATACAAAAAGTGTCTCAGAATCG
Organism: Microdon myrmicae; assembly: GCA_963931805.1. Taxonomy (NCBI): domain Eukaryota; kingdom Metazoa; phylum Arthropoda; class Insecta; order Diptera; family Syrphidae; genus Microdon; species Microdon myrmicae. The sequence goes on along the minus strand of OZ007501.1, from coordinate 32,703,554 downwards.
GTATAAAGAATCACCAAAAATTTCCATGACGATGATGAACCATTTCCATACAAATACACGAACACAAAATTCCCATATATATTACTCTATCCAATGACTCAACAAAAAAAGCACAGAGCATTAGCAAAAAGCCCGACAAGCCATTAACAAAAACCCCCGATACTCAAATTACTACATCTGATAAGAACAACAATTACTACAGCCAATAAGAATACTACAAACTACAACAATTACTACACCTGATAAGAGCATCAATTACTACCCCTGATAAGAACAACAATTACTACACCTGATAAGAGCATCAATTACTACCCCTGATAAGAACAACAATTACTACACCTGATAAGAGCATCAATTACTACCCCTGATAAGAGCATCAATTACTACCCCTGATAAGAGCATCAATTACTACCCCTGATAAGAACAACAATTACTACACCTGATAAGAAACATACTACACACAACAGCAATTACTACCCCTGATAAGAACAACAATTACTACACCTGATAAGAACAGCAATTACTACCCCTGATAAGAAACGTACTACACACAACAGCAATTACTACACCTTGATAAGAACAGCAATTACTACCCCTGATAAGAAACGTACTACACACACAACAGCAATTACTACCCCTGATAAGAACAGCAATTACTATCCCTGATAAGAAACGTACTACACACACAACAGCAATTACTACACCTTGATAAGAACCCACAACCCCCCGCCAACCATGAATCACTCCCACAAACTGCCTTCGCCACCCACCAAACATATCTCAACCTTGACATACAGCTTTCGGCTGAGATGAGTCATCATGTCTATAAATAGAACTTTGAGGCAGAAACTGTCCCGGAACACCCCAAACCCTACTACTCAAGTCGTATCCTGAGCAACGAAGATATCTCGAATCAGTTGATGAATCGACTTGGGTCTCAGTTAGGGTAAAGATGTTAGGTTTCGCTGTTTTCAGTTATTGGTGTACGGTGTTTACATTCGTATTGGTGAAACCGTTGCCCCTAATATTACAAAATGTGGTTCCCAGCCGAGCGTGGGCAGAACCTCGAGAGCGAGCCCGATTATGCGATGACGAACCTCTTAAAGTTCGGTTATTTATCATAATATCTGCATGAAGTTCTTGTTTTTGGTTCGGTAGAAAGATGTAAATCTTCAAAAGATACCTCTGGACTGATCCAGAGGCATGCCGGGTTTTTACCGACTAAAACCACCTCCCGCCAGGTGCCATCTTCCCGTTGATCCCCGTGGAACTTTCTTTAAGATATTCCATCGCGGGGCTGGAAGGAATTTGTCTGTTACTCCGCTCGTCGCAACTGCTGCATCATGTCAATGGGAGGAAGGTTTTGTCATACGTTTGATTGTACACAGTTAGGTTCAACTGATCACTCTTGTTATTGTGGCAGTTTGCCACAATTTCTCAATGGTAGGTTAGGCCTCTATGCCTAGTCTTTAGGTAAAATATCATCAGACTAAAGCATAAGTTTCGTGAAATACTTTAAATGAAATCCTTGACAATTTTTCGAAGATGTCTGATGAATCCATCCAAACTTGGACTTCACGTAGCCCCTAGAGCTCCCTGACGGAAAAAGTCTAGAAGTGTGATGTCACATATTCTAGGCGACCAATTTACCAATCCGAAGCATGAAATTAACTGTTCACAGAATTGCTCCCGTATAATACCACCCTTTCAAAAACGGTGCAGCAAGTAGTCCCGTCATGTTAAAACCGAGATCGTCGTCGAGATTACGGGCATCAATCACAGATATCCATCAAACAGGTAGTCTTATTTTTAGAAAAATATGGACTGATAATTCCACCAGCCCATTAACCACACCAAACTGTTGATTCACCTATATGTAATGACAGTTCTTGAACATCCATGGGTGTCTCTTCATCTCAAATATGACAATCAACGATTATTAACATAATCATTGATCCAAAAGTAAGCCTTATCGCTGAACAAAATTTTAGTCGAAAGCGACGGATCTTCTTAAAGCTCTTCAAGAGCCCAAACACTGAAACGGCGACGATTCGGAGGGTCATCCAGCCTCTATTTCTACACGAGTTGAATTTTTAATGATTTGAAACCAAGATTCGTACGTAAAATGCATGAAGTTGTTGGAAACGACAAGACAAGCTGTTCAGAGTGGCCCCAAAATCGATTCAACTCACAGACAACCCATACCCTCTCAGCTAACGCAGTTGCATTTTCTTTATTGCGTTCTAGATACGGTCTGTTTGGTTGCATAAATCAAAGGTACACAGTCCTCGTAGAACGCTGGTTTTCGTAATACAGCTGAATAATTTGTAGACATTGTGCTGATGTCAGTTAAGTTTTAATAAAGGTATGAGTGCGATAATTAGAAAGCTTGTGACAAACCTTTCTCCATTGCCCTGACCCAACCGCCTCAATGGCTGAGTTGGTAAGGAGGTTGTGTCTTGCGTTTCATTGTGCAATCGAGCTGACCACTCTTGCTATTGCGCAGTTCGGCATAATTACTGAGTGGTAGGTAAGGTCCCAAATTCCAGCCGCCCTGGTAAACTACCACCTTATTAAGCTATAGACTTCGTGAAATGGTTAGGAGAAATCCTTGACCATTTTTCGGAGCTTGGCCGATGGACCCGGTCGAGAAAAAATAACATCGAAGGGCGCTGACTCAGCGAACCTTTCTTGGGAGAAGTACAATACAAAAAACAGTGTTTCTAGGATGAAATGTTAAATAACGAACTAACATACCATGACAATTTGACAATGTGACCTTATAGCGTTTTAAATAATAGTGAAGAAGAACGTGTGATTCGAACTGACGCTATGACAGTTTGAATCACCAAAATTTGTACCTAAGCGTTACCCATCAGGCTACTGGCCGATTTTGTAATTCAATTTTAAAACTCGACTATACTCCACTGATATGAATTGTTATGTTATCGCTAAGGTATACGACTCTGATGTATTTTTCTTATTCGATTTTTCGTTCGTGTTCTTCACTATTTTGCTTGTGAATTGTGTGTATCTGTTAGAGATGCCACACCACTCCCTCCTCAGTAACTGCGTTACGATCGGCTTCGCTGCGAACGACGGAGAGAACGAGAGAACATCGGAGCAGACGAGTGTGTCGGTGCTCTATACGGAAGTCATGATCGTGTGTGAAGTTCTGTTTACTACGGGAAGTGTGTGCTGCGTGTTCAGATCACGTCGTAGTCACCAATTATAGCGTTTAGCAAGGATAGTGAAGAAGGTGAATTAAACACACGATGAAACGGTTGAAAAGCGAAGCAGTGAAGCATCAGACTACTGGCCGTGTTTTATAATTCAATTTTAAAACTCGTCTATAGTCCAGGTATACGACTCTGATGTATTTTTCTTATTCGATTTTTCGTTCGTGTTCTTCACTATTTTGCTTGTGAATTGTGTGTATCTGTTAGAGATGCCACAACCTGTCCTAAAGTTCCCCTGAAAGAACACCTCCAAATGACGAACGAAGAAAGATGAAGCTACCTTTGGAATCGCAAGCAATTATAGAGCAAAATGATGCATATTTGGCCCAAATTCAACAATCCGACCAAGTTAAATAAGGTCCTGAAATGGACGTAAAGTAAGAGGACCGTTCAATATGTCGTTAGAACAAGATTTTTTTTTATTTCTACACCCAACCGGTGTATTAACGACGTATAATACTCTCCAGTTACTGTTTCCTTTTCCCAAGTAATCGATGTACACGATTTCCCACACATCCCAAAGTACTGTTTCCACCACCTTGTCGGTAGATCTCACCGTCATCGCTTTCTTCGGGACCCATTCGCCTTCAGAAATCCACAGTTTTGGTTGTTTCAATGGTTTTGTAAAGCAGTAGTGTAGGGGTTGAAGTTTGTATGCCAAACAGGGCCACTTGTTTCACTAATATCCCCACATAAAACTGATGCGGACTGTTCACCAAACGGTACAATTAATAAAGGAAAACGCACTGGGGTCGATTTGATGTTAATGTTTTTTTTTTTTTTTTTTATAACTATCTACATTTATTTACAAAAGAACGTGTAAATTTGATTTACATAAGTTCACTTCACCAGCGTCTTCTTTAGTACATGAGTTTTTCTTGTATCTATTAGTTTTCTTGGGCTCCTCGATAGTACAGTGGTTAGTACACCCGCCTGTCACCCGGGAGACCGGGGTTCGATTCCCCGTCGGGGAGCCTCTGGCGCAAGACTAATGACCTTGCCCAGAAAAAATAAATCTTTATGGAAAATTTAACAAGCCTCAGGACTTGCTAAATAAGGCCAAGACCGGTTCCCGGTTGTAGTGCCGATGATTATGATGATGATGATTAGTTTTCTTATCATGCAGATTCTATTTCACATTTTGCTTCAATTAATTAAGGCAACAACGTATGTCTTGAAAATGTCACTATTACTAGGACTTAAAGCACTTTCCTCCTTATGTATATATGAAAAGTATAAAAAACCAGACCAATACAACAGTAGCGACTCGACTTTGGTGTACGTACACCTCGGGGGAAGAAAATTGACTTCAAACTGACTTACTCGCACTCTCAACAACGTGTGTGCACACTCCAGTGGTTGATATTCGACTGATCCCAATTAGGCACCCATCATCATCGCGCTCTCTCGTGAATCCATTAAGTTTCATGTCTCAGCGAGGTGAATAAATACTTGCGCAATCATTCGACAGTCGCTAGGCATGCGAAGGATGAAGAGAAAAAAAGAGAGTGCACAATAACTTCGGGGTTGACTTGGCTTGTGTGCTTGTACCAATGCAGACTCTGAGGATGACCCACTGATCTAGTTCGGTGACTGTGGTAATCTCAGAGTGCAACGAACCCTGGGAAGATAAAAATGGGAAGGAGAGGAAAATCGTTTGTAGCTATTCACCTGACAAAAGGGGTCATTGATCAGCGAATAGAGTATCTGGGGGAAATCGAAACGACGTCGCTGATGCTTGGGAAATATCAGCATGAGAACCAGACTCGAAGACGCTGACATAACCCCAGCGGTTTTGCAATGATGCGACAACTTCGTCTGGTTAGACTTGGTTGTTGTTAACCAACATGAAATGCGAGTTCCGGAGCTAACGGGAGTTGAATTCAATTATGAATTAATTGCATAGGATAATGAATTCAGCTATGCTTTATTTTGGGAAATATGCCTTTCAGGTGAAATAGCTTGTAGGTGGAATTGGGGTTGAGGTGACGCGCTGTTAGCGGTCGAAATTAAGGTTGAAATAGTGGGTTGGTTCTCCATGTAGTGTGGGGGTTCTCTATATCACACGGAAAACCAACCCACAATTCTAACCAATCTTGACCACTAACAGCGCGTCACCTTACCCTAACCTGTAACCATTTCAAAACATGCAAAAACAAATCCCAATCTGCAATGAAAGGCATTTTCCAAACCTTCAACAGAATATATTCTAAATCATCCCCGCATTCATTTTCCCAAAATTGCTTTGGCCAATCCTTTACTGAATTCATATTTCCTCCTTGTGACCAAGCAATCTCAATTTCCCTGAAAATTCATAAGCTATAATAAAATGCATACTCCAACCTACAATGGAATACCAATCATCTCGCTCAATTACATAACCCCACATACATCATCATCATCGGCACTACAACCAGGAACCGGTCTTGGCCTTATTTAGCAAGTCCTGGGGCTTGTTAAATTTTCCATAATGATTTATTTTTTCTGGGCAAGGTCATTAGTCTTGCGCCAGGGGCTCCCCGACGGGGAATCGAACCCCGGTCTCCCGTATGACAGGTGGGTATACTAACCACTATACTATCGAGGAGCCCTAACCCCACATACATTTTCCCAAAATCGCTTCGGTCAATTCTCTACTTAATTCATATTCCCTCTCCTAATTTCCCCGAAATTCATATGCCGCAATGAAACGGATGTTCAAATCCATAACGGAACATTAACCATCACCACCAACTATACCAAGCCGCATACATTTCCCCGAAATGACTTTGGTTAATATCTTATCTAAACGATATTCCTTGCTTGCACCCAACCAATTTCAATTTCCCGGTATACACAACCAACCAATCCAACTCAGCTGGTACGGCGAGGATTCGCTGGAACTGAATTCTTATGCGAGCATAGCAACTCTTCTCGAAATTTCTCGGAAGTGACAGCAACCTTATTTCTGCTATGATTCAGCCACCACGACGCGATGAATAGATTTTTTTTGTCCATACCATCAGTCAAGTCTCAACCACTGTCAAGTTCGGGTGCGTACACACGCGATTTCGTTTATGTACAAGTCAGACGGGCCGTAGTAAAGCCGATTCGCAATGCAAGTGTAGTCGCCACGGTTTCGTAGTCGATTCTGAAAATACTCGGAGGGCCCCATCACCAATCGATCGCGTGAATTTAATCGCGGTTTAACAAAATACCGCTGTCGAATCTGAGTGTGTGCACTGAAAGGCGGACAAAGCAAAAGGGTTCTCCGTGTCCATGACTCAATTGACCGCGCGTTAATTCTGGCATAAACGCACCGGACATATGTCGCCAAGTTGATATGAACGTTATAGTAAGGAAGTCGTTACTGTGAGCTCACTTTATAAACAATATTAAATACTGTATGTTAGGAACACCAGCAAAGTGCTCTGTGTGTATGTGCCGATATTCGAAACAAGTGAAAGTAAAAAAAATATTAAAATAGCAAACAACTCCAGCGTCTTTGTCTTTTTGTTCCTCCTTGGTGAATGATTTTCTGCGGAAGGGCGTTGGGGATCTCGGTGAATCAGTGCCATACGCGGGCACATCTACCTATCACCCCCACAGTAGTGTAGCCATGTTTCGCCCACCCTTACGTGTCGATGCAGAAACTCGTCGGAAAAGCTTCATAATCGACCACACCATTGCGTTTATTCTCCATCAAGAGCAAACCTGGCACCCATCCTGTCGAGATTTTATTCACACCCAAGCACCGTCTAATAAGTAATGATATTTACTAGTAAGCAGTGGTGCCTTTTAAAAAGAAACTATTTGTACAACTATGAGCGCGATCTCTTGGATGTTCTAATGACTTATTGAATAATCCTCAAATATTGTCAGTCTCCTTAGTAACGCCTGCTAATAATATTGCTCTAACGATCTTTACTGAGGTTATTTTCGATGGTAATATTCAAATGTTAGAATGTTATCTATAACGACCCCATTCCATTAGTTTCTGTATTTAAAGATTGGTCATATGCGACAGACAGCTAAATTTCAAGCTGAACTTGGGCAAATGAAATCGAAGACAAATCAATTGCTTGGTTTGCTTATTAGTCTAAAGAGTTCTTCGATCTATTCGTCATCAAGATCCTTTATCTGTTCAATTTATCGCATTCGCCAATCACCGTACCGAAACGCAAGCGTTCCGTGTCGTTGAAAATGTTATTATTTTGAAGTACTCTTTTGTCTCTAGCTCCACAAAAACCTCGTAGATGATATGGACTCCATAATTGTATTTTATAAGGCTTTTAAATAAGATAAATGTTTCGGAGGGAATGAAACCGTTTTGGAAAGTACTCTCCATACATATTCCCGTGATAAAAGGCTTAGTCTCGGATTATTCTCATTAGTCGTTGCTCTTTCTAAGTGGAGCCGAATAATTTTAATTCCGATGTTATCTGTCCTGTTTATACCTGCCTTGTTATAGGGTTTTCATTTGGATAATCCTTAATGACACTTCTCCGTGCATTGTAGTATCTCGTTTTAATTTATATCATTAAAAATGAAGCAGAAAATTAAAAAAAAAATATTTTCTTTTTTATAGAAAGGAAATTTTGCTTCCCTGTTGTTATTCTATTTTTTGCTTTAATTTTTTGGACACTCTTTCAAACTGTGTTTGCCGTTAGCAGTTGATGTTAGTGTATTAGTAGAACATAGTATTAGGGACGAAGACCCCAGTTATATGAATGCTTCATTTGGCAAGTCGATTAACTCACTAAAACAAATAGTTGAGAATCTGAGAAAATATCATTTACTATTATTATTTTAAATATCTATTATTTTTACTATTATTATTTTAAATATCTGTTAAATTATAAATGTATGCCAAAATGATGTGAATTTTGTATATATACAAATGTGTTTTGATATTAGAATTTAGTGAAATTTGAAAATGGTAGATATTCGATTTGGCAAGTGAAGCAATCATATATAGCATATTTTTCTATATTTTGTTTGTTTGTTAATAAACAATGAATATTACATAAATATCATAATTGATTTGCCTTTAACGAACTGCGTATGTAATTATTGTATTGAATTTAAAAGTGGGCAAGAAAGTATCGAAAACAATGATTTACGGTCAATAACCTCAGAACCCATTAAGCAGTAATTTTTCTGAAGCTAAGATCATCAGTGATAATGGATTGAACACTTCTATAGCTGATACCCACTTCTGATGAGATCTCTCCAACAGTTAAGCGGCGATCACTTTCAATAAGCTCTCGAACGTCATCTGTACGACCTTTCCTTGGACGTCGATCATGACTTTCGTTTTCGAAACGTTCTCGCCCAATTTTAAATTCTCTGGCCCACGTATACACACGAGTTTTTTGTTTTGTTTTATATCCGCATTTATTTAAAAATTCAATTACATATTTTACTTAAGACTAATTGTTAACTTATATTTTACAAATATAATATGTTTTCTTTTAAAAATGTATACTATTTTTTCTATATCATGTATTGTTTATACTTTTTTTTTTTTTCTCCTTCCACGTTCGATCATCCTATCCGATCTCCTCGAGGTCCAATCTAGCATTGTCCTCCCATCTCCGTTGCGGCCGTCCTGTCGGTCTCTTCCCCGTTAGTTTACCGTCAAGAATTTTATGCACGGTCCTATCATCGCCCATTCGCGCTACGTGTCCGGCCCATCTTAATCTTCGGGACTTGATCGCTCACACTATTGTAGATTTGCGGTATAGCTCTTCCAATTCGTGGTAGTGGAAATGATTATGGTTCTATAGACACGGAGCTTTATATTAAGTGATAGCAGTTTGGGTTTTAATAGTTTACTGGCTGCATGCCAACTAGCGTTACCGGAATGTAGTCTTTTGTTAATTTTCTTTGACGTTTCGTTTCTGGTCGTCAGTATCGTTCCCAAATATTTAAATTCTTTGACATTTTCAAATATCTTGCCCCTGACGTTTATATGTGTTCTTTGAGGTCCACCTGCTCTCGTCGTAATCATGTATTTCGTTTTGTCTTCATTTATTTCTATGCCCATCTCTTCTGCTGCTTGCATGATGATTTCACAGTTTTTACTTACAGTTTCGAGATTATCGCCCAGAACGGCGATGTCATCCGGATACGCGAGCACTTGTGTGACCCCGTTCAGGGATGATCCGGCCGTGTTGTCTTGTACCTTTCTGATAACATACTCGCGGACAAGGTTAAAAAGGCATGGTGAGAGGCCATCCCCTTGTTTTAGTCCGTCCCGGATTTCAAATGGTTCTGAGAGGTGGTTTTCTATTCTAACTCGCCCTTTGTTTTCGTTCATGCAAATTTGAATGAGGGCGGTATATTTTTTCGGGATCCCCAGGTCAACCACAATATGGTAAAGTCTTTGCCTTGCGACTGAGTCGTAGGCTTTTTTGAAGTCCACGAACAGTTGGTGAACCGTCTCTCCGTATTCCCACTTCTTTTCCAGCAGTTGCCTTATTGTGAACATCTGGTCGCTTGTTGACCGGTTCCGACGGAATCCGCATTGGTAGTCTCCCAATATTTCTTCTGCGTACGGTGTGATTCTTGCCAGTATGACATTTGTTAATATTTTGTATGTGAGTGGGAGCAATGATATTCCTCTGTAATTTGCGCAGTCAGATCTGTCGCCTTTTTTGAAAATGGCGATGACTATTGAGGTTTTCCATTCTCCCGGAGTGACTTCATTGTCCCATATTATTTTAACCAGTTGGTGGGTCTTTCGAGCGGTTGCACCCCCCCCCCCCCCCCCCCCCCCCCCCATGCTTCACAAGCTCTGCCGGTATGCAGTCGATTCTGGGGCCCTTGTTGTTTTTCAGTCGATTTATTGCGTCTACAACTTCGTCGAAAGAGGGCTCTGAGATCTGGGGCTCGGCTGTATGTACGTCTGGTGTGTTTATTTGTGGTTGATGGGTGCGCACATTGCGCAGGTTTTCAAAGTACTGCTTCCATCGTGTCACGATCTTTTTTGTTTCTGTCACTAGACAGCCGTTTGTGTCTCGGATTATTTTGGCTCTCCCTCGGTAGCCATTTCTAATTGAATTTATGTCGGCATACATACCTCTGCTGTTCTTTGCTCTGGCATTTTCTATGATTTTTTCGATCCGAGTCTTATCACATTCGCGTTTTTTGCGTTTGAAAAGTCTAGTTGTTTCTTTCCGAATTGTCGCGTATCTTACTGCGTTGACTTCATTATATGCTTCTAAGTGGATCATTCTGAGGCGTTTACGTTCTTCGATCTTTGCCCTGCACCCATCGTCAAACCAAGGTTTGGACTTAATTGTTTTCTTAAATCCTAATACCTCTTGGGCTGTTTGTTTGATTGTGTCTCTGATCGATGCCCATTTAGTGTCCACACTATTGGCTTCCTCTTCCTCACTACTGTCATTGTCTAGGATGCTAAATCTATTCGTTAGTTCTTCTTGATATTCCGCCCTTTTCCGTAGGTCTTTTAGTTTATCAATCTCGAACATTTTGCTCGTCTCCCGTGACTGTCCATGTGGGTTTGCTGCAAGCCGACTTCTAATTTTGCACATCACTAGAAGGTGATCGGAGTCGCAATCTGCTCCTCTATATGATCTTACGTCAAGGATATTCGAGTGGTGTATTTTGTCTATGAGGAAGTGGTCTATTTGGTTACGCGTTACGTCGTCGGGTGATATCCATGTGGCTTTATGGATTTGCTTGTGCTTGAACATCGTGCTTTTCACTACCAGATCCTTTGACGCTGCGAACCTGATAATTCGAATACCATTATCATTTGAAACGTCATGTAGGCTTTCTTTATCTAGTGTTGGTTGGAAGATATCTTCCTTTCCAATTTTCGCATTGAGGTCGCCGAGGAGGATTTTAACATCGAATGATGAGATCCCATCAAATACTTCCTCTACGGTCTCGTAGAATGTATCCTTCGTTTCTTCGTCGGTAGATTCTGTTGGGGCAATACAACAGGGAATACAAATAAAAATAAAAAAAAAATAGAAAATTAAAAACAAACCAAAAATGAAAATAATTGAGAATTGGGGATAGGATGAAGGAAAGCTGTGCGCCTGAGAGGCATGTGGCGGTTTCGCCAAACCTCACTGTACACTTACCCGAAAAACCACATAAATACAACCCAGCCATAATAACTTTCAGCTAATGCAATCGCATTAAGCATCTATAAATGCTTCACGCAACAAATGACCGAATGTATTTAGCTAAAAGCTTCTGGAAAAGAATTCTTACCTTCATTCATTAATTTAGATTAATTCGCATTAAAAATTCCCTATAAGAATTCTCTCCAAAGTTATCATATTTTCCCTGAAAGAAAACTCATCGGTTCACATATAATGCAACCGCATAATCAGGGAATCTTAACCTTGAGTTGGCTATTTCCAGCCTCAACATGTATACAATCAATTTACCTACATACACATTGGCTGGCGACCCTTTTACCCAATGATAAACAGTCCAACGCAGCTCCATATAATTAGCGCAATAGACGCTGAAACTAATTCCCTAGCATGTACCATGTACAAACAAAAGAACGCTGTCCTTCAGCAGGCATTCTGGCGATACGGCAAACAATTCAAACCATTCAAGTATTCCAAATGCATCTACCATCTAATGAGTTGCAACTTGTTTACTCAGTTGAAATCTCAGATCATAAATTCCCTTTGTCCTACATATTCCTGGATCCGTTTACTATTGACCTTCTCACATAAGCAAACACAAACCCAATTAGCATCCAATGAGATTCGGCTTGTTTGCTTAGCCGAACTCACATCTCATCGATGCACATTATGCCCTTTCTTTGTTTCAGTTTCGTTCTCATGGCTTTGTCCCATGAATGAACCAATGTACACACATACATGTATACTACCATGATCTTTATTACGAGGTCTAATTTTCTGAGAGAGACTTTACGTCTCTCTTGTGGAAAGTAAAAACATATCCTTAGCCGAAGAGGATATTCAAATCGAGGGTGAATCAAGAGCTAGATTCCAACCCTCGGTGAGTCGTATCCCAACCATCACGCGCGCAGCATCTCTTCGCCACTGCAGAGTGCACACGAAAGTGTGCACTCCACTGAGTGTGTCAGCATAAAAGTAAATTTACAATCCCCGATTGTTAGTACGAATCGTGTGTGTGTGAATTAAAGTGGAAATTAAAAATAACTTCTTTTAATTAAAGTTCGCAAGTAAACAAAAAACGTATTAGTGCTAATCAGAAATAAAGAAAGAAATTAACAACTAAAACCCTGCGTGTTTCATTTGTCCTGTGTTGCTTATTTGGTGAACGCAACTCGGCTATAGTTGCTCGGTTATTTCAATGACTCAAATTGTGTTTTTCTTCTTTCCATCGTGGGCTGCTTCAGGTGTCATCGTTCGGTGAGAACAACCTACGGAAGTTTCTTGATGGAGAATCTTCGTACAACCTGTGCCAACACCGGCACCAAGACGAAGATTTATGCCACAGGCATACTATGAGTATGCTGAGTATGAAATTATTTTCACCTTGGGGTCCAGCAGACTACTACGGAAGAGTCTTCGTGTCATTGCATATGCGTTTTTAGCTGCTGTAAGAGCAGCTGTTGTATGCTTATCAAAGTAAAGATACTGATCAAGCCAGATTCCGAGGTATCTGACTACAGCTTTTACTTGTAGAGGAAGATTGTTACTTCCTGCAATGGAAAATGTTTTCCAATTCCGTTTTGTATCCCTTTATGCAATGGACAGGGGCATTCTGAAAAGGATAGTCTCTGTTTTCTGGAAATTTATTTTTAATTTCCAGTCGTCGCAGAAACGTCTGATTTTGTTGAAATCATTTTGCAGAAGTCTGTTGATGACATCAGTCAGATTATATCTCCACATTTCATTACAAATTGCTTACCCATTATCATATCGTAGATAATGTATAAGAAACATTCGGGCATACCTAGATTTGATAACTTATATACCAGCCCTTGTAACCATACGGTGTCGAAAGCCTTTTGAAAGCCAACCAAATATACGCTTGTGCATTGTCGTTATGCCTTGTTCCACAGTATGTCGGAAACAAGTATTGTCGCAGCATGAAGTGTCTCATGTTGCGATCGGAAACCAAACTGGTTGTTCGGAATAATACCACTTTCCTCACACCAGTTAGTCAATGCTTTATTTATAATTTTCTCGAATAGGTTTTTTTATTTATTTTTTTTATTTTTTTGTATTAGACTTCTCTCGGTAAGGGCGAGCCTATAGCGCCGAGTGGGCGCCCTGAGATGCCATCAAATATATGTTGCAGTTCTTTTTGAACAGTTGCAGCTTGTAACGCTCCGGGAACACTCGCGTGGGAATGGAGTTCCACAATTTCCCCGCTCTGTAACGGAACGAGCTCTGATACACCACAAACGGGTGCGATCCGTCGGATTGTCTTGCCGAGCGCATATAAACCGAATTCCGTGGAACAATGCCAAGAATCTCCGAAGAACAGCACCCGTGATGATATCTGTAAAACAGATAGAGGTCGGCTACGCGCCTTCGATGTGATAGCGACTGTAGTCCCGACGTCAGCGCCGAGTTCCCGATCAGGCGGATCGCTCGTCTCTGTATGCTCTGAAGTAGGTCGAGGGTATGTTTAGGAGCTGAGCTCCAAACATGGGAGCAATATTCGAGCGCGGGTCTAATTTGGGATTTATATAGGAGAAGAAGTTGGCCCGGAGTAAAAAATGTCTTGGCTCTAAAAAGATAGTTCAGTTTTCCTGTGGCTGATCTGGCGATACTCGATACGTGTTTATGCCATGATACATTCCCACAGACCGTAACGCCGAGCAATCTCAAACTTTCCCCAGCCTCGAGGACCCGGCCATTCATCATCAGCTGTGGAACCGATAATCCAGTTTTCTTTGTAAATGCAGTATACTGGGTCTTCGTTGCGTTGAAGTGGACAAGATTGGCCTTTCCCCACTGCAGGACTTTATCCAGACCCTGATTCAGAGAGTCAATCTCTCTACATCTCAGCTGATGCGACGTAGATGCACCAATCGGCCGATCACTCGAAAAGGAGGAAACAAGCGTACTATCGTCCGCAAAACTGAACACTTTGTTATCCGTTGTCTCCAACAAATCATTTATGTGAAGCAAGAACAAGGTTGGAGCCAAAATAGAACCTTGGGGCACCCCCGAATTAACAGGATACAGATCCGAATACTCGCCGTCCACAACAACCCGGATCGATCGATTCTCGAGGAAGCTCTTCGTCCAATCGCAAAGCTGTTGGGAAAGTTCATATGAACGAAGTTTGCTCAGCAATGCCTGGTGCCACACGCTGTCAAAAGCCTTGGAGATATCCAATGCGACCGCCCTTGACTCACCATGCCGTTCAATCGCAGATGTCCATATATCGGTTATAAGTGTCAAAAGGTCTCCTGTGGACCGCCTGCCACGGAATCCGTATTGACGATCATTCAGAAGTCCGTTGCACTCCAAATACTTAATCAACTCTGTATTGATGACTTTTTCCATTACCTTAGATAAAATAGACAGTAATGCTATCGGACGGTAATTTTGTGGTAGACACTTTATTCCCGTCTTTGGGATTGGCCGAACTCGGGCGATTTTCCAGCAGGCAGAAAAGGTCCTCCCTGCATAAGATAAGCGGAAGAGTCTGCCAAGAACCGGCGTCAGTTCTGGAGCACAGTTCTTAACACTATTGCTGGTATTCCGTCCGGGCCGGTTGCCTTCCTACAATCCAGTTCACGTAGAATGCGTTGAATGGTGCGCGGACGAAATCTCACATCCCGCATGGAAGACTGTACCCGCGAGATCGCAGGTGGCTCCAAAAGGCCGGGATCGATTTTGAATTCGTCGAAAATAAATTCGCGAACACATTAGCTTTATCCTTTGGATTCGTGACTAACGTCCCGCTGTCTGTCACCAACGGGGGGAAAGAGGAGGATGCGAAGTTATCGCTGACAGCCTTTGCCATTGACCAGAAAGACCGCGAACCAGTTGGGCACCGAAGGAGCTTATCGATCACCCTGTCGCTGTGAGCCTTCTTCGCGGTATCAATCGCCTGGTTGCACGCATTTCTGATTCTAACAAAATTTGTTCTGTTAACATCGGTGGGATTGGAGCGCCATTGCTTAAAAGCTCTATATTTTGCCGCTGTAATCAGCTCGCATTTTTTGTCAAACCAAGGTTTATCAGACGAACTTCGTTTGATGGAATGTGGAATATACATCTCCATCCCCAGAAGAATAATCTCTGATCCCGACTCCGCGCAAGCGTTAACATCGGAGTTTCCGAAGCACACCTCGGACCATGGAAAGGATGCGAAGAAATCTCGCAAATCGTCCCAGTTAGCAGCCCCATACTTCCATACATGGCGAAGCTACCTAGGCCGGTTATTCGCTTGATATGCAAGGGCTTGCGCGACAGATATCATGCAGTGATCTGAGTTTCCCAGTGGCGCAGAAACCTCTACGGGATAAATTTCCGGTTCCGATGTCAAAAACAGATCCAGAGTGTTCACATAATCGGCTCGGGCATCGGGCACTCGCGTTGGCTCCCCCACGAGTTGAGTCAAGTTGTGGCTAACAGCAAACATCTCCGCCAGCCTCCCAGTCTCGTCGGTTCTGTTAGAATGTAACAAGCAGCCGGAAATGTGCACATTAAAATCGCCAAGGACAACAATTTCAGAAGCTGGGTGGTTGATCTGTATCCAGTCGACGGTATATGAAAGATGTTCGAAAAATGTCGCCGGTCTGTCGTCATTCGGGTAGCGGTAAAGACAACAAAGGAATTTAACAGAATTCTTCAGCACGGCCCTCAACCATATGATGTCCATATTATTGGGTTCCAACGCCTCCATCCTCAGGCAAGCCAGATTGGACCGCGCGAAAACGCAAACTCCGCCCTTAAAACGGAATCTCGAATGCAAGTCGTATCCTGAACAACGAAGATATGTCGAATCAATTGACGAATCGACCTGCGTCTCTGTTAGGGCAAGGATATCAGGTTTCGTGGTTTGCAAATATTGGTGGGCGGCGTTTACATTGGTATTGGTGAAACCGATGCCCCTGATGTTACAAAATGCCGTCCCCAGTCGAGCGTGGGCCGAGCCTGGAGAGCGAGCCCGGTTATGCGATGACGAACCTCTCAAAATTCCATTATTTATCATGATATCTGCATGATGTTCCCCCTGACATAGTCTTCCCCGGAGATCCGAATGGGAGACTAGTTTACCTCCGGAATTCTTTATATCAGAAGGCACCATCATGACTAATCCCCGTGTCAGTCCGGGCCATCAGCCACACATCCGAAACACCGGCGAAGATTTCTCTCGGCGATATCGCGGAATGTACAGCGTGACCGGGTGGTATCTCACCTTGGGACCGACTACCACCTAACCAACCTTTTCTCGAACCGGTCCATCAGCCAAGCTCCGAAAGATGGCCAGGGATTTCTCCCGACCATTTCACGGAGCCTATAGCTTGATGGGGTGGTATTTCACCGGGCGCACAGGGCGTTGGGACCTCGGCTACCACTCGGCCTTTAGTCGCCTCTTACGACAAGCTGGCCTAGCTGTGAGTATATTCTAACGCCCTACTCACAGGGCAAATGTTCGGAAGCAAACACATCGAGCGAAGATTGGCTGGATTGGTCCTTTCCTTGCCCTTTTTGGTGAAGGGATTGACTAGTGCAGATTCCCATTGGGTTGGATAATATGCATTATTTAGAGCGTTATTGAACAAAATAATGTAAACCTTCACTACTTCAAGTGGTAAATGCTTTAGAACAATGTTTAGAATACTATCTATTCCAGAAGATTTTTGTTCTTGATCGATCTAACAATGTCTGCCAGTTCATCCTTGTGTATAAATATGCTAATGTTTAGATTTCTAAGTGGGGAATCCGCTCTATTATTTTCACTAAAGATAGTGAAACTTCGACTTAAGAGACGCCAATTGTTAAGTTCATTGCGTAGCGAACTATGTTTTTGGAGACTCCTATTTTCCAGGTCAAGGTTAGAATGAGCCGATTCGTTTAATCTATACACTGCTTCGAAACAAGCACCGATTAAGTTCGGCTTTTTTTGCGGATCCTCGACTATTATGGACTCTTCGTTAGAGTTGATGTGTTCCAGGGTAAGTCCTGCGTTCAGCAGAGTTTGACAATTCTCGGAAGTCCGCGGAACTCGCAGACATGGGATGTCCTTATAATCTTTCTTTCGAAAGACCATATTTATTTCGGGGAATATATTCGGTCCAATAGCTTTAATGGCTTGAATTCTATTGTTCCATTTGATCAGTTTTTGAAGATTTTTAATTAGTGACTTAATTGTTTTCATTTCCTGGCTATTTGGATCGCTGAGCTGTCTGTAGAGCAGTTTTAACTTAGAGAACAGAATACTCTTTTGCCTATACAGCTTGTCGATCGTTGCGTTGCTGTATCGGTTTGTATGGCTCTCCATGTGAGGCACTTTTGGGATAGAACGATTCTTTGTATTAGTAACAATGTTATTCATCGCCGAAAGATAATGATCAATTTATTCATTATGACGATTGCTGTCAGTTGGTGGATCTATGCCATTGGAGACTAATTATTTTTTTATGATCTGATCACAGCGCGACCAGTGAGCTTTTCCGAAATTAAAAGAATGTATCTGCTTGTACTGCTCAAGTAGTGAGTGTTTGTTTGGGACATGCATTACAGCACCTAGTCCATAATGATCGCTATCTCACTCGATTGTACGAAGACAATTTCGAGTAGTTAGATCCGTATCTAATAATTGTATTCGTTCGTCCAGCAATAATAAATCCTAGCGTACAATTTTAGTTTATGTTCGATATCGTTTGTTTGCCACCAGTCAAACAACATATTACCTCTTGTGTTTGTGATAAGGTTACCCCAAGCACTGTGCTTGGAATTGAGATCTCCCCCCATAAAGAAATAATTATTTTCCGAGTCTAACTTGAGACTTCGAAAAATGGTATCAAGTTCATTGATAAACTGTATACACTGTGGAGCTTCGGGAGCATAAGCAGAGATCACATATAAACGCCTTTGACTTATCAAAGGAATATCTATAACGCAGGCTTCTAGTACCTGGGACTTGTATACACATCTACTGTAGACGACTTTGTGTTGTAGACCATTTTTAACTAAGACAGCCACCCCGCCCCCCTGAGTGGAATTTGGACGATCTCGCCTAATTACTTTATAATTTGGGTTGCCCAATTTGTGCCTTTGATTTAGCTTAGTTTCGCTACCCAAAAGCACATCTGGGCGTTCAGCTTCCAACAGATTGCTGAGATTATCCCTTCTTTCCATACGGATTAATGAATTAACATTCACAGCAATAATTTTTAGACTAAATTCAGCCGCAGTGAACGTTATCATTAAAGTTCGGGTTCGTCTGGAAACAGGGTCGAATAGATAATGTCCGTTGGAGCCACTTGTTCCGTCAGTTTTTTTTTCGATAATTTCGAATTTTTTATCACACGCGGCAAACTGTCCTTGTATGGACAGTAATATTGCTGTTATATCAGTTTGTGCCTCTGGTACAGGCGTGTTAATGATATTGCGTGATTGTTCTAAGATTGGTGCATTTTTTACTCCACCTGCCATTTGGGCGTATGACACACTTGGTGCCCCGAAGTTGTTGTAAGAGCGAGTTTTCATCTGTTTCTCTTGTAATGCTCCGAGGCCGTGCTTTCCCAAAACGGTGGGAGAAGAGCCCGAGTGTCGACAGTGAAAATAAAAAGACGCGAAAGGTTTAGTCGAAATAATTTTAGTAAGTTTTATTCTTTTCCTGAATCTAAAAGTGAGAGTGATTTTTTTGATTTGTAATCGGCCAGCGGTTCGGCCTCCGTACTTCCACTGATCCAGAAATTGAAAAGCGCTGCCCTTTTATAGTTTTTATAGTTGACTTTTGTCAACTATTTTACTGTCAAAATTCCAAGAAGCACACGCAAGACTTGGCGTGCTTCGATTGGAATTTTGTTCTGAGAATTGTTTGAGGATTTTGTTGGATAGATTCTGGGAAGGGGAATCATGAAATGCGTTTTGAATTTAGCATTTCATGATGTCAAGGTTTTGGGAATTGAGTCAATGTGTGATGAATTAACTTTTGGTTCAATTCGTTGTACATATGATTCAATATGGAATTTGAATATGAGGCAATAGAAAATTTGAGATTTGGGTTATGATTTGATGTTATTGGGGATTTGGATAGGGGTAGCGATTTAGGATCGCTACACTCTTCTTCAACTTGCTTCTTTCTGGCTACCAACTTTGATTTTAGTTGTTGGTACTTAGGGCAACCTCGAAAGTTAGCAGGATGACTTGAGTTGTTACAGAGGATACAGGATAGTTTATTTCTATCCGGGAGCTGTTCTTTGCCCAATGGGCATTCTCCAATGATATGCTTATTTCGGCATTTGACGCATCTAAAATGCATATTGCAATTCTCTGCCACATGGCCGAAGCGTTGACTGCGCATACACTGCGATACGCGGTCAGACTTCTTTATTCTCTCCCTACTTATTGTTTGGTGATTAATGTATTTAATATATCTAAGTCCATCATTTTTACTATTGGGCCTTAGCGCCACAATGAAGAAAGGCAACTTACGATTGCGATTTCTAGAATTTTCTGTAGAAAATGGTTTCACACCTGTGAATTTCAAGGTATCGTTTTCGAAGCTTTTTAGTTCCTCGAGCACTTCTTCGGGAGTAAAGAAAGGATCAACTCCTTTGAGGAGCATGGAGACAGTTTTCTTCAATTTAGGAGTCTACGTGTAGTACTCGCTTTTCGATTTCTCCAATGCCGATTTAATTTTGCGATAACCTTCTAAATCATCGCATATTAAACTTATCTTAAAATTATTTATACGTTTTGTTTTAAAAACCTTGCATGTCAACTCACCTAATTTTATGAGATCCTTTGTATCCATGTAACTGATATAGATAGAAGGTACTTTCTGCTTTTTTTTGACTGGCACCTGCTGAGTTGTTTCCTGCTGAGATGTTTCCTGCTGTTAGTGTGGTTCCTGCTGTTGTGGTTGATGTGATTCCTGCTGTTAAGTTTCCTTATCTTGTCGTGTTTTCTTTGTCTTTGTGGGTTGCTGTTGTCTTTGTTCTTGCTGTTGTTGTACCATTTTCGTTTTTCGCTCGTTCTGGCTAATTTTTTTTTTAGTTTAACAACTTCCTCCATTTGTTTATCCAATTGTTGTTTTTTAAGACTAATCTCATGGATGAGTCTGTTGAGGACCTCGATCTGATTGCTAGCTGACAGCTAGTTCTTGGAATTGGTTTCCAGCCCCTGAGTACTGGGCACCATGGGTGCTGTCTTCGTCGTCGCTGTTGACAATCAACGTGTCTGTATCCTTGTTTTCATTTGTTCTAAGGCGTTTAGCCTTACGTCTGTATTTTGCCTTCTCCGAACCACCATTTGATTTCCATGATCCATATTATGGACCACGTATTCACTTTTTTTTATTGCGCGAGTGACAGATAGATAGTCACGTTCAGGAGTTTGTTTATTATATTGTACACATACACAAACAGAAACACTTGGTTCGTCGCGTATCGGCACTAATTGCTTTTTAATTCTTTTGGCTGTAGAGAAGTCCCAAGCGAACTCGTACTAATTTATGATGTGCAACGCGGTTTGATTTAAAAATAATAATTTAATAACTATCGTTTGTCAACACGTCTACACCGGATGGTGGTCAATTTGGTACTGGTATACACACGACTCTCAGACAGTGTATCATGACCAATCATGACAGTGTATCATGGCTGTACTGACTACAAAGTCGAGTGCGATCGCTAGCCAAGCCGGCTTCCCTACTGTTCATAAACCAAACAACAGCCACGCACAAGATTATTTAGCTCACAATTTGTTGCTAAGCATAAAAATAAATTATCATTTATATTTAATTCACCCTCGTATATTCTAACTGACTGGTTCCCTGCGGACACACTGAGCTAAGCTTGGGGTGACTATTTTCATGTATTGTTGCCTTTCGGGTTTGCTTATTTTATATTCAATGCAATCGTCATTACTAACTTTCCAAAAAAGATTCGAGCGCAGATCTCTTGCTAGAGTTTTGGTGAAGCGCAACCATCGAATTCCTCCGTATTTTAAAGTTTGTGGGACCGCACATTCATAGAGTTTCAAGAATTCGCTCGGGGGCTTTATCCTAGAGCGAATGGACAATGATGGCTGTCGCAGTCAATCATTCGTAAACAGTTTCTTTTTCGTCTGATAGTATTTGTAAGTTTCAATCGTGAGTCAATAAGCATAATGTATAAGAAGGATTCTCCTCTGGGGAACAATGGATATTCCGTAGCTAGTAGGTCAGTTATATATTCAAGGTGATGTTGATATAACCAAGTAGCTACTTGATTCCCCCTGGTAGTGGAAATATTAGTTCCATAATCTTTATGTTCGGCGTTAAAATCGCCACCCACGATGAAATAATTTCTTTCCGAGTAAAGTTGCAAGCATCTAACGAAGGTCTCAGCTCTACAAAAAAAGATGAGATTGGTGGGCTTCAGGTGCATATAGCGAGATCGGGAATATCCCCTTTTCTCGGAAGGGATATGCGTACGATGCAAGCTTTCACCACCTGGAACCTGCCCACTTCTCCACTATATATCACCTTATGTTGTAGGTCCCTGTTAACGAAGAATTTTCCGTCCCTGGTAATTTGCATTTATACCGTGGTGGTTGCTGCGCCACTAGGAAACTCTGATCACTGCTTGGTAACGGTCGCGCAACCATTTGCATTTCAAACGAATAACCGGCCTACGCAGCTTCGCCATGTATGGAGGTATGAGCCTGCTAACTAGAACGATTTGCGTGATTTCTTCGCAACCTCTCCGTGGTCGGAGGTGTGGAGACTCCGATGTTAACGCATGTGCGGAGTCGCTCACGGAAAATATTCTTCTCTGGATGGAGATTTACATTCCGAATTCCATCAAACGAAACTCTTCTGATAAGGCTTGGTTTGATAAAAAAATGCAAATTACAGCGGCAATAGAGCTTCTAAACAAAGGCGCTCCAATCCCGCCAATATTAAGTAACGATTTTTGTTAGAATCAAAAACACGTGCAACCAGGCGATTAATACCCCGAAGAAGGTCTACAACGACAGACTAATCAATAAACTCCTCGAGTGCCCATCAGGTTAGCGTCCCTTCTGGTCAATGGCAAGGGCTGTCACGAATAACTTCGCTTACTCCTCTTTTCCCTGTTACACTAGTTACAAATTCAAAAGATAAAGCTAATGTGTTCGCCAATTTAAACCTCAATGCCGGTCTTATGGTGCAACCTGTGATCGCGCCGGTCACATGGTCTTCAATGCGAAATGTGAAGTTCCGCCCGCGTGCTATTTAACGGATTCTATGTGGACCGGATTGTAAGAACGCAACCGGCCCGAACGGAGTATCAGCAATAGTCTTTAAGAACTGTGCCCCAGAACTGTCATCGGGATTTGCTAGACTCTTCCGCTTATCTTATGCACGGAGGACCTACCTGCTAGAAAATATCTCGAGTTCAGCGATTCCCAAAGAAGGGAAAAAAGTGTCTCCGAAGACACAATATACAACCTTCATAGAGAAATGGTGCCACAGTTGGAGGATCATCGGTGCCACAGCTGAAGATGAACAGCCAGACCCTCGAATCTTGGGAAAGCATGAAATTACTCGGCGTCACAATCTGTGGGAATGTATCGTGGCATAAACACGTATGTGGAGCTCTGCTCCTAAACATACCCTCGATCTACTTGAGAGCATACAGAGACGAGCGATCCGCCTCATAGGGGACACGTAGCTACGTCGGACTGCAGTTGCTATCAAACTGAGTGTAAACAAAATTTCGATAGGATCTGGGTCGTATTTACTTTAAGTAGGGAATAAACACGATTGTGTGGTCGACTCTGGGGTTGCTCTGGGGTTTTTCCGTCGGAATTCTAAAGACAAATTCTGCGAGCTCTGAACTGAACATCAGAGGGAAAGGAGCAATCAAAACAGTGAGGTTTTGAATGCCCTTCAAAGAAGCCCTTGAAATCGATTGGCAAGCTGATGGCAACGGTATTGTGGGATGCACACAGGATCGTCTATATCAGGTACTTGTAAAAAAGAACAACAATAACACTGGTTTAAAAAATACTAGACATCTGTAGATTTATTGCCGCTATATTTTTCCTATGCATTTGGCCTACCAATCACGGAAATCGCATTAAAATCATGTTTTTTTTTTTTTGGATTGTTTTCCAAAATATGGAATTTTTGGAATTCTTTTTTAGTAAAATTACATGCATCTCAGAAGAAATAACTTCTTCAATTCGAATGCTACAATAACATATATAAATCTTGCTTAAAGTCAAATATGCTTCTTTTACATGCCTATCTCTGGGTTGTTCAAAGAACTAGGATAAGCTTACGATGCTACAGAGTGAGGGTTATTTATTGGTAACAGTATAGATAATATGAAAACTAATTTTATAAATGTTTAAAACGAGAAGCGACCAAAGTCGGTCGGTCATGCTGTCAATACCAAAGAAACATCCACAATCATCGAACTGTTGAAATGCAATAAATATGAAGAACACGACAGGAAATGTTTTTTTCCGATTTGGAAATGACAGGCAAGTTACGAAGAATACAAGGCGGATTCATAAATATTGCAATTTTTACGTATCTGACACAGCTGCACTCGCTTTAATTTGACATCTTATGCGAACCTATCAGACGTCTCTAAATCAAATTGAAGAAAAATTCAAAAATTCATATCTCGAAAACCAAAACTGAAAATCAATCAGATTTTCGAGTTTAGTGGGTCTAGTAGAAAATATGGTGGCATTGAATGTACATTTTGATTGTAAACCAGTGTAATTGGATATTACTTATTGCACCAGTTGAAGGAAGAAATCAGAAAAAAATGTCATCCTCTTTCTAAGGACTTACTGAACGACCGTCGTACTACTTCTTGACCAAATTAATTACCGGTAGTGTAATTAATTTGGCCAAATTTAGTGCTTGAGGCAAGTAATTGCAAAAAAAAAAAACACCGGAATTGATGAAAAAAATGGAAAAAGGGGAAGGGAAAAAAGGCTTCATCATGCCTACGATACGATATAAAAGATTTGTTCACTCAACAATAGTTGGGAGACTCTAATTGGGAAATTTTCATCATCATCATCATCATCGTCACTACAACCGGGATCCGGTCATGGTGTTATTTAACAAATCTCTCCACCGGTCCTGATTTCGAGCTGATGTAATCCAGTTTGGCACTCCCAAGCTGTGGGCGTCCTGGTCTACGCCATCCCTCCATCGCAGACAAGGTCTGCCTCGATGTCTCTTTCCATACATCTTGACACAAAGGACTCTCCGAGCAGGCTCCTCTTCGCCCTTTCGAGCTAGGTGTCCCGCCCTCCGGAGTCTACCGAGCTTGGTTTTTCCTACAACATTAGCTTCAAGGTAGATCGCGTACAGCTCATGGTTGTAGCGTCTCCGGAATCGTTCTCCCTCACATACGGGGCCAACAATTCTCTTTAAGACCTTCCTCTCGAACGCGGCTAAGAGTTCAGAGTGCCTTTTTATGAGCACCCAGGTCTCGGATCCATACTTGAGTACTGGTAAGACCATGGTCTTGTACAGTAGCAGCTTGGATGTTCTGGATAAATTTCGGGGTTTAAAGAGCCTTGATAGACCATAGTAGGCGTTGTTGGATTTGATCAGCCGTTCGCATATTTTTTCTTCCATATTGTTATCGGCTGATACTATTGACCCAAGGTAGTTAGAGGATTGCACTACTTCAAATTCGTGCTCCACTACCCTGATAGTTTGACCAACGTTAGGTCTTCTCTTCCCAGAAGTTGCCACCATGTACTTAGTTTTTCCCTCATTAATGTGCAGTCTCAGTTTTTGTGCCGGTCTTGATCTTGCATTGGTGAAGCCTTCAATTCTGCAACAGCCACCTACCAGAAAATAATGGACTTATTTTTCCCCCGACTAATATTATAGTTGATGATTTACCGAAGGTGCCGTTTTCCCCTCATTAATGTACAGTCCCAGTTTTTGTGCCGCCTGCCCGATCTGGGCGAAGGAGTCCTGTACCGCCGATTCGGTTCTACCGATGATGTGGATGTCATCTGCGTAGGCAAGTATCTGGCTGAACTTGGTGATAATAGTCCCTCTAGTTGTGACGCCAAAATCACGGATTGCTTTCTCCAACGCCAGGTCGGAGTCCATTAAAGATGTTTATTGGTTTGGACAGCAATCCTGCTATTTTTACTTGACTAGTTACGTTGGTCATGGTCAACCTACAAATTCGTATCAATTTGTTTGGAATGACGAACTCTCTCATGGCATTATATAGTTCCACTCTAGCTATTCTGCCGTAGGCGGCCTTAAAGTCTATAAGTAGTTGATATAATGGAACCTTAAATTCCTGTCATTTTTCCATCGCCTGCCTAAGGGTGAATATCTGATCAATTGCTGATTTACCTGGGATAAAGCCACACTGATATTGACAAATGGTGGCCTTAGCGTATGGGGCTGTCCGATCTTGTAGGATAGTGGAGAGTATCTTATAGGCGGTACTAAACAATGATATACCCCTATAGTTGCTGCAGAGTGTGATATCGCCCTTCTTATGTATAAGACAAATTATTCCACGACGCCAATCTTCCAGCATTTCCCCTTGTTCGCATACGTGCACCACGATCTCATGAATTGTGTGATGTAACGCTGTCCTTCCTTGTTTGATCAGCTCAGCTGATATGCCATCAGTTGCGGGGGCCTTATTTCATTTGAGCTGTCTAATGGCATTTAATGTTTCCTCAATGCTAGGTGGAGAGTTAGAATAGAAAACCACCTCTCAGAACCATTTGAAATCCGGGACGGACTAAAGCAGAGAGATGGTCTATCGCCGTGTCTTTTTAACCTTGTGCTCGAGTATGTCATCAGAAAGGTACAAGACGACAACATGACCGGAT
This sequence comes from Microdon myrmicae, assembly GCA_963931805.1. Lineage (NCBI taxonomy): Eukaryota > Metazoa > Arthropoda > Insecta > Diptera > Syrphidae > Microdon > Microdon myrmicae. The sequence goes on along the minus strand of OZ007501.1, from coordinate 32,677,336 downwards.
CATCCCTGAACGGGATCATACAAGTGCTCGCATATGCGGATGATATCGCCGTTTTGGGCGATAACCTAGAAACTGTTAGTAAAAACTGTGAAATCATCATGCAATCGGCAGAAGAGGTGGGCCTAGAAATAAATGAAGGCAAAACAAAATACATGATTACGGCGAGAGCAGGTGGACCTCGGAGAACACATATAAACGTCAGAGGCAAGATATTTGAAAGAGTTAAAATATTTAAGTATCTGGGCACGATACTGACGGCCAGTAACGAAATGTCGAAGGTAATTAAGAAAAGACTGCATTCCGGCAACGCTAGTTGGCATGCAGCCAGTAGACTGCTGAAATCCAGACTGCTGTCACGTAACATAAAGCTCCGTGTCTATAGAACCATAATCATGCCAATTGTTCTACATGGATGCGAAACATGGGCTTTCACAAAGCGGGAAGAAAACAAATTCCGCGTATTCGAGAATAAAGTTCTGAGGGGTATCTTTGGAGGTAAATATGAGGAGGCAGGACAATGGAGGAAACTCCATAACCACGAATTGAAAGAGCTATATAGCAAACCTACAATAGTGAAAGTAATCAAGTAGCGAAGATTAAGATGGGCCGGACACGAGGCGCGAATGAGCAACGATAGGACCGTGTGTAGAATTCTTGACGGTAAGCCAGCGGGAAAGAGACCGACAGGACGGCCGCGAGAGAGATGGAAGGACAATGTTAGGTTTGACCTTGAGAAGGTCGGATCGGATGGTCGAACGTGGAGGGAGAGCGCACAGGACAGGGATCGATGGGGGGGTCGAGTCGGTGAGGTAATGAACTTCCGGGTTCCTACAGGTCAGTAAATAGAATAGACAGAAGATACAGTAGCACGACGTCCTCAATCGAACCTGCGCATGTCTGACCCTCACATTTCGAAAAGCACGCATCTTACAGACCAACGGAAAAGAGATCGGCCGGACGCCCGCGACGGAGATGGGAGGACAATGTTAGGTTTGACCTTGAGAAGGTCGGATCGATTGGTCAAGCGTGGAAAGAGAGTGCACAGGACAGGGAACGATGGCGGGGTCGAGTCGGTGAAGTCATGAACTTCCGGGTTCCTACAGGCCAATAAATAGTAATAAATATAAAATAATAATCAATCCTTGGTGACGGCAGCATTTGGCCTTGATCTTGCATTGGTGGAGCCTCCAATTCTTCTGTGAGCTGACCATTTCGCAATTCATTGAAGTGCACTTCCCAAGGCTACAGAATGCCTTCAGCATCGGTGATCAGATTACCCTCTTTATCCTTACAGTAACTGCAGCCTGGTGTGTGTCATACTGCGACTTAATGGGTTGAAATTTCGCGCCTGGTGCGGACCTCGCTCTGTACTTTTCTCTATTTCACAACAGGGTTTTTTTCCCAGGGACTTTTCTTTTGTCTGTGAAGTCGTTTTTCAAATCTTTTCTGCTCGTTGTATTTCTCCTCGCTTACCCGCGTCCTATGAGACTGCTGCATTGCCCGATATGCAGCATTCTTACATTCAGTCGCTAGTTTGCACTCATCATCAAACCAGTCGCTGCGATCTCTACGACTACTGCCTAAGATGGAGTTGGCAGTACTAATGACAGTATTCTTAAGGCGTGTCTATTTCTCTTCTACGCTCGACATTCTGACCCCAAGACTTACTCTCCCTCCGTCGAGATCTCCGAGGGCGAATCCTAGCGCATGACCAAAGGTGTTACTGGTATTCTCATTTCCCAAGGCAGCCGTGTTGATTCGAACCTGATCCGCGGATGCAATACGTCTCCGTAATGCAATCCGCGCTCGGAAAACTGTACCAACAAGATAGTGATCCGAGTCGACGTTGACACCTCGGTACTTTCGTACCGTCATCAGGCTCGGGGAGTGGCGGCGATCTATCAACACTTGGTGGATTTGGTTGCGAGCGACTTCATCAGGTGATACCCAGGTGGCTTTGTGGATATCTTTACGCGGAAACCTGGTACTTGCAACGACCAAGTTTTTCGATGCTGCCCGTTCGACGTTCTCGTAGTATTTTTCCTTTTCGTCGTCAGGGGACGTGAACGTTTATGAGGCTTATGTTCTTAAACTTGCCTCGTACGCGAAGAGTGCATAGTTTTTCGTTTATTGCCTTAAAACCGATGATGGCAGGGTTCAGTTTTTGGCTGACTAGAAAGCCTACCCCGAGCACATAGTGTTTTGCATGACAGCTATAATAAATGTCATATTCGTTTCTTTGAATTACACCACTCCCCGACCATCTTATTTCTTGTAATGCTGTTATCATCATCATCATCGGCACTACAACCGGGAACCGGTCTTGGCCTTATTTAGCAAGTCCTGAGGCTTGGTAAATTTTCCATAATGATTTATTTTTTCTGGGCAAGGTCATTAGTCTTGCGCCAGGGGCTCCCCGACGGGGAATCGAACCCCGGTCTCCCAGGTGACAGGCGGGTGTACTAACCACTATACTATCGAGGAGCCCACACTTCTTTATATATATAAACGTATATATATATTTTTTTTTTATTATTATTAATATTATATGCTGTTATGTCAGTCTTATATTCGGACAGGGCATCGGCTAGCTGCTGTGCAGCTCGAGGTCTGTATAGTGAGCGGACGTTCCATTTTGGTTTCCGTGGTCGTCGTCGTGTATCCGGTCCATATCACAGGCTTGTTAAATTTGCCATAATAATTTGTTTTTCCGGGCAAGGTTATTAGACCTGCGCCAACCTTTCTCAGGGAAATTTTCATTTATAATTATCATTCGTTCCAATCTCTGCAATACTCTCTTGCGGGCATACAATGACCTTATAGCGTTTGGAATGATAGTGAAGAACGTGTGATTCGAACTGACACTATGACAGTTAGAATCACCAAAAATTGAACCAATGCGTAACACATCAGGCTACTGGCCGATTGTACGAATTCGATTTTTAAAGGCAAGTATGTTCCACTGATGTGGAATTGTTATTTTTTAAGCATTTTTTTATTTTCTTTTTATATTCTTAGTTTCTAAAATAAAGGCTAGACAAAAAATGCTTAAATTCTAGCTTAATTATCTTATATAATAACTTACTGGTCCTTCGCAGACGCTCTAAGCTAAACATTACTTAATATTTGTATAATTTGCCTTTCGGCGACAGAACTTTGTGGCAGTACTTATAATTATTTGAAAGACAAAGAAAAATTTGAAAAACGTTGTCAATTTTTTTTATTTTTTTTTTTTTCTTAAAATTTAACTTACTTAACTTACCTTTTTTTTTATTTAAATTTTTAATTTTATGTAAAAGCACTTAACTTAACTTAAATCTTATACTACCCTAATTCTAGAAAAGCTAAGTCTATGTAAGCTAGCTGATGATAGTGTGATTCTATACCGACTTTGGTATCCAGGTCTTTATATGCCATTCAACCACCAGAACTGTTGACGCTGTCTAATACTATGGTCCCGGTCTCTGTGGGAGATAGCCCTACTGAAGCGCAGGAGCTCTTCTTCGGTAAGCATTACTTCCCGGTCGTAGCACAATCGCCTGTCTACGGATGATCTACTTACATGATAGATCAGCGGAATTCCGGATCTATACTGTATAAGCCCTTTCATGTCCAAATCAAGGAACGCCTCTGGTGGAACAAAACCGTTGCGACGCACGTTCTCATAATATAGGGTATTTGGATAAACAGCCCCGAAAATTAGGTCATTCGACGAGCTTATTGCTCTCGCAATATGTCCTCTGGTTAATTTAATCATAAAATTATCCACCCTATTTATGCAGGCTTCATTATATAAAGTCTCATTTGAGTAGTACTTTTTGTATTCCGATTCTGGTGTTCGATATAATCTGAGACAGGTTCTCAGACACTTCCTTTCGAACACCCGAATCTTTTCCATCAAATTTGGACCTATGTTAAACCATACTGTACAACCATATATGAGCATTGGCCTGATTAGCGTCATGTAGCATATGACTTTTACCCTGCTGTCAAATTGGCTACTATGAAATAGCCTCCTTGTCATAGCAAACGTTTTTCTAGCCTTGACCAGAGCAGCCTCTACATGTCTGTTGAAATACAGATATTGGTCTAGCCAGATGTCAAGGTATTTAACTAAACTCTTGGTTTCCAGTTTATCTCCATGAGGTCCCACGATAACTAGCTTTCGCCAGTTTTTTCTTGTGTCGTTCGTGGCTTTATATAATGGAGTTCTAAATAGGATGGCTTCACATTTCTGGAAGTTGATCTTAAGTTTCCATTCATCGCAATAGCGCTGCACGTTGTTGAAGTCTCGCTGTATTAAACTATTTATGATCTCAACTTTCGGAGCTGTTCTGTAAATTATGAGATCGTCTGCGTACGCAATAGCCTGCGGAAGTGCATCTAATAAGTCGATAATGTAAATGTTAAAAAGAATCGGAGAGAGTACCGCACCCTGTTGCAAGCCATTCTTGATATTATACGTTTTATTAGAGGTCACATTACCACTTTTGACCACGAACTTCCTGTCCTTTGACATATCGTAAAGTACATATAGTAAAGGCTTATGTATGCCATGTCTGACCAGTTTGTAATACAACCCTTCGATCCAGACGGTATCAAAGGCTTTTTCCAAGTCGATCAGACAGGCACCTGTGCATTGGTTCCTACATTTATTCCATTGTATGTCGGAGACCAGCTTAGCTGCGGCATGTGTGGTTTCATGACCCGCCTTAAAGCCAAACTGGTTATTTGGAATAATGCTATTGTCGTCTACCCATTTTAGCAGAGCTTTGTTAATGATTTTTTCAAATACTTTACTGATGCTTGGGAGTAAACTTATCGAACGCATGTTCATTGGGTTTGTACAGTCTTTGCACTTTTTTGGGATGGGCTGAATGATAGCCGTTTTCCAACGCGCGGGATAATATGCATTATTCAACGCGTTGTTAAACAGGACCGTGTATATATCTATTGCCTTTGGGGGCAGGTTCTTGAGTACGATGTTAGGTACTCCATCTATTCCCACTGACTTTTTGCTTCTTAATGAGTCGAAGATACTCTGGATTCCTTCCCTAGCAATTAAAAGGCTATTAGCCCCACCATTGGCATTAATGTCAATTGATAGATTATCTTCACTAAATTCGTTAAAATCAGGATTCTCCGATTGCCAAAGTGAAATTTCATTCCGGAGGTGCAGGTGATTCAGCAGAACTCTGTCCTCCAGGTCGTGATTTCGCCGAATGCTTTCATTCACCTTGTACATTTCCTGAAAGACAGTTCCCACAGCTTTCACCTTTTCCAAAGGAACTTCGATCACGAAGAGCTCACTATTGAAGATACCGTTCACTGTATCTATGCCAATGTTGATTAGCAGCTGCTTGTTTACCTCAGTACGTGGAATTTGGAGACACTGAATCTCGTTTTGATTATTTCTCCTGAATAGTTTATTTATTTGTGGGAACATATTCGGGTTATTAGTTTTTATAGCTCGAGTTCTGTTGTTGTAATACAAATTTGTTGCTAATCTATAATTAACTTTAAGTAATTGTTGGAGGTTTTTAATCGGGATTTCAGTGATATTATCTCCTGGTCTTGTCTGTCTGTAAACTGTCTTTAATTGTTTTAGTTTCGATAGCAGTCTGCTCTTTTTCTTGTGGAGTGCGTTTATTGTCGTATTTCTGTACATGTTAATGTGATCTGTAACTGTTGTTTTAGGAATTGTTTTGTCCATTGTTCGTTTTACGGTTTCGTCAATTTGTTGGATGTATTTGTCGATTTCGTCATTTGTCAGGTTTCTGTTTACTGGCAGATTAAAGTCATTCGAACGCAGTTCTCTTGTTAATGATCTGGTGAACCGCGGCCATCGCATTGCCCTGTAGTTGTAGGGTTGCGGGATCACGAATTCCTCCAGATCTGCGAGATCGCTCGGAAGCTCCATTACTGCCGAGAATGCACAGTGGTCACTGTCTTATTCAATTGCCCATAAACAGTTTGTGTTTCGTCTGTTGGTGTTAAGTAATCTCAGTCGTGAGTCGATTAGCAAGATATCTAAGAACGATCTACCTCTGGGGAACGATGGATATTTCGTAGCTAGCAGGTCAGTTCTATATTCAATATGAAACTGATCTAACCAACCAGCCAACTGATTTCCTCTGGCATTAGATATATAATTTCCCCAATTTCTATGCTTGGCGTTCATATCTCCCCCTAGGATAAAGTAATTTTTGTCCAGGTGCAATTGTAAGCATCGAAAGAGTGTCTCGAGCTCCGCTATAAATAGGTTTTGTTGGTGCTCCTCAGGTGCATAGACCGCAATCGCATACAATCCCCTTCCTTGCTGAAGGGGTATGCGGACGATACAGGCTTCCAGCACCCGGAACCTGCGCACTTCTCCACTATATATTACTTTATGATTGATCCCTTTTCTAATAAAGATTGCGATATTGATGTTCGATAGGATGTAAAAGCGAGCAGTGTAATTCACTGGGAATATGGTCAGCTACCATCCAATATCGCTGGCACAAAGTATATCCCCACGATGCCTTTTCATTAGACGAGATGCATCGATACATGCTAAGAAAATCGTTGTTTGGCAGAAGCACACAAATGTGTGTTTTTATAACCTCAAGCCATTCAAAATCAAGATATACTTTTTTTCCTTATTTTGGTTTCTTTTCTTCCGCCCGAATAAAACATTTAAGCGCATATGAAAATCTCCTTTATGTGCACGTTTTGTTCTTCTGTGGGGGAGTAATAATTGATGCAATACGGAAATAGGAACAGTGGGTTATAGGCGCTAGAATTTTTGTCTAGCCTATAATTTAGAATCTAAGAAAAAGACGGAAATAAAAAATGTTGAAAAATGGTGCAATACGTAAGCATAGTACACGTACTGTTGCAGACAACTAAGCGAATCAGATCACACATACTGAACGTGTAAAATATCTGTTAAATAATAAATATTATGATTGATTCTTAAAATCTCGATAAAAAAATGGCAAAATAGTCGCAAAATCCACCTGAACGTAGCGTAGATCAACCAGAATGGAAATCGAATTATACCGTCGCATGGAACATTAGATTGAACAATTAATTAGCTACCAATTCTAACTAAAGAATCTAAAATTAATTGTGACACACATATCTCTATTAGGGATGTAAAAAACGAATGCCTTGTTCATTTCGTTCACGCCTTCAGCTTCACCTGTTTACTGCGAACTTAATTAATGTACATAATATGTTAAAGACAAATTGACGATGGAATATTGAGTTTTGATAGAAACCACAATCAGGACTTGATTCCGCTTTTTATATGCTGTTGAGTACTATTCGTATATATATATATATATATATATATATATATATATATATATATATATATATATATATATATATATATATATATGTGTTTAGTGTGCCGGCGTCACAAGTATTTATATCAACTATATTATCTCATATTGCTGTGATACATATCACATTTCGAAGTGGTAGAAATTTATTTATTAGTACGTTTTTTGATCGACGTATTTGACCTTCTATTCCAGGACTTACTTCGGTGTTGGATAAATTTCGTATCACGAATTCATTATATGATATAAATTTATCTACGCGTTAAAAAAACTGTACGTGTCGGTATCGTTGCAGTAATTTAAACTATGCAACACCTTTTCAAATTTTTTATTCAGCTGTTTAACTTATTATTATAATTTTAGTAAATATGTATTATTACTCACAATAATTCTTGGCGTAAAAACCGAGGACAGATGTAGTTGTGTGGAACGGGTGGAATGTTTTTAGAGAGTTTTTTGAGGGATGGAAGTCAAATATACACGTCGAGTAGTTGCATTTACATAACGTACGGGAAACTGGCCCATAACTTCAGGAATGACACAAAACAGAATTGGAAAACGTTTTCCTTTATTTCACAAGTTGTATTGCCTTTGACAGTAAAAAATGTGGTGAAATACATGGGTATCTGGGACGCCCAGTTTTTATTGTAGTTGTACGTTATAAGCAATAATATATTAGTTTTGTACATATTGTGTACTACCATATGTGTGTTTTGTACAAAGTGCATTTAATTTTAATTATAGTAACATAATAATGGAAAGTCACAATTGTTGGAACACAAAAAGTCTGTAATTGCAAGACATATTATAACTAATATTTCCTAGAAACATTTTGATTAGAATTAAACGGATTAACTAAGATCTTCTTATTGAAACTCATTCTTTAACGCCTTCGGTGCCACGTGTAATTGCATCAGTGCGCAACGATATAAATCTCATCTTAACAATTTGAGCATGAGTAGATACCGGTGACCACCACGGCTCAAAAGAAAAGACAAGCTCATGGTACCACTACGACGGCGTAAAGCTTGTCATACAAGCAATACTCTCAAGACCAACGAACAACTGATTATAAGTGAAAAACCAGTTATTCGAGAATATCTCAAAACCACATATCCGTTTATGAAGCGATTCTCAATAAGCGGTTATAACAACATAACCGGTTATCCGACTATTTCCCAATGACCGGCTGGTCATCTTTTAATAAACAAAAAAACCGGTTACGGTCGTCATATTAAAAATCAATTACTAGACCAATTTTTCAAACACCTATGATCGGTTATGACTTTTCATGACCGCAGAGAATTTAGTCTAATGCAGGGGACATTAAAGATACACTGATTCAAATGATATGCCACTATATTTCAGGTCTATTACTATTACTATTTGTTGGCCTGTAAGAATCCGGAAGTTCATGACCTCCCAGATTCCACTCCGCCATCGTTCCCTGTCCTGTGCACTCTCCTTCCACGATTGACCATCCGATTCGATCTCCTCAAAGTTAAACATAACATTGTCCTTCCATCTCCGTCGCGGTCGTCCTGTTGGTCTCTTTCCCGTTGGTCTACCGTCAAGAATTCTACGCACGGTCCTATTGTAGCCCATTCGCGCCCGACGTCCGGTCCGTCTTAGTCTTCCCGACCTGATTACTCTCGCTATTGAAGGTTTGTGGTATAGCTCTTCCAATTCGTGGTTGTGGAGTTTCCTCCATTGTCCTGCCTCCTCGTCAAATTTACCGCCAACGATACCCCTTAAAACTTTATTGTCGAATACGCGGAATTTATTTTCTTCCCGTTTTGTGAAAGCCTATGTTTCGCATCCGTATAAAACAATGATTATGGTTCTATAAACACGGAGCTTTATATTACGTGATAGCAGTTTGGATTTCAGGAGTTTACTGACTGTGTGCCAGCTAGCGTTGCCGATGCAGTCTTTTGTTAATCTCCTTCGACATTTCATTACTGGCCGTCGGTATTGTTCCTAGATATTTAAATTCTTTAACTTTTTGAAACGACGTTTTCCTCTGCCGTTTATGTGTGTTCCCTGAGGTCCACCCGTTTTCGCCGTAATGGTATACTTTGTTTTATCTTCATTTATTTCTAGGCTTTAGTAGTTTTTACTTACAGTTTCTAGATCATCGCCCAAAACGGCGATATCATCCGCATATGCGACCATTTGTATGACCCCGTTCAGGGATGATCCGGTCATGTTGTCGCCTTGTACCTTTCTGATAACATACTCGAGCACAAGGTTAAAAAGACATGATGGTCATCCGGTCGGTGAGGTCATGAACTTTCGGGTTCCTACAGGCCAATAAATAGTAATAGTAGATGGCCATCCCCCTCTTTTAGTCCATCCCGGATTTCAAATTGTTCTGAGAGGTGGTTTTCTATTCATGCAGATTTCAATGTGGGCGGCATATTTTTTTGGGACTCCAAGCTCAACTACAATATGGTAAAGTCTTTGCCTTGCGACTGAGTCGTAAGTTGTTTTCTAGTCAACGAACAGTTGGTGAACCGTCTCTCTGTATTCCCACTTCTTTTCCAGCAGTTGCCTTATTGTGAACATTTGGTCCCTCGTTGACCGGTTCCTACGGAATCCGCACTGGCACTCTCCCAGTATTTCTTCTGCATACGGTGGGGTTCTCGCCAGTATGACATTTGTTAATATTTTGCATGTAGTTGGGAGCAATGATACTCCTCTGTAGTTATCGCAGTCAGATCCGTCACACTTTTTGAAAATGCGGACGACTATTGAGGTTTTCCATTCAATTGGGGTGACTTCCTGATCCCATATTGTTTTAATTAGTTGGTAATTGTGTCGAGCGGTTGCCTCTCCTCCATGCTTCATAAGCTCTGCCGGTATGCAATCGACTCCGGGAGCCTTGTTGTTTTTCAATCGATTTATTGCGTCTACAACTTCGTTGAAAGAAGGCTCTGGGGTCTGAGGCTCGGGTGTATGTATGTCTGGTGCGATTATTTGTGGTTGATAGGTGCGCACTGTAGAATTACTATTTTTGCTTACCTCCTTTGTGGCGGCTTCCAGCTGCTCTAGCCCTTGGGTTGAACTGTTCTGTGGAGTTGATCGGCCGAACAGTGTGCCCTACTGATCCAGTTGTGTTCAAAGCCAAAATTAAAATCAAACTGTTTTGTTTGTCTTATAATACTTCCTTTATTTTTCTCGACGTTTGCTTGACTTCAATTTGAGTTTCTAATTCCATTGTGCCTCCAACAGAACTCCCTATTTATACCCCAAAATCCAGTCCGAATCCTACATACTTCCTTTATTTTTCTCGACGTTTGCTTGACTTCAATTTGAGTTTCTAATTCCATTGTGCCTCCAACAGAACTCCCTATTTATACCCCAAAATCCAGTCCGAATCCTACATTCTTTCCTACGATTCATTTCTCACCTTGAGACAGCCACCGGATGCCAGCCCTCAGTCGAAGGCCATGCCAACGATGTTAGGAACTGCAACGTTGCAAATCTGCCGCCATTCACCCTGAGGTGGCAACCTTACGCCTACTCTGGCTGCACCTCCATCCCAAGGCCATGAGAAAATTTCGATTCAAGGTGATGCGTATCTGATGTGCCCATAGCAAATAGCATGCATGTGCATGGGTGGAATTACCTTAATGGTGATGGGGTGTTGGGTGATCATCAAGGTGATGAAAATTTTTTTGTTTGCAAATAGCATGCAGTATTAGAGCATGTGTTTGGGCATGAGTATGGATGGAACGTGGGAATTGCAGAATTACAATTCTGGTTATGAGGACTGAAAATGCGTTTAGCAATAGGTAGGCATGTGTTAAGGTTTCACAGCTACACCGAAAGGATTTCATCGGTTGCAGCAGGAAATTATATTTGATGCTACACCGAAAGAATTCTTTCGGTTTAAAGTGAATAAAAGATGTCCCATATTCATGCAACATTATTGTATTTGCAGAATTTTGCGTATAGCATACATGTACAGTAGGCTCCTCGATAGTATAGTGGTTAGTATACCCGCTTGTCACGAGGGAGACCGGGGTTCGATTTCCCGTCGGGGATCCTCTGGCGCAAGACTAATGACCTTGCCCGGAAAAAACAAATCATTATGGAAAATTTAACAAGCCTCAGGAATTGCTAAATAAGGCCAAGACCGGTCTGCGTGTAACAGATTTATTAGATTATGGGCTATATGCGTATACTATACGTGTTATATGGAATGTATTGGGAATTTGCGTACAGCAAATATGTAAATATATGTTACACTATTGGAGTATTAGGTGTTGCATATATGTAATTATCGGAGTATTCGATTTATCTGTGTAACGGTTTTCAAAGTACTGCTTCCATCATGCCACGATATTATTTGTCCCTGTGAACAGACAGCCGTTTGCGTCTCGAATTATTTTGGCTCTTCCTCGTTAGGCATTTCAAATTGAGTTTATGCCAGCATACATACTTCTGATATTCTTCGCTCTGGCATTTTCTATGATTTTTTGGATCCGAGTCTTCTCCCATTCGCGTTTTTTGCGTTTGAAAAAGTCTCATTGTCTCTTTCCGAATTGTCGCGTATCTTTTTGCGTTGACTTCATCATTTCTTTGTTAGTAGATCACTCTGAGGCGTTTACGTTCTTCGATCTTCGCCATGCACTCATCCTCAAACCAAGGTTTGGACTTAATGGTTTTCTTTAATCCTAATACCTTTTGATCTTTTTGTTTGATTGCGTCTCTGATCGATGCCCATTTACGGTCCAGACTATTGGATTCTCTAGGATGCTAAATCTATTCGTTAGTTCGTCTTGATATTCAGCCGTTTTGCGCAGGTCTTTTAGTTTATCAGTGTCGAACTTTTTGCTCGTCTCCCGTGACAGCCCGTATGTGTTTGCTGCGAACCGACTCGTAATTTTGCCCATCACTAGGAGGTGTCCGAAGTCGCAATCTGCTCCTTTATATGATTTTTTTTTGTCTTATCTGCACATTTATTTACAATGCAATTACAGATTTTACTTAAGACTAAATGTTAAATTCTATTTTACAAATATTCATCATCATCACCGCACTACAACCGGGAACCGGTCTTGGCCTTATTTAGCAAGTCGTGAGGCTTGTTAAATTTTCCATAATGATTTGTTTTTTTTCTTTTTTCGGGCAAGGTCATTGGTCTTGCGCCAGAGGCTCACCGACAAGGAGTCGAACCCCGGTCTCCCGCGTGACAGGCGGGTATACTAGCCATTTTACAAATATTATTCTTACATTAGCTTACTGGCTCTTCGCAAGCAGTCTAAATTATACATTATCAATCTTTTGTTTTTCTTATGCCTTTCGGCGTACAATAACCAGTATTCCTCTATATGTTGTTACGGCAAGGATGTTCGAGGGATGTCTATTGTCTATGAGGAAGTGGTCTATTTGGTTAAGCGTTACGCCGTCGGGTGATATCCATGTGGTTTTATGAATTTGCGTGTGCTTGAGCATCGTTCTTTTCACTATTAGATCTTTTGACGCTGCGAACGTAATAATTCGAATTCCATTATCATTTGAAACGTCGTGTAGGCTGTCTTTATCTATAGTTGGTTGGAAGATATCTTCCTTTCCAATTTTCGCGTTCAGGTCCCCGAGGAGGATTTTAATATCGAATGATGAGATGCCATCAAACACTTCCTCTATGGCCTCGTAGAACGTGTCCTTCGTTTCTTCGTCGGTAGATTATTTTGAGTCGTGTACGTTTATAAATGCATAATTGTACCATCATCATCATCATCGGCACTATAACCGGGAGCCGGTCTTGGCCTTATTTAGCAAGTCCTGAGGCTTGTTAAATTTTCCATAATGATTTGTTTTTTCCGGGCAACGTCATTAGCCTTGCGCCAGAGGCTCCCCGACGTGGAATCGAACCCCGGTCTCCCGTGTGACAGGCGGGTATACTGACCAGTATACTATCGAGGAGCCAGTAATTGTACCGTGGACCCTGTATTTTTAGCACCGACATTCGGTCATTAATAAATTTCACATCTTTTACATGGAGCGTTGTGGGGGTTCTCTATACTACTCTGAGAACCAACCCACTAAACCGTCCACAATTCTACTTGCAGCCGCGCATAACGTCAACCCCTTTCATTGGCCTATACCTTCCGCAAAGGTACCCGTCCCCAAGGGCACAACACAGGTAAATGATGCATTGTCTGAATTTATCATCGCATGCAGACAATGCACCATGGAATTCGGTTTTTCATGCCATTGGCATTTTAACAAAGATCCTGAAAACCTAAAAACCTGGCACTCGCATCTACTGCATCGTTCGCTGGTGTGTTACATAACATCAATTCCATGAAACGGATAAACTAACATGCAACATACATCAGGGAAACCAATCGACGCCCCTTGCCAACATATTTACTCTGCCATAACACGTGCGCAGTGTATTTCTATGACTTATTCAAAGTCACCCCAAGTTTTGTCCAACCGACAAAACTTGCTCGAGCATCTTGTGCCACGTTGCCGAGAATTCAATCCTTCAGCATTGTAACATGCAAAGAAGAATTCGGCATCGGCCACCAGCATCGATGCGACGCACAATCGTCGTTGTGTGGGTATACGAATAGCCAATACCCCAAGTCGCCCTACGGACGGACAAACCACTGTGCAGATGCAGATGCTTCCCATTATGCCTTTATCCCATTTCCTTTTGTTCAATAATCGTTGCCACCACAGGCAACATGAACATTACGCACCCTCGCCGTGATCAATTCAGAGAGCTCCTCTCTGATTGATCACCGCATGAGTGACTTCACGTTACCATCAAATGGACTGAAACCCACCCTTAGAGTATGGCGGACTCCTACGGATGAGATTTTAGTCGAGTCGTGTTTCAACAACCACGGAGTTCAGTCATGTCTGATCACCAGGAGTCGGTGTTTTCACAGATGGTGCACGAGCCACCAGAATGGAGTATTAGTCGCGATCCACGAATGAATGACAATTTGAATTCCCGTATGCATGTGTTTTGGTTAAAGTTTATTAGTTCCTTACGTTGTGAGTTAACATCATCTGTGGGTTGTTTTTATGTTGGCATCAGCAAGGGTGCGAGTTCGATAAAAACACCACGGATAGTTCACTGGAAATTAACACCTGCAGAATGATGACCAATTAAAACCCTGATGTTGTTGTTCCGCAGCAGCACACAGTTGACAAAATATCCAGAAGTAAATGAAACACGAAACTGGAGAATTTGGTTTAATAGATGATCTTTATTGTAACTTAATATGTATAATCCAATTGTGGTGTACGTAGAGGTTTTCACACTTGATTACATTTATATATTATTGAAGGGATAATCGACATATCGTCTCAAATCGTCAAAGCGAGAACACAACTGATTTAGACTCGATTTTTAAATTCCATTTGTCTTTTGGTTTTTTTGTTTTCTGACCGCACGAATCTGAATTAAAGTAGGCACTGTCTTAACACCGATTTCACGAGAAAGGTAACAAACGAGATTTTCTCAGACACTGTTATTTCAATACCGACATAGACTTTGACGAAGCGATCCTTGGGCACTTGTGTGCTGTTGGGCGATACAAATCTGACTCCTCGATGCTGGGCGACATTGACCCAGCCTAGGGGATTGCGCTGGGTTTCGACGCACACCATCGCAGGGGAAACAATCCTTCCTTCGCCCCCAATGACCAATGAAAAAACGATGTTCATTCCATTGGAAGGTTCGCATGAATATTATCCAAAAAAAAAAAAATCGGATGTCTTTAGCGAAGGAAAGAGAAAAAGGGGAAAAAAAGGAAAAACACATATGCCACAGGTCAAACATGCTGATCGATGCATGGACCGGGCATATCGCCGCCGTCCGATAAGGATAAATTCCATGATTGACATTAAGTCAATAGAGCCTTAGCCCACGCTGGCTAGGCACAGGGTAGATGGGATAGTGAGGCTGGCGGAACATACCGTCATAAATCATAGGAATTGCTTTCCTATTCTGTTGGTCTCAAATCAACAGACCTCGTGGAGACGATCGAGGTCACGATGCATGGGTGCATATTACTTTAGGATACGTTAATCCCAAAGATGTTGCCGTCAGGCAAAAATATTTTCTTGTGTTTACTTTGGGTAAACGAAAGCCGTTTCGATAGCCAGCGTGAGAATCGTGGCTACTCGTTGTTTGGGTAACATATCCTTAGTCATGACTGATGCTGGTGACCGTTCCTCGATACGGCAACGGATCGTATAATTGGTCATGCTGGTATGCAAACAAATATGCGTACTTGAAGGCCAATGGTTTATTTGTTCTTTTTTTCCATTCAAAAATAGATTGTAGGGCATGCCGTTGGAAATCTGGCTTGCAGATGTGTAAGCCAGCAAGTAGCCCGGCATGTCTTCTTGGACAATGGATGGGTGAAACGATAACACACGGAAAGGTTGGCGTGTGTTTGGTGGACATGTGCCGTCCCTTGTTCGGTCAATTCATGACGGATGCACTGAGGGTAGCTCGGTTGATGCTATGGTTTGATGTCATGGCAAGATGATAATCTTGTTATGAATTTATGTTTCAGGAATGACCGTTCGAAGGAGGGCTTGGAACGGCCCATATACAGGTAAGCTGCGTAACATAGGTGCATATAAGTTATGGTAATGGTAATTGCAGCTTAGGTGGGTTAAAGCGATGTGTGGTTCTTCGGCGCCTTGAAGAAACCCCACACATCTATTGAATGACAATATGAGTTTACCGTGTGCGTGTACTAAAGTTAAAATCTATTATATCCTTACGTTGTCAACTGGCAGAATTTAATTTATATCCTTATGTTAACCTAAGGACAGAAAATGTATATCCGTTTGCTGTGAATTAACAATCTGCTAAAGTTAAACCTTATTTTTCCTAATGTGTGAATTAACATCATTTATTGAATAACAATTTGAATTTACCGTTAAAGTATATAACGTTCGAGCATTCCACGTCTATGAAGTTCGAGCATTCCACGGGCCGACGCGTATATCCCGTTTTTCCCGTTTGTCCCCACGTCGTCGTTTTGCCGAGTCTGCCTTTTCTTGATGATTTGTTCCCTTATGGTAGTGTCGAGTCATCACACCTCCGCCTACCGGGTTTTAAGTGGGATTGTTTTGTGTGTATTGGTTATTCATTTTTGTTCCCACGAGTCTTGGGGTTTCAAATAGTCCTCAATATCAGAGCGTCGCTTTGATATGGTAAGTTCTGCTTACTGTTTTAATTCGATCCGGTGTCAGAGAGGCGCCGTTATAATACAGCCGGTATATCCCTCGCTGCAAGCCATACAATGAGTATGGCGACGCGTAACAGCCTGGATTAGGAGTGGTAGATCTTTGTGTGTTACTCTTCGCTACCCTGTCGGACATGGGTGGCCCTACTGGAAGCATATGCTTCCGTCACCATAGCCCGAGTTATTCATTGTAGTGTAAGCCCCAGCACCACGTTAAGGTTTCTACCAAGTGGGGGACTCTATTTCTGGCCGCTGTGTTAAATCTGCATCAAATTAATGCTGGTATTCCCCAATGAATCAAATCGGTATCAAATTAATGCTGGCATTCTCCAAGACTCCGTCTTCTCACCCACTCTATTCCGAAGTTTAAAAATGATCCCTTGTCCATTACTCGCAACCCAATATATTCGGTGACCTTCTTCTACTCATCGGAACATGCGCGACTAAGGTCTTCGAATTGCATTATCGAGCGGCATGATATACTCATTGAATTTTGATATCAACGCGTTTATAGCGTTTGGGATTGATAGTGAAGAACGTGTGATTCGAACTGATGCTGTGGCAGTTAGAATCACCAAAAATTGATCCAAAGCGCAACCCATCAGGCTACTGGCCGTGTTTAGAATTCGATTTTTAAACTCAACTATATTCCACTGATGTGAATTGTTATGTTTTCGCTATGGTATACGGCTCTGATGTGTTTTCTTATTCGATTTTCGTTCGGTGTTCTTCACTATTTGTTTGTGTATTGTATGTGTATCTGTTAGAGACGCTATACGTTCACAATGGGATTACTTAACCTAATAAAATTCAATGAAAACACAATGGTATTTATAATCGTCGTAGATATAGTCCAACATACCCCCACTGATATATGAGCCATACTTCTTCGTCCAAACTATGGAGGTTCTAATTCTTAGCACTCGAATAATTCGATTCTTCATTGGAACGAGCAGCTATTTGAATCCGCGAAAAGTGTAGCTAAATGGGTGGTGTTTCTGAAAGCATACCAAGTGTTACCTCGTCGTATGTGGCCAGAGTTTATCTGTATCTTCGTCCTTCGTATGTGCGCGTATGTGAAAAAGTACTGTACGATAGGATGCAAAAAACGGAAAGTTTTTTTTTTTACACTAACGCGCGCACAAAAGAGATTTTGTCAGAGCACAGTGCGAGCGGATGGAGAGGAAGTGGATAAGGAAAGGAGGTGTCGATGTATATTGGTCTTGAATGTCTGGATATCAGAACGACCAGGAAACACATGATCAGGCAGAACATTCCACATTCGTGTGGTTCGGCTAAAGAATGACCCTCGGTGTTTATTTGAGCGCCTGAGGTCCACTTTCAACGTGAATTGATGCGCATTCACAGATTGATGGGTATCGCGGGAAAACGACTGAAGGGGCGGACCACATTCAGTAAGTTCAGTTGAGCAACGACCGTAGTAATACCTTTAGAAAAGAGATAGGCATGATACGTTGCGTCTATGTTCTAACGACGGAATTGATCGACTTACGGCTGAGTCCCCAATAAGTTTCACTGCTCGCTTTTCCATCCTCTTGAGCACGTGTAGTGCAGTTTTGGATGCGCCTGACCAAATATGGGAGTTGAACTCGATTTTCGGACGAATATACGCCTTATAAATAGTGGCCAGGTTGGATGCAGTGAAGTATCTTTTGCATCTTTTAAGGAACCCTAATAACTTGGCTGCACTTTTTGCAGCTTCAAATATGTGGTCATTTCAGTTAAGCGTCGAATTAAGTCCAGTGCCGAGGGTTAATAGTTCCTTGGCTTCATCGATTCAAGTGCCGTTCATAGACAGTATATTGACTTTAGGGCTCGCCTTTGACGACAAGAGACAGCACTGAGGTTTTTGGGCATTGAATTCTACTCGGTTAGATTATCCCCACTGATATATCTTGTTGAGGTCTGAATTCAATATATCAAGCATAACTTGGTGGTTGGTAGTGACGTTTGAAGAGTTTGGACGGGAATGTTCGTATGAGTATGAGAAACTCAACGTGCTATCACCAGCAAACGAGTGAATTCGGTTGTGGATGTGAAGAGTGCGTACCTGAACGGCGAGCTAGACGAATAGATTTTCATGCAGCAACCCGCGGGATTTGTTATGCCAAGACTGGAGAAGAAGGTGCTAAGACTCAAAAGGAGCCTCTACGGTTTGAGGCAGTCGGCAAGAGTCTGGAATTTGAAGGCAGCGGCAATCCTTGGCAAACTTGGTTTCAGCTGTGGTTATGCAGACAGGTGTCTGTACTTAAAGGAAGAAAAAGATGGAAGGATGTCCTACATTCTACTCTACGTTGATGACTTGCTGGTGGCCGGAGCAACGCCTGAGGCGACAAGAGCAGTGAGCAAGCAGCTGAGCAGACATTTCCAGATCAAGGACTTGGGAAACGTTAGCCATTACCTAGGGATTCAGATTGAGCGAGACAACGACGGTTCATTTTTGCTGAATCAAAGGGCAAAAATCGTCAAATTGGTGGAAAAGAACGGCTTGCTGGACGCGAAGCCGGTTACCACACCGATGGAGACTGGATTCCTTGCAGCTCCCAGGGATGATGGCGTAGAGCTGGAGAACAACAAATTGTATAGGAAGGTGATGGGTTCGCTCCTATACATAGCCACTGTGTCGAGACCAGACATCGCTGTTGCAGTCGGGTTGCTGTGTCGAAGAGTGGAACACCCAACCCAAGCTGACTGGAGCGGAGCCAAGCGGGTGATGCGCTACTTGAAAATTACCGCGAACACAGTGTTGAGACTACCCCCAGCGAAGGACGCCAGTCTCACTTTCTATGTGGACGCGGACTGGGCAGGCGACAAGGCGGACAGGAAGTCAACAAGCGGATACGTTTTCCTGTTTGGTAAAGCGGTGATCGCTTGGTGTAGTCGTAAGCAGACCCCGGTAGCAATGTCCTCCGCAGAGGCAGAGAACATCGCCGCGCCGTCCGCGAGCAGAGAGCTGCTATGGTTGAGGCAGTTGTTCAAGGATATGAAAACTCCGTTGAGGGAACCAATAACCATGTACGAAGACAACCAAGGTTGTATTAGACTAATCTCAGGTTCGGGATCAGCCAGGACCAAACATATTGACGTTTGCTATCACCAGATGCGGGACCTCTTGGGGAAAGCGATAATAAATGTTTGTTATTGCCCATCCGAACAAATGTTGGCACATATTCTAACGAAGCCGTTGGCCGGGGGGGGGGGGGGGGGGGTTCGGGGAACTTGCAGAAAGATTGGGACTGCATAGACCGGAACATTCTGAGGCGAGAAGGAGTGTTGGAAAGGGAACGCTTACAGAGTGTTCTGGTAACAACCTTGGTAGTTCTAGCGCCGGATAGGTGGCGCTTAGGTCAACAAGCAGGGCATATATAAACAGTGGCACCGATGTCTTTCTCTCTCTCTCTCTTTTTGCCGCTGAACCTGTCGTCAACGCAATTTAATTCAAGATTCAATTTAAGACCAAATATTAAGTTCTGTTTTACAAATCATTCTTACAAATAAAGTCTCATTTCCAACAAAGGCTTTTGAAATATCCAATGCGACTACCTTGCTTTCACCGAGGTAGTGGGTGGAATGGCTCCACTTCTCGGTAAGGTACGCCATCAGATCTCCTGTGGACCTGTTGCTACGAAAGCCATATTGGCGGTCATTGAGGAGGTCATTTAATTAAGATATTTCGAAATTTGACGGTTGATAAGAGATTTCATTACCTTGGAGAGAATAGAAGTTAGTGATATGGATCGATAAGAAGGATCCTTTTGGGAACTGGCTGAATGTTCGCTGACTTCCAACTATTTGGGAAACGGCCAGGAGAATAAGACAAATGGAAGAGTTTCCACAGTGGAGCGAGTGAAGAGGAACATCTCTTCAAGAGGATTGGGGGAATGCCATCCGGACCAGCGGATTTGTGTGCGTTTAGATCTTTGAGTGCGCGGGCAACAGTATGCGTTCGAGAGCGAATCTGGCTCATGGTGCGCTGCTTATGCTCAAGTTAAAGTGGAACTGATGTGGTATCATGCAGCGTTGAGTTGGCTGCAAAATGTGGAGCATGTAGATTAGCTTTCTCTATTGCAGTGGTGACTGGTTTGTCATCGACTATAAGCGATGAAATGGATGAAGAGACCGAGTTTTGAATGTTTTTCACGAATGCCCAGAAGTTTCTACTACCTGTAGGAGAGTGTAGTATCTGTTGTCTCACTCTCTGGTCATGCAAGAACTTGGCGCGTTGAATATACGCATTATAGTCTTTTCTAGCTCCCTTAAATCTTTTCCGGTTTTCCTCAGTAGTGTTTCATCTATACAACCGGAAGCTCGACTCTTTAGCCTTAATGGATTCTCTGCACCCGGAATCGAACCACATATTTCTCTGGGGTTTGATACTCCTTATTCTGTGTGGAATAAAGGTCCGCATGCCAAGTAGAATCATGTCTGTCAAAGTGTCCGCTATAGAGTCAACATCGGTATTGAGGAAAAATAATGACCAATTTAACCACCCAAAGAAGTCGTTCACACCTTCCCAGTTGGCTTTCTCATAGAACCATACTGTTCTTTTGGGAGCTTTCTCATTAACGTTACTATTGGTTAGAGGAAATTTAGCTGACACGACATAGTGGTCTGAAGTGCCCAAGGGCGAAGAAACTTCAATTGTGTATTTGTTTAGGTGGGAGGTGATAAACCGGTCCAGTGTGTTGGCGAAATGACTTTATATGACCGGTACCCGTGTTGGCTGAAGAAAAAGTTGAGTTAAACTGTTTGAATCAGCAAACAGCTGGACATATTGACCTTCAGGTGGTGTGTGTCCGGAGTGGCGAAGCCACTGAGAGTTATGCACATTAAAATCGCCCGCAATAACGATTTCAGTGTGGGGATACAGGGTCAAGATCTTATTGATAGAATCAGATAGAACATCAAATTCGTTAAAGGATGCGTTTCTATCCAAGTTTGGGCTTCTGTAAAGGAAGCAGTAATGTATGATATGCTTACGAACGTGAAGTTTTAGCCAAGAGCAATTGAATTCTGGATTGAAACAGAGCCCATTTTGTGGCAGAAGCTGATAAGCAATATCATTTTGTATGTATGTGGCTATACCACGATGTGGAAAGAACAGTGGCACAAAGTTATATCCAAGTGAATTAAAATCGGAAAAATCTGTATTAGTAATTACCTGGGTTTCACTAAGGGCAAGGATAGTTGGTTTCTGATTAGAAACATGGACAGACAAAAGACAAAAGTTCCGAGGAAAACACTCAAAAACTGCAACACAACGTCCACAGAAACAGGAAAGAAAAAAGGAAACACTGGTTACTGTTATTAGTGAAAGGTTTTTTTATTTTTAATTTGATTGTTCATTAAGGTTCCCAGATAGTTATTTTGCACTTAATAATTTTCAATAAGTTGAGGCGAAAACACTCTTAAGGGATTATTAAGATATATAATGTTATTATCGGTCGGCAGTCCAAAGTAAATGACGAAACCATTATGAAATGTACACAGCTCGTACTCGCGGGGACAATAACTCAAAGGATACGACAGAACTTATAAACACACTCGAATACGCTTTCCCGTGCTCGGAACGGAAGCGGAAGTCGGCACGACCAGTGACGGTCGACGGATGAAATTGGACTCACCGAGGATAGAAATCTGACATGAATTCCATCCGAGGTTAGGGTTAAGAAAAGAGAAGAGAAAGAAAAACGTTTCTCTTAAGGGTGAGGCCGCCACAGAAGTGCACTCAGAAGTGCAGTGGTGTGTGTGCGCGATCGAACAGATCGATGTTATTTACACGGGTTCGAAGGCGGTCGAACAACGAAACAGGCAGGCGAAAAAGCTATGTTTATTCTGTGCAACGTCGCTATGATAGACGTTAGGAAAAAAAAGGTGCTAATGGGATGCGATACTTTATACAATGGTAATTGTATATCGTATCTTGGGTCGGTGGCAGAAACGACTCCCTTGCATGCCTTTGTATGTGTCGGGTAATTCGTTTTGTGGCGACGAACAAAAATTGAAGCTTGTTGGTCAATAGGGAAATGCTGGGAATACGATATGTTTGCCAGATGCCTGCCAAAGGACAGCGTTCCTTTGTTTGCACTTAGTGCATTGCCAAGGCATTAGTCTTAATGTGAATGGTGCTATAATTACATGCATCTGCGTTGGACTATTTATCGCTGGGTAAAGGGGTCGCCAGCCGATGTGTGTGTAAATAGTTTTTTGTACACATATTGAGGCTGTGATTAGCCAACTCATGGTAAGATTCTCTGATATGCGGTCGTATGATATACGAACCGATGAGTTTCATTACAGGAAATTTAGGATAAGATAAGAAAGAACTCTTATAATGCGAAATTATGCATGCAGGTAAGAATTCTTTTGCAGAAGCTTGAAAATAAATAAATTCGGTAAGCTTAATGCGTGCAGCATTTACAGGTGCTAATGCTGTTGCATTAGCGGAAACTGATGTAGATTGGGTTGTAATCATGGGGGTTCTGCCTGATAAGGTAAAGAAAGGAATCTTACGGGAAATTATATGCGAAGAGAATGCATAAAAGGTAAGGTATGTAGGGAACATTGTTGTACACATGGCGCGGCTGTATGGTCCCTGTCATGACGGTTCCATTGTATGCAAACCGAGTCATTATGTTTACAGGAATTTGTCTGGTATCGAAGGTGCCGAATTGGTTTGGAATCCCAGATAAGCAAAGAAAGAAATCTTACGGAAAATTGTATGCCAAGATATGCATAAAAGGTAAGTTTTCTTTGACAGGGACTTTAAGATCATAGATTTGATCTATATGATGCATGAAGCATTTTCAGGTACTAATGCGATTGCATTAGTGAAGTTAGGAAATTGGATGGAAGTTATGGGGGTTTTAGGTAACTGAACCGTGGGGTCGGGCGGCACCGCCACAGCCCTACACAGAAAACCAATACCGCTTCGGGAAAGGATGCAAGTCGGGACCAGCAATAGATAAGGGAAGGCAACCACTACAGGTGTTATGCCCTTGTAGTAGGTGCCCCACTAGATCCGTGGCGAAATGCAGGTCACATCCCTTCCATGATGAACATGTGGAGAGGAAGTAATGTTCCTGCATGGGTACTCCGCTCTACTTCCTCCTCCATCATGTATTGTTCCACCGATGAGCACTAAACAATTCCGCCGAAGCAAAGGAACGAAACGCCGCCACGTTTGGAAACAACCAACAAAACGAACACCAACAGTAAACACGTAAAACACACTTTTCTTTATTCTGTAGAGGTTCTTTTTATTTAAGGCTAATCGGGCTACACTTAATTAGTTTATAGTTCACACACAAACTTATACGGACGACGAACGGATGCACAAGAAAAGTAAATATACGACAGTGTACACTACTGGTATAACTAAATTACTTTTTAATTAATAGCCCGATCACTCTATTCGACTCGGAATATCTACATCCCCGTGCGCGAAACGGGTACGGGAGAGATACGACGACCATGGCTGTCGGCGGCCGCCTCCGGTACGGTGGATGGCAGGCGACCCGACCGCCTTGCTGGTTGTAATACGACTCAAACGATATCCTCTCCAATAAGGATATCGTTTTTTACCTACCACCAGGGAAACGTAAAGTCTCTCTTGGTGGTATAGGAAACCAGATCTTGTAATAAAGGTCATGGTGGTATGTGTGGGATCGTTAAGATCAATGCTATTCAGACGTGCAGTGGAACAACGAAACAGGCAGGCGGCAAGGACAAAAGAAAAGGCGACCAAATGGTTCGCTCTTAAATGAGGGTCATGTTTATACGATGCCTCGTCGCTATTTTCGACGTTAGGAGAAAAAGGTGCTAAAAGCAAATTGGATGTTTATGGCATCTCTGGCTGCAATAGAAACCGGGTTCATATTTGCATTAGGACATGCTGGAGAATTTGGTTTCAGCGTCTATTGCGCTAATTATATACAGCTGCTTGGGTTGTTTGTTGGTAAGACAAACAAAAAAAGGTTGCCAGGCAATGTGTATGAAAAGGTATATGACGCGGCTGGGAAAATAGACGGCGCGATATTTATGGTCCCTGTCATGACGGTTACATTGAATGCAATCCGAATTATTTTGTTTACTGGAATTTGTCTGGTACCGAATTGGTTCAGAATACCAAATAAGCAAACAAAGAAATCTTACGGAAAATTGTATGCGAAGGGATGCATGAAGGTAAGTTTTCTTTATAGGGATTTTATGATTACAGATGTTGATCTATATAATGCGTGAAGCATTTACAGGTACTAATACCGTTGCATTAGCAAACTTAAGGGAGTTGGGTAGTAGTTATGGGGGTTTTTCAGGTAAGTAGACCGTAGGGTTTGGCGGAAACGCTACAAACATTATGTCACTCAGACACAAAAAACTCCCCAAAGATTATTAATCAATCGAGCATATCGATGCCTGAGGGACGCAAACGGAGGTGCGAAAAAAAAAGGAAAACAGACACAAGGGATGGAATGAGTAGATGGTTTTCCCGCACAGCACATCACTCGCGTGTATATCCTCTCACTTTTCACAGCACTAAGAAGTGAGGATTCGTTTATTTGCCTAGGATCGCACAGATAACTTTGCACTGCACCCGAACGCATGTGTGAAGATCCGTTTTTTTGTTTAGGATCCCACAGTAAGACTTGTCGCGCGAACCGATAGTGCAATTGGATATCTTGTGTATATTTAAGATTCCCAAAACGGATTGCGCAACTGATGCGATGGTACGGATCACGAGGCAGAAGCGCACGTGCTGTCTCGATGTTGGTTTTAAAGTGAAACACATTGGGAATCGCGGCGCAGGTCTTTCATCATTCGAACGTGGGCGGAACGTGTCCACCCTACCTCTTTTCAATAAGTATTTTCACACTTGTTCCTCAACATAACTTGGTGAATATAGCCCGATTCTCTAAAAATTATTCCACTATAGGCGCCAACCAGAAAGTGCTCATCAACTCTCGTTAGAAATAAACTTTAGACCTGGGAATTTAGGGCTGGAGATCATTCTCCAACCGAAGCACACGGGCGTGCACCGCTCTGTTTTATCATGCGTTTCCTTTTCATTATAATTTCTAGAGGTCCAAGACGAACTTATATGAATATCCTCCTCTCCGTTGGGACTGCGCTTTAACGGGAGCACAACATACCTTCTTATTACACATCTATTGCACACAAAAGGCTGTATGTCTGAACTCATTTCTTTATGTGAACATATGGACAATCTCCGGTTGACGAGTACGTCGACAAAACATCGACGAACTTCACCTTAACAAAATAATTCACCTTAAAGGCAGTGATCTAGCGAGTGTTCCATAAAAAAATCAGGGCGGTTCAAATCAATCAATTCCTATTAGGATCTTCTGAATTCGATTGGAATTGATTGCCTCAGCGTAATTCTACCGTGAAGCGACTCTCTATAAATGGCACTTTTTCGTGGAAACCAGCGAAATTTCGATTACTGCCACTCGAATATATTTTATACTTCAACTCAATGGTTGAGTTAGGAAGGACGTTTTTCGTTTGTTCTCGAAACGAGCACACACTTCGAGATTTCCCTAAATGTTGGGGAAGAGGTACACAAAATCTAAAAATAGATGTCATAAGTGTAACTAGCTTTAATGTGATTGAGATATCTTGGCACTTTTAAAACAAATTTGAATCAAATTTCGTTTGATATATCTAGGATGTTTACATGTTCTGTT
The DNA here is from genome assembly GCA_963931805.1 of Microdon myrmicae. Lineage (NCBI taxonomy): Eukaryota > Metazoa > Arthropoda > Insecta > Diptera > Syrphidae > Microdon > Microdon myrmicae. The sequence continues at coordinate 32,651,047 of OZ007501.1, read as the reverse complement.
TGTATTTTCTTTTTGTTTTATTTTTATCATATGGCTAATGACAGTTGTTAGATGGCTTGGTGTTAGTATACAGATCCACAAATCCAGCTTATAAGCGACGTGTTGAAAACATAAATGAGCCATAACCTGAGCTGAGAACAAAATGTTGAAAAACTGCAAAATTCAAGATTCACACAATAATGAAGAATAACTTAGCGGCCGTTTTGTCTGCTTTGGTTATTGGTTAGACTTGAGTGACATACTTCCTCTTGTTAATGTTTGAGGATTATTTATTTTGATTTCTCCAAAACTGGTCGTCTCCTCCTTAATATCCATAAATAATACAGGGTGTCGCATAATTAAGTAGTCAACGTTATTGGCATTTAATCGAAATAGAAAACGTTATTTTTTATGATACTTGTTTATGCATACCATCTGTTATATGGTACAAGAGCACTCTCGTTAACATACACGTAGTGTAGGTTAAATTGGAAATTAATAGAACAATCTGTTTAATTTTTGGAAGAAACTATAGAATAGTTACGGAACGAGGAGCTAAGGAGCACAAGTAATACGACAGTTTTGTCGTTTAGTTTAGTATTAATATACTAAAATGAAGGTTGATCTCAAATGGATTTTTAAACAGCAGCCTCTGAAAGAGCATCGGGCCGGTGGCATGTGAGGGTGAGGTCGATATTCAGAGAGGTTAATTAATTGCTTTCATACAATCAAATTATCGCATGTAGATTCACACATAAATACAATAAAATATATCATGAATATTTCGAAATCTTCAGTGCAATTCTTTTCTTTTTTTGAGGACGCAATCTACTTGTGCCCCTAAGAGAGTGAGTGAAATATGTGATCTGTATAGACAGATCAGTATGACCAAGGAGAGTGCTTTTATCCACGTAAGTTGGCTGGGTCACATGAAGAAGAATGGCGCTAAAGTAACAATATATTTATTGAGCCGTTTTTTTTTTACTATTTGCTTATAGACCGCTGTATGACAGTTTAATGTAGAGCAATCATACCATCACAACAGAATTCCATTTCGAATAAAAACGTTTTCAGCCAATCGACTCGCAAACCGTTTGACACCCCTGTAAACACTAAAATCTTCTGTCATTAGGAAATATATTTCGAACCTTGCTGACTTGACAGAGATAAGAATCCTATAGTCGATCAATGAAGATACATTCCTGGGCCGAGGTGGGTTGGGAAGTGAGGTGTGATTGATCGTCAGATAAAGCCCAATTGAGTTATAGAAGATTAAAATCTCCAAAAACGATGGTGTCGTCCTCGAAATTGCTCAGCTCGATTACGTGGTCGATAGTATTAAGAGCGAGCTTGTAAACTTCAGCGCATGACAAGGACAGATTTCTGAGGAAAAGTAATTTTGACTGTGAGGAATCGAGGTTGTCATAGACAGCGATGAGCACTCCTCGACTGGGGGAAAAGTCAGTGGCCAGGTTGAGGAGGTCATCGCGGAAGATGTTAAACGAGGGAGTAAAGAGTTCCAGGTTATGAATGCTGGGGTTTAAGTTCGTTTTCACTCTTCCACACGAACTGACTGGAGATGGAAGTGAATTCAATGCTGAATGATGCCGCCATTGCTAAGGTGTGGTGCGAGAGGCTCAGATCAAGAGCATGCAACGTAGATGCGGTACCCTGTGATGACCGTGGGATACTTGGCGGACTTAAGTTACCCTGCGGGCTGTTGCAAACTTCAAGGGCCATAGTTTAACCGAACAATAACACGAGCACTTGCGCGGTACGTTAGTTCATTATCTACAGCAAAAAAAAAAAAACCTTTGTCCATCGGTAACTCACTTTAAATCGTAACTGACGCGCACTCTTCCCAGTCCGACACCTATTCATCGCGAGCATCTGAACTCAATGAATTTCACTGCTCCTTATCGGCTGCACCGGGCCATCTTGCATACGATAAGCACGGCTACTCAAACGATGCTTGACTGTAGACACACACCTCCACGTGATAGCGTAACAAGAACCGAAAGGAATTGTCCATCTACAGCATGTGCTTCACTTCATTTCATTTTTCCAAGAAATTTTATTTTCGTTTTATATTTTTAGTTTCTAAATTATATGCTAGACAAAAAATGTTTAAATTCTAGCTTAGTTATTAGGTTATTATCTTATATTATAACTTACTGGTCCTACGCTCTAAGCTAAACATTACATAATCATTTCATTTTCATTTTTAAACATTTTTTTATTTTCTTTTTATATTCTTAGTTTCTAAATTAAAGGCTAGACAAAAAATACTTAAATTCTAGCTTAATTAGCTTATATAATAACTTACCAGTCCTTCGCAGAAGCTCTAAGCGAAACATTACTTAATATTTGTATAATTTGCCTTTCGGCGACAGAACTTTGTGGCCGTACTTATAATTATTTGAAACACAAAGAAAAATTTGAAAAACTTTGTCAATTTTTTTTATTTTTTTTTTTTCTTAAAATTTAACTTACTTAACTTACCTTTTTTTTTTTTTTTTTTTTTTTTTTTATTTAAATTTTTAATTTTATGTAAAAGCACTTAACTTAACTTAAATCTTATACTACCCTAATTCTAGAAAAGCTAAGTCTATGTAAGCTGGCTGATAATACTGTTATTCTTTACCGACTTTGGTATCCTGGTCTTTATATGCCATTCAACCACCAGAACTGTTGACGCTGTCCAATACTATCGTCCCGGTCTCTGTGGGAGATAGCCCTACTGAAGCGCAGGAGCTCTTCTTCGGTGCGCGTTACTTCCGGCTCGTAGCACAATCGCCCGTCTACGGATGATCTACTTACATGATAGATCAGCGGAATTCCGGATCTATCCTGTATAAGCCCTTTCATGTCCAAATCAAGGAACGCCTCTGGTGGAACAAAACCGTTGCGACGCACGTTCTCATAGTACAGGGTATTTGGATAATAAGCCCCGAAAATTAGGTCATTGGACGAGCTTATTGCTCTCGCAATATGTCCTCTGGTTAATTTAATCATAAAATTATCCACCCTATTTATGTACGCTTCATTATATAAAGTCTCATTTGAGTAGTACTTTTTGTATTCCGATTCCGGTGTCCGATATAATCTGAGACAGGTTCTCAGACACTTCCTTTCGAACACCCGAATCTTTTCCATCAAATTTGGACCTATGTTAAACCATACTGGACAACCATATATGAGCATTGGCCTGATTACGGTCAGGTAGCATATGACTTTTACCCTGCTGTCAAGTTGGCTACTGTGAAATAGCCTCCTTGTCATAGCAAACGTTTTTCTAGCCTTGACCAGAGCAGCCTCTACATGTCTGTTGAAATACAGATATTGGTCTAGCCAGATGTCAACGTATTTAAGTAAACTCTTGGTTTCCAGTTTATCTCCATGAGGTCCCACGATAACTAGCTTTCGCCAGTTTTTTCTTGTGTCGTTCGTGGCTGTATATAATGGAGTTCTAAATAGAATGGCTTCACATTTCTGGAAGTTGATCTTAAGTTTCCAGTCATCGCAATAGCGCTGCACGTTGTTGAAGTCTCGCTGTATTAAACTATTTATGATCTCAACTTTCGGAGCTGTTCTGTAAATTATGAGATCGTCTACGTACGCAATAGCCTGCGGAAGTGCTTCTAATAAGTCGCTAATGTAAATGTTAGTTAGTTAGAGAAAGTACCGCTGCCTGTTCCAAGCCATTTTTGATATTATACGTTTTATTAGAGGTCACATTACCATTTTTGACCACGAACCTCCTGTCCTTTAACATATCGTAAAGTACATATAGTAGAGGCTTATGTATGCCATGTCTGACCAGTTTGTAATATAACCCTTCGATCCAGACGGTATCAAATGCTTTTCCCCAGTCGATTAGACAGGCACCTGTGCATGGGTTCCTACATTTATTCCACTGTATGTCAGAGAACAGTTTAGCTGCGGCATGTGTGGTTTCATGACCCGCCTTAAAGCCAAACTGGTTATTTAGAATAATGCTGTTGTCGTCTACCCATTTTGGCAGAGCTTTGTTAATGGTTTTTTCAAATACTTTACTGATGCTTGGGAGTAAACTTATCGAACGCATGTTCATTGGGTTTGTACAGTCTTTGCACTTTTTTGGGATGGGCTGAATGATAGCCGTTTTCCAACGCGCGGGATAATATGCATTATTCAACGCGTTGTTAAACAAGACTGTGTATTTATCTATTGCCATTGGGGGCAGGTTCTTGAGTACGATGTTAGGTACTCCATCTATTCCCACTGACTTTTTGCTTCTTAATGAGTCGAAGATACTCTGGATTCCTTCCCTAGCAATTAAAAGGCTATTAGCCCCACCATTGGCATTAATGTCAATTGACAAATTATCGTCACTGAATTCGGTAAAACCCGGATTCTCCGATTGCCGAAGTGAAATTTCATTCCGGAGGTGCAGGTGATTGAGTAGAACTCTGTCCTCCAGGTCGTGATTTCGGTGAATGCTTTCAGCCACCTTGTACATTTCCTGAAATACAGCTCCCACAGCGTTCACCTTTTCCAAAGGATCTTCGATCACGAAGAGCTCACTATTGAGGATAGCGTTTTGTGTATCTATGCCAATGTTGATTAGCAGCTGCTTGTTTACATCAGTACGTGGAATTTGGAGACACTGAATCTCGTTTTGATTATTTCTCCTGAATATTTTATTTATTTGTGGGAACATATTCGGGTTATTAGTTTTTATAGCTCGAATTCTGTTGTTCCAATACAAATTTGTTGCTAATCTATAATTAGCTTTAAGTAATTGGAGGTTTTTTAATTGAGATTTCAGTGATATTATCTCCTGGTCTTGTCTGTCTGTAAACTGTCTGTGTAATTGTTTTAATTTCGATAGCAGTCTGCTCTTTTTCTTGTGGAGTGCGTTTATTGTTGCGTTTCTGTACATGTTAATGTGATCTGTAACTGTTGTTTTGGGAATTGTTTTGTCCATTGTTCGTTTTACGGTTTGGTCCATTTGTTGAATGTATTTATCGATTTCGTCATTTGTCAGGTTTCTGTTTACTGGCAGATTAAAGTCATTCGAACAAAGTTCTCTTGTTAATGATCTGGTGAACCGCGGCCATCGCATTGCCCTGTAGTTGTAGGGTTGCGGGATCACGAATTCCTCCAGATCTGCGAGATCGCTCGGAAGCTCCATTACTGCCGTGAATGCACAGTGGTCACTGTCGTATTCAATTGTCCGTAAACAGTTTGTGTTTCGTCTGTTGGTGTTAAGTAATTTCAGTCGTGAGTCGATTAGCAAGATATCTAAGAACGATCTACCTCTGGGGAACGATGGATATTTCGTAGCTAGCAGGTCAGTTCTATATTCAATATGAAACTGATCTAACCAACCAGCTAACTGATTTTCTCTGGCATTAGATATATAATTTCCCCAATTTCTATGCTTGGCGTTTATATCTCCCCCTAGGATAAAGTAGTTTTTGCCCAGGTGCAATTGTAAGCATCGAAAGAGTGTCTCGAGCTCCGCTATAAATAGGTTTTGTTGGTGCTCCTCAGGTGCGTAGACCGCAACCGCATACAAACCCCTTCCTTGCTGAAGGGGTATGCGTACGATACAGGCCACCAGCACCCGGAACCTGCGCACTTCTCCGCTATATATAACTTTGTGCTGGAATCCTTTTCGAATAAAGATTACGACACCTCCCTCTTGTGAGGAGTTAAGTCGATCTGTTCGTATAATATCATAGTTGTTGTGCCCTATCTTGTGCCCCTGGTTTAACTTTGTTTCTCCCGCCGTAAGTACATCAGGTTGTTCATCTTGCGGCACGTTGAAAAGATTGGCTCTTCTCTCAGTTCTTATTAGTGAATTTACATTCACGACAAGAGCTTTTATTGATGTTGTGGTTAGAGGGTTTATATTAACTTTTTGTTTAGATTGGGCAAGTGCGAGTAGATTTCGTTTATTTGATTTTGCAGCTGTGTCATCTGTCTCTGCAGATTGAGCAGAATCGTGACCACGTCTGCTTGCGATGTTGTTTCAGTCTGTGTGGGAGTGTTTGTGGCTACCAGTGTTGTAGCCTGGTTTGGTGTTCTCCCACCCAACGCAACTTGTGCGTACGACCGCCGCGATGTTACGGTCATTGTTGTAGTACGAGCTGGCTCTGTGTTTTTTTGCCGCCACACTTCTTACCATTATTTCTCGGAATTTAGGACATCCTCGATAATTAGCGGGGTGTCCCTCATTCCGGCACACTGCGCACTTTAGAAGGGCTTTGTCTTCTACCCTTTCTTTTCCCAGAGGGCATTCTTCTGCCTTATGGTCTTTTCCGCATTTTACGCAACGGTGCTGCATTTCACAGTTCGCCGCCGCGTGGCAACGGACACATTGCAGGATGTATCTACCTTTTTTAGTTTGCCCAATGTGACACTTTGATGATCCAAGACTGTAATTTTTCTTAGACTACCAATTCTGCTGCTGGGCGTTAGTTGAACTAAAAAGTAGGGTAGCTTGCGGTTTTCCCTTCTTGCCTTGGCTGTGGTGAACGATTTTACGGAGATAAACTCGAGATCGTCGTGCCTCAAGTTTTGAAGCATCTCGAGCAGAGCCTCCGGTTCCACCTCAGGGTCGATACCCTTTAATAGAACAGTTACCCTCTTTGTTTGCTTCGGCGTGGACGAGTAGAATTCCGCGGTGGCCCTTTTTAAGACCTCTTGAATTTTTTCGTGGTCTGCCACCGCATAGGTTTGAATGGCATGCCTGTTACCAGACAGTCTTTTAACTACAAAATTGTTTCCTATAGCTAGCTTACAAAGACTTACCAATTCCTTACACTCAATATCTATGGTGTTGATTGGTGGCATCTTTATTTTTTCGTTGTTATTGTTGCTTTGCCGCTGCTGTGTTGCTTGCTCTGGTCGATTTTGTGTTGATAGTTGCTGTTGATGTTGATGTTGCTGTTGGCCGACTTTTGGCTTTGGCTTTTGTTGTTGTTCTGTTTCTTTTTCTTTTTCGAGTGCCGCTATTGTTTTCTTTCGGCGTCTTTCTTCTAGTCGGGCTCTTGCCATCGCAAGTTTCGCCTCCAATTCACTTATTTCCTCTTCTTCATCCTGAGGATGCAAGAGAAGCGAATGAGTTGTTTGCCCCATACATGTTAAAGTTGGAGGGGGATGGGAGCTCATTGACCTCCTCCATTTGCTGATCTCTTTTCTCGATTGTTAATTTCGCGGTTTTACTTCGCGTCACAAGGGAGTTTTTCGGTGTACCTTTTCGTTTGTGTGTTGTCACGTTTTTATCTTCCTCCGTGTTCATGCTGGTTCTTTCCAGTTTGTTTTCATTAAAAAAGAACAAAGGTGACCTGCAATACGAACCACGAAGTCGATTTCTTCCATACGACGACTCGAACTCGGCTATCGTCTGCTAAGAGTCAGTATACTTGCACTCGCGCCAAATGATGCTTTGAAAACTCTGTGCTTAACTAGCAATATATTGTGTGTTTTAATTTTCACTTTTACGACTGAGGTGATATATTTTAATTGTCTTACTTTGTTTTTGCACCTCACTGAAGTGATTTTGTGAGCACGTTTTTTGTCACTTTTAACAATCGTTTTGTTTGTTTGTTGTTGTTGCACTTTGTTTTAATTGTCACAACACGTCACGTCACTGTTTTTCTATTTCGTGGCTTCGTTCTCGTTTATGAATTAGATTAATTATATCAATAGGTTGTCCGTTTTTTCAACACATGTTTTGAAACTGAGTATTCACAGAGTGACAGACGTTGTTTTCGCGATATTAAAACACATTGGTTATGTGATAAACAGCAATTTAATTAGTAATGTAATTGTATGTTTGTCAGTGAAAAAGTGTATTAAATGTGCACAGAACCGAAATAAATGCACGATAAATGAATAAATAGTCTAATGAGTTGATTGCAATTAATATATCACGAATTTAATAATAAATACACTGCGGTTGATAAAGATTTACTTAGAGAGCTGAATTGCACGTCTACATCGGATGTTTTATATATTGTGACTCGACACACAAATGTTTATTTTGAGGAACATTCAGTAGTTTTGACGAACTACCAGAGGACAGTATTATGCGTTATTCTCGGGTCAGCTAAATGAGAAAATAAAAGAAAATTGTCCTCATATTCTAACGACTTATTATATCAGTTTCCTGATTATAGCTAAGGCTACCACTTGATTGGAGTCATTTCTAGGAGATGATATTCGTATAGACTGAGTTTGTAACTGCCTTTCAGATAGGTCTCGTGAAATTCAGTCGCTTTTCAATCTGGTGACTTTCTTGACATACATTTCATCGAGATCGAAATCTGCACTGCACTATATATACACACACACAGAGAGAGATAAGCACCCAAATAGTTAAATAAAACGCGTGTCTGTTCTTAATTTAAAGTCACTTTATTTACCTAATGCAATCTGTTTTTAAACCTTTTAAATTGGGTATAGCGAACACAATCAATTTATTCTTACAAATGTGGTTTTTAGGTTTTGATTTGAATTCAATTCACAAAGTTAAGTTTGTCCAAAACAGTCTTCTTTATGTTTGGGTAAAACGAGAAACACAAAGCTAACACTGAGTTGGATTTTGAACACGTATCCAGAAGACTCGAATTATTATTTCACCTTTGCGGACACTCTGGTTATATATAGAATATCTACCGGGGAGATAGAATTTCTCCGTGAAAGGAACTCGACGAAGTCGTACGGTAAGCGCAAAACACCGATGTTCCTTTTCTTAACCACCGTCAAAAGGTTACTTGCGACTTTTTCTTCCTTCTTCGACGACGGGTATTAATCACTTTACCTTTTTAAAAGGAATTTACGCGCGATCGGTTTTCGCTTTTACGTCCGTTTTGGACGATGGTTTTAATCAGACTCCCTGATAGAATCTTCAAAACCGGACGACGTTCATACACACACACCCTTATCTCTCTTTCGGTCTTGCAGACCGAAAGATACATCCATTGTTTACCCACAATAGATCTTTTTTGATACACATGAGGTAAGCATTGAAAATGTTTATGATCTGAGAGATTTGATTGTGTAGATGCGGGTATACAATTCTTAGAATCTTATATTTACACAAGTGTACATTTATGGTTAATGATGGTAAAGATATTTTGTATACTTTATTCCTTCGTTACCATAGAATTGTTTTTTGTTTTGAGTAGCACATTATTTTCTTTGTGCCGTCATAGATTTTTCCCAGATGTGGTATCTCGATTCCATGATTTGCCCATATATGCATTTTGTACCTAATGCACTTTTACAGGTACTCATTGGATTGGATATGTTGATTTGGATTAATCAACATATGGGGCTTCACATGAAGGTGAATCCTGTTAGTGGTGTGGGGAGGCCCCCAAAAAGGGTGAGTATTAGGGGAGGGTAGGCGTTGCGTGTAACACCTTTTAGGACGAGATTGGCTGCCCGGTTTACGGTTTAGTTTACACGTGAAGGAGTGGGCCCCCACTCTTACTTGGAGTAGTACCTGAGAATCAGTTCCGCATTGTCTAGGCCATTTACAACGAATTTGTTATGAAAGTGCGAGGCGTACGTCATCTTGAGGTTCAAGTATGGAACTATAACTTTTAGATCCCCAGTTACTAATTACACATTGGTTTTGTATATTTCCATTGGAGAGCAATATGATATTTTTTAGAAGCAAGATTCTTACCCGGAATTAATGGTTCGTTGGTGTGGTCCATGCGACTCACGCTACAGTTCTACCTTATGGATACTGAGTCTTACCGAGAGCGAGATGAGGCAGACCTATCATTATTTGGTGCACACACTTGCTGTATGGGGAGAAAGTTGCTCGTTGGTGGTAAGATTTACCTTGAATAGTGGCCCCACCCAAGTCAAATGACATTATTTTTGAGGCTACCTTGCAATATAGAAATTCATCCCTTTCATTCAAACACTTTGAACATCACGTGATTGTTGCGAACTTTCCCAGCCCCCTATACGGTATGAGTCACTTGAGTTAATAAATAATGATTTGTGCTTTAAATATGAATCATTTTAGAGCATACTACAATCTCTTACATTACTCAGCAACTTACCTAAAATCTCGCTAGAAAAGAATACGAACTCATCACGGATAGTCGTGTCTTTACTTCAAAATACACTTTTCGAATATTCAATGCCATACTTTGCGTCAAAGCGGCTCCACTTTTCCTCACCGGATTACTCATAAAATCATTTATTTGCTTAATTATTTATAAATATGATAAATACTGGCATGTATCGCAAAACAGACACTCCTAAATTCACTCTCATTCTAATTAATAAATTCAAAAGGTGAACAAAAGGTGTAAACGGTGTGCTACAATTTAATTAAACAATAAAACACCACGCGGAAACAAGAACAACAACAAAATCTATAGATTAAGGCCAGAGTTTGTATAAGTTATTTCGATGCGACCAAGGTGTATAATAATAGAATAACCCACTGACATTTGCTGTGTTATTGTATATTGTATTGAATCTCGTCTCTCTGCTTATTTCTTAGAGCTCTAACATTTCATTTTTACCATCGTATATAATGCATAAGTCGATGTGATATGCGAATTTAGTAAACGATAATTATTTGCGTTAAACAAATCCATAAGGTATAAATAATATACAAAGATGTTGACCTGATCTTAGACGTCCAATGTTAACACCAATTATGCTAATAGGATTTATGCACTGCTTTGGTTTGAAGCGAATCCAACTGTCAATAATTGCGCTCGCTCATTCGAACGAGGCTGGTAATAGGAATCATCGATTGGCGAATTGGAACCACCATTGTGGATGTGAGAGTTAGGTTGGTGGTCTCCTGGAGTAGACGATACATCCTGTGAGGAGCTTTTTTCAACTACTCGAAGTCTTTGCCTTTGACTGATGCCGGTCACATGTTTGATGAAACTAATTTTTTAGGTGTATATAATTCCGAAATATTATCTTTCACCCTCTTCCTGGCCCCAACTTTTATTTGAATATTATGTATATCTAGAAGTGGGTTGGAAATATTTCTTATTCGAAATTATAGCTGAGTCATATTTTGTTGCGAGTTTAGGACTTGTGGATGACGTGAAAACTGTGTAGCATTACTCTTCTATTCAGGGGGCGAGGAATATCTGAGGTACATATATTGTATAGGATAGAGCCTATAATGGTACCTTGCGGTACACCAAATATTCCAGATTATCTTCCATTCAAACGAAATTGAAAAGTTATATTGAACGAAGTTGTAAATGATAAAACGAGTAGATAGCTTTATAGTGTGTAGTGCTCAAGTGACCGAAAACAAGACCTTCGATCCACGTCTCTTTGATGGTCTCAATATCTACGCTCACCGAATTGGTGGGATCTTTATTAAAGAGACGCATTTTAATATGGTTTTGAAAAATATTTTGTATATTTAAAATATTCTCCCTGAACTGAAATATATTGATTTGATCGTTCCACAAATGACTTTTGTATATCGTTGGTTAGGATTTTGTTAATGATGGCTGTCGTCGTTCGGCGAATGTCTTCAATTGATGCAAAACAGGTACTTCTTCAGTCAAATGGACAATACAAAATTGGAAAAAATGGAAGAACTCAGTACAACTGAGTACGAGGAGTGGTGAAGTAAAAAAACTTGACTTTAGCTTTAAATAATCTGTAATAATTTTCGGGGGATAAAAAGGTGCAATGTCATGCAATAATCTCCAATTTTTGGTTATAATTCATCATCATCATCATCGGCACTACAACCGGGAGTCGGTCTTGGCCTTATTTAGCAAGCCCTGAGGCTTGCTAAATTTTCCATAATGGTTTGTTTTTTCCGGGCAAGGTCATTAGTCTTGCGCCAGAGGCTCCCCGACGGGGAATCGAACCCCGGTCTCCCGCGTGACAGGCGGGTATACTAACCACTATACTATCGACGAGCCAAAACTCATCTAAATATTATTAAGTGCCACAAGTAGCTGTTCATAAGTGTTGGTGGATGTCATCACTTAATTTTAGAGGGAACATTTTACAAATGCTCAAAGTTTGATGACATTTCGTTAAGTGGAAACCGACATCCAACGCGAGTGAGTCGTTTCTGTGCATCGGTTAAAAATGTACAAAGAGCAACTAGTCAATATTAAAAACATTGTTTTAAAATGGTTGAAAATTCTATCGAGTTGTTTGAATGATTGAAAACACCTTATGATGGTAGTTGTTTATACAACCATTGGAAATTGCATCACAATGCCCGGCCGCACCATCAAAATAAAAAAAAAAACATGTAAGTTGTACCGAATCCTCCTCATAGTCCAGATCTAGCTCTGAATTATTTTTTTTTTTAAATCCCCAGGGCAAAAAAAGGCACGAAGCGTTGTTGATGAAATAAAGGTACATTTTTTTTTTTTTTTTTTTTTTTTTTTAATAATTACACTTCTCTCGGGAGAGGCAAACCTATAGCCACCAAATAACTGTTGCAGTTCTTTTTTAACACACCCAGTTTTTGATGCAGCTGTCTAGCGAGCAATTTTTGATATTATGAGCGTCATCTCTTGAATGTTCTAAAGATTTATTGAACGAACCTTGTAGCTAATAATTTTTTTAAAATATGTACTCTCAGGAGAGGCCTAAAGCACCGACACGGCTCCCGAATATGCCATTAAATGGCCGGTGTATTTCCTCTTGAACAGTTGCAGGTTGTAACGCTCCCGAAAGAGTCGCATGGGGAGGGAACTCCACAGCTTTCCCGCTCTGTAACGGAACGAGTTCTGATGCAGGGATGTTCGCGCTGTCGGGAGATGAACCGCAAACTGGTGCACTCCGTCGGATTGTCTTGTGGAGCGCATATAAGCCGAATTGCGTGGAACAATGCCACGAATCTCCGAAGAACAGTACCCGTGATAATATCTGTAAAACAGACAGAGGTCGGCTACGCGCCTTCGATGTGATAGGGGTTGTAGTCCCGACATCAGCGCCGAGTCCGCGATTAGGCGGATCGCCCGTCTCTGTATGCTCTCAAGTAGGTCGAGGGTATGTTTGGGAGTCGAGCTCCAAACATGAAAGCAGTATTCGAGCACGTGTCTAATTTGGGATTTGTAAAGGAGAAAAAGTTGGGCCGGAGTAGAATATGTCTTGGCTCTAAAAAGATAGTTTAGGTTTCCCGAGGCTGACCTGGCGATGCTCGACACGTGTTTATGCCATGATACATTCCCACAGACCGTGACGCCGAGCAATTTCAGGCTTTCCCCAGCTCCGAGGGCCCGGCCCTGTGAATGTTGTATATGGTGTCTTCACCATTGAAGTCGACGAGATTGGCCCTTCCCCATTTGCAGGACCCTATCTAGATCGTGATTCAGAGAGTCAATCTGTCTACATCTCAGCTGATGCGACGCAGATGCACCAATCGGCCGAACACTCGAAAAGGAGGAAACAAGCCTACTATCATCCGCAAAACTCAACACTTTGTTATCCGTTGTCTCCAACAAATCATTTATGTTATATGCCGTTAGAAGAATTTTAAATCGCAGGGGTGGACGAAGGATTTAAAAAAAAAAAAAATTCGGATTTCTTAGACAACTTTAAATTCAAAATCATTATTTGCGTTTAAAAAAATCGATTTTTTTTTTTAATAATATCTAATCATTGAAAAAAAAAATGTTTCGTCCATCCCCGAGTAAATCTTATCTAAAAGGAGTGTGTAAAATTTTAGAAAGAACGGTTCAATATTTTTGAGATATCATATCACTGACTTTGAAAATGCTGCTTTAAGATAAAGTTTCCAATAAGGATAGGAACCGGTGGCAAGGGCGGAGCTTGAGGGTACTCCACTTCATTCAGTTTTCTTCGAATCGATTTGAAATTTCAGGAGATCGTTTCTAAGAAGTTGCACTTTCAACAACAATAAAAAGTAATTCTTTGATCACTATATATGCCCCTGTGGCGTTTCTAAAAGATACACACACAGTACACAAGCATAAAGCGAAGACCAACACAGAAATAAAATCGAATAAATATAAGCATCAGCCATATACCAAGCAATAACATAGCAATCCGACAGCGGTTGAGTGTACTTGAGTTTAGAAATCGCGGTAGTGGCCTGATGTGTTGGGCATTGGTTCAGTTTTTAGCGATTCTAACCGTCATAGCGCAGTTCTAATCACACGTTCTTCACTATCATCGCTACACTATACCGCTTTAATAATAGGGGTTCTCTACTTGTATTGGGTAACACGTTTTTATCCATGCAAGGAATAACCCCATTCTGAAATGTACTTCCGGTGTTTCTATGAGATACACACGAAAACACAGCTGTGGTGAAGAATCGAATCGAAAAAAAAAACAAATATTCAGAGCCATATACCAAAGCGTTGAACATAGCAATCCACAGTTTAAGTAGGGAGAATTTCCATCCTCGTGTGCACATGCCGGTACTCTGATGCGATGGTGCATCAATTCTCCCTAGCTAAACGCCGTAATTGGTAACCCTGACTTAATATATACACACAGCAAAACCCGTTTCCATAGTTAACCAGCATTTTCCTTCATCACCAAGGACCAGTGTACTATCCACCACTCCACCGATCCACATGAGTTAAGATTCTTCTAATGTGATAAATTTGGTACAAATAAAAATATGTCCGGTGTGCTAATATAAAAATTACTGTTTTTGTAAAACGTGGGTACACTCAACGTAAGCTCCTTCATAACGACTGAATTCCCCACGGGGGGAGAGCTATTATCATAGACCCAAGCCTCTCTCAGTGGTTGCATTCATATAGAAAGCAAAACAAATTGATAACGACTTTTTGGACACCCTGTATTAGTATCCAAATCGCTGTTATCAAGAGCGGGCCTACGATTAGTGACCAAATGCCAATCACCATCCACCCCCCAGATTTTAAAAGCCTGGAAAGCCGGTTTGAGGTTTCTACTCACATATGCCCCCCTCACAGCGTGTGGGTGCGTTCAACCCCAATACAAATTTAATTAAATCATGCAATTCCCAGACATATCTGCGTGATACGACGCGGAGATATGTCATTGTTACAGTCCCAACAGGAGAAGTACTTTATCAGGCTTATACGCAGGTCGAACAACTCCAAGTATTGCTCAGTAGAGGGCACCCTCGCAGTAGATTGTCTACTGCCTCATAATTGACAATAACGTCGTAGCGTATGATTGGGCCGGTGGGATGAGAAGTGTCATACACAAGTTTTATTTCTAGTGGAGGAATAATACCACCAACTAAATTTGGAAATTGGAAAATGTTTCACGCCATTCGAATAAGGATAATATGATAGATAATAATTTTTAATTTCCTGTCCAGTGATTTTATGGAAGTGCTCTTGCAGTTTTTATAAACGTTTCGATCCGAACTTCAGGCTTCCCCACCCCAATGGTCGTATAACAATTTTAGATTCTCTACATTATGAACATGTGGCGCAAGGCTATTAACCTTTATTATTATTATTATTTACTGGCCTGTGGGAACCCGGAAGTTCATGACCTCACCGACTCGGTTCCGCCATTGTCCCCTGTCCTGTGCGCTCTCCTTCCACGTTCGATCATCCGATCCGATCTCCTCGAGGTCCAATCTAACATTGTCCTCCCATCTCCGTCGCGGCCATCCTGTCGGTCTCTTCCCCGTTAGTTTACCGTCAAGAATTCTATGCACGGTCCTATCACGCCCACTCGCGCTACGTGTCCGGCCCATCTTAATCTTCGCGACTTGATCACTCTCACTATTGTAGGTTTGCGGTATAGCCTTTCTAATTCGTGGTTGTGCAGTTTCCTCCATTTTCCTGACTCCTCGTCATATTTACCGCCAAATATACCCCTTAAAATTTTATTCGCGAATACGCGGAATTTGTTCTCTTCGCGTTTTGTGAGAGCCCATGTTTCGCATCCGTATAGAGCAATCGGCATGATTATGGTTCTATAGACACAGAGCTTTATATTACGTGATAGCAATTTGGATTTTAATAGTTTACTGGCTGCATACCAACTAGCGTTACCGGAATGTAGTCTTTTGTTAATTTCCTTTAACGTTTCGTTTCTGGTCGTCAGTATGGTTCTCAGATATTTAAATTCTTTGACATTTTCAAATATCTTGCCCCAGACGTTTATATGTGTTCCCTGAGGTCCACCTGCTCTCGTCGTAGTCATGTATTTCGTTTTGTCTTCGTTTATTTCTAGGCCCACCTCTTCTGCTGCTTGCATGATGATTTCACAGTTTTTACTTATAGTTTCGAGATTATCGCCCAGAATGGCGAGGCCATCCGCATACACGAGCACTTGTGTGACCCCGTTCAGGGATGATCCGGCCGTGTTGTCGTCTTGTATCTTTCTGATGACATACTCGAGGACAAGGAGCCTTGTTGTTTTTCAATCGATTTATCGCGTCTACAACTTCCTCGAAAGAGAGATCTGGGGCTCGGCTGTATATACGTCTGATGCGTTTATTTGTGGTTGATGGGTGCGCACATTGAACAGGTTTTCAAAGTGCTGCTTCCATCTTGTCACGATATTGTTTGTTTCTGTCATCAGACAGCCGTTTGTGTCTCGGATTATTTTGGCTCTCCCTCGGTAGCCATTTCTAATTGAATTTATGCCGGCATACATACCTCTGCTGTTCTTTGCTCCGGCATTTTCTATGATTTTTTCGATCCGAGTCTTCTCTCATTCGCGTTTTTTGCGTTTGAAAAGTCTAGTGGTTTCTTTCCGAATTGTCGCGTATCTTACTGCGTTGACTTCATCATATGCTTCTAAGTGGATCATTCTGAGGCGTTTACGTTCTTCGATTTTGCCCTGCACTCATCGTCAAACCAAGGTTTGGACTTAGTTGTTTTCTTAAATCCTAATACCTCTTGGGCTGTTTGTTTGATTGTGTCTCTGATCGATGCCCAGTTAGTGTCCACACTATTGGCTTCCTCTTCCTCACTACTGTCATTCTCTAGGATGCCAAATCTATTCGTTAGTTCGTCTTGATATTCCGCCCTTTTACGTAGGTCTTTTAGTTTATCAATCTCGAACTTTTTGCTAGTCTCCCGTGACTGTCCATGTGGGTTTGCTGCAAGCCGACTTCTAATTTTGCCCATCACTAGAAGGTGATCGGAGTCGCAGCCTGCTCCTCTATATGATCTTACGTCAAGGATATTCGAGTGGTGTCTTTTGTCTATGAGGAAGTGGTCTATTTGGTTACGCGTTACGCCGTCGGGTGATATCCATGTGGCTTTATGGATTTGCTTGTGCTTGAACATCGTGCTCTTCACTACCAGATCTTTTGACGCTGCGAACGTGATAATTCGAATACCATTATCATTTGAAACGTCATGTAGGCTTTCTTTACCTATTGTTGGTTGGAAGATATCTTGCTTTCTAATTTTCGCATTGAGGTCGCCGAGGAGGATTTTAACATCGAATGATGAGATCCCATCAAATACTTCCTCTAGGGTTTCGTAGAATGTGTCCTTCGTTTCTTCGTCGGTAGATTCTGTTGGGGCGTGTACGTTTATAAATACATAATTGTACCATGGGCCCTGTATTTTTAGCACCGACATTCGGTCATTAATAAATTGCACATCTTTTACATGGGACGTAATCTTCTTGCTTAGGATGAAGCCAGTTCCGAGGTTATGTGTATCGGTACCTCCACACACCAGTGTAAACCCGTTGGTTTCGATTACTTGATGTGGGAGTCGAACTTCGTGAAGCGTGGCGATGTCCATTTTATATTGTTTCGCCTTCTCTATGACCGTTTGTATCGCGCCTGGTTTATACAACGTTCGAACATTCCACGTCCCGACGCGTATATTCCGCTTTTTCCGTTTTTCCCTACGTCTTCTTTTTGTCGAGTCGGTGTTTTCTTGATGATTTTTTCCCTTATGGTAGTGTCGGCTCATCACACCTACGCCTACCGGGATTTTCGTGGGATTGTTTTTTGTATATTGATTATTCATTGGGGTTTCAAATAGTCCGCCACATCAGAGCCCCTTTTTGATGTGATAAGGTCCGCTTACTGCTCTGATTCGACCCGGTGTCTGAGAGGCGACGTTATAATACAGCCGGTATACCCCTGCCTGCAAACCATCCAATGGGCACGGTGACGCGTAACACCCTGGATTATGGGTGGTAGATATTTGTGTGTTACTCCTCGCTAGCCTGTCTGTCATGGGTGACCCTACTGGAAGCATATGCTTCCGTCAGCATAGCCTGAGTGATTCATTGTACTTTAAGCCCCCGTACCACGTCAAGGTTTCTACCAAGCGGGGGGCTATTAACCTTACCCGTAAAAATAAATTATTATGGAAAATGTAACAAGCTTTGAGACTTGCTAAATAAGGCCAAGACCGGATCCCGGTTGTGCTGCCGATGATGATGATGATATTATGAACATATCAATATTGCAGATGGTAAATGGGCTCCTCGATAGTATAGTGGTTAGTATACTCGCCTGTCACGCGGGAGACCGAGGTTCGATTCCCCGTCGGGGAGCCTCTGGCGCAAGACTAATGACCTTGCCCGGAAAAAAGCAAATCATTATGGAAAATTTAACAAGCCTCAGGAGTTGCTAAATAAGGCCAAGGCCATTTCCCGGTTGTAGTGCCGATGATGATGATGAAATACCGACTTTCGTTTAATTTGCGTGTAGCGGTGACAATCGGTCTTTCTGCGAAATTATTTCATCTTTATCATTATCGGCACTATAACCGTGAACCGGTCTTGGCCTTATTTAGCAAGTCCTGAGGCTTGTTAAATTTTCCATAATGATTTGCTTTTTGCCGGGCAAGGTCATTAGTCTTGCGCCAGATGTGAAATTATTTACACTTGTATAACCGTTTTAAATATTAAAAATATTTGTTGAAGGTGTGTGTAGCGGTAACAACAGGTTGTCCTGCCGAACTTTTACATCATCATCATCATCATCGGCACTACAACCGGGATCCGGTCTTGGCCTTATTTAGCAAGTCTCGAGGCTTGTTAAATTTTCCATAATAATTTATTTTTATGGGCAAAATTATTAGCCTTGCGCAACTCGAACCTTTTACAGACCCAGCTAAATCGAATGTGTTAACGTTTCTTTTTATTTTGCCTTGTTAAAGTCTCTATATTGATATCCTAACATCCAGTTTTTTAGCACATTGTCCCCGCTCTGTGGGCTCTCAAAAGATCGATATTTTTTAACTTAAAAAGAAAAAGAAACAACAGTAGATAAATGGATTTAAATTTCGATGCATCTTATACATTGTATTTACTATTCAAGTGAAGGAGTCTTCAACTCTTGCAGTTTTCGAAATTCAAATTCATTCTACAACGCGCCCTTAGTTTTTACGATTATGATCGATTATATTGGTTTGTTACACAAACGACTTGGCAACAATATAAATTAATATCTTTTAGAATATGAAGTAAAGCGGGTCATCCCAATAAAAACTTTTTAAATAAATAAATAGATAAATAGTATATATACAAAGTAAATGTTAGTGAAAAGTCAAATGGAGTTCCTAAAAAGGTTTCATGATGAATACGTCGAATGTACGTCCTGAGGAGTCAATAAACTTAGAACTCAATAACATTAATAGTACGAATGACTTTTTTGAGCAGCAGCATCTGCCGAAACAATTAGGTGAATTTAATACATTTGATTCCCAAAATGGGAACAGTACTTTTTGTAATATTAACCGTTGTGAAGACTATTGTGATACTAATATAAACCCAAGTGATGTCAAACTTAACGACAGTAACAGCGAAGATTACCTTAATATAAAAAACAATCAGACATCTAATATGACACCGGTCGTCCCTGATTCAACGACCTATTTTCAATGTCCTCTTCAATCGCGTGCACATTCGCAGTTATATAACAACATATCCCCTAATCTAACATTCCAACCGCCATCTTTAGTAATGCTACAGTACTCTTATGATTATCCAGTCGGTATCGGAAATCGTAATGTTGCACCAACGACCGGTTGTTATCAGGCGAATGCCTGGTATCCTAACAATAAACATAACTACTATACAGAACAACCTGTAAAACCATACCCCTACCATTATAAAAACCTGCATTACCCAGCCAAAGAAGACAATGGACAATTATTTAAAAACATTCATCAGTATCAACTCCAAATGTCCGATCAATATAACATTCATCATGACCAATTAGCGGATATACTTCAGCTTTCTAACAGGTAAGTTGTGTAATTTCACCCCTTACTTTTCAGATCATTAAAAGAAGGTCGCTCTGTCCCTTTCTGTACTTTTTCAGATTTTTTGACGAGATAAACTCGAAACTTAAAATTCCCCCCGACAAAGGGTTTATTTTTAGTTTTATTCTTAAAAACTAATAAAAAGTTCAAACCCGTACTAACACAAAAAAAGAAATACGTGTAGAAAAGAATTTAAAAAAGACAAAACCAAAAAAAAAAATTATCCAAAACCGTAGGCTTAAGTTAAATTGCTAAGTAGTTGAACAGTAAAAAACGTATTACACCATAATTCAGCAAGTCAATAAGACCTTAAAATAAACCGATCGATACAGTGAGTGGTATATGCAAATATGAAGTCCCCAACAAATTTTTATTACCAAAAATACATTTGAATTGTTAATTAGTTTAGCCGCAGACAACATATCCATAAGTAGGTATAAAATTTCAACTAATTGGTACTAAAAAGCAAAGGTTTTAACACCTTACCTGTAAACTACAGTTTTTCTTTATGTGTTTTCTGAAAAAGTACGAAGTCCTCGCTGTTTTAAAAATCAGTCAATAAACCATCTCTTGTTAATATTCTTTTATATTATGAAATCACACCAATAAGATCTTTATTTGCCTTTTTTCTGTATTTATTTTGATTTCTGGTAGTCTTATCATGCGGCTCAGAATGTCTTATTTCAATCAAATGTATTTCCAATTTATTTTTATTATTAAGGGGGGCTTGATTTTTACAATAGAATTTAAAAAAAAAAAATTTTTTTTTAGCAGACTATTACATGTACTAAAATAATTTTTTTGGTACTATTATGGGCGACATCTATTATAAACCAAAAAATGTTTGCCAAGATAAACTCGAAACTTAAAGTTACCCCAGACAAAGGGGCCTATGTTTTGTTCTTAAAAACGAATAAAAAATTGAAACTCGTAGTAACACAAAAAAGCAATACGAGTGGAAAGAAAATAAAAAAGACCAAACCAAAAAAAAACATTATCCAAAACCCTAGGCCTAAGTTAAATCGCTAGCTAGTTGAATAGTAAACATTTTTTTAGCACTTTTAATTCTTATTCATCACTGTAGAGAACGCCTTCCAAAAGGCGTAAGTAAAAATTCAAGCTGGATTCTATTCATGAGGCTTATAGTAGACACTGTTTTTTTTTTCTTCTTCTATTTATGATTTTGGATAAGCTTATATTGACGAGCAACAACAAAATGTTAGCGTCCTAATAAATATTTACAGTTTTATATGTCCTCCACTAACTCAGTGCTTGTGTATAAATCATAAAATACTTTGACTATGGATATTGCATATATCAAAGCGAGCGCTGGTTGAAATATGAATTCCGGTCAAATTTTTTCCAGGCCACGTTTGTTTTGTATAAATATGCGAAGCAATGATAAACCAGATGCGCGAATAATGCTGAAAATGTTTATCACGTCTCCAAAATTTATAATTAATTATATAATTTTCGGGCATTAACTATAAGTTAAAACCGGTTTCCTATTTGTAGTTGTTTACATGCTATTTAAATTTTAATGTGGTGTTGTATTCCAGAATACTACCCTTATTCGCTTTAACACTAACTCATGTCCTTTCAAACACAACCCTTAAAAACACAACCCTTAAAACTACATCCTCACATATGTTACATTCTCAGTTAATACAGCACATTTCATAAATAAACAGACACTATATTCTATATCCAGTCACTTACAGCACATTTCATAAATATGCCCCTTTTCATAACAAGCACATTTTTCATTTCAAAACATGGACACTTTGATTTTCGTTCAAAGTTTATTCAAAATTCTAAGTCACAGAGACTTCTAGATTGTTTTGTTCAGCTTATACGCCACAGTCAGTTAGAACAAAATGTTCTATATAAACAAGTAAATTTATATGAAAAAAGTAGAAAGAAGAGAGCTCAGCTTGAGATAGCTGAGTTCAATAAAATAAAAATAAAATCAAATAAAATATAATTAAATAAAAACTATAAGTATTTTAATAAATATAATAACCTCCACGCTCTTCCCTCGAAAGAGGAAGCACGGCGACTGGAGACGTAACAGTGGTTTAACAGAGATACTATAAATTTTCAAATGTTGAAATCTGGAAACGATTTATGTTTTACATTAACATTATTTAAAAGTCTTCCTTTAGTACTTACTTTCATTTACCGTTGTTGTATTATTTTGTTGGAGTTTACCCTTTTGTTGGATCTTATGTGAGTGTTGTATGTTTCGGTATGGACACGGTGCTGTTTAGTTTCTCACAAGTTCTGCAATTCTACTCCTAGATAGTGGCTAGTCACTACTCTTCTGGCTTGTCAGGGGTTTTTGTGTTTCGAAGTGGCAATATTTAATGGGTGTAGAAAGGGGGCACTTAGTTTGGTATGGGTTTTGATGAAAACGGGCGTTCCTCACCCTACATGCCCCTAGAGTAAACCCGTGGATAAAATAACAAGGGGACTCACGTATTGTCTGTACTTCCGTCAATGCTCCACCGGGCCAGGGTCCTTACTGTTCCGGATGCAATAAAAATTCACAGGTTCTCCTTAGTAATGCTGGGTTTTATTAGTCTTGTACTTCTTTGTTACTCACTTTAACAATATTACTCAACTTAAAATATTACTCAACTTAAACAATATTACTTTAAACGTTACACATTGTCACTTTAGTTATAGTATTGTATTATTTTAAACGTTACCCCGGCGAACACCAACTCAACACCACTTTTGCTGACCGTCTCGGCCGAATCTCAAAAACCAACTCCTGACCTTCCTGGTCAACTTTCAGAAACCAATTCTGACCGTCCTGGTCAACTAGCAAAAACCAACTCGTTTCCTTTTCCGATCGTTTGATCGTAGGAAAACCTTTTTTTCTCTTTTTTGCTAACACAAGCCAACGTGTTAGGTTCCTTCAGCGATAATCGCACTCAATATCCTTTGTTTCAGGATTTCCTTTGTGAGCCCACGCATCCTTTATCTGATCCCAAGGTATTGTACCTTGGATCGGAAACCGTCTGGAATCTCTTAAGTATTACCTGGGATTTCTCACAGTGCCCAGACTTGGTAATTTCTTTTTTACTGAACATCGGAGCCAAAGATATTTTGTATCTTATGGGTATTGTTGTTCAGCGAGTGTTTTTACGATCGCCGTCCTTTTTTCCGTATAGGAAATGTTTCCTTGAATAGGATTTAAGGGGACGGTGTCGCCGTGCATTTTATGCTTTTTACCAACTTTACTTAAGAGTTGGTCATCTGGTCCGCAGATTTGGAACCAGGGGAATTTACGTGTGAACATCTGGATCATATATCACGTTTTGGATTTATTTTGTAATCAAGAACAATTTCCCCCCTCTTTTACAGTTTATTGGGATGACCTTCTTTTTTCTTTTTATAGATATCATTTTTTATTTCTTCCTATTATTATAATTTACTTACTTGCTAGACAAAAATGATTAAACTCTAGCTTATGTTATCTTATTTCTTAACTTACTGGTCCCTTGCGGACTCTCTAAGTTACATGCATACGCTTAAAGCATGAAAATTTGTCTTTCGACATTATGGTTATTTGGTTTACATGAATTTTTAGGGAACTTAATTGGATACAAAGAAAATGAAGAAAAGAAAAAACTTTGTTCTTGTTATTGTTTTTACCTTATATCTAACTTAAATACTAAACTATCTATAGATTTGTTTTTTTTTTTTTTTTTTAACTTAACTCTATTCTAAATCTAACATCAAAACTAAATTTTCGAAATGCTAAATCTATGTAAGCTTTCCGTTGTTTGTCGGGTTTTTTTTTTTTTTTTAATTATTATTATTATTATTTCTTTAGTTTTATAAGGAAACAGGGTTTTAATTGCCACTCAGCCACCAAAATCTATGGTGTTGCTTATTCGCGTCTTTTCGGTCTCTCTGTGCTACTGCCGTACTGAACTGCAGGCTCTCTTCATTAGTGTGCGCAACCTCTCGATTAAAACATATTCGTTTATCTATACCCGACCGACGCACGTGATAAATCAACGGTATAGCGGATTCATTTTGTATGAGGCCGTTCATGTCAAGACTAAGGAATGCTTCTGGTGGAATAAAGCCATTGCGACGTACCACCTCATAATACATATTGTTTGGGTAATATGCACCAAAAATCAAATCGTTCTGTGAGCTCATTGATCTTGCAATATGCCCTCGGATCAGCTTGATCATAAAGTTATCCACTCTGTTTATATTGGCCCCACTGTACAACGCTTCATTGGGATAATATTTTTTGTGATTGGATTCAGGAGTCCGATGTAAGTTAAGACACGTCCTGAGGCATTGTCTCTCAAAAATCCGAATCTTTTCCATTAAGCTCGGCCCCACATTAAACCACACTGGGCATCCATATATGATCATCGGTCTGATGAGAGCCATGTAGCATATAACTTTAACTCTGCTGTCAAGTTGACTACTAGGTAACAGTCTTCTTGCCATAGCGTAAGCTTTCTTTGCCCTGGCTAGGGCAGCTTCCACATGTTTGTTAAAATGTAGATACTGATCCAGCCAGATGCCTAAGTATTTGACTACGGTTTTGGTTTCCAGTATTTGTTGGTGTGGTCCCATAAAAGCTAGCTTTCGCCAGTTTATCCTGGTGTCTCTGGTAGCTTGAGCCAGTGGTGTTCTAAAGAGGATGGTTTCACACTTCTGGATATTGATTTTGAGTTTCCAGTTGTTGCAGTATCGCTGAACATCATTGAAATCCCCTTGTAATAATCCGTTAATGATTTCAATTTTTGGTGCTGTTCTATATATTATCAGATCGTCTGCATACGCAATAGCCTGATGAAGAGACCTTACCAGGTCGCTAGTGTAAATATTAAAAAGGATCGGAGATAATACCGCTCCCTGTTGCAGACCGTTTTCTATATTGTAAGTAATGTTAGAGGTCACATTGCCACTTTTGACGATGAATTTCCTTTCATTCAATATGTCGTATAGTATATGCAGTAGTGGTCTATGAATGCCTAGTCTCATTAGCTTGTAATATAAGCCTTCTAAGCAAACGGTGTCGAAGGCCCTCTCCAAGTCAATCAAACAGGCACCTGTACACTGTTTCAGATTTTTATTCCACTGAATGTCTGAAACCAGTTTAGCTGCGGCATGTGTGGTTTCATGACCAGCTTTAAAACCAAACTGGTTATTTGGAATAATATTATTGTCCTCAACCCATTTAAGTAGAGCCTTGTTTAGAACCTTTTCGAATACTTTACTGATACTCGGTAACAAACTGATCGATCGCAGATTTTTTGGGTTTGTTCTATCTTTCCCTTTTTTTGGTAACGGTTGGATGATGGCCGTTTTCCAACGTACTTGATAGTGTGCGTTGTTCAGAGCGTTGTTAAACAATACTGCATATATGTCCATTGCGATTGGAGGAAGATGTTTTAGTACGATATTGGGTACTCCATCGATTCCAACTGATTTTTTGTTTCTTAATGATGCAAAGACGCCATGGATGTCTTCACTAGAGTCTTGACTGTTGGCGCTTTCGACAGTAATCTCGGCGTTTGCCGTATTTTCATTACTGAATTCGTTAAAACCATGGTTTTCTGATCGCCACTGTGAAATATCTTTTCGAAGATGACCATAATTCAGTAAAACTCTATCTTCCAAGCCATGGTTGCGACGAATTACTTCATTTGCCTTGTACAGTTCTTGATAGACGGCCCCTACAACATTCACTTTTTCCAAGGGATCTTCAAACACAAAAACTTCGTCATTTAGGATGGCGTTTTTTGTGTCTATGCCTATATTTGCCAGCATTCGTTGGTTTTCGTCAGTTCGTGGTATTTGGAGACACTGAATCTCGTTTTCATTACTCCGTCTAAATATTTTATTAATTTGCGGAAACATACTAGGGTTGTTGGATTTTACCGCCCGAACTTTGTTGTTCCAATACAAATTTGCTGATAGCCTATAGTTGGCTTTTATCAGCTGTTGGAGATTTTTTAATCCGGACTTCAGTGATATTATCTCCTGGTCGTGCCTATCAATAAATCGTCTGTACCGTAGTTTTAGTAGCGACAGAAGTCTACTTTTTTTTCTGTGGAGTGCGTTGATTGTGGCGTTTCGGTACATGTTCATGTTGTCCATAGGTGTGGTTTTTGGTATTGTTTTGTCCATAGTTTGTTTTATGGTTTCGTCCATTTTTTGTATGTATTTGTCGATGTCATCGTTGGGTATGTTTCTGTTGGTAGGAGGGTTAATGTCTTTTAAGCGAATTTCTCCTGTTAAGGTTCTCGTGAAACGCGTCCATCGCATACCCCAATAGTTATAGGGTTGCGGTATCATACATTCACCGAGTTCCACAACTTCGCTTGGTGTTTTTATCAATATTGATAATGCACAATGGTCGCTGTCATACTCAATTGTGCGTAGGCAGTTTATATTTTGTCTGTTAGTATGTGTATGTTTAAGGCGTGTGTCAATAAGCATAATATCGAGGAACGAGCCCCCTCTGGGGAAAGGATATTCTGTAGCTAGCAGGTCAACTTTATATTCAATGTGATGTTGATCTAGCCAACTAGCTAGTTGATTTCCTCTCGTGTTGGATATGCTATTTCCCCAATTTGGGTGTTTAGCATTCAAATCGCCACCCACGATGTAATAGTTCCATTCCGAGTAAAGTTGTAAGCATTGGAAAAGAGTCTCTAGCTCCACTATAAATTGATTTTGTTGATGTGCTTCTGGTGCGTAGGCAGATATCACATACACCCCCCTACCTTGTCGGAGGGGTATGCGGATAATGCACGCCTCAAGCACCTGAAATCTGCGAATCTCACCACTATATATTACCTTATGTTGAAGTTGTTTTTTAATAAAGATTGCCACCCCTCCTCCTTGTGTGGAGTTGGGTCGGTCTCTTCGTATAATGTCGTAGTTTGTGTGACATAGTTTATGCCTCTGATTCAGCTTAGTTTCGCTAGCCAGAAGCACGTCAGGACTTTCGTCTTGCAACAGTTTAAAGAGAGCGGCTCTTCTCTCGATTCTGATAAGTGAATTTACATTCACGACTAAAGCCGTAATTGTGCTTTCTGTTGGGGGGTTTATATTGACGGCTGGCTAGACAACTGCGAATAGACCCAGTCTAGTCTAGTGTTACTGTTTCTGGAGGTACAGTATGTTGCGGCGGTACCCGTGTGGTGGGTTGTGGCGTGTTTCTCCTGCCAGCTGTTACTTGAGCATACGAGAACTGGGGTGTTACATTTAGTGCTGGTCGGCCTTGAATTATCGGGCGTTCTGATTTTCGTTGCTGTGAAAACTTTTTTTCCTGTAGTTCGCGGAACTTAGGGCAGCCTCGATAATTACCGGGGTGTCCCCCACTCTTACAAACTGCACACTTTAGAAGAGATCTGTCGTCTACCCTTTCTTTACCTAACGTGCATTGTTCTGCGCTGTGGTCCTGTCCGCATCTTACGCATCGATACTGCATTTCGCAGTTTGCTGCTGAGTGCCCGAACCTTTGGCAGCGAAGACATTGGATTATATTTCTGCTTTTTTTCAATTTGTCCCATGTGACAATTTGATGGTTCAGGATAGTGATTTTCCTAAGTCCACCAATTTTGCTCCCAGGGCCCAGCTGCACCAGGAAGAATGGTAATTTTCTATTCTCCCGTCTAGCCCTAGCTGTATTGAAAGGTTTTACTGCGATAAACTCAATATCATTACAGTTAAGCTCTCGCAGCGTTTGTAATAGAGCTTCTGGTTCTGTTTCAGGGTCAACGCCTTTTAGTAGAACCGTTATATTCTTTATTTCTTTCGGGGTGTACGTGTAAAATTCCGCGGTGGCCCGTTTTAGCACATTTTTCATTTTTTCGAAATCCTTAACCGAATTTGTCTGTATGGCCAACCTGTTCCCTGTCAGTCTTTTAATTGAAAAATCTTCCCCAATAGAAAGCTTACATAGACTTACCAGTTCGTTACAGTCCATATCTGTAATGTTGATGGGTGGCATCTTCGTTTTCCTTTTTGCTGCCTGTTGCTCTTGTTGTGGTTGTTGTTGCGTCATCTGTTGTGGTGGACATTCTTTTTGTTGGCTTGGCTTCTGTTGTGCACATTGTTGCTGATTCTGCTGTTGTTTCGTTATTAGCTGCTCCTTTTCAGCAAATTCCTTTTTCCTGCGACGCTTCTCTGCTAATTGCGCCCTTGCTCGGGCTAGCCTTGTTTCAAGATCGCTGATTTCATCTTCTTCGTCCTCAGTGTCGGTAGTCGCTAAACATGCAAACATGTTATTGGTGAGATGGCCGTCATTATATGGAACCGGGGGGAATAGATTGTCCTCTTCCATTTTGTGCGCCTTTTCGAGCAAGTCTGCTATTGCCTCGTTTGGCTTGTTTATTTTTGTTGCAGCTCGTGTTAGTGGGGAGCTCGCCGGGCGTTTTATTAACACGGACTTCGGTTTTAATTTTTTAATTTAATTTTGTTTTTTGTCTGCCATTCTGCATGCTGAGGGTTCATACACCGAGCTTGTTGCATCCAAGATAGCAGGCCAGTCTTTGTTTGAAACCAGTTCTTAGGTTGGCTTCACTTTGTAATTTCACTGTATATTTTAGTTCCTTTTGTTTCTTTTTTATTTATATTTATTGTTTTTGTTTTGTTTTTCTCTTACCTCAATTTTTTTTTTTCGCTAAACATGTGCTCACATACACTCTCACAGTTGATTAGTATTAAACGGTGTTTGTTTTGACTGTCAAACCACGTGGCTTTGTTCTCTTTTATTTGTTTATATTTATGTATAATAACTTTGTTTTGACTGTTCTTGTCACTAGAATTGATTTATTAATAAATAGTCTTATTATTTCAAATTTCACTCGCGACTCATAAAAGTAACTTTTACATTTATCTCGATCGGCGAATTGAAAACACGTCCGCACTCGGTCAGTGTGTATCGTTGTGTGTTGGGATGACCTTCCTAATCGTCCTCGTATACCCATCCAAAGTAACTTTGATCCAATCCTCGTTGCTATATCTTCCACACAGTCGATTATAGGTCTGTTAAATCAATATATGTCATCTGTTTCTACATTTCCCCATCTCAGTCCACTGAATCATATGAACTAGCAATTAAAGCTATCGACCACATTTCGAGGGCGGCCTGAAAAGTTTCCGACCTAACAAACATACAAGACATTTTTTCTTAAAATTTATTTTTATTTTTCTACGTACTCTCCTTGCAACTCTGTACACTTCTCCCAGCGATGCTCCCATCGCTCTAACCTTTCCAAATAGTACTCGGCGTTATTATCTGCAAAATAACTGTTCACGAAGGTGATTGCCTCCTTAATTGAGGAAAATCTCTGTCCTCCGAACGCAACTTTTAGATTATTAATATTATTATTATTGATTAGCCTGTAGGAACCCGGAAGTTCATGACTCGAACTCGACTCCGACATCGTTCCCTGTCCTATGCACTCTCCGTCCACGCTTCGCCAGCCGATCCGATATCCTCAGGGTCAAACCTAACATTGTCCTTCCAACTCCGTCGCGGCCGTCCTGGCGGTTGGTCTACCGTCAATAATTCTACGCACAGTCCTATCGTCGCCCATTCGCGCCACAAGTGCATCTTAATGTTCGCGACCTGACTACTCTCACTGTTGTAGGTTTGCGATATAGCTCTTCCAATTCGTGGTTGTGGAGTTTCCTCCATTATCCTGCCACCTCGTCATATTCACACCCAAAGATACCCCTTAAAACTTTATTCTCGAATAACGCGGAATTTGTTTTCGTCCCGTTTGGTGAGAGCCCATGTTT
Source organism: Microdon myrmicae (assembly GCA_963931805.1). Lineage (NCBI taxonomy): Eukaryota > Metazoa > Arthropoda > Insecta > Diptera > Syrphidae > Microdon > Microdon myrmicae. The sequence goes on along the minus strand of OZ007501.1, from coordinate 32,621,072 downwards.
CGCATCCGTATAGAACAATCGGCATGATTATTGTTCTATAGACACGGAGCTTTATGTTACGTGATAGCAGCTTGGATTTCGGTGGTTTACTGACTGTGTGCCAACTAGCGTTGCCGGAATGCATTCTTTTGTTAATTTGTGGCGTTTCTAGCAGATACACACGATCAATAGTGATGAACAACACCACCAAAAGCACACCCATTAAAGCCGTATACCATAGCAATAATATAGCATTTCCACATCGGTCGAATGTACTTGAGTTTAGAAATCGAATTCGTACATGCGGCAGTGGCCTGATGCGTTGCGACTTGGTTCTATTTTTTAGTGATTCTAACCGTGATAGCATCTGTTCGAATAACATGCTCTTCACTATCGTCGCAAACGCTATAAATTTCCTTCGACATTTCGTTACGGACCGTCAGTATTGTTCCCAGATAATTAAATGCTTTAACTTTTTCAAATATCTTATCTCTGACGTTTGTGTGTGTTCCCCGAGGTTCACCCGTTTTCGTCGTAATCGTATATTTTGGTTTATCTTCATTTATTTCTAGGCTCACCTCTTCTGCCGCTTGCATGATGATTTCACACTTTTTACTTACAATTAATAGATTATCGGCCAGAATGGCGATGTCATCCGCGTTTGCGAGCACTTGTGTCACCCCGTTCAGGGATGATCCGGCCATGTTGTCGGCCTGCACCCTTCTGATGATATACTCGATCACAACGTTAAAAAGACATTATGGCCATCCCCCTGTTTTAGTTCGTCGCGGATTTCAAATGTTTCTGAGAGGTGGTTTTCTATTCCAACTCGCCCTTTATTTCCTGTCATGCAAATTTGAATGAGGGCGGCATATTTTCTCGGGATTCCCAGCTCAACTACAGTATGGTCAAGTCTTTGCCTTGCGACTGAGTCGTAGGCCTTTTTGAAGTCAATGAACAGTTGGTGAACCGTCTTTCCGTATTCCCACTTCTTTTCCAGCAATGACGTTGATATGAACATTTGGTCGCTCGTTGACCGGTTCCTACGGAATCCGCATTGGTAGTCTCCCAGTATTTCTTCTGCGTACGGTGTGATTCATTTGTTAGTATTTTGTATGTGGTTGGAAGCAATGATATTCCTCTGTAGTTTTCGCAGTTAGATCTGTCCCCTTTTTTGAAAATGGTCCTTCGTTTCTTTGTCTGCAGACTCTGTTGGGGCGTGTACGTTTATAAATACATAATTGTACCATGGGCCCTGTATTTTTAGCACCGACATTCGGTCATTAACAAATTTCACATCTTTTACATGGGGCGTAATCTTCTTGCTTATGATGAAGGCAGTCCCGAAGTTATGTGTATCGGTACCAGTGTAAACCCATTGGTTTCGATTACTTGATGTGGGAGTCGGACTTCCTGAAGCGTGACGATGTTCATTTTATATTGCTTCGCCTTTTCTATGACCGTTTGTATCGCGGCTGGTTTATATAACGTTCGAACATTCCACGTCCCGATGCGTATATTCCGCTTTTTCCGTTTTTCCCTACGTCTTCTTTTTGTCGAGTTGGTGTTTTCTTGAAGATTTGTTCCCTAATGGTAGTGTCGGCTCATCACACCTTGGCCTACCGGGTTTTTCGTGGGATAGTCTTGTGTATATTGGGTATTCATTTTTGTTTCCACGAGTCTTCGGGTTTCAAATAGTCTGCCATATCGGAGCCCGTCTTTGATATGGTAAGGTCTGCTTACTGCTCTGATTCGACCAGGTGTCAGAGAGGCGCCGTTATAATACAGCCGGTATACCCCTGGCTGCAAACCATACAATGGGCAGGCTGACGCGTATAACCCTGGATTATGGGTGGTAGATCTTAGTGTATTACTCCTCGCTACCCTGTCTTACAAGGGTGGCCCTACTGGAAGCGTATGCTGAGGTGTGACACGGCGCGTTGCGTTGGTGATGCGAGGAATTCTTTTTCTCCAAATGTGGCCGTTTTTCCGCAATTTCTGCCTTCTGTTGGTCAAGTAATGATGCGTGTTATGCTCCTGTAATGGTTTTTCCTTTTTGAAGAAAATCGATTAAGATAACTTAATGACTATCTCAAAAAACAGTCTCCATCACTTTCCCAGCCGAAATAACAGTTTTTGCTTTTTTGGAGCCGATTCCCCCTTCGCAGTCCACTGTTTTGACTGTATTTTTGTTTCGGGCGTATAATGGTGTATCCAAGTTTCATCGACAGTAAATAATCGGCGCCAAAAGCCGGATTTATTGTGCCTGAACTGCGCCAACAGAGCGGTGGAAATGTTCATTCGATCACGTTTTTCGTCTAACGTGAGCAAACGCGGCACCCAACGCGCGGACAGCTGTCTCATGCCTAAATTTTAATTTAATATATAACAAACACGTTCTTTGGACATTTTCATGGCCTCTGCTATCTCTCTCACTTTAATTCGGCGATCGTCTAACACCATTTGGTGAATGCGATGTTAGCGATGTTATCGTCAGTTGTTGCAGTTTTTTGGACGTCCCGAACGTTCATCGTCTCCCAAGCTCTCACGGCCACGTTTAAATTCAGCTGCCCAAAATTTCACTGTGGAGAATGGTGGTTCCTCATATACAGACTCCAACTTATCTTTGATTTGCTTAGGCGTATTGCCTTTCAAAAACAAAAATTTAATGACATCTCGATACTCAATTTTGTCCATTTTCACAAAAACGCTCACATCGGACTCACTCAAATGACTGTTAAATAAAAACTGCACGACCAAAATAGATGAAATTTTCGTGAGTAATTGTCAAAAGATACACAACTACATTCACTAGCTTTTATTGACGAGTGCTGCTATCTTCACATTGAAGTCGGAAACTTTTCAGGCCACCCTCGTACATTTGTGCTGTACACAACCTTGTGTTGCAGAGAATTTTTGATTAGCACGGCGACCTCTCCCCCTTGAGTGAAGTTTGGTCGATCTCATCTTATAATTTGATAATTTCTGTAGCCCAACTTTTGTCTTTGGTTTAGCTTAGTTCGCTAGTCAAAAGCACTTCTGGGTGTTCAGCTTCCAGCAGATTATCTCTTCGTTCCATGCGGATTAGTGAATTTACATTCACAGCAATAATTTTGAGATTAAGCTCAACCGAAGTGAAGATTGTGACTAGTGTATTGAGCTATCTGGAAACTAGGTCGAGTAGATATTATTTCAATTTTTTTTTTTCAAACGCAGAAAGCTGTCCTTGTATGGACAGTAAAATAAGTTCTTGTGCCTCCGGTTCAGGCGTTTTAATAATAATTGGTGGTTGTTCCACGATTGGTGTATTCTTTACATCACCTGCCATTTGGGCGTATAACACACTAGGGGCCACGAAGTTGTTGTAAGAACGAGTTTTCATTCGTTTCTCTTCTTCAACTT